>CM026163.1:12615368-13283370 GCA_014825975.1 Bombus haemorrhoidalis | reverse complement strand
AGTTCATCAAGTCCATAAATGACCTTTTATGTTCATCTCTTGTTTAAATATATTTAGATCGCTATTTTATATGACATATATGTGTAATATATATATATGCAATTAATATCCAATTATTTTGTATCCAATTAATACAAACTGCACAAATTAAGTTTCACGAACATGTTCAATATTATTTAATACATTTAGCAGAAATTTTCAGATAGATATCAGAAAGCAATTTATCGTTTCGATAAAGTGTGAGCTTTTCTGTCCTGAAAATCGTATTTCCTGGAAAGTGGTGCGAGCCGTAAATCACCGATAACAGCCACTGTCACTCTGTTTTCTGACAAAAAGAATCCACGACTATCTATTGAACTGTAATTGTAGGTTTTCTCGTTGGTCTACTCGTAGGTGGTACTTCTTAACTTCGTGCTTTAATCAGTCACCGACTCGATACATTACAACGAAAGCAATTGAATAACTTTTCACTTGCGGTGATCGCGATTTAATACATATTTGCATTTAAAATTTTTCTTCCGATAGGTTGTCAGAGAAAACAAAAACCGAGTTAACCAATTTATGGAATTGGATAATAACTTTCTTAATGGCTACGAGAATCCAGCATAGAAGACCTTTCTGTAATCGATACTTTCATGCAATTTTCATGACGGGTTATATCGGGTGTCTCGCAAAATTCAGACAAGCTGTATTTTTACGATTAGATTAGACAAATGAAATGACATGAAATAAAATAAATTTTTTAATATGTCTAAAGAGTACGATTTCTTTTGTTTTCTATACAAATCTAAAACCAATTAATATACTTATTTTTCAAAATTATTGATTTAAAAGTTATTTCAATTTTAAACTAGATTTTCTTCAGTTATAGAACTAAAATTAATAAAGTATCTAAATCGATCTTAATTTGATAGAAATACGGCGGGTACGGCATATTAACACAGCTAATCATTAGGCAAATAGCTTATTACATCCAAATTGTTAACAGTATAGGTAATAAATTAACTCGTCTCTTTTTAAATTAAAATCTTTGGTTATTTTCTTGTTGTAAAGTGCATATAGTATGAAGAATATTCAAATGATTCTTTATTATTCTTCATTCTCCTTCTTAACAGTTTTTAATACATGAATGAACTCTCTACCTAAAATTTTTTTAAGTTTCAAACGATTTGGATATTATTAATTCTATGAATTACATCTTAAAATTCATTATAAAAGAATATTAGTACCCAATTTGATGGTCACGATAGCACAGAATATTACATTAGCGTTATTTAGACACGCTAATACATAAAAAAAGCGCAAAATTAATATACATACGAGCAATATCTCGTACTATTCAATTTTGTTTTATAAAATGTTTTTACATATTTTTTGATACATTCTTTTATAATTCAGAATAAAAGTATCATAAATTTCTCTAGTGTATGTACAAAGATTACATCTATTATAATGCAATTCTAAATAATAAAGAATTAAACTATTTAAACCATTTATATGTCACAGTTTGTCACAATTAGTTACATAATATTCAACGATAATAAAATAAATAAATCGGGATAAATGTGAATAAATTTAAAATTTAATTGAAATATTTGTAACGATAATAATGATGTTAATAGTAATAATAATAATCATGATAATATTCAAAATAATAGTGATAATCTTTCTATCTATCCAATAACAACCAATTATCTATACGAATGTAAATCTAAATTCAAATTGCATAAATTTTATTCGAAATTATGTATTTTACAGATATTCCAACACCAACGACACAGCCGAGAACTACAACTACTACTCCAGCCTCCACTAGTGAAGAAGGTAAGTGTATAAGGTGCACTAACAGAAATTTATAGTTACAATTAGAAGCTTTCGAAATTCATTACCGTACTTACCTACATTGTGCGATAGCATTACAAAAGATGATAAGGAATTTAAATTACATGATTTCGTAAATTGTGTTAAATGTATCAAAATGAAAATGAATGTAACAGAAATTCAATTATGTTTCATTTGTAGTTGAAAATATTCAAAATTCTCGACAAAGGCCAGAACCGAGTGTAGAACCTAGTCCACACCAAATAACTGATTCGTCGTTGCCTAACATCGGTAGAACCGATGGTAAGTAGTTTATTGTATTCCTTACAATAATTTATAAATTCTAAATATTCGAATTTTGGTTTCTATTGCAATACACAATTAAAATACGATAAAAATATCAAATTGATTGACCTTCTAAATTGAAACGTTTTATGTTGCAATACAAATTATTTTGTATCTTCTAACGCAGTATGTATTAAATGTCCTCCAACTGGACTATTTAATAAATTGATTATTATTATTACATAATATATTGTTAATACACAAAGTGTTAATACAGAATATAATAAATAAGATATTTACTAGTGATATTTATGATTATAATAATATAGGGCATGTATCGAAAATCGTTGTACAAGCCGAAAGAGGACGATTCCTCCTTCCAAAGTAAGTAGAAAATATGGAGTAATAATTCTTGGTACAATGCTTCGTTTCCGAGAAGATCAGTTATGAAGTTTCGTCAAGTACACGTGCATTTGACAGCTAACGAGAGTCGATGAAACAGGTTTCTTCGCACTTAGATACTCTGTTTGTATTTGTAAACATCATGATTATGTATACTCCGAATTACTATATTGACAATAAGTTCCAATATTACATTTATTTAGTTAAACTACAGATTAATTCAAGGCGTTGATCGACGGATTATAGAAGCATGAAAACTGATAATATGTTTCGAAGTTTTACTTCTTCAAACACGTGTATGATACATTATGATTATTGCTACTGAATTATGCTTCAATTTACCTATGTTTCCTTTATTTTCAGCATAAATTAATTCCTTAATGTAATCCCATGAATTGAAATGTGGAGTTAAATTCAGCGATCTTGAAGCCCATTCTACTGTTCCTCCACATCCAATCCAAAAGTTTTGTTGCCTGTTTAATACATTTCTAACTTTCCTAGTAAAATGTGGCGGAGCTTCGTCGTGCTGAAAAATTATTTTGTGCATGATAGGCAGAGATATTTCTTCCAACAATTCTGACAAACTGACTCTTGTTATTTCTCAAGTGCGCGCGATCTCGATGAAACTTCATAGTAGATTTTCTCGAAAATAAAGTCTTTTATCAAATATTATGATTCTACCTTCTTTACTTACTTCTTCACGGGAAATCACACCTTTTTGACTTATACCACTATTTTCGATTATGTAATAAAACTCTAATACTATAACGAATATCAAATATGTCATACAATACATTTGCATGTATTATTAAATGAATAGTTTATAAATAGAAAACTATTGCAAATACAGTGAGAATTATCTATGGCGTATTTAACATAAATTGAAAGAAAACATGGAGATATTTCAGTATTACATTCTATAATAATTTCACTAATGTATTCTAACTTGAGAGAATTAAAAATTGATAACATTCTATAAATCAGTATGTAATTATTAACTGTTAAATTTCATTTCCAAATGATTAAATAATACGTCTATTAAATTGAATGGTAAAAAGTTTTGCTATAATTTTTTGCCAAATAATATTATTCGGGTTCTCTTTTCGTCAAAGGAACGAAATTGCCATGTTTTATCTTATTTCTATATTAAATGTTTTTAGATATTATTTTCAACAATTCTAGTTTTCGTTTCATCGTTACCATTGTAAATTCTAGCAACAGTTTCGGCATTGTCGAAACAAGTTTGAATATTCAAAAGCATGCAGTGGCGCTTATATGCCGTGAAACTTTCTAAATAAAAATCGAATTAAACTTGTCTCCTATAGTATAGTAATAGTACAGTTAGATTCTAACAACATGCAATGTACTTCCTAAACTTCACACGAACGTTCCTTTTTCTTTTAATCGTGAACATGCAAATCTATCTCTGAAATTAACATAAAAGTAATCGAGTAATATTATCGCGCTGGAACTTTTCTACTTTGACAAGTTTCATCGAAGGGAAACCGTGTGAAATAAACTGAAGCTGTAAAGTCGCGTGATTTAACATCTCTTTCACTTGTAATCCTTCGCTCCTTCTTGTTACTGGATTTAATTATAGAATTTGATCAGGAAGCGGAAGGTAAATGAAAAGTAGAAACGGCAGGCGTATTTTCTCGTAAATACGTTATCCCCCTTAGAAATTCCGCGCGAATTTCCTTTTAAATCATCACCTCGGCGTAATGCGCGAACTTACGCACAGCAGGGTGAGAAACTTTTTGAAGGGAAAGTTCGAGAGAAGGCGTGAAATTTACCCGCGAACTTTCAGTAACGCCGTAGATCTTCTCCAAGGCGACAAACGCTGCGCTCTCAACGGGATTTTGATGAAATCCCACGCGGTTTATGAACTACCATGTCGAGCCGCGTCGCCTCAACTATGGAAAGTAATCTGATCTTTCGTTTGTGAAAGTTCCTCGCAGCTTTCCCTGGCGTTTCGCGTTTCTTCGATTGTAATCTATCGTTCATAGTGAACTTAAAAGTTTATGGCAAACCTTTAATCCACTATTATTCCACTTTTATGCACTTTCTTTAAACGATTCTCAAACCATGTTCTATCTAGGCTTACGGTCTCATTCACGGAATTTCTTGTTTCGACAGAGATCAAAAATCAATCTCCCGGCGTTAGTAGATTCTTAATCAGTTTGTAAAATAAAGAGTTGATAAATCTTGTTGAATCTTATTGACAAATCATATTAGGAAATTTTTACAAAATTCCAGAAAAAGGCTATAGATGTCGGAACAGCATAACACAATATTCTGTCACATTCTGAGTAATCGACTAAGATGTATCATGTATGAAACCATATTTTTCAATCAAGGAACTAAAAAATGCATCGACTTGATGTGAGAATTTGTAAACTATCCACATGTAACTATTATATTAAGAAGGATACTTTGTTTCAACAGCTGCTGTTTTGACAATTATAAAAATTGTTTTAATTTCTATAATTCTTATCATTAAACGCTTCCTACAAACAATAAAGGTTTATTTTGTATTCTAGATCGATTTATGCAAAATCATTTTTATGACGTAGTAAAAAAATATTATTTTCGCAAAGTTAAGTGAAACTTTCCTTCTTGTGTACGAATTATATACATATATTATAAATATATTTAAAAAAATACATATATACACTATATACAAGAAGATAATTTTAGTAATAGAAGAATATCGTAATAAATATGAAAACAGATCCTATGAATATTTATTATTCTGCATAAAAAATTTGTTTAAAACTGTACTCAGATCAACTCTCACATTATTATGTAGATTATTATGGAACAGTTTTCGCCATTATTATCTTTATTTCTAAAATTTATAATCTAAATTTGTAATTTCTCAAATTAATAGGAACAACTAATTTACATTCGTAAGTATTACACAGATTGAATTTTTAAAAAAGTATTCTATTAACACACCAATGTTCCTTTTCAATATTTAACAGTATACGTTCCCATTTATTAAAATTCACAACACGTTTGTAGTTAAACTTGCAAAGAAGAACTACTATATAATAAGCAGTAAGCAAGGCAGATGAACTTGTGGGGAGAACTATAATTAGAAAAGTAAAATGTTACAATCCAGATAATTATGTATAAATGTGAAACGTAGATATGAGTAATTTAATATATTTACTTACATCAAAACGCAGACACTTAAAAATACAGTTAAATTTAATTTACACTTACTCTAATACTTTTTCACGTAGTATACTGGAACGAATAATACTTTTCTCAATACTCTTAATGCCTTTGTTTGATTATTTAAAATCGGTACAGGAAAATGAAATAGTATGTTATTATTATCATTGTTGAATTGTCTTCTTAATTTGGCACAATCATCGCTATTCTTTATAGACTTTATAAACTCAGAGGATTGAATAACAATAAAATAAATTCAAACTTAAAATAAAAGCGAGTACACGGAAAGTATCTATAAATTTTGCATTAAACTGGCATTACTTTAGTCTAACGAAAAAATATTAAAATGCAGACAGCAAATGGCATGCATAAAATATAAAAGTACGCAGTAAAGGAAAAAGGAACAACGAGAAAAGACGAATAATAAGTAATGCCTTTGGCGTTCTATCAAAGACTATGTTTTTACATGCATTATTCTCATTAGAATGTATGATTTTTACTTTCTCTACCGTATTGAAAGCTCGTTATTGATAAAATATTGTTATAATTTCAAGTACTAATAACGAATGCCAAGCTATTAAACATATTACTCATTTTTTATTTAATATTGGAAATCGTTACTTTGCCAGAATGGACATTAACATTATAATTAGGAAACGTAATACCTAATAGAGAATATACATTACATACATATATTTCATGCATATATTGTATATGTATAAATGTATAAATATATATATATATATTTACATATTTACATGTGTAAAAGCATTAATATATTAAGACGTAAAAAATATAACTATCGACGAATGATCAGGTATAGATGAATTCGATACAAAACAATTTTATCAGAGTTTCTAATATATCAATCACTTTTTCTCAGATATACGGCTTCATGGTAGGGCGAACAGCGGTAGCTATAACGATGGTGAAAACGCTGTAGTAACAAAAGGACGAAAAAGCATCGACGGCGAGGTACGACCACGAAGAATCGACAACACGGCACAATCGATGTCATCCAGGGGTTCTAGTTCGAATTTTCTGGTACAATCTACAGCGGCCATCTGCATAATCCTACTATCTGCCCTGTCGTAGTCATGTCAGTGTCTACCAGCGAAAAGAACGGTTATTCGAGGAAAATCCTTCGGGGATCAAGATTCGTCCTGTTCATCGTCATTTATCTCATCCGCGAAAGGGATCAATTAATGGGTGTGCTTCGATGCCGCAAATTTATCGACAACTATTGCCTTTGTCGTCGTTGTGACTGAAATCAACGAAACAGTTTTTCTTGTTGCAAACTTTGCACTAAAGTTTGCAAATTAGGCGATTAATGGAATTTCTAGTAATACCACTGACGAGATATTGCGCCTCGTCGGTGATAATACAATTGAATACTTGTACCAGATATTCGGCAATGTGATTACACCTTTGCGTATTCGCAGAAGTTCGTAGACCCTAGCTGTAACTGAACAAATTGTACAATTCATTTAGTAATCCGCTCGTTACACGTAATTCATCTGTGAATAATCATTTTAAGTTTTTCGAAAATTTAGACTATAATTTAAGTTCAATAGTTATTTTTTTCCTAGCTATTCTTAGTTATTCTTTTTAGAAATACAGATATTATTCTGTATCGTATAGATTCAGAATACGATAGACATCGTAAGATTCGTATATATATATGCAATAATTAATTTATATTCAATTTTTTTTCCATTGTAATCTATGTTATTTTAGTAATAGAACAATTAACTTTATTTGTAGATCTGATTTATTTGTAACGCATATTAGCTTGATTACACTCAGGCTTCGTAAATGAACGAATTTATAAAAATGGAATATTTTATATGTTTTACAGCAAAAATAAATTGTTTTCTCTAGAAATCAGCAGTAACCATAACGCTAAATCTATTGAATTTGCTAATATGGTTAATAGAAGACAGTATAAACATATTGGCTTGTTGTAAATGTAGTTGAATACAAACTTTTATATAAAATTTATGTACATTAATACTCACTTTGACGTATTAGCATTTGTTAAAAAATGGCAACCAAGAAACATTAACATTGATATTCAATAATATTCATATTTTCATTCTTCTTATTCGATAAAGAAATCATAATTACTGTTATTGACATTTTATTAGTTCGATCAATAAGCATCGAAGGCTTTTCAACAATTATATGTACAGAATACGACCCATTTATTTTAAATAATTTAAAACATTAATTGTTATAAGAGGATATCGTTTGCAATATACTTTTATACAGTAGAGCCGCGTTAATTGAATGCGATACGGATTTAATGACTTGTTAGAATCAATGAATCCATAGAAAGTGTTTAGAAATCCGAATGAATAAAAGAAATTATTGTTGATCGATGATTTGTCGCTTCGAAGTGATAAATTGAAGTAAGAAAATCTTCCTAATTGCTATTTTCTTGAATTGATTGAAGGAGTAGAGATATCTGCTGTCAAATTAACGAATCCGTCCAGGACGTGCAATTATCACGGCCCTATTGTAAATCAGGTTTGATATACTGCTGACATGTCATGTTCTTTCATTCATATATATACTCGGCAATGATACTATTGAGTTTAATCTACTAATCAATACTATTGAGTTTGAGCAATATTTAGGTAAAATATTAAAAAAAAATAATTATTTCAATATTTGATTAGATACTGTTTATTATGCTTAATGATACATATTTCCCCTTAGCTTTTAATATAAACAAATGATTTTTTTAGAAATTATTCGATTACTTATTAAATGAAATTTTTATTTATTTTCATATGTTACATTCGTGTAAATATTTTGTGAAATAATATTGGAAATAATTTCTGACTTTATTATATCAATATTGTCAACTATGTCAGAAATACTGATATTTTTCACAGTCTCTCATGCGTGTATTATTTAAAAACAACTGGAATTAAAACAATTCCATAACAAACATATAACAAATGTTGCGTTTGTAAAATAATATTCTGCTATATTATTTATAACTTAAATATATACACGATAGAATATTTGAAATTGAAACGAATCGAAATATTGTACAGATAATTAAGATATATCTGAAATGAAAATAACAAACTAAATGAAATGATTCGTTGTTTAAAAATTTTTTATTTTTATTTTGAATAAAATTTGCCCGACTCGGACTTGTATATGTTTATAGTATCGAATAATTTATACTGTACAGTGTTGGTTCTGCGGCAACAATCATGTAGTTATTGCATTTGCACTTCGCGTCAACGTTTCGTGAACATTGTAGTTTATTTCTTCAGGGTAGTCCTAAAACTAAGGCTTTCAATTTATTAATTTTTAATTATTTATTCATTTTTAAGGGTTCTTCATTTATATTGGCTGATCAAACAGACGATTCAACTTGAATGTTCCACCTGGATGCTCACTTCGTAAAATCTAACTGGAAGTCGTTAAATTTGATTGACCAATCGAATTAAAAGATTGGGACAACGGGCTGTCGTATCGGGTTAACGTCATAGCCGCTGTGTACAGATTGTTCGAATGTTTCAAAATTTCGATTGCTTAGCGGTTCTTTCTGAAGAAGTATGCGGATATTTTTGCAATGACCGTCGTTTTTTCGAATCATATGGCATGACCTGTCTCGAAATGATATGATGCTGGCTAATCGACAAAAATGTTTCAATCGAATTTTACTCCCGTGTTCTGTCAATGTAAACGGTTGTGCTTAGTTGAGCTCATTATCAGTATAAATGGAAAGAATGGGGCTTGGCAATCCTTAGTTTCAAGTCTGTCCTGAAGAAGTAAACGACAATGTCTATGAAACGTTGACGCGAAATGTAAGTGCAAAGTGCAAGTGCAACAACTACGATTGTTCCCGAAAAATGTACATCGTGACATGTCACCATCGTGAAATTTAAATCTTATTCTTTAGTTTAATTTAATGATTGAATATATCAATTCATGATGAAAAGAACAGAATTAGAATGCAATTCATAAATATGATTCTGAATATTTTATACAACGAAAATCCAATAAATTAATTTGTTTCAAGATTTTTTATAAATCTCGTTTATAACTTAGATAGGTTAAAGAAACGAGTATTGCAAGAAATATGGTTGAAAATGTTTTTTGATCGTAGATTTCGATTTCTACTGTTGTATAGATTACAAACAAAATTCATAAATATGACTTTGAAGGCCAAATAACAATTACGTATTACACAGAGATAAGTATTTTTATATTTCTTCATGTCGAATATCTTATTATTTCAAATCTTATGAGATTAAAATCGTAATAATTGCATGCTTTCAATAAATAAATTTTATATGTTCTATATTCTATTCAGAATATATATATTCAGAATAATATAAATATAATCTCTTAACTTCAAACTTTAATTTTATTAGTTCGAATAAATTAATTGTTTTATTAAAATACCGACTCTACTAATTGCACATTTCTTTTACAGCTCACGTATTCTATCGTATAATACTCAGTTTGTAACTAGTCAATCTACGAAAGATTGTATGTCGAGTAAGTGCTTAAAAAGAAGAAAACTTTTACATTACTTCTATTATATCTTTATATTATCCTTATTATATTGTTTATTAATTTACTGTTAAAAATTAACGCATTCACACGTAGAAATAAGATATAATTATTATTACGATTAAAGAGCGGTGTTTTTAATATTTCTTTGTTATATATAGTACTTTTAAAAATACAACTAAGCATATCTTTTATTAATTAATTATATTAATTTTAAGTAATAAAAAGAATAAATATTCCAAAAAAGGATGTAATATATCATTGCGTCCTATTTTATACATATTTCTATATAATATTGATTGTAAATATTAATAAATGAACAAATATATTTGATTAAAGAAATAAAAATTAAAAAATATTCATAATATTTAAAATTGAAAAAATTATGTACATAATCAATGTTACATATTTGAGTTTTCTAAATGAAATAATTTGATTCAAATATTTTGATCAGTACCTATTAAAATCATAGTGAAATTTTCATTATGTGTATAGAAATATTTTACTGATGAATTTAGTATAGTAGTGTTTTTATTATTTATTATTAATATTATCTGTGTAGAATATTTTTCTTTTATTTGTTATAGAATTTTAATTGTTCTCAGTTATGATCAAATTTATCAATTATAATGTTCAGACAAATGAATTATCAAACAAGAAATATAACTAACACTGCTCTAAACGAAAAATATTTTAAGTAATTTTTATTTATTTAATGCTCGAATATCGTATAACGTTGCAGACTATCCTCTTGACATCGTAGGCTCTCCTCTTTATCTGCTTTGCCCAATATTATCGATTTCTCTCCTTTCTTTCGTTCTTTATTCGTCAGGTGAAAAGCCCTGAAATCATACGCATCGTTAGCCAAATGAGATCCTTTCATTTCCATCAGTTCTACAAATGGAAATGATAGAACTCCTTACTGTTACACTTTCGTTCAACTGTTTTGCAGAGCGTTTCTTGTAATTATCAAAGTGACGATCATCGTTAATTGTATGTTTTACCTGTAGATGTTTCCACTTTTCTAACAGCTATTTATTGATAACTATTTATTGATAAAAATTAAAACTATTACCACGAATAATTCTCTTTAAGCAGATGAATGTTGTAGACTTATAACTCATACTATGATAATTCATTTCAAACGTCAATAGTAGTTTATGTACTTCGTTACCTGATGAGTTATACTAATTAGTTACCTAATTAGTTAATGCATATTCGGCCTAATCGATGTGTAATTAAATTAGTGTAGTACCATGCGCAAACCCGAAGTATACACATTACGCAATACACGTACTTATACATAGTTATTGCGCAATGGTAGATTACCAGAAAAATAGCGTAAACCAATACATTGTTTCTATATTGATTAATGTATTTAGAATCACAAGAAAAACGTAATCGTTAAAATAAAACTTTGTATAATTCATGTGTACATGTATGTGTATACAAATGTGTATATGTTACATTAGGATAAGTACTCGTATTGAGTGTTTGAATGGTTTGACGGGATTTGTTGTGTCCGAGGAAAATAAAACCGAAACAAGAACAATGTGTAAAATCCAACAGGAAAAGTTACATGTACATTTTCCCTTAGAAGTAATCATTTGCATATATCTGTACATATGGCAAATATATGGTATGTAATAGGAAACTATTGAATCTGAACTATAATATAACATATAATTGAATTTGTATATATTAAAGAATGATCTACGATCATACATCGAATGAATAGAAATTATTTGTACATATACAGTTTAAGAAATGATTTATTGCTGAATTAAATTTCTTTGTATATACTTCATATATTTTAAATCAAATAAAAAGATCATAATGTATAATTCTCGTTTAAATTATCGTAGATTTTAAGGAAACTAATTTTATTTCAAAATTCATGTCTCGTTGCTTGTGTAAATACTAATACTTGTAATCGCAGAAATATTTATTCACGCAATATTTTTTATTTTTCATTTTATTTGTTCTATGTATGTATTCCAATATACAATTATCAACATCTAGATTCAAGATTGTAAATATTACTTATGGAGAAGTATTGCGTACGTGCACATCTATTGTTAGAGTTGTGCGTTGTAAAATGTATTGACAATTAACTTCGTTAACGATAAGCAGAAGTAACTACTTGTGTATTTGAGTGAATTAAAAGTAGTAGGCTTTTTATATATTGAAGTTTCATTTGTACGAAATTTTACACGTTTAAACTACAGATACACACATAAAGTTGATGAAGGAAGTTATGAAGCTTAATATACTTAACAAATATATTATTACTTAGTTATACTAAATATCTTTTGATATAACAGATCAGTGCAACACATTTGTAATACTTTATAAACAGAGGGTAAAATTATTTATTTATGCTACGAATAAATAAGAGATAGTTACAAAAAATATAATTAAGGACGATTTTTGCTTATCGTTTGCGAAATTTATTGTAAAATCTGTATATAGGAGTATTAAAATAGTTAAATTTATAATGTACTAATTTAAGTTTAATTGTGACAATTGTAGCAATTATTAATATAATAAGAAGTATTATATTTACCTCAGTGAGCTTACTATTGCCTCCTAGATATGCAATATTTGAAATTAATGTCTTCTTATTTTATTTCTCTGGCAAAAAACGAATTCCAATAAAATATCTTATAAATCTAACTTTATGTACTTGCTATATATATATATATATATATATATATATATATATATATATATATATATATATATATATATATATTCATGTGTTTTATGTGATGCTACTAAAAAATGTACTTACGTAACAACTTAACAAGATATTGTATGAAAATTGTAAGTATAGAAAAAATTAATAGAGTAATATCATTGTTATCGTTTATATTTTAAGTATTTCAATAGATTTCTGATAACTCTATGTAAATTCCGTATACAGAAATTAATAAGAGGGCATTAAAGTCAATTTGTTGTATTTTAAAGAATTGTGTGACAAATTTCGTAGACAAAAATGAACGAAATCATTATCTTTGCATCAACGTAGATTTAGATCGACTGAAATTCTAATTGAGAGCAACAGAATGATTGTTACTGACTAAGGAAAAGGAATAGGAAGTACGGACATTTGATTTGACATGTATAACAAAAACATTCCACGTGTATAGCCGTATTTCTCATAAAAGCCATTCAAGTATCAAAAAAGATATGTCTCTCTATAATTAGTATTATTTTACTCATACTCTCATGGAGTTGATATTAAATGCGATTTTTAAATTATAATTCAAGGTTTTGTTAAAGATGACTGTTTGATCTTAAAATATATAATGATCGCAAATTGACTTAAAGATATAATTATGTCGAATACCCTATTTTTTAAATCTCATTAAAAAATGTCGTGATAAATACATAATGCGATTATATTATGATACGTAGCATAGGAAAATTCAATCGTAAAATCTTAAATGCAATTTAGCTAAAATGTATCTTAAGTAATTAAAGAAAGTACTTTGTATTTAAAACATACGTACTAGTCCTTTTTCCTCAATAATATTGTTAAACATGAATTCTTAAAATCTTTTTTATATTCTTTTGTATATTATATTTTTATATTTATTCTACGTTTATATGGCAGTACACTTTTCTACTGTCTTAGGTATAAATCCTCCGCAGGTACAAATTTATTGAAGTTCTTCGTGCAAGCCTTCTAGATGTAGTCTTGCAGCTCATCTGTGATATCAATTTCAAAGTTCACGATAAATAAGCTGAAGTTGCTTTAGAATTTAAAATAAACTAAAAATTCAATCACCGACGAAAATGCTTTTTCATGTCCTATGTTTTGGGGGTCACTTGACCAGTATGTCATTTTTGTATTGCATACGACGTTAGTAATTCAACATAGTAGTGTCACAGATTCTTAGTCAATGCTTGATACGAATTCTGTACCTATTCTAAACATTTATTCTTTATCTCGTTGATGATGCTGCAAATTAAAATTATCGCGGTCGAAACAATTGTTCTTTAAGTGGGACAATATCATCGTCTGTGATAATGTTGTTCATAATCAACGGTCGATCTTTTACCAACATGGAAATTATCATCAGTTAATATTATAGTACAAGAATAATCCTCCGTAGCAAATCGTAGAGAGAGTAAGAAATGCAGATTTTATCTAAATAAATATTTCAAAAAATGAGACACAAGATTGTTAAAGATATAGACACAGTCTGTGATATTAGGTCTATCTTATATATATATATGTATTCGTCTATGATACATATCTTTGTCACTGGTATCTATTTATATTTCTGGAAAAAAACTGTCGTGATATGTAACTAAATCAGTTAATCGGTATAAAAAGTTTACATCATATGACTGGTAACGTCTCAATGTAATTATTTTAATGAATTAATATTGAATTTTACACTTTATGCTTATATGTCATGAAAACTTATCATGATCGCAGGTCAGTGCCATGATCAATTACGACTGTATCTCAGTCGGTAAGTCTGCTATTTATTATCAAGACGTTACCACAAAGAATATGTAGTTACATTTCATAATTTCATCTAAAATTTTCTTCAGTAACATCTTAATTTAAAACTCTCAAGATTAGCTGAATCACAAGTAAAATGTTAATACGTTACTTGTATGTAATTGTTGTTATATGTGTCCATAGGATTAGAACATATCCTAGTTTTACTTCATCCAAATTAATTAATGCAAATAATAATGCAAATTATTCAATTGATCCAAATTATCAAGAAAATGATTAATTTTACAGATGTCAAGATATACACTATTTATAAAAATTACAGGAAGAATATACTAGGTAGAGTGCGGATGTTTATGCAAATGTGTAAGTTGGTAGAACGTTGATAGAAATGCGGAGCCTATACAGAAACCTGTTTTATCACTAGGAGATTCTAAAAATACGTTTTTTATTCTACATGCATTGCATAATGTACATGTCCCCATATCTATTTTTTAAGAACATAATGTACAAACATATTACATATATTGTGTATATATCTGTACAGATATTATATATTATCTTGCAATATTGAATTCCTTCGCTATCAACGATTGATTATATCAATCAATAAATATTAGCAGAATATTGTTGTTGAAATAGATTATTTGGAACAAATATTTTCAAGACTGAACAGTTCTTCTTAAGAACAATATTGTATCAATAGTATTCATTATAAACAGATTAATACTGAATACTGAATATACATAGACTAATTCACAATTTCTATGACAGTTTAATTCGGATCGGATATAGTAAGAAATTGTAGTGCGCCTATTATCTAATAGAATGCCGAAAACAACAAAAAGACGAACGTTGATGCAATGCTGGTTTCATGATTCAGGCGCATCTAGTTTTAAAATTGATGAAAATTTGGAAACACTCTATGCACAGTTTGCAACAAATATATTAATATTAATTGATATATACATACAGATGATCTCAAAAATACTCAGATGCTAGTATAGCTTTGACTTCTATGTTCTATATTTGAAATGAATAAAGATAAAATGTTCTGCAGTATACTGAAGTGTAGTATACATATAGATGTCAAGAAGTAAAAGAATTTTTTATTTAAAACAAATCGTTGTCTAAATATTAAAAGAAATGTGGAAAAAAGTGAATTTTCATGCTTCAAAAATATACGGGCACTTTATAAATTGATGTTAAAGAAACTAAAAGTTTAACATTTTGTCCGATATTTTTTTTTGTTCAGTAACATTGTCATGCAAACATTTTTATTGTTTTATCTATATTTATTTCAAATACAGAACATAGAAATCAAAGTTATACTAGTATTTAAATATTTTCGAAACCAACTGTACATACATGTGGAATTTTAAAGTTGTGGAAAAAATGAGTAAAATTGTACTACCCATTTTCTTATTAAGATTTCATGTGGAAATAAATGGCAAATGAATGACTAATGCGTGCGATGTCGTAAAAAAAGAAATTTTATATGGACTTAGCACAAGTCATGATCGCCGTTAACAGGCCTTGACATACATTAAACAATGTAGCATGAAGTAACCTTTTAGCAAAAATAAAACAGGTCACAGCATACCAGATGAGTCAACGCTAAGAGAAAATTAGTTATTTAGGTAACTTCTACAAAATATAACGAATTATTATATTTGGATATCCATAGACAAAATTAGTAACATAATGGGTCACTATATATATATAATCTACAGCGACGTCTTTCGTGGAAATTACTTTCCCATCTTGTCAAATCTAACAGTCTGTGAGAACGAAGTATTTACAGAGCCCATCAGCGTCGTAAATTAAAAAATTCGTAACATTTGCAAATTTTTATTTTTGTAGTCATACGTTATGACAAGTAATTATTATATGTTGAGGTTAGAGCTATCAACGATTCCGTCACTTGCAAAAATTGACTCATTAAGATTTAATATGTTCTTGGAATCTAAAGAATGCTTAATTGGCTCGTTCGTATGCAAAAGTCTAGATTAGAAAGCGCAGAATGCAATAAGATCATAGAGCCGCGGCAAAAAAGCTGTGAAGAAATATCTATATGAAAGTAGCCGCGTGTAATTCGTAATGAGAATCACGTCGATGTCGACGTAGCCCGTCTTCGAAACCCGTAATTACCGGCGCCGATGGAAGAACCGAGACTGGCTGAGCAGCCACCTTTTAAAAAGGTGTTAAAGCGTGCCGCGAGCGTGGTTGGCTAGGTGTTAATTTAAAACAAACCAAAGGATAGCCGCAATTCGGAATCTAAGGATAGCTGACTATCCTATATTTTGATCCCAGACACATCGCGATTCTGTTCAGCTGGGCCATACCTTCAGTGACGTACCAAAATTTTACACAGATTTGGATCCAAGGCTAATTGACATTACTTTAGCATGTAACAATAATATTTTGAAAAACTTTCGTTTCTTCATAATATTGATTAACTTAATCATTCATATAATATATAATATAATATCGTTTGTTTAAATCAATCGTCTTTTTTAATCTCTGTCATAATAATAACATTAAACAATAGCTTGTAAAGCTATTTTAATGTAACTTCGACAGTTACAGATTTGATTTATATGTTTCTTCGGAAGATGCATATGGTCTGAACGTTAACGAGACAGGTCTGGAGCTCATTAAGGTTTGGCTTTATCACGATCGAGGGAACATACGTATGGTGAAAGGTCTGTTTTCCAAATTGAAAACAGCGTCGTATCACGGCCACCGATCTTTGATGTATCTCGTCTTGCCCTCTAATCGCCAGTTAAAGGCGCGAAGTATCGCGATCTGCAATCTATCGATCTCTGAAATTAGCATTCAGGGCGTGAATCTTTTTCTTAATCTCACAGGGCCACCGACAACTTTCCAAGTAATTTCTTCACCCTTAGGCGACGACCATGTACGTGATCTATGCAAACCGTTCGATGCGATCTTCGGTAATATACGATTTCTGCTTAATTCTTACCCGGGCGAGATAAAAACACGACGGTATTTTTTATCCTTGTTATTCGTGAATAATTATTATAATCACAGAATATGGAGTAATTGTACAAGGTGCGTAAATAGGTACGTAGAACTTATACACGGAATATGTACTTTCTGTTCTCCTAATAAATGGCGCGAATACATAATTTACAAGTAAAAAATAAGAAAAATATATGATATGAAGTTTGACTGCATATATACATTATTGCAAAATAGTAGGCAAATTGATGAATTTTTCATTATAGAATTTAAAAAGTCGATCATGTTTACTTACTTATTTGTATTTAAGTATATTGCGTTTTCTATTTTAAAATGATTCAGTATAATAGATAAATAGTACATTTTATAAGTTCACTTTTCATATCTTACAAAGAAGAAATATATTATCCTATATATGCCTTTTATAATCTTAAATATTAGATGTTCCGTAGCTTCATAATATAATATTTATACTTGTATTGTTCGTATAATATTACTTCGTATGGTTCGTTTTCTTTTCTTTTCTTCGGTTAAAAAAATTAATAAATTCTTGAATAAAAATCGTAATACTTGTATAATATAATTTCATTATTAACCATAATAAATTGTAATTTTTTAATACATTTCTTTATTTTAAATGTTTTAAAATGTTCTATGCATCTTAATTTATTTTAATTCTCATTTTTTAGTTTACTTGATGTTATATTTCCGATCTTCTTTATGGAATTATCCACAACATCTCAACTTTTTTTTTATTAATTAAATATATCTAATAAATAAATATAACAAGTGTATAATAATACAGTAAATATTTAATAATAACTAAACAGATTCAGATGTTATTATAAATTAAACGTTGATAAATCAGAACATTAAGAGTAATTTTTAAGAACAATTTTCAAAGTTGGACAATTGTGTAGAATGAAAAGAATTGTATTTACATTCAAATAGAACATTTTATGTTAACTCTGTAATCGATATATGAAAATATTGAACTGAACAAACTGTTGTTATTTTAATGTTAAACGAAAATGATATAAAAAAAGATAAGAGATAACTCTAAGCGGCTTTTTTACTGCGAGACATAGGGTAGACGCGTGGCTATATTTTATGAGCGGGGGCGTGAAACGGATAATTTCCAGAGGAGGGAGAAAGCGATATCCGATCGTATATCAGAGCGCAGAATAGTCGGTCGCCTTCAAATTATCGGAAACAAGGGCGAAACTAATGGGCTAACTCGAGCCATCTGGCTCCGTAGGGCTGGCCGATTTCACGCCAATTCTCGATCACTGTTTTCACGCCTCAGAAACCAAAAGAATTAGCACTGTGTTAAACGAACCTTTGCTAATTCATCACATCGATTGCTTGTCCAAATTTTTCTCTTTACTGTATTTGCTTCGATTTATTCATTGTCTGTCCGCTAATCACTTAATAATAAGTGGCACTTGATTGAATAATATTAAAATTTCTACAGGAAAGAATATGAATTTCTATGTATACAAGGCCTGGCTGAATCTAAGAAACATCTAAGAAACAAATATACGATAAAACTTCTTCGTTCAAGGGTTAGTTTTCCATAAAAATCGATTTCTTTTTCACCATTTTAAAAATTTCTATTCGATAATATAAAAACTAATTACTGATTTGGAAACTCGAAATATCCGCAAAAGCGTCATTATATGTTTCCGTTACAAGAGTATCACTTCTACCAGGTCTGTAATTACCATAATAGAAACATAATAGAAAAATTGATAAAATATCTTTGTTGAAAATTCAAAATTGTTTCGTTCCTTTTTGGATAGTAGTAACTCGCAAATACTGCATAGTTATTCTTTACAAATACTATAAATGTTATATGTACGTATGTACGTATACATATAGATGCATGATGAATCATATCTTAGCCATAATTGCATTCGCTCGTAGTATATTTTGAATCTTCTTGAAAACTAAGCTTCGCTCGAAAAAATTTTATTTTATATCTCTGTTCTTTAATTCTTTTTTTTTTTTTTTTTTGAAAAATTACTTAATTTCCTTCTATACATGTTATTTGTTCGTACTTTGTACAATATAAATATTAAAAGAGATCGTTACTTCATTACCACCGAACTGGGTACAATGACTCAGCTAAATTGGAGAGTGTTTGGATAAAAGCATCGAGATCAAACATTTATGTAAAGAATAAATTCTTTCATTGTTCAAGAACACAAAGTATAGCTTGAAACATGATAAATTAATTTTTTGCGATTTCAGAAGAATTAAACATTTTATATCAAGTACCATAACTCATATTCAATGGGTAGTTGGTAAAGGCTGTTTTTACGCCTGTTTTTATATTTTCGTAACGAATAACATACCTACATTAACATATTTCTCTTGCATATAAAATACAATAACTTGTATTTTTCAACTTCTCAAAAAGCGAAACTGTTTATAAACTTCCTGATGATATCTACACATATCTGAAGTTCAATTTCTAAGAACCATCAGCTCTGTTTATATTTTTAAATTTCATAAGAAACGAAACTGGTTTTAATCTTACCGACGTAGACGTATACCTGAAGTTTGATTTCTAAGAACTAGTGAATGGCTACCGTCTCACAGATTTGATTCCTGCAAATAATAATCAATGAAACAGAAAAATACTCGACACAGAAGAACACTGTTGTATTCTCATTTCGTAATAAATGAAACTTCTATAAAATGGGTGAACATATCTCCTCTAAAAAGTAACTAAGAGATCGTTTAATCCTACTGCTGTAATTGCGACCGCTGTTTTTTCTTTAGATTGGAAACTGCGTGACACAGCTGCGAAAGCAACAGCTGGGTTTCTTCCTGAAACTTTTTTGCTTGGTCTGAGAAACTCCTGACTTATTAGAGAAGTGTAATTATTGCAGTTGCAACAGATAAAATTGAGTGTCCATCAAGTAAGAAAAGTCGGTCATGGTATGTAAGCTTTCAAACAAAACTGATTTGTGGAAAATGACAATTACATTTCCAGTTACAATTATAAACGTCTCCGCTGCTATTAGCTTTAAAGTATAATATTAGTATTTAAACGATACAATACTTAATAGTACCATTCAATGGTGGTAATAACAACATATAGTGAATAAAAAATTTCGATGCAAATAATATGTGTATAAATGCAAAATGCTATAGGCAATGAAATCTTTTGTTGATCCAAAAAAAAGGTCTAAAACATAATCGTGAATATATACTAGAACAAAAATCAAATCTTTAATGTTAAATAAGAAAAAATATAAAGATTGTTATTGATGTTATAAATTTTATGTTGTGGAATTTTTAAATTTTAGGAGAAAGATGTAAAGGATGATAAGGGAGATAATGATGATAATAATATTTGTTTAATACTTTAATATTATTTTTTTGTTATTATTTCTTTATTATTTAATCTATAATCTAGGAAAAAGATGTAAAGGATGATAAGGGAGATAATGATGATAATAATATTTGTTTAATACTTTAATATTATTTTTTTGTTATTATTTCTTTATTATTTAATCTATAACAACTCGTTTGTTAAGAAGGCGAATTAAAATTAATATAATTAGTTTCTTTTACAAGAAATTTGCAGTTGTATTGCTTTTTTAATATCTTTTAAAAGGAATTTATGATTCCCACCAAAGAGAATTGCTAACGTATCCCCAAGGAGATACTTTTTCACAAACTGTACCTGCGATCGCATCTCGAACTGGTATTGTTAATATTCTAAAGTTCACATCGGTATAGTTCAAAGTTGACAGTAAGAATACTGGCATTCTATCTGATATAATCCATAACAAACCACGATTTACCTAGAAATAATAAAGTTGTATTTATCATTTTTCAATGTTTTACGTGTAGTACAAAATATATTAATACAGCGATGATTGTAAAAGGTTGTAAAAGATATTTTGTGATTAGTACTTATAATTCCAAATATATCTAAATACTTAAAAGTAAAAGTATTGTTTGAATAATGCCACGAAATAGATTCTAAATATTACTTTAATTTGAAATTTTACTCAAATCAATTTCTAGATATTAATTTTTTAATTTTGTTTTAGATTTGATATCCACATTTGATTTCATTAAACGGAACGAATCAATGCTTAATGTGTTTTGAAATTTTCAATGGATAAGAAATAAATATAAATCTTTTTGAATATATTACATAAAGCATTGAAATCAAAATAGTATATCTCTGATGAACTGACGCTTACCTTTCTTTTGTAAGAAAGAAAAGTGTTACTCACTTACTTATTACACAGATAACTTTTGAAATTTTAGTTGCAACGTTAGAATTATATTAATGTATTACATGGAAAATAATAAATCCAGAAGAAATTATTATTTTAGACAGAAAGTGAAATTACATGAAAAGGAGTAAAAGTAAATTAAAGTTAGGGATTGAATGTGTTTTTTAAATAAAATATGAAATTATACCTTAACATCTGCTGGGAATATCATAGCTTCATCGTGTCTAGCAACGACCGCATGGTTTTCAGGTGCATATGGTAACACAGAATTCCAACAGCCTACTGCATTTTGATCGATTAAGTTGAAAAATTGAAGTCCATTGTCATCCATAATGGAAGAAGTGCAATGGCCAAGTGGTCCTCTTTCAGGAAGAACCTATCAATATTAATAATTAATAGCAATAACTTCATTTTTTATAAAATATAATTTGTTATTAGTTTCTTAATATTCTAAGATCAAATATTTCGTCATGTCAAGTAAACGACTCTATTGGGTATGACGGCATAGTTCGTCATGACATAATATCGTATGGAAATAACTACTCATTCCAAATGTAATCATTTCGACATCAGCAAGAAAATATTGTCCGGTTAATAGATTAAGAATGTAACATTTGGATTATAAAATGATGATGAAATTGCAAAATCATAAATAATTGCAATGCTTAAAACGAAATTATATATGCACTTCCGCATATATTTCTGCATATGCTTCTGTTTCATTTTGTTTGATTCTATAATTTTGTTGCAATCTGTACTTGTATTGTAATTTCATTACTGGATTCCAAACATTTATTCAAATTCGTATTTTTACGGTCATAACTAAATAATAAATATTTTATCTGGGATATTTTATATGCGTACTATATTATATACATTATAGATGCATGAATATTTGCAATATATTCATGATTAATATAAAAAATATAAATACCTTTTTAAATACCTTTGAAATACCTTGCTAATTAATCAATGAATACATAATTTAATAATTACATAGTCGAAGAAATATATAGATAATGCAAGGTATAATAAAAACGGAATATATAATAGAAAATTGCGACAATTTAATAAGTTCTCTTTTTGTAAACTAATTTTCTACGACAAAGTTATTTTCAAAATATTACTAAACATAAGGATAAATAACTTGTCAATGCCTTTATCATATATCACAATTAAGTACTAAAGGTAGTGTAATTATAATATTAATAGTAATAATAATTGTAATTTGTTATTTCTATTGCGCACATACCTGGAATTCATGGTAACTATCTTGAGACAAGTTTTCATCCCTTAAAATTCGTGTAGAAACTGCAAATTCTCTTCTACTACTTAGAGGATGGAAGAATAATGTCCTATATCCGTTGGCAGCGATAGGAGATAAACTCATACCGAAGACCCCTTCTTCGCCCCATTGGAAATTTATACCACCGATATTGTAGTCCCCGGCCAGAGGATCTGGCATGAAATAGCTATGTGTAAGTCGCCAAGATTTATTTTGTTCCCAAGAATATACGATCAGTCCATATCCAAGTTCGTCAGACATATAGGCGAAAGCGTCCTCGCAACCGCCTTTTCCCAAATCGACTGCAATATTGGCGATGAAAGTGTTCTATATGAAGAATTTTAATTCGTTTATATAACCTGTTACGTTGTGGAATAAAACAGTTGCAAATACCATCTGATATTCTGAAACAACCATTTTCTCAGCAGCGAACATTTATGCATATATGCAATTTGTAGTTTCAAGAAATAATAACTCTTAGGTATTTCGAATGTAAAAACAGGCAATTATTTTAAATTTTCCGAAAATGGTATACGCATGGAATATAATATACGCATATATGTATATAAAATATGTATATATGTGTATATATAATCCATATTTGTATGGATTAATATCATATGAGTTATGTAAAATAGTTTTGATACAATGTGATATAATATTACTTCTAATGAGGAAAAGAAGCATTTGAGCTTAAATTGATCTTTTTTTACTGTTTATCGTATCAGTTCAATCAATCAGGTTACAGTGTTAATGTAATATATAGTTTGCATAATGTATAAATGTTTAATTATGCAATGTTCAAAATATTACGACTCAATTATTATAGTTTATTTAAAATGTTCCACAACCAAGTCTGTCTGTAGACTATTATAGTTTTACGTTAATATAAGTATGTATGTACACTTTTGTTTCATGTCAATATTATACAATCTTATATTATACAGATGTACGTACCATATTAATATCTTCAGCTCTCAATCTATATTGCCTTAAAATTTTATCCGTTGTTAAATCAAAGACATTCAGAGTGTAGGGACATGCCTGTATCGTGGTGTTTCCAATACCTATCGTACCAGTATCTAACACCCAGAGTCTGTCACAAACATCTGCGTGTATTCTGGAATAGAAATAATAATACTATTTCTTATTGTTTTGACGAAATATACTTGGATGCTTCCTATATGAAATTTAAGTTCTGTCGCATTTTATATTAATAGATCGATTATTATCAACAATTTTTATAAATTTTTGGATACAATATTTATGATTGTAACTCCTTATAACTTTACGTTATTTTCCATATCTTTTTTGGCAATAGATTTTCATCCAATTTTTCGAAAATTGTATACATATTTCCATACTTTCATATTTTCCATTTCCATATTAGAACATATATATATATATATATATATATATATATATATATATATATATATATAATATGGTAGCTTTCATCATATTTTTGCAACAATTAATGTATCAATATTTTCATAATAGACCCATAATAAAGCAAACGAATGAAGTAAAAGTCGTGCCCAGTTCAGCGTAATAACACAATGGATGAATTTTAATTTTTAGTTTTTACAATTCACTAAACTGAAACAACGAATTAATTGGCTTCTATAAACTATAATATAATCATCCAGATATAACTGTTTATATAACTAACTTAGCCATGTGATGATTATTATGAAATTTCAATAAATAATATTTATGAATATTAATATTTATGAAGAAGTGAGCTATAATGTTCATGATACGTGGGCGTAAAAGCACAGCTCAACATATGTTTGTCTTTTAGAAAACCAAAGACATAACATCCAATCATAGTGAAAACTTATTTAAATCTAAGATCGTAATATTCCACAATTTAATAGTTAGAAAATAAAAAGAATCTTTGTAAGTAATAATATTATTGGAAAAATTTTGCAACTTATATGTTGATATTGATAGTGCTACTTTATAACTTCTTTTGTATAACAATAAAACAGAGTTTTATTTTAAAGCATATTATTGTATATTGTATTGTATAATTTATTTTATAATATTTATAATTATTTATTCTATATATATGTAATGAGACAGATAATCATGCTATGAACACTTATAAAATGTATTAATAATGCTAGCGACTGAACTTGTATTTTAAACATTGTTTCTGTAATAGAATTGTGCAACTTACAACTTGTAACTTACGTATTTACTAATAAATTAATAATTATGTGTAGGATAGCCCAGGAAATCTTTGTTACTTTTTCTATGTGTTAAACAAGGAAAAGCGAGAGAATATTCCCACACATTTGAGGTTTCGTTAATAACAGATAAATGTATTGTTCAGTCGGGATATCTTCTATAGAGTATATCTGCTATATGGATTAAAATCTAATCTATTCTATACGATTTTATCGTCTACTTTTCCCTTCTTTCAGAATGATCACAATTCATTCCACGTTTTTCCGTTTTAATCAAAATGAAGATTGCAATTTACATTCAACTAGAAGTTACAAAACGAATATAATTAATCATGTTAACGTTTACAAAGTAACTGTTTTTCTTGTGAGACCTGTTTCGCAATGAGAAGCGATGAGAAATAGGAAATAATAGAAAATGTCATGTTTTACCTTTAACTAACTAATAATTGCTATTTTCACTTTTATGCTACAATTCAAGTGTGATGTTACGTCTTGAGTAATGTTACCGCAACAAGAATAGTGCTACACGCTTGCATGTATAAATGTATATATGCAGGGTGTCTCTGGTTTAAATATCAAAACTTCGACAACGTGTAGGGAACGGTTTTCGCTTTTTTAATTATTTATTTACAATTATTTATTCTGAGCGACCGAATCGTAACGGTACGCGCGTCACTACAGTGCGCTAAATATCACCAAGGCTGTATCTAATTGCAATTAGATTTATCAATGTTAGATGTAATGCTTATATTGCTACATTTAAATTATTTCTATAAAATAGATGATAACACCAATAAATAAGTGAAAATAGATAAGTGAAAAAACGAGAGCCTTTTTATTTCCTTTTTCGCGACTTTTCCTAAAATGAAACAAAAATGAGCAAATCTTTAAAGAATTTTTTTCTTAGTTCATCGATTCTCCACATGCTTCTAAAGTTTTGATATTTAAATTTGAGATACTATGTATATTATAGCTGTGTTAGGGAATCGATGTCGACCTTGAAGCATTGAAAATACAAGAAAACGGTAAAAGGAAAAACATATAAATCTTGAAAAAAGGAAAAAATAGTTTATTACTGAGTATATATATGTGTATATGTGTATCATAATTAATATACCTATATATCGTTTCGTGGTTACTTAGGATGTAAAAATAAAGTGAAATATAAATTTCATAGATCCATTTAATAAATTGAATTGTATAACTACATGGAAGAATTATAATGTTAAAAAATGTAGTTAAATAAGAAAAATGACTTAATAAAATTTGTGAAATTTTAGAAGAGTATAGTATTGATCTAAAATATAAATTTTAGAAATTTAAATTGAGATATTTAGTTAGAATTAGTTGCATTAGATTACTTTTGAAAAATATAAAAAATGTATAAGAAATTTTGTAGACATACAAAACATTACGTACCTATAAGCAGTAGTAATTGCACTACCGCAAGCTCCAGCTTTGTTTTGTGCCCAATTCGGATAAGGGGTAAGCTTCGGTGAGCCACCTCGATTTGTATCGAGCGATATGTAGTTTAATGTCGCCGGTATTCCTATAATTAACGAAAAGTGAATTATTTTTTATAGAATTGCGCAAACTCTAGCGTATTAGATTCAATAGATATTTTGCTCTTTGATCTTGAATATTTATTTATGTTATCTGATTAAGAATACATTAGAAACATTGAAAATGTAATTTAATATTGATGGTATTTAGTTGACTTTAAGAGTAAAATATTCTTCTATATTTTAATAATTAATGATTCTTGATTATATATGTTATTCTATTTTGTATATAAAAATGTTTCATGCCTTCAAACACAATTAAATTTATATATGTATGTATATAAACTAATAAAAAGTAAAAATGTTACGAAAAATACTGTTTAAAAATACTGCAAAATGTATAATAAATTTTAACGCAATTGCAAATATCATAGTAATATTTTATGTTGTGTTGCAATAATTTAATCTTTTAAGAATAAAGTATCTTCTAAAGTATCAATGCGTATTTTGACTTTTATTATTTCATAATACATATACAAAAAATGTTCGTTTAAAAGAATTGATATATTGTGCAAATAACAAACTTATCATCATAAATGTAATAGAAATAAATTTTTAATAACAATGTTTCACAATTACAGTAAATGTGTAAATTCTGCTTTGAAATTGTCACTTTATTTAAATCCTGCAGTTTGCTACATTTATATTTACATTAAGAATATGTAGTATATAGAAAATATATATGACAGTATAATTTCCAAATATATGAACAATTGATAAACTTACAGTATTACTGGACATTACATTAAGTATTATATTAATTTATAAAAATGAAGTAAGAAGTTAAAATACAATTTCTTTCTCATAGAATATCACAGAAAAACTTAATTAATAAGTAACAGAGATTTCAAAATTTATTTGTTTAATTCTTTATAAATAATTTTCATAGTCGTATAAATTAATCTTTTATTATTACTTTCTTCATTAAATTGAGCATCACTGTTACTTCATTAAATATGCACATTATTATAAGAATGTGCGACACGCTCTTATGATTGATATAATCGCGTGACTGACAGAAAGCCATTGAATTATTGACACGTGGAATTCCTGACCTTTCAATCTTATCGCGCTATATCCAGTTCATCTAGCATTATCTTAAAAATTTCGTAAATTGCACAGTCGAACTGGCATTACACGAAAGTATATAATACGGTGGAAAGTGTGCCCACGGTAATGAGCAAAACTTTTTCGATATGTCACGAGGTTGCGTGACAAGGTTGTCACACGATCACTACACTCCAATATTGCGTTTGATACTCTAAAAAGACATGCAGACCTTGTCGCTGAACATTTCGAAAGATGTGTGAAATTTTTGAGATTAGAATCGTATTTAGTTACCCCATTATAACACTGTTAAATTTTATATTAAAGAAAAATTTTTGTGTATACAGCGTATCATAATAATAACTTGAATTTTTGAGTAAATACGTTCCATGGCAAAATATTATTTACTGAACCTATTATTAAATTTACGATCAATTTATCAAAATATTCTAAAACACTTACATGTAGGTAGTCAGCTTATATAATTTCAATGTATATTATAATAAGACATGTAGTATATTATTGTATATAGTATATTATGATAAATAATAATGTAGAATTAAGTTATATAGTATTTCATTATTTTAGCTATTCTTATTAACTATTTGTATCTTTTACAAGCAATTTATTCTTTATTTTTGTACTTTCATTTATATACCTAATTTTTTGTTATTATCTATGATAGTGCGAAATTAGCTACATTAACTATATGAGACTTCTATATTGTTTGTGAAAGATTATGCAATTTACAACTTTCCGAGTTCAATTGAATGGCACATTCCCTTTCCTCCCCTTTCTCTCTTAGTATTTCATATCCTCTGTCGGACAGTCCAAGTAAAGCTGACATTAGAAGAAAGAACGATCGAAACAAAGCAGTCGCCGTATAAAAAAGTTGGCCTTAAAACAATACCAACTACGGTGGGCTTTGACGCATTTACAGAAGTTTCAGGAGACTAGTGAGATGGCAAGAATGGAAAGGAAATATAAACGGGAAATGGCAAAAACGAAAGAAGAGAAAGAGGAAAAGGATAGGTATACTGAAGATAAATGAGACGAAAAATAAACAATGAATGTTTGTTGTGTAAGAAAAAATGAACACATTGAAGGAGCTGAAGTCAATCAAGTATCTGAAATGGTCCAAAATAATAATATAGAAAGGAAAGGAAAGTAGAAAAGGAACAACAAATAAATTACATTGATTGGACAATTACATAATATCGCGTAACACTACGAAACATATTACGTGATATTAAATGTTCCTTAACATGTTATAAATTTCATGTGAAGGAACGTGTAAATGTTATATGAAAATTATAGAAAAAAATATAAGTTCCATTTTTAAGTTTTTGCATGCGTATCCTAAGTTAGATATAGGATACATTTCAATACGCTATCAACAAATCTCGCATGATCAAAACTGTACAACTTTAATTGATTTTAGGATTAGGAAATACATGTTTAGTCATTCTCTCGAACATTTAAAAAATATTCATATTATTATTGTAACATTAATTGTACGCCTGATTTTTTTGTTAAACTTTGTGGATTTACCTATATGTATATACATATGTATCGTATTAAAGGATATCCTATTATTAAAAGTGATATCACTAATGAGCGACATCAAATTCAAAAAGTCGACTCTCAGTTGTCATACATTTTATATAATTTATCATATTTTAGCGGAATAAATAAACGGATATATATTTTTTAAATTAAATGTATGTTTTAAATTTTCAATAACTTATAATAGAAAATAAATTTATAATTTTTAATGCAACGGTTACGAATGAGGACGCAAAATAAAATAACACGAGTTAGAAGAGATGAAATACAAGTTCGCAATCATAACAAGAAGCAAAAACAATAAGCAAAAAACAAGAAAAGCCAAAGATTTGAGTATCGAAAAGTAGAGAGGTTAAAGACCGCGATATGAAAGATTGTACACGATGTGTGAGCATTGTCGACTTTTTTGTTTTATACACAATGACCTGGCGCGCGCCAACGTGTATAATAAACGTAAACCATCAAGAGCAAGAAAAAGTGGGAAATAAAAGAGCACAGGAGAGAATAAGCCCATTCACCCCTGGTTCCCTCCTGAGCAATAGTGTTGGGTGGAGGATTTGGGTTGAAGTGGAGGCGGAGGCCAACAGAGACATAGAAATGCCCCATTGAAATCGCTCGCACAGTTTTCGGCACTTTTTGTCGCGAGCCGGAAGTCGGCCAGACGAGGTTCTACAGGCGCGCACTGCCTGCAGTGATCTTCTGTACATTGTGTTTACTGTAACTTCCGGTCCCTGACACGAGACATTCATCTAAATGTTCATATTGTTCCTGTTTGCCGAGCAACTCTTTTTTTGACTAATTTTCAAATACGTCTCGGTAGAAGCATTTCACTTTCCATAAGAAAATTGAATGTTTGAATTTTATTAATGTAACAATAGTAGTTGCGAATTATGACCAGTTATTCCGCGATAAAGAATCTCGAACTACTTTCAAAAAAAAAAAAAGAAAGGACGCTTCTCATGGTTACCATGTACCTAGTATTCGTGATATTTAAGTAAATTATTAGAAGATATAAAATAAAACATTAAAGTTTCATACTCCTTTACCAATTTCCCTAATATACAGATATGGGAATGAGTTAATATATCGGATCCTAAAATGCAAATGAAGTGATATTCATATTGATGTACTTGTTTATTGAAAAAAAAGAAAAGAAAAAAGAAAACGGTGACTTCCTATTCTAGTCCCACTCAGAAATTGATGTTATAAAATACTACAATATATATGTTCAACTTACCATTGCGCCATCTCGGTACTGTGACGAATAGCTTGTTTCTCCAAATTTCTATACCAACAGGCAACGCGTTTTCTGGAATGAATTCTCCTTTCATCATTGCCATTTTTCTGCTGGCTTCATCTGGATAGGCGAAGTCCACCGTTCTCCAGAAAAATCTTTCTAACACAGGTGCTTGCCCGAACTGTGTACCCCATCTTTGAAGTCCATCGACACTCTTCGTTCCCAGGTATAGTAAACTCACAAAAAGAAATTCGCGAAACATTCCTACGATAGCTTAGGCCGGCAATCTCGCAGTTTATAATTGATCCTTTAAAATAGTAAAAAATGTCGAATAGCTTTCAGCACTTACTCTATCACATTCAAATTTACTTTCCTTAAATGAATTATACTTAAGTACATAGAATTTTTTCCAATTCATTAGATTCCAATTAAAATATATGTATTAAAAGAAAAGAATGATTGAAAAAAATTCTGTAATTAATGGCAAGATTTAATCATTGTAAATTGTTGGAAATATTTTCCCTGTGTTGTTTACAAGATAATTCCAGACAGTTATTTTGTAAATATTCCGTATATTTTATGATGCGATTGAAAGGAAGATAAATAACCGCACATAAGTTAGTTGGAAGTATATGTTTCAAACTAATATATCATACTACTACTCATTATTTTTTCTGTACCTGTACTCAACCCTGATTCTTATCCGTAATATTATTGTGCTAACTGGAACTTTCACTTCGATTTGATACGACGATAAATGAGTCAAATGATTGACATAAATGAAAATGGAACAGATGCGAATGGCATGCGAAAAATGACTCCGAAAAATTGTTTGCTATTGAACAAATATTAACGCTAATTTCTCAATATAGCAAACTTCGTAGTATTTTAATAACATAAATTATTTTCACGTCAGCAAGTAGTAAAAGTATGAATTACTTTCAATTACATTGACATCATATGTATACGACAGTATACGTTAATTCTGCTTCAGTGTAATAGAAATACATCAAAGTAATATTTAGAACTTATATTTTTCTAACATAAATCTCTGTAATGTATGCATAATAATATCTTACTACACGGTATTTTTATATTTTTCATAACATTGTATTACTAAGTAATATAATAAAAAACAGGAACAACTGAAGAAAGCTAAGAAATTAGATGCACGTGCCAAAGCCTAGAAATCAACCCGTGTTTCTAAACACTTTATACGTCTTAAAGTAGAGGAATATTTCTCTATTGATAAAAAAAAAAAACGTGAATAGCATGCGATGACGTTTGAACACTTTTATACAATTTAGGTAACATCTTTAATCTGCAAATTTGCCTATTTGAAATTATCTAGAAAGTTTCACATAAAGCTTAACAGATGAGATTATATGGTTTATTTAGCTTTAAAAGATAATAACTTCAAAATAATAAAAAGTGATGATAGATAAGACCAAATTATTAAAATGCGTTTGCAATACATAATATTATACATTGTAATGCAGACATAATAGACATAAATATAATAAATCAAAGGAAATGTGAAATTGGATTTAAAATGTGAGAGATCCTCGTTTTTCCTTATACGAAGTGTCTGTATATGGTAATATGTATATATATACGTGATACAGTTCGCGTGATGAAATTCCGGAAATTAGCTGTATAGGAATAAATCTTGTTCTCGCGAGTAATATATGATAAGCCAATTCCACTTCGCTGAGCGCGAGCAGAAATGGAAAACAACCTGGCACGTGCCAAGTTTCACTACCGTTGTATGGGCAGGCAACATAATCTTGCTGCAAGATGTCAAGTGTAACAGCGACATAGATCAATTGTATTTATATGTGTTATAATTGAGCGAGTAGTACTCATTATCTTTGGAAGTTTTTCTAATCCAAAAAGAGAATTTACTTTCTTGTTGTTGAAAAAATGGATAACGTATTTCACTTCTTATAATGATGTATCTCGTATTATAGTAATTAAAAATTTCAGAAAAAATAATTCTGTTTAATGTTAAAAAATAATGTAATTTTGTATGTAGTTGTGATATACAAAACACTGAACTATATTAAAATTTATAATTTATACGGTATGTAATTTAATTTGGCAATAACGAAAAATAATAACTCCTTTTTTGTTAAAATTATGAAAGTGATGTTAACTTGTGCGTTACGTTAAAAATTATATATTAAAGGAAATTAATGATGTTCGTAGAATTAAAAATGAATTTGTTACGGAATGGTAGCGAAATTTTATTTTGAAATCTAAATTTTTTTAAAAAATTTGGGAAATAAATAACTTCGTTATGTAGTACTGAGTAATGACTTATTAAATTGAATTTGAATAAAGTAAAATGAAGTAAAATATGCAAAGTTCTCTTTTTCATTTTAGACGCATGTGTTATACCTTGAAATACGAAAGAAAAGGAAATAGAATAGTAAGTAAAAGAGCTTAATATATGGAATGTATCAAGATTCGATATAAAATTTTGTCATCTTCATAATGTTACACAATCGATGGCTGTAATTAATACTCCAAGTATCAAAATGAGCCGTTACGTATCTTCCATGTTGTTGCACAATGTCCAATTTTAAAATAAAAGACTTTCTTGCATACTAACACTTATGCAGCCATTTCTTTTATTCACAAATTAATTTCACCGCCACCATCATTAAGCTCGGAAAGCGAACACTAGATTTTGACACCATTCTGCTGCTTGAAATCACATATTTTTCCTTATTTTATGAATGAAAGAATTTTTACCTCTTCCTTATAGGTTTATCGATGGCTTCGAAATGAAATACGAAGAACGAAGTACGAAGCGAGAAAGTCAGTAACGAAGAGTACAAGTAAACTGTTGATTCCTGCAAATGAGTACTGCTATATATGTACTCAGTTCATTTAACACATATTTACCAAGCGTTCATGTACACCTTCACTCGTCTACTTGCACTTGTCCTAATGTGGTGTTGCTAGCTCCCACTTGATGAAATTTAGTTGACTTAGGTCTAAGGTAAAAATTGCTTTTTCCGGAATATCAAATGAAACAACTTATAGGAGAAACCGGTAAATGGTTATCTTGCTTGGAGAAAAGTAGTTCGAAGAGAAAAGACAAATCGACAGCTATGCTAAGAGAAAAACATTATACAGGAATGTTGATTAAATGCTGATATAAGCTTAACTATTTACAAGGGTGATTCTTACATAATTATTGGATTATAATAATCAAATTATGAGGTATTTTTCTAGAGTGCGAACAGTATCCTTCTGAATGAATTTGTCTGAACTTAGTTATACAAACGCTCTACAATTTGGCAAATATTACTATAACATAACGTGTGTAAAATAAAATAATACATTGGATAATGTAAGAGTATCAACATATAATATGAAAATTATGAATAATTCAAGAGAAAGTTTATAGTTTGCTAAATAGTATGTGAATAGTTCGTGAAATTGATAGAAAATAAAAAGTATACGTGAAATTCGATATCGAAATTAATAGATGTATAAATAAATGCTAAAATTGTGTCCGGTATCAGAATTGATAGTAGTATAGATAAAGATTAAAATTGTGTTTTTTCCATTTCATTCTTTAATAGATTTCAGTCAGCATGATACATCTGAAGCTACTTCACACCAGTCATACATATCACAGTAGAATAAAATAAAAGATAGATGATAATAGATAAGTTACATGGATAGATGGTACTATTAACAGATGACATATACTTACATCACATGTAGAGGACTGTTACCGATTATTTTTATCTTCATATACGATATTTTGGAACATAAACTTATAGTATAAAACCACTATGGATATGCTTGTACTTTGCATAATTGATTATAAACTGCTGTTTAATATTCTTACAACAACATTTCAGACAGATTAATCGATAAACAAAATCCCAAAATAAATGAATAGTGTATATGACGTTGCCTATCCTAAGGAATAAAATCGAAAAAAGTTCATTTTATTGTTGAAATGAGTATTTGTCAGAACATTTGTTATTTTCTACCGATTATAGAAATATTTATACAGTTTTGATTACACAATTTGTTTCTTAATTTCAGAAAGTTGTGAACATAGAACCCTAACCTTGAAACAGAGTTTGTATAGGAGATACAAAAAAGACATTTAAAACAAATATAATAATATATTATGATACATTTAATACAAATTGAGAAATCGCATATTTGATAGTGAGATACACTATTGATAAACTTTTTGATAAATGTTTTAAATTTATAATATATTGGTATTGTAAAAAAGCTGATAGATACGTTTTTCATAAATTTATTATTAATTAAAAAATTTTGTAACAACGAAGTCTCGTTACTATAAAGTAATCAATTTGTCCCGACATTTATGAGAATAGATACGTGGTTAGTGAAATAATTACCATTGAATGAACTCAAACAGCACAATGGATAATACTATCTAACATCAGACTCAGTTTTCTGTAACTCGAGTGAGATTTATTGCCAATGTATAGAAAGATCAAGCCGAGTTAAATAAATTCGAGCCCAGACCGATCATTCTTATTGATTATTTCGTAATTTATGAAACCAGGCTCGATACTCGTCAATCAATGTGTTGTGGGAATGGTTGGCTCAGACTTGAGATTATACACTTCGACTTTCTCATCCGTAGTCGGTAAATGTAACACAAATCAAAGAAGGAAGAATCTGGTCTGGTTTAGTTTACGAATAACTAACCATATAGATTAAATTGATCATAGTATGTACAATACCAATGATCATGACAACAGTCAATGAATGAGTTTACAGCTATACTTGGCCTTTTCACATAAAATTTCTTATCAGGTACTACAGCGTAAAAGTACTAGATTAATCTAGTAATTTTGCAGTAGTTGAGACCTTCCGTGTCATTTAGTTAAAGTTATACTACATCGGCTGTTACAAAATAATAACAAAATATTTTTAATTGAAAGATGAACAGGACGAAGAAAATGGTCAACTTTTTCGAATATTTCGAAGTGATAGATAAGACATTTTAAGTAAAAAATGTAATATATAAGTACTTAAATATTATTTATGATTCATAAATAGTTCACTCTCGCCAAATTTTTTCAACAAGTCAGGTGCTGGATGTGTGATGTCAAGTGTAATAATAATCGTTCTACTATCTAAATTCGTGTCTAGTAATAAGTACTAGAAAAAATATAGCTGCAATAATTTCACTCTTTATAATTACAGAGCAGCTTTAAAAGTCCATATACAATATACAAGGCCATAAATCTTGTAGAACTTGATCTTATTACTCGATATGTTCTTTTACTCACAATCAGATTCCTCAATTTGTGAATTAGAATTCAGATTAAGAATGAACTTCTAAAATTATATTAAAAATTCTGAGATTAAGGTAAGCAAATGTAGGCTAAATATCTTAAATAATAAATGGATATATATAATAATATAACATGATGTATCGTAGTAAATAGTAAAATATATTATTGTTATATCGTTTAATACATAATTTGTATTTAGAGCTTGCTGATTTCATAAGACTGATGGCGAATGTTGTTTCTAATTATTAACAGGATATTAGTTTGTACACTTCCAACAAACTGACATATTACTATTACAAATCTTCTGAAAAGTGCAGATACTTGTAAACGATAATGTATATGAATGAATATGTGCATAAATAATAATCTTCTTCTTTAATTATAATTTTATTTTTTAAATTATACTTTTTCGTAAAATGTAATAATACAATTATATTGTTTCTTAAAACTTATAGGTTTTTTTTACTTTCACGATGGTTATATCTCTTATTTAAAATATTTAAAACATAAGTACATTACTAGGATTAAAACTTACTACATAAAAGGAACGCTGAATAAAGTATGTTGTAATATTTTTCTAATACATTTGCAGATAATGAACGCATTTCATACACATTTTAAAATTTATCTGTGAAATGACATATTCCATTTTACTTGATTAACACATCTATTGCTTTACTATCCTGTTTTTTATTCGCAATCCGCCAACGTGGCCGACTTGAACCTCTTAAACAATTCTGTGTGACGAAACAGCAATATCGGAGAACATGATTATAGTATGTCAAAGATAGATACGTCCCAAGCATAGTAATAACTATTTGAATTTCATTGATTGAGGTTGTAGACGAAATACAACAACAGGCTCTAATTATTGTTAAAAAAAAGTCTGATAATCACAAGCTTAAACGTGTTCGTTCGTGGTGAACTTGACGTGTTCTTAGTACATTTAACATTTTTCTGCATCTATCTATACTTATATGGGGATATTTATATACACGAAAAATTGAGTTTTCCTAAGTTTATTTATATTTCAATAGCAATTAGATAGTGAAATAAATATACATAAAGTAAAAAGCAAAATGGAAGATTCTTATAAAGAAAGTATATATATATTATTCTTTTTCAATAATTGCTTTAAACATAAAAAGTTACTTCAGATTAGAAAATATTTTATATCTTTGGAGATAATGAATGATAATGATTACTTAATATTTAAATTGAAATTTTGTATATTAATTACACAAACGTAACATTTTTAAATTAACACTTTCTTAATTGGAGAAATTTGGTTAAAGTTTTCTTCCGAAAAAGATCTTTCAATTTCTTTAATGACATTATTTTAAATGTATAATTTAGAGCTAAATAATTGTTAAATAAACATATAATCTCTGGTCAGTTTCAAATAATTCGTGTTATACATTAGCCTTTCATGGTATGTGATAATTCGTGTACGAAAACTTTCCAAATTTGTTTACCGCATACATATGCAATTAGCAAAATAACATGTTCGAAATAGGGTGACAGTGGTAGAATGCGGAAATAAAAGTCGTGATAAGCTCATTCCAAAACATCATTCGTTAACGTTAATGAAATGAAGACGAAAATACACGAATGTTACGCATGATCGGCACCGAAGGATAAATTTCCAAGTGGAGCTCGTTATCTTCTCGCGTCGAGTGACGTATGAAATTGTATTTAGCCCTTTTCCTTCGTTCCTCTTCCACGATCACGTTCCATTAATCACAGTGGAGGCCTTTTGCGAAGGGTACAATCAATGTTTCTCGAAATGAGTAATTGTTGGCTGTATTGCTCGTAAACAAAAAATGATAATTTCAGTTTAATTGCACTCAGAACAGTGAGTGAAACGCGGCGTGTCGATTGATTACATATGTTTATGCACGTTCGGGACATACATACATGCATATATCAAATGCTACCAGAATGCTAAAACATGGATTGTTTTATACTGAGCAACTCAGGACTATAAATATTGTTACACGACCAGTAGTACAGTGAATATAGCTGTCATAGTACATTTTTATCTTCATAGGGAGTATTCAGCGACAATTTCGCACAAGTTCATGAAACTCTCTGAATATATTCTTCATGTTCTTTCTCATCTTTCGTGAAGTTCATTATATTTCCCTCCCTTGTATTTGATACCAACGTTATATAATAAGTGATTCTCTTGTTCTACAATCATTTATTTATAATTATTCTTTACGATAATTCTTTACGATATACAATATAAGAATCTGTTTGGGAGTACGTGTCCAGAGTATGAGTTTTCAAAAACGTGTTTCCCATTTAATGGATAACCGGAATATCGCGATACTATTGACTCTGACATTCTATACTGTAATGTTAGAGCTATAGAAAATAGTAGCAAAAAATATGTTAAGCCTAATTGGGAAGTACTTCTTGTACATCTGCATGTATTTAATTTTGTAATATCGTATTAACGTATATTATTATCATAATAGACAACATATAAATATACCATTAGCTTGTAATAAGTAATAATGAATAAATATAATAAGTACAATAAGTTAAAATGGATATGTAATAATAATTGTATTTATCAACATAATTTATATTATCTTTGCAAACGATACATATATACATAGTAACATATATAGTAACTTTTATGATATGATCGATCAACAGATCGAATAACAGTGCACATTTACAGTAAAACTTAATTTTTCAAAATTTGTGCTTATTTTTGTGCTCTTTGTATTTATTTTTCAAAATAAATGATTTTGTCTCAAAAATAAAAAGGTTACGGAATTTCTAAAGGATTAAAAACATTTGTAATATCACATATTATCTTTCGTTCGTACTATTTCGCCACATTTCAAAATTTCGATTTTCTCTTTGTCATATACCTATGTATCAATTCCCATTACAATATTATCGGATGATAACATATGTTTGTTATGAAAAAATTCTTCCTTTCGATGTTATTAATCTCTTTATTTTTTATCATTTAGCAAATGAATTTCATCCTTGTTACTATGATTCAGTGTTATCTAAAAGATATTAATTGTGAGTTTCATTGTAAACATTATCTTTTAATTCTTTACTTTGTTCACTTAAGTCGACATTTACAGCGCATATTTTAATATTTCGTATTTCAACTTTTAATTTCTAATAAAAACAGAATTCTGGGAACAGAATTTATTATAAGAAATTTAAACGTAAGATTGTCAAAAACTTTACTACACCCTGTATAAATAGTTACATAGTTTTAACTCAAAATTATACCATTAACATATTACACTGAAAATTTCGAAAATCTAATGTTTCATTGTTGTTTTGCAACATTAGTGTTTCTAGCAAATTATGTGTTAATTATGTGTAAATCATGTCTTTTCAGTATGATTACATACACCTGCTCTCGTTAATTGAAGCTTGTAATAGCCCACGTAAATATATCATACAAAAGGATTGGTGCATACATATGAATATCATGCATATAAATGTAAATTCATGCAACTTTGCCAGCTACAAGCAACTTTATTATTAGCATGAATGCGTGGTCTTGAACTTTATAAATCAAAGTGGCAACGTAGTTGCGAATATGCCATTTTCTTTTTAATTAATTTCTTGTAATTAATTTCTCGATAATATCAAGTTTACTCTGAATAAATATCAAGTTTACTCTGAATAAATATCACTTCGTCATAATATTATTCATGTATTCCCTTATTCTTATCTATTACTATATAATAATAGATCATTACACGTCTATTTAAATGTTTAGTTATTACTTAGAGAATTACTCCGATATAAATTATCGAGCTATGAATATTGATATTATATATAAAACAATGCATATACATCGTCCATACAGACGTATGAGAAATGATATTATGGTATAAGACCATGAGTATATAAATATAACAAAAATAAATAATTTTTGAAGTTATTTTATCTTCGATCATGCAAAATACGAAGTGAGGAATTATTGGAGTACAGCCGTTAGATTAATCAACGAAGGACGGAATGTTAACTGCTTGGCGTACATAGTCATATGCAATAGTTCAAAGCAACCGAAGTCGAGAATGTAATTTCACAAGGTGTTTGTGCGAGATATCTGAAAGTGCAATAGTAGTTTCCAACATGAAATAAATGACAGTCTCCATAAACGGCGTTTTGGGTGAGTTTCACATTAAAGCAACTGTAGAAATTGAAATGCAATCAAGCCGCACCCATCCGTCCATTCATCTATCCAATATATTGTCGAAACACTAAATAATATAAGTTTTTTATATTTTTGAGATTATACCACGACGTGAGCGCACGTACCACTAATTGGCGGACGATTGTGTTTCACTCAAGTAGAACTCCAGCTACTGGCTATGAAAATTATCACTTTCACGAGTAATTCTGTGAAATCCTTACTGATCGAGGGAAAGATTTCACAGAATAATGTATTATATTACTTTTTATTATTATACAATTTGTATTTAATTCGGCGGTAAACACTTAACAGCAATATGCAATTATTCAATTTTCAGTTAAAGTAAATAGATCTTTAAGTAATACGAAATATGTACGAAACATTGTCGTCAATTATAGTTGGAGAATGAGAGTATTCTCATTAGTACTTAAAAAAAATTTACACACAAAAAACACTAAGTTAAGGAACTACAAAGATTCATCTGAATCTATATAACTAAACAATAACTTTAGTCCTCTTTGATGCCTCTCTTATTTTTACATATATAAGAGGCACTGCAAAATGTACAACAAGAAAAAGCTTCTAAAAGGGAAGTAATAATAAATGTACGGGTCTCATCAATATCAAAATTATTACTGTCCCATAATATATTATATATTATAGTATTATTATTATATTGTAGTCCCATTCATGTTCTTACACAAAACAAAACACTTTCGTAAACAAAATTTTTCTATAACTCCAAAATATTGGTGATATCAAAGATGGAAAAAATTATTGCTTGACGCTGCATATTTTTTAGTTATTTGTTTAAAATGCCCTCAAAAAGAGTAAAATTACAAACAAATATTATTTTGTATAATTGTTTCGTTCAAATACAATTATATTCATATATTAGAAATAATTAATAGACGTTATCAATAAATAATATTTCACATATTGAAATATACAAGTCTTCTTATAGACTATCTCTATCGGATGACTTTAAATAAGTAAAGCTAATATGTAATTACGAAATACATACGATAATTTAGATACGAATGAAAAATAATTCTCACTAATTTTTCCAATAATAAGTAACTTAAATACGAGATATTGTAAATTATTGATATTTGTTATTGTATATATTTACTGTACCTTAAAAAAGAGCAACATACATTCCCAACTATGAAATCATTCGAAACTGTAAAATTTCGTTATCAATGTAGCTCTGAAATTAATTAGGTAATTGGTACTTCGAATGGAGCTTTCTAAAAAAAGACACTTCATTATTAATGCATTTATTGCATGGTAGCTAAAATTCAAGGTACATTCAAATATACAATTGCTGTCGTAGAGAGCAACATCTAATTATTCAATAAAACTTTTGAATGTAATCTCGTATAATGATTTCAGAGAACGAATGCGTTCACAGGACGACAAATTGCGAATTGAAACCGATTGCAAAGTTAAACGTCCCCTGTAATTTGTAATGAAATCTCAGGATCCTCGAAAACACGCACGCTCATACGTGTCGCTCGTTAATTTCGTTTTGGAGCAAGTATACGGGGACTTTCGCGTGCAAATATAAATCTCCGCTCTCGAGATTGAAATTTTCCCATAGAGATCGGTAGGTGAACGCGCAATCGCGTTCAGAACCTTCGGGCAAATTGCGATCATTAGTCTCCCGCTTCTCCGATTGTAATGAAATAATTGCCAAGGCTGGCATGGGTCGTGTGCACCAGCACAGCTGCCGATTTCGGTCGATTCGCAGGAGGTACACGATGCATAATGCGTCGGCGAAAAAATAACGACCCAATGAAAGTTGTTCATTCGCGAATTCGATTGTGAAAGAAAGAAAATTAATGTCAGAAACACTCGTCGAATACGATTGGCCTCATTTCGATTTGGTCAGGCTTGCGGTTCATCTCCTTCTGGTATCATTTACGATGAGAAAACTTCCATTTCGATAATAATGAACGCGAGATTACATAACAACTGATAATGAGGAACACAAATGATTTTCAATGATGAGCAATGTTTGATTTCAAATAATTTAAGTAAAAGCTTCTAATTGGCTTTAACAAGTTTTTGTTAGACATCGTACGCTATAGACGTGATTAATTGTTTCATCGTTATCTATTATTTCACTGTTTTATAAAAACATATACAAGTGATGTAAAAGATATGAATCGTTATACTATGTCATAAAAGTATTAGAAATACGCTCATATAACTTAAATATATTCTTCAGTTTACCGCAACAAATTAAATATTGGTATTAAAATCTGGATGATCAGACACAGTAGTAAAATCCATGATTAACATAAACTAACTTAAACATAAACTAAAATTTTTAATTAAATTTTGTTATTTGAGCCATCGAGTACATACATATATCAATACTTATTGTGACTCTAATCTATAATTCTCTTGTCTATAATTACAAACAAGTTTGTGTTTCACCTAAATCCTATTCCAAATGTTGTATTTACCGTACTATTTTAATTATTTATTTATAAACCTTTACCAACATAAGATCAGATTTCATTACATCTGTAACATTTAATTTCTCCAAAGAACGATAGTACTTGTACATTTGAGCTTATGAAAGTAGTATATAAGTGCACGCGTATTTGATGAAACTTTAAACCCGTTTGTCTCAAAAGTGGAGCTTTGTGTGATCAAAAATTTATTGTAAAATTTTAGTTTGATCTTGGTTATACTACGAATCTTTTTATATTCTGTGTATATATATATGAGGTAGACTTTTATTCTTTCATCAATTATTTACGAATATATGTAGACAAATTACTTACTATCTTTTAGGATATTCTTTCTTTTCAATATCTCCTACATTCTAGACTTTTAACACATTAAAAAATAAAATATGTATTCACGTTAGTTTATTAGAATGATACTATGTTCATTGCAAATTGCACAAGTTTTAACTATAAATTATGATCATTTATCAAGTCTGATTCTAAAAAAGTTTCTCTAAAAAAAAATTTGTATTATTTCTTAACGTAAATTTCTATATTTTACTTCTGACTTCCTGACTTTCGGGATTTTTGCAATAATAGATACAACGCTTTCCATAAATATGAGGATTCTTTTCCTAAATATCTTTGCCTTTTTATTACCTTTTTGTAATGTTGACCTTTCTTAACGTAATAACTTGTAGTAAATTTACTCAATTTGATAGAAACATTGAAGTGAAATCGTTTCTGCAAAGCGGAGTTGTATCGTTTGCACCGAAAGAAATAATTGCCACTGAGAAAGTTAGTTGTCTTTCTTGGCATGTTATTCTGAAATAAAAATTCCCTTTAGATAACGAATGCATTTAGAATTTTAAATCCAACAGAATCTTCATTGCGTGTTACAACTAAGGAAAAGAAACAGATATTTCATGTACGGACATCAGTACTTTTCGTCATGCTACGATATTTACGTTTTGCTTCGTTTCCTCCGTGTCAACATTTAACTAGCGGGTATCAGTTACGTGAACTAAACTGAGCAAATTTTTTTATGTACGTAAGTAAATACTTGTAGTTCGTTAACACCAGTTAGAGGCATTCTGAGACTACTTTCGATGTTCGAGTGCACGTGAATCCATATACAGTAGTTATAAAACGAGGAAGTTCCTGTTCTACAATCGGAAGTTCCTGTCCTGAGTTAGAAAGTTACTCAGTACGATTTTACTATTTATTCAGTGACATATTTGTAGGTAATTTACACTTGCATATGGTAAAGTTATAGAGCAGGGCAGTAAGCATTTATAAAAAGTTCAGCAGAAAGATATAGTTTGTTTGAAATCGTTGCTAATATTTGAGGAGTTTCACAGATCATAATTGATGCTAATGAAAAATTATTATATTGTAAGAGTTGTGATATTTTGCCTTATGATTAGATAATTAACTTTCTATAGTAGATAATACGTGTTCAATCAGTATTTTTCCTCAAGAATTCAATTATCAAAATTACAACGTAGAAGTAATTACAACTAAAAGTAAAATTATTATATTGAGTCAAGAAAGCTTAACTATCAGGGTTATAGTAGAAGAACTAAAATTATCAGATCGCGTCATGCGGTGCATTATGAAATGACGCAAAGGAACGCAAGAAAGACTTGAAAGTAAAAGCGATGGCTCGGAAGAATATATACTTGTATCTCGAGAAATTCAAGGAAGATTAAATATTATTATCTATGAAATTCCATTATCCGAAAGTATCAGAAAGCGTAGACTGATAGTTACTTAAATTGTGGTCGAAGTACGGCAGAGAAAAGATTCTCAAAAGGACGAAATAGGAGGAAAAAGCTATAGGATAAAGAACGTGAGAATTGGATCTTAAAATTGGAAGAAACGTTTGCTGGAATAGCAATTTTAGTTATTTCATACAAATAGAAGAATTTTCGTAACGACGGAAATAATATTACAATTACATATGTATCATACTCACAGTTAAATATAGGTGGATTGAAAATATTTTTTCTCTCAAGAGATTGAAATGTAAGTTGATGATAGTAAACCAAGATACTTAAAAAGAATATGAGTATATCGTTCTACACTATGATATCAGATCAGTAATCCGAAGTAATCTATCAAATAGCTCCTAATCTTATGATATTAACATCGTAAACCGTATCAGAAATAAAGATTTCAGCACAGTATTTTATACATGCTCAGACTCTCATATCTACGAGATTAGCTTAATATTAATATCAAAACATAGGAAACATAGAGCAAACTACGATAAATATGTATACTAAATAGGTGTGGTATCAAAATATAATATGTATGATAGAGAGTACAATATGTGAGATATATGTAAAACACATTGTACTCTTTGCAATGCCGGAAGGCAAGGAATAAATAAAACGCAAATTATTTGTTATATGTAAGGTACCATAAAAGACCCATTCAAAAAAAAAAAATAATATAGACAACACGAATATAAAATAATCCAAATCGATAACTTTGAATAAATATAGCTTAATAACTATAATCTCCTTATTTTTTTATACTTACATGTACTAATTTAAAATATACAAACGCTCAAATACATACATCGCACTTCATCTGTTCATATCTTTTTCAAATTTCCTTGTTATCAAGTGAATGTTCCAAAACTTTTGGCCGGCATACGTACATACGTATACGTTTAACTTATCTGTTGTTTATTCCTTTACAGAGGAATGTCGTTTAACGAGAGATCAACCAGAATGATCAAAAACAAGTCTGGTTGAATTCACTAGTAGTTCCACTTTTCTTCAAAAAAATTTTCTCAATTAAGAAAATATTTAAATATATATATAGTTCCACTTTTTATGTAATCCTGTACATATATACATGTATACAGCAGCAAGCTCCAATTTCTAGCAATTATAATATCATTCAGTAGAACGGATTGCCAGCTTGTTTACTGTCTGTCACTAGTTTAATTTCTTAAGTTTAATAATATATTTTAATGCTACGATATCTGTTTTAAATTAAAGATAATAGTGACGAAGATTAACTACTTCACTAGTAATAATATGTTATATAAATATTTCATAATTTTGATTATGATTAGTTGTAGTAATATGTATAACATGTACAGTAATATGTATAAATATTTCGAATTGTTTCTCGCTATTGTTGGAAAACTTTAAACTTCATACTGTACTTTAAAAGATACGTTTTGATACATTGTAATAATTTTAGATGTAACCACAAAGAGCAGGAATAATCGCAAGTTAAATTATATAGATGAGCCAATTACAATTATTTTAATATGACAAATGAACGTTTTTATAATAGAATAATTTATTGTAATCGCATAAATTATCCAAGTCAAACAATCGAAGAAATATTAGTTTACGATATGTAGACGTATGGCATTCATTCTATACAAATACGCAAAATGTATATTACACCAAACATGTGTTTAGGATAAAAATAATAAATTTATTATACCTTTAATATATTACAAAATACACAATACGAAAAGTATTCGAAGTATGAGTGTGTAATGTATTTATAATTCCAGATTCATGTGATACACAATTGGATCCATTGTTGATGTATATATTTAATTTACATCTAGTGAACATCTAGAAATGAAAATTTTCTGTTAAAATATTATTTCGTTACCAAAGAATGTAAAACTTTTCATATATTTCTTTTCTCTAATTTATATATCTTCTTACCTTTGGGATTTAGAAAATCTTAAATCTATTTAAATTATTAATTAACTATATCCTAATCAGTTGATAGAATAAAAAGCAATGATCTATTTGGCAAATTTTTTCAATTTTTATCATAAAATTAATGTGTAATATTGTAAAATACTTATATGTATGTATATAGTATTTTTATATAGAAATTTAAGGGAGGAAATATCCAAAAAATTCAAAAAAACAATCTATTTAGCAAGTTTTACCATTTTTAGTGAAAAACTAATTATTAACATCGTAAAATATTCAATGTCAAATGTGTATAGTATCTTTGCATTTTAATTAAGAAGGAAAATTATTCAAAGATTTTGAAAAATATAGTAACAAGCATTCGTAGTTGTTCTAAATTCTTCAGAAGATTTCACACGGTGCGACTTATAGCGGCGGTGTGGCACGGCGTGGCGCGTCGGTGTCGCGACAAGCGACAGCAATATTAATCGAGTATTCAGGATCAGGATCAGGATGGCACGTGTGTTTCGTGGCGAGCCATACACAATGCACGTACGCTTTCTGGCACGCGTATCGTTGGCCAGTCGGTGGGGGAAGATCGGCCGAAGGGCTATGGAAGCAGACCCCGAGATAAAAAGGGGAGGAAAAAGGAGGCCGGTTCGCGTAGCTTCCCCGCGTCAAGTTTTCTTCCGTTCACCACGAGTCGCCGCTTGGGAACACGCCAACATCTTGCCGTGATTCGGGGCGAAAGGGGCTCGATAGTGTGCGTACGTATGTAGTAATGCGCCGGATTCTTTCGGTTATATTTTATACCCGTCCGCTTAAGAGGGAAAAAGAGCGAAGAGGTCGCGTGAGACGAAGGCCGAACAATGCAGTGGCGTAGTCTTGAAACACAGACCCATTAGTGATAAACTTTGTCAAACCTGTAATACTTGCTTGTAATACACCAATTTCTTCTGTACGAAATCTGCGATGTTGGTTGAACGTTTATTCGTAACTCGTAAGAATATCATAAATAATTAATAGATGAAAATGAATGCCTATATATGTTAATAGCATATGTCGTACGTTACAATAATTCCATTAATTTTATATTGAACTTCTTGAAAGCTGCGAAAACGTGTTTTTAAGTGAATTTTATTATAACGTTAAAAAAGGAAAGATGTGATTGAAATCTAGCTTAGGGTTGAAAGGTACTTATAGACACATATTGTCAAGTACTATATGAATAAACATTGTTTTAGAAATTCCATCTGTGTTGTCTGTATACATTACTTCCTCTGGTAGTTGAGTGACAATTTACTAGTATCGTTACCAACAGCAGGCTGAAAATCACATATTGTCGAGCCAAACGTTTCAGCAATATTTCAAATGTTGGCGTATTTCTTGCGTTACATAGAGATTAGTTTTTTATAAAAACACGTTTCTTACCATGTCGATTGCTATTATTGCTTATTTTTAGGGTCCACGAATGATACGTTACTGTAGATAGAAGGAAAGAAAAAGAGAGGAGAACCAAGAGAGCGGGCAGGTGCACGCGTTTCATTTCGTGTTCCGGCGAACAGCCTCGGTTTCGTCCTAAAGGCGCAGTGGGATTCGACTGTTCGCGATTTTATCCTGAATCGCCTCATATGCCAAATCTCACATTCGATAGAATAAAGGGGCGCGGTTTGAATAAGCATAACAGTGTATCGTTTCTCCCGAAACAGTTTTATGGATTAATAACGAAAGAATTCTATAATTCGTTTCATGTAATAGCCAATTCTGGGATACATCACTTGAGATTTGTTTTAACTTTTAACACATGCTTATTTATGATATCTGTCTTTAACAGAGTTGATATGAATTAATATATCATGACTTCGCTATTTCAATTGCAATTTATACAAATTGTTGTTTTACTAATTAACTCCTAGATATTCTGTAAACTAGATATTTTACAAATATTTGTCAATAAAAGCTATTTTTACATTTGCACATTGTTTATTGTATATTACAAGAAAAAAAAGGCATCCGTGTGTATCTCACATCTTCCTACAAAATCTTTAAAATTAAAGTTACTGCAGTGAGTAAATTAGGACCTCCTAAATTCTTGTTGACGTGGGGCACGTGAAGAGCTTTCTTCCCGTACTTCTTTTTTCAATACAATCAAGTTCCGAAAGGGGGATCCGTATGAAAAATTCGTATTCGCTTAAGCGGACACAGGTGCATGGGTTAACGAGCGCAGTTTTACCTTCTGCCAGGTAGAATAAAGGGACAACAGAAGAAGTAGTGGAAAAAGGGGAGGATAAATAAGAAAGGAAAATATAAAGGAACGGAACAGAAAAGCGAAAGAAATAGAGAAAAAGAGAAAGAAACGGAGAGCCATAAGAAAGGGAAGATATTAGAAAGCGGCTAGCAGTGCAAAAGGATAGGAAAAAATGACGATGTCGATAGGAAGAAAAATAAGAATGAAAAGGGAGGAAATAATGTATCAAAATGAAGATATGTAAGTAAACTAAGACAGAAAAAGAAATTAAGGTAGAGGCAGATAAAAAAAGTAGCATTCAAGGGAATGAGAACTAAGGAAGAAGAGAAATAAACATGGCCAATGACCTCATAAAGAAAAGATGAAATTTTGCACGAAGAGAAGGAACAGAGGCATTATTATCAAACGTCGAATATTACTGTCAGGAACAAAAAATCGCGAATGATACACGGCGAAAATGAGCCGACATTAAATCGAGTGGACGCTCTGCGAACGCGTGCGTGCCAAAAAGTTGAGGCATTTACGGGCTCCAGAGGACGAGGCTCCAATTAAATGACTGGAGAAATCGAGAGGAGACGTGTGCGATGCGTTTAGCTCGCATTCGTGTTGTGGCCAGTATATTTCTGTCTGAGAAGTAATAACTTTGCCAATTAGAGAATAAAATTTATTATTTCACTAAGATATATATTACGCATATATATAATTGTTTCAAGTTTTATATTCGATATTATCGTATTATATTTTTGTTGTAGATTCATATTGTGAAATTCGTAACTTTATTTAAGAGGCGATTACATAATTCTTTTGGTACATTATTAAATTCATAAGATTTACTGGATATATGAAAGAAGCATGCATAAATATTTGTGTGAAAAGGTGTCTTACAAAATTTGAGAACATAGTATCAATGATCCCGTTAATTTCTTGTTTTTATGCGTGTTGTATTTTTTATCATGTGATATTTGTTGGAATAAGTCTTGCAGGTATTGACCAATCATAAATGAAATTTGTGTTCCTTGCGACCACAGTTCATTCTCCGTAATATACTATCCTTTAGCAAACTTGATTGTCCTTCATAGCTAAAGAATATCGCATTATTGTATAATTAAATCAAATGCTTAATTATAATTTCCCAAATTATCATTTAATCATTTAATAAAGTCTTAATAAAGTTTTAATAAATGACGTAAACTCTGCGTTGTTTAATAAGAAATATTCCTTTAAAAATTTATGTGCTCATAATCATTTATAGATTATCATAAATGATTTGTTAGACTAGAAATGATACGATTATGATTATGGAATATAATATCGGTAAACGTTTTGCTACGTTACACATATAAAAGTAATATATGACTACAAACGCATAATTATAAATCATAGACTTTAATATTTGACAACTTAATATAAATCCATCACAAGTTTAATATGAGCAATAAAATGAGATGTGATAACATCTTGAAATCATAACTTCATTACTTTACTGGTGATAGGAATGAATTTCTGATAGGAATCCATTTCTAATCTAATATTATCTTAATGGTTCATGGAACATGAATTTATTTCCAACTATTTATACAGCAGAATTAAATTTAAGTTAAAGAAATGAAAGGAATGTTCGTTGCTGATTATATAACATGTTTCTTAGATATATGGTAAATTGAAACGTTACACTATATAGTATGTACTATTAATTTCAGGATATTTAATAATTTAGAATTACACAAATACAAAAGAGAAATCTTATTTTCATATACTTAATACTTGCTGATAATAATACATTTTTTAAAACCATTTGTATATTTCATAATTAAATACAATAATTTTCCTGTCATCCGATTTAAACGAAAAGATGTCTCAACCAAAAATATATTTTGTTTATACCTACGATATTGTATATAGGGTACTGTATAGGATATTGTATATTGTATACAGGATATAGTATATAGGGCATGTACTATCCCCGTTTTCTTAAGTTGACACATTTTCGTAATATTAATGTGAGCAATACATAAAAGATTGATTCCTATACGGTGAATTTTAAAAAAATACATAAAAGAATACGTTATATTCGAGATTGGTTCATGTATATTCGGAGGGAAAGAAGAGAGAAAAGATTCTTACGTCTGCAGATTTAGCTCGATGAAATACGGTTTGTCCAATTAAGTCGCGATAAGATCATCGCGGTCCTGGGTGGCGAGTTTTAAAACGACTTCATTAGACTACCCATAAAATTCATTGGCCCGTTGTGAAATGAAAAGAAGACCTGATGCTCATAGAAAGGTTAAAGGGACAGGTGCCGGCGTACATCGTACATCACTTTTAAGGCACCAGGTATCTCTATGCGGGAAACGTCTCGATTTCCACACAAAAAGAAATGTTTAGGCTTTATTAGAAGCGACATACCAATCTCTGAAATTCCGATGTAAGACAGAATTCTTGCGCGTGCGTTCATTATCAGGCATTGAACTCTCTATTTTTACGAACCCTTTGAATCGAAGGGAAATTTTATTACATCTACACACTGTCCAAAAAGATGACGAGCTTTCGTTGGTATAGATCGAATAATAAAATAAGAAATAAAATTTAAACATTAATTATTTTTCTCTCGCGTGGACCTGCATATTAAATTAAAACTAAAGGACGTTAGTCTAACATTTATAGATCAGTTTTTTGTAACTGTAGTTGTTTCTAGATACTTCCCGGTAATTTATGTGAAAAAAATAGTCATATTTATGGTGTTTTACAGAAAAATTAAATTAAATTTAAAGTATTTAATTATAATGTAGTATGCTATATCAAATGAAGATCTTCATGTTTATATATATATTCATAAAGAAATTATCACTATCAACATGTATTAAATTTTTGTACAATATGTAAAAAACAAGCTTCTTTTTGTTTCTCACATGAAAGAACATAATTTTACTTTGTTAAATATATATTTCAAATGTTTTATAACTACTCCTATTATCTATATACTACTACTATTATCACCTATTGCAATTTAAGTAATATCATTTAAGAAGATATATAATTTTATTTGCCTATATCTTTTTATTATATAAAATTACTCATAAAATTATGCACTCATTATCACAAAGTAATTCATTTATTATTTTTAATTTCAAGAATATTTATCGGTATTAATATAAAAATTGCTGTATATTTTTACAGCATATATAATCTAATACATTGACTTACTCACCGAAAGAGATAAATGCAAACTATTAGAAATAAATGATTCGCGTGATAAGTGAAGCACATTTTCTATGCGCAATATTTACTTGTAGCAGGTTCCCTGGTTTGTTAGGAACTTTCAGTTTCTCGTCGAACGGTAACACTTTCCATTTTCGCAGAGATAAAATACGTATGTCTATGTACGCAATATTCTTCATTATACTTCTTTAAGAATTCGATCCTGCATCAAACTATAGGATTATCGCATCAGTGAAGTATAGAAAATACAAAGATACGTGGGAATTCAGACGAATAGAGACGTTTCAACAAGGAATAATAATGCAGGTCGGTCGGACACGCGCCCATGAAGCTTCCGCGGTGCCGTTTATATCCAACCGGTCTCCGGCAAGCAACAAGCAACCTTTTTGTTTTTTTATTTCGGTGAAATGAGATCAAACAGCCGCCCATCGGCGAAATTCGTTGCCACCACAGCGAAATTCTGCATTGGCGGTCTGGCCTAATAAGACTTCGCTCGACCACCAACGGTTCACCATCACTAACTTTTCTGAAAAAGGGATTTTGAAGAGTTAAAAATCTCTTTTATATCAAGCATGAAAATTAAAAATTAGATATAGTTTGCAGGACAGAGCAAAATGTTTTCTTGAAATTTGTTCTTGACAAACCTATCGTATCAAGTAGAGTTTATCCACTATTATTTATTTTCAATCTATTATTGATTGATCAATTTCTATTAATATTTTATTCTTGAATTCTATTAAATTCTAACTCCTGTTTTCGACTAATTAGAATGAATATTAAATATATCTGACTGAAATTTAAAAAATGGCAAATATATGTTTTTAACATATTTAATTTAAAAAATAACTATTATTATATTGTAATTATATCTAAAATTTGTCAAGGCAAATTTGAATAAAAAACAGACGCCAGCAAGACAGAAAGAGGACGTTTGTAATATTTTGCGCACAGTAGGATGCAATATGATCGATCCTATCATGTCAGTTCAAATTTTCACTTTTCTAATTTTTGCTTATTCCATTTAATAATGTACTATTTACAGGTCTTAGTTCGCTATACATAGGTAAAAAGATTTCGATAACATCTTAATTGCTTGACTGAACTTCTGATTTCAGAAACAGGTTAATCCACGTATGTATATTTGAATATTTAAAAATGATTTTATTACACTGGATTGCCCGACGTAGTAATATTTAGAGCAGTAGTATCGGGAAGGTTGAAAATATAACATTAAAGAATCGTAATTTGGAGCAAGATAAAACAAAACACGATAAAAGAAAGTGAAAGATGCGTATAAGGAATCGGAAAGATAATTAAGAGAAAGCGTCCAATATGTAGAGACATAAGAAATGACGAATATCATAATGTGACTGCGAAATACAACAAGACACGAAATATCTTATGAATCATGTGAACGAATACATATCTATATTTTTTTAACATAAATTGCACCATCTATAAAATCTGATATCTCCTAGCGTTACGTTGCGTTGTGATATATTATGTTATACACGATTCATTGCCTCACAAACTTCATTTATGGTTCCAATTAATAATTAATAGACAATTGTGTTACAATAATCATTGTGTTCGTGTTATTCTATATTATCATCGTATACCATTAATTACATAAAGTGTTATATAAATTGCTTGAATTTCATAACTTATAGAAACTTATTGAACAAGATTTACACATTGAATAAAAATGTATACGTTTGAATCAAGATAGTCATGGTTAAATTAATTTTTATTGCGCGTGAAACATGTTTATGATGATTATTCAGTGAAATAACGTAAAGTAATTCCTCCACATATCGATGTACCAAATAGATATAGAACTGAAATTGAGAAAGATAAATTATGAATGTGTGAGAAATAGGTAATGTAATTTAAGGTAAAATTAATTCAAGAATCGTGAAAATATATGATAAAGATGATAATTGTGGTTAAAGAGACAGGAAAGGAATGAAAAATAATAATTTCGTGTACTTCCGTACACGTCAGTTAAAAGGGATATTATACGAAAAAAGAATAATTAATTCAAGTGTTGAGTTGAAAAGACTAGTATAAAACGCAATAGAAAACATCATGAACAAATGAAAAGCATTAATTGCAGGAATAAGCTATCAAGGAAGAAAGTACGAGGAAGCAGATTGGAGAATAAATAATAATCTGCAACGTGTGAAAGAGAAATCGATTGAACGGAAGGTAAGTGAATAAGAGTAGAAAGAGGAAAGGGGTAGAAAGCTTGTACGAGAAGAAAGAGGTGGAGAACGTAGCGAATGAGCGGTGTGCAAGCGTTGGACGAGCGAAAGAGAAGGTCATTAGGCGACCGTGCACCGAACCGAACCCGCGGACCCCACACTTACCTTAATTATTTCCACATGACTCGTCGAAAATCTCGCGTGGTCCTCTAATGAATACTAATTTTGAACTGGGTCCGGCCAAATTTCAGACTTCTTACCAGCGACAGACAGTCTTTCATCGATTCCCGACAAAATTCGTCATTACGATTAAAGCGGCCAAGAACTCAATTTACCGTTACTTCATTCGCTACTTTCAAGCTAGTTAATTGCTCGTACTTCTCATCTGATTTCGCAAACATCTAGAGTTTTTGTAAATTATTTCATAGAGTCGGGAATATAAACTTCCGCTTAGATTTTAATTAGGAACAATACAACGGTACCTACTAAAGAAATCAAGAAATTGTATTTAGTTTTACAAATATTAAACAAATGAAAAATAAAGACGAAAGGGAACAATTGAAAATTAGGCAAAAAGAAATAAACTATTTCATGCAAACAAATTGCTATACAAATGAATGAAAAAATACAACGAAATCTTACAGGAACAGGAAAACAGAATGGGATGAAATTATAAGGAAGTTTTTATTTGAATAATCTTTTTTTGCAAAAAAGATCTATAATCCATAGATATACATTACTTATAACATTAACCTAGGTACTTTGAGTTATTTCGTTATTTACAAATCCTTTAAAACTTGACTCAAGTTTAAAACTTGATAGAAATAATTATTATAATTTTCAACGCTTCGCCAACTCTTGCTTCATTCCATTTATTTTGCTATGTTAGCCAGTACGAATTCTGTGATATACTCAAATCATGTTTCATGAGTGTGAAATGTGTGGTCGTGCTCCACTTTGCAATGCGTTCATTAACATTTCCACCTATCGTTCAAGGAAAGAGCATGCAATTACAGAAATTGGAAAGGGAAATAAAGAGAAAGGTGGAAGTTTACCGGTTTGTTCGAACTTATTCGGAGAATTTGACGACCCGTCGAAAAAGTTATATATTCAGAAGGTTGAATAAGATATAAGTATACTTATAATTAGTTGACGACGTATCATTATGCAAATAAATTCTATAGTAATCGTTAAAATGAATGTTTCAAAGTACGAAAAAGGAATATTATCTTCAAGTGCAAGTAGTATTTAATTTATATTTAATTTGTGAACTAATTAATTTAAGTTCATCGTATATTTTATTTCATTATTCATACTAATATACAGTATGAAACTTGATTGATATGTGCCAGAGTAACGAATTAATATTTTGAAGAATATTATTAACATAAAAAATGATGGAATACTTATATTACGAAATAAAGTCCAGCAATTTTTAAAGAAGCAAAATTAAACATTAAATTTCCTTAATGTCTACTTGAAACTTGACCTGAATTTAATTACGATAATTTATTTTAAATTGTTCTACCTGCAATATCACATTTTTCAAAAATTTTAATACTAATGTTTATCAAATAATTGAATATACATTAAAATACTATAATTCATATAATCGATGTAATACTCTGTCAAATATCTGTCCCATTTTGTTACAATCTAATCTTCTAGAAAATAATGATTACAATTGAAATAACAATATATATATCTTGTTGTTATAAGTTAAAATTAAATTTCAGATTCGATTTAATTAATGTAAATTTTGCCTCACATCTTTGAAAACTGACATTTTGACAAGCCTTCTGAAAGCGCAGAGGATAGAGTTCACTACTCTCGAATCGATCAATTCAACGAAATGAGAAACGAGGCAAAAAGGGAAAAATAAGATGTAGGGACGCTCATGAAGATAGGAAGAAAAAGGAGAGTCAAGCTGAGAACCTGTCGGGCTGACGATACCTTGGGCAACGCACTGCTAATTATGCAAAATAAATAAAGGCACGTGCACTGCACATTCTTACGCCCTCTCTCGCGCCCCTTGTCTGGCCGATTGTCGGTCGCACGCGATTTCGACGGGCCGCAATTACCGAACTTGCGCTGTGTAGGAACAGAATTTCAGTCCCCCTACATTCTTTCTTTTCTTCGAATTGCTCTTCAATTTCCGTCTTACCGCCATACGACTTACGCGCCTCCTCGTGCTCGTCTTGTTTCGATCCTTCTGGCTAGATCTTCAAAACATGTGCAGTTCTATGTCAAACACTATAACGTTCCAAAAGAAATTAAGGCATACCGAAGCACATGATGGCACGTGAAGAATAATCAAAGCAATGTATTCACCTATTTTTATTTTGTTTTCATTCTATAGCAGGTTTGGATATTATTTAAATGACATATTTGAAAAGTGATTATTTAAACGATATATTATCTTATTTGACAAGATATTATTCTGAAATAATATCTTGTATTAGAAAAGCGTTTTCTAAAATTATATCTTAAGCAATTTCTAACTATTTCAATATTATTAAACTGTGTCAAGAATACGTAATACGCTATCTATTCATTTAAGCTCAAGTACATATTATTCGAGAGTAATTGAAATTATAAAACAATTTTGGTAGTAAGTATCGTTACCATGTAAAATAATTTGGCCATATCATTTATAATTCAAATATTTGCAACAAACAATATTTAAAATTCAAATTAATATGAAGTTCCAAATTATTTGCTACTTTATTAGAAAGAATTAACTGAAGTACAAAATTATTTATAAAAATGATTTCTTTCCCTATATTATTCCTAAAATAATAATAATGAAGCAATTGATCTGTCTCATTATTTACAAATGTGATTTCTTTACTTTCATTTCAAATAAAATTTATCCAAATCTGTTCTATACCTATATGATGTTCACGATATATGTATATAAGATATATAAAATATTATATAATATTATATAATATTAATTATAGATCAATTATCTTTTTGTTTATTGGTATATTTTTATTTATATTTGCAAACTTTTAGAAATCTCAAGAAACTTATTTATCCAAGTATTAAATAAGTAAATATTTTCAGATGTTAATGGTTAATGATTTCTCGTAAATCAGTAATGCGAAGAAATATATTTAATATACGAAGATATATGTTTCATTAGGAATGCTGTGCTTTAATTTGCTTTTCGAAATTTTTTGATCGTATGTAATAACTATAATTTATCATTCTGTACAATCTTTCCACTATACTAATTGCTTTTTAATATCTTGTTCAATTGTTATTTGAGAAACTAACCATTTTATTGTAGACAACTATTTTGTAACTCACTCAATTTAAACATAAAAACTGCGTAGAAATATATCTCTTGTCGTTGGGATTCCTGTAGGACTAATTTGTTATAAATTAAGAAGAATAATTAAAATCGTTGTGGTTGCTTGTTTAACCAATTTCACATTTTTCGCATTACCAACGAATTAATAAAAAAAATAATCACGAAAATGCATCGTCATGTTATATATTTAATTACGTTATAAAAATTTATGGAAGAAAGTTGATTAATCAGTATTTATATCTTTCGATCTGTAGATATAATCAAAATATACTCGATTTTTCATCCATTGCTCAAGCGTGAAGCATTAATTATGATCCATGACGTTTAAAAAATTATTTAATTGCTTTAAAATATAACAAATATAAAGCACATACATAAATTCGGAAAATGAATAGAACATGTGAATTAAAATTGTGTAAATTATAATCATAATCAGATCTTAAATCTTGACATATCTCAATATCTCATTTACTTCATCTATTTCTCTTTTCATCTATTTTCTTCAACTCCATTTCGACTTCGTAAACTTACGCTCATCTTTTTATTCGCTTTCATACATTTTAATTTTTGTTCTTCAATTTTTTTCACACATATCATCTATAATTAGTTAACTATATCTAGATTATTTAAGCTCTCTATTTGTCTGTACGCTTGTTTCCTATCTCATAGAATATACAAGAAATTTTTATAATATAAGGATAATTGAATCCAAATATTGAAACATGAAATATAAACTTATTGGACTAGAATTTATATTTGTTTATTTAAATACACTGAAATTACTATTACCGTTTAATTATTAACGAATCATTACATATACGATGACACACTGAATTATAATACAATTGAAATGACATTTATTGCCACTGTACGTAATGTCAATGTCAAAAGTAGGTATTAGATATGTATGTTACTTGCACATTGGAAAATAAATGTCAAAAGATTTTTTGAAATATTAAAGGAGAAAATTTAATTAAAAATATGTTGGCAGTTGTAATCTTATCCAATCTATACAACACTAATTTAAAATATTACATTGATAGTGAAAGTAATCCTCCTCCACTAGCAACATTTTTATATAAAAACAGCAATCAGAAACGATGTAGAAAAGATGTGACTTAACAGCATCGATCGTTTAATACCCATTAATTCTTCGAAATCCCAAGAGGTATCTTTGTTTTATGCAACTCTTTTACTAATAGAATAGAGGAACACAATTACAGGATAGGAAATCGAACTACTCTATAGTTCATTATCTGCGTGACTGTCCGCATTCTTGCACTCATTAGTAGCAAGTCGTTGAATTACATTACTTTTTATATATATAGTACGTAAGATTCTGCATGCTGTAGAGTGAAATCGATTAGAAGAAAGGAGAAAGTCTATGTGATCAACCTTTATTTAAAGGGTAATTAATAATTTTAATAATGTCGACTAATAACGTAATATTACGTTACTACATCAGGGAAAATATGATTTTACACTGAATTTATATTTTAATTGATTACCAATTTCACGTTAACGTGTTTAATCTAACGTGTAATTAAAAAATACAACGATAATTGTCTCTTTAGTGGTTAACAAAATTTGTATTATAATATATTAATATCACTTAATACTTTAATGCAATAATATAATATCTAATGTTTTGCCTACCATATAATTATATAGATGACTAGCTTTCTTATAAATAAGAGAAATATATTTTTATATGATATATTTATATTAGAAATATATAATATATTTTTTGTAAAATACATTTGAAAAATAGCTTTACGATTACAAATTATGCCACTTATTAAAATATTTCATTGAAGCTCACTATAACTTATCTGTCTATCATACTTATTATTTCATGTTTAATAATTCAAATATCCGATTAGGAAAAATTTGATTTTAATAACTCATTAATTTATTAATTTATTAATTAATATATATATATATATATAAAATAGAAAGATTAAATTTATTATTAACAAGTATTTATTATTATATATTTAAAATAATAATACAACTATTACAGCTTTTGAAATTTTCATTTTTAAATACTTCATAAAGCCACGTTAAATTCCTTTTAAATCATGTGTAACAAATGATTAGAAAAAAAGAAGTTGTTTGAATCTCTGAAGACTTGAAAATACGAAACACACTGAAATCTATAATGATTATTATTATAACAAGATGAAAAGAATGTAACTTATGTAATTATGAGTAGAAACAAGTGTATTGATCGCGCAAATCATATGCAATAATGTAACGTATGTGTAAAATAATAATAAAAGGAAGTATTTCTTCTTCAAAGTTGTTCTCTAAATAGTCTTATCAAGCTTACATAAATTAAATTATAGATGGTACAGATTCAATGTACTTATGATATTATGCACTATTTTCTCTAACTTCAAATCTATGATAGAAAATTCATTTTTACATTTCATTTATTAAAAAAAGATGTACTTTTTAAACAACTCAAATATGTCGAGAAACGTTTCTGACAATTACTGTCAGAAAATATAAACATATTGAATTGTATAGAATAAATTCAATGTTTTTAAAGGTAGTTTATATATCACGTGAAGGTAAGTAAAACATTATATTTAAAATAGCTTATCTTTCCTCAGAGAATAATAAGACATCGTTTTGCAATGATCCATCTACAATCAAGTGTTTAATTATAAATGACTGAAGTCTGAGAAATCATTAAAGAAGCTGAAACGATCACAACTGATTTTTGTAATATATTCTTTAGAAAGTATTGTCTATTCTTAAATGTTCTATGAAATATTGCGTGTACACTTTTGAAAGATTAATGAAGTGCAAGTTTCCTGAATATTTTAAAGAAATACAACAAATTTTGTATGGCAAAGGCCTAAATTACAATTAGATTGCATAAATTTATGAAAAATTCAAAGATGCACAAATATACGCAATAATATAAAATATTTAAAGTATAGTACTTGTTATGATATCCGGCGAATCAAACCTAATTTTTTCCTAATTGTTTTTAAAATAAAAATATAAATTTGCATAAAAATCCACATCTAACAATAATGTGTGAATAACGTAGATGAAAAATTCCAGGAATACAGAACGTTTAAACGAATCGTGATTTCGATTCGAAATAATACATAGCGATACCGTAATTCTCAAGATTTCATCGCTTTTTTCTTAGCAGCGATGAGAAACCGCAAAATGATCTTGCACGGACCATTCAACGAAATGTCCTTAATTATACCATCACATGTAAGAACAAGACTGTAAATGTTTTCCGTCTATGGTTAGAAAAATGATAGGTGTATAAAACACAATTTTAAATTAATGGGTTTTCAGCGACGAAAGAAGGGCAAAATTTTTGTAGTAATACAAGGATATCGATTCCGAAGGACATGATACCTTGAGAAGAGTTGAAAAATTCATAGAGCCAAACTAATTCTCCAATAACGGTACCGTGACCCTATCATTCCGAAGAAAATGAACAAGAAACTACTATGTCATTTCAGCAAAATCCGCTTCAATAGGTAATCGGTGTCCGATTTCTATATTTTTCAAGCTATTTTCGTTCTTTCGCAATAGCCAAAATACTACTTTCGATTTCAAGGATGTTCTTTGCACAACCAAACTATATCATAATGCGTTTTGAGAAAAATATGTTGCGTATTCCAAGATTGGAAACAACTAAATTATTATCTACAGCATATATAAATACGAAGTTTTGAAAAAAAAGACATTACAACGTTTAACTAATTCGTAATGATTTATACGTGATAAATCTTTATTGTGGTATTTTAATGTGAATAAATAAAACTATGTTGCACGTAATACAACAAAGTTATTATGAATATTAAAAATTTGTAGTTGTAACTCGATCGTTTCTTTTACTATTTATTACCACTATTGTTTATTATATAAACGGTATGACAAATTAAAAGATGGGTAAACTTTTGAGATAAAAATTCTTGTTTAATCGCATGTTATCAAAAGTGAAAAAATATTCGAATACCTTTGGACGGTAACATATGGATATATTCTATAAATTGACCGTTAACGAGACCAATCTCGAAGCAGTGTCAAACAATAATATTGCTGCCGCTGTGACATATTATTAATGAAACATATTGTTTTCAGTTGAACCCTTGGTGATGGTGTTTATAAGCAAAGAATAGGACTTGTGAACGGGCCCGAAGGGAAAAAAAATTCCTCGAGGGTGGATCGAGCACGAATTCTTGAAAGCCATCGTCCGATGCACCTGTAGCCTGCACGGTTAGGTTCTGCATTTTTCACCTCTCCTCTGCATCGGCTGAACGTCCTTTTCTTTCTCTTCGGCCGCATCAGGTTCTTTATCCCTGTCTTGCTTGCACCGAAGCTGACCGCGCTCGCCTCGTGTCTCGAAATCATTCCACGAGCCTACTCGTGTTCGAGAGCGCGAGCGAGGAAGCATTCCTTCTGGAGAAGACGCGTGCCTGGCGTGTGCTTCTTTTCCCCCACCTCTTCGTATATAAATTCGGTTTCCTACGTCTTTTTGATTCTCGATCTTCGGTTTATTTATCGTCTAAACGAACCTTAATAAAATCGCTCGTCCGTTCTTTTTCACTTTCGATGCTTATTTAAATTACGAAAAACGTTTAGGTATTTTTTTCTTTTAAAGCGTGCTTCGTTTTCACCTGCTCGATACATTTTGTTGAGTTTAGTTAGCATTGCTCTTAGTTTTGTTAATCAATATCTAAACTGATTACCAGGTATACTATTGTCTGAGCAAACTAATTTTCAAATAATATATGCAATGTTTCTTAAATTCAAGTTTATACTATAAATATTAAATTTGTATTCTTTGACGAGTTTATTTGCTTTTTATATTTATATTTGTATATTTTTATATACTTATTTTATTATATGGAATTTGATATACAATCGTCTTAATCGTTTTAAAATATATTCAACACGGTAAATGAATTACACTTTTGAAAAATCATTTATCAATTGTAATCATGAATACGTAGAAATAAACTAATCTGCAAATCTAAATTAAAACTTATTAATCTCCTTTAGGTACTACAGATATTTGATAATAATGTCTAATTCTTAAAAAAATAAGATATAAATCTCTATCTAAGAACTGAAAAGTATGATACATTCAAAAACAACAATCCATTGATTATTGACCAGCAGCTGAATTCTGAAGCGAAATATTCGCAAAGTTATAATTTCAAATTTATCAATATTATTATGAATACTTAATAATATGTAAAAAATGTATGTCTTTAAAAAAATACATGGTAGTTTCAAACGATCCGAAAACATAGAAATTTCTATTTCAAAAGGAAGAGGAAGAATAAATATTTAAAATATATAATTATGTTCAAAAAGAAGAAATCCATTGATCCAGCAGGAGGATTCTGAGGCAATGCGTTGGCGAAACAATAATTTCAAATTTGCCCATTACGACGTTGTCGGCAAAGTTCCAATTCTCATGGTGAATTCGAGTAAATCCACGAATGAAAGTAAAAAAGAAATTGAAAGAGGACTGAGAACGACGGCGCTGGAAGAAAAAGGAGAAGGAGAGAGAAGAAGGACGGAGAGCACCGTCAGCTCGACTCCCCCTACGGCAGGTTGGCAGCGACTAAATGATTTACCAAACAATAAATCCTCGACGAGATACGATCGGATGCAACGCGGATCGAGCCTGGGAACGAGCGAACCGCTTACATCGCCTTACTTGTCCGCGAAAGCTTCTACTTATTCGATTCCTTTTGGGGCCTCCAATCCCGCTCGTCTACGGCGTCTTCCGAAACACTTTGAATTTTCAGGCAAACGATAATCGATGGACATCGATCACTATTCTTAAACAGACTACTCAGTTTGAATGACATGCTTATCTTATTTCTTGACTTTCATGAATATAAATGAATATGATTATCCGAAAATATCTGTTACTTTATTTGATAAGTTTTTAATATACTGACTTTTGTTAACGTAACAAAATATCTGTAGTTAAACCATGATTTTTAATTAATAAAATATAATAGCATAATTTAATAGAAAGGTTTTGTTACGTGTTAAGAAAATAAAATTATTGAAGCTGATAATAGCTTAAACAGTGCTGGATCGAATATCAGATATTATTTGTTATTTGGTTTCGCAAATACTATTTGCATATATATAAATGTTATGCATATAGACGTTAGATTTCCCAATTATGTGAATCATAATTAAAAAACATATAAATGTTGTATATTTTATTCATATCTCGATAGACATAGCTAAGCTTATATTGATAAAATCGAAAATTAACTTGGCGTGTTACAAGGAAGTAGGAGTTAATTACACTATAATTAGATAAAATAATGACTTTAGATAATGACCATTCGCTTCATTGATGTCTATTATTAGAAATATTCAACTCGCGAGTACTAAATATATCAGCACATAATCCTGACATAGTGGAATCACACATTGAACAATGCTCTATATGTACATATGTGCGTTCGTAAGGAGAAACAGAAACGGTACGAACTTGATTTAATGCCTCCGGGAGTACTGCTGGAACCAGGAGAAACTGAATCTCGATGTATTGTACCAATCATTTATAAAGCAAGAAAGTACTTCTTCGTTGCAATCCAGCACCTTTCCTGGAATATCTCTTACATATGTGCGTACGTATTCTCTGTTTTCGTTGCTGTTCTCGCGCTGCGCGCATAAATATCATCTTCGGGCATCGCGAGAGAATTCATTAAATTAAATTATATTCGTTTTGCGCCATGTATTTTTATACATTGGAAAGTATGTATAACGGTGACGGAAATAGGAAAACACTATAAGCATTTCTAAGCATTATCGATTATACATTTTCTTGCTGATACACCGAATGAATATTCAGGAATTTTATATCTTATTAAAAGTGTGTAACCGTTTTTAAATTGTGCATTTTACTTCATTGAAGCAATATTTAATTCGTACCACTTAAATCAATTATACATTAATATTATAAAAATTGTAGTTTAATGTACTTCCGTGAATAGAAGGAAGATATTTCGTTATACAGAAACCAATAAACTATGATATTTTACAGTTGGTGGTTTGTTAGGCCAACTATGTTCTACACAAATATTTATACATATATAATTGCGTTAATTTCATTTATAACAATTATCTATATTTTTCTATTAAATTTTGTTTCTTATTAAATGTTTTTCTGTTTTGTTATTTAATTCGTGCTTACCACACTGTTATTTACATTTAAATATTGGAATATTAAATATTATCTATTTTCAATTTTATTATTCGATGCTATCATCAATGTAATCAAACAAGTGCATAGATCGTGTAAATGTAAAAATATAAATTTTAAATTAACTATCATAGAATTCCTTAATTATATTTGTAACGTGGAAAGAAGAAAGATCCATGGAAAAACCATCATATATAAAAGAAAATTGTTTTTCCTAATTTTATTTCAGTTATATGGAATACAATTAAACCGTTGAAATTAACAATATAGATTTATCAAATTATGGAATAAAACTTCTTTATTGGTATTTAAAATATTATTATTACAAAAGTACATTTTCTGTTATTATTTCGACGATTTTATTTATAAAATTAAAATATTATTATCGTAAGTAGTTTTTATCTTGTACTTATTATGTCCTGTACACATATATATACCTACTGTACATACGACTAAAATTACCAACCAACCTCTAGGAAAATAGTTGTATACATCAACGTGGTGAAATGTTTTGTAGCTACAGTTATAAACATTTTTATTTTTAGTTAAACCTATTTTCGTAACTCGTAAACTCCAATTCGCAAATATATTATTTCTTACGCAAAAATTAATGTTGCAGACTTTATTTTCAATTTACTTTCAAAAACAAATAAATTAAAAACGAACACATTATTTACAACCTGTCAGGAACAGTAACAATATCAAATCTTTACGACATTCAATTAATGCTATTATTAACCCCATAATTATATTCGCAATATACATATCCACATTCATGTTTCTCGCATCAATTATAATGATGATTATAGTAATGACTATCACATTTGGTAATTTTTAAAAACCTATATTATATCGAATCACTTGGTAGACTGAAATAATGTTGATGACAATACAACTTGCTTTATTGTATTTTACGAACAAGCTATTTCGGAATTTAAATTGAATTATTCAATTTCACGTGCACTGCCGATTGTAAATATTACAACATTTGTGGATATGCAAATTGAATACTTTTCATTGCTTTTATCTTCTATTTATTTTATTACAAATCTATTACTTAATTCGCATCATATAGTAGCTCATGAAGGTATTGGAACACTTGTAGACATTTTATAAATATATTATATGTATTATATGAAATATTTTGAAATTTCATTAGCAGTATAATAAAATTCGATTATATTAATATTCACTATTATTAAATCTTGTACATACTATTAATAAGCCTCAATATTCAATAGAACCATCATTAACATTTATTATATGCTTAAGATCGCTATTCATGCAATTATTTACTACATATGGGTATACAAATGTCCTATAACTTCTACGTGTATCTTCAGATTGATTTCAAGTTTCATCAGTATAGAGCTAATAATATCTTAGATTGTTTGACGTAACAAATATAATAGATACATATACATAAAATTGTTCTACGATAGATGCTCGACAACTTGCGTGAATCAATGTATGTACTTTATAATATAAGATACTAAATAAAGTAAAATTTGTTATAGTTTTTCAATAAGTGTAAGGAGTTATCTCACAATCGATGTACATTTTTAAAAACTAAAAATAATTAACAATAACGTAATGTTTAACGCAACATTATTTTACGTACTATTTGATGGATATATCAAAAGTATTACTCTCGATACAATTATAGTTTGAAAAAGATACTAAACCTTAGACGCACGAAGTATTGGGTACAACTACACGGTTACATCATCTCGATGAAATAGTTTTGGTGTTTCGCGGCTGTTCTTCCTGCATCCCACGCCCTTCGAGTATCCTCCCTTTGCACTTCCGCCACCTTTTTCTCCATTCATCCGAACACCGTCGGATATCTCGCTCCCATTTCGCTTTACGTCTTTGTACATAATGCTCTTTGTATCGTCCGCCCGGAGCTGCAGCCTCGGCGGCAACGGGGGCAACGGCAGCAACAGCAGCAGCGGCAGCAACAGCAGCAGCAGCAGCAAAAGAGGCGGCGCGGCGGAGGCAGCAGCAGCAACAACGGCAGCGTTGCACCGCCGTAGCACGATGCATCCAAGCGGTCCGCGTGCTCCACCCTCCTGCTCCTCCACCTTCGAGGAAGGTGGATCTGGTTGCGTTCGTCGACCTCGCCCGATCATATGGGCGCCCTTACGTATCTACTTGCACGTGGGTGGCACGAATTCTTGCAGATCGCTCTCGAACGCTTCTCGCGGCACGAAATACAAGTCCTCTTTTGCCTTTGCTATTCTTATTAACAATTTTACAAAATTCATCAAAATTTTGATCTTAAATAAAGAACATTAGAAGATTCTAATTGATTTTCTTTGACATTAAAAGCAATGAACGAATGTAACCGACGAAAGATTCATGGATTGGTGAAACTTGCCTTCAGAACAGTTATGGAGTGAAAGGGTAATGCACTAAAGTGCACACTAATAGAATTAACAACGTAACGTACTAGTAAGGTATGATCAAGTTGCCAAGATTTACGAATTGCTAGATTAACATAGGACGATTACAATGAAAGTAAAAGAGAAAAAGAGAATTTATTTTATATCAAAAGCATTCAGTAGAAATCTATATTGGAATAGAACTTGATATTTATTTTACCGACAAGGGAAGATACCCAACCGGAAAATTAAAAAAATTATAAAATTTTGGAGTTATGTGGAGAATATATAGGTAGGTATCTATATGTAACGCAATTCTCTTTTAGTGATACATATTTACCTATATATCCTCTACATATTTTCCAAGGTTTCATAATTTTTTAAATTTTAATTTTTTTAACCGAATCGACGATCCTTTCTTTCTTGTGAATAAACATCAGCACTTAAGATTTTGTGTTATTTAATGAAACCAATTTTTAGAGATAGTTTTATACAAGGAAAAGTGTAAAACAATATTTTTATACGTACGATAATTAAACGAATTTTAAGCATCTCTTGGTGGCTGTTTTTTGCTTTTATCTATAATATATAATATATAATATGTGAAACTTTCATTGTTTGAATTACATATAATACAGTTGTTTGATGGACCACTTATCCTTTTCTAGAATACAGAAAGTATAGTATCATTGACCATAATAAGATAAGTACTTGATATAAATGTAATTTTTTAGTTTTTTGTGCATCCCTTATCTTTTTTACTGGAGAATTGAACAAAGTCTTTTTTACTGCAAATTTGAACAAAGTCTATCATACGTTAATCCTTCTGATTTTTTGTTATTGCAATCCAAAGTTATATTGTTTCGTTATACTCCACTCTTTCCTAATCAACCAATGTTAATTGGTAAGAAGAAACTGTATTAATTAATTTTTCGAAAGGCATAGTACTAGTTCCTAAAAATATTATTCAATGTATAGAAAGCTTTGTTTGCTGCAAGTAATTGAAAAACGTAAAAATATAATTAAGAGGAATACAGTGGCGGAATAAAAGTAATTTATAAAATAAGAAATGTAGGATGAAACTATAACTTTATAAAATGGATTTGTATCTAATAAGAACAATCAGTAAATATAATATATACAACAAAATAGATAACTGTTATCAGCATTATAAAATATGTTTAGTACAAAAGTTGCTAGAATTCATAATGTACCAATTTTAAACTTTTGTGCATCCGCCACTGTATGACTTTTATAAGATAAGATACTTATTACGGCATTATTACCAAAAACATCCTTATATTCTCTTAAGCATACATTTTTGTTCCTAATATCATTTGTAATGCACATAATTTATTTATAATTAATATCTATATGTGAAAAAATTGGAGCGCTAACCACAACTTTAAAATATGTATATGCAGAAAAAAATATTCGATTCCACATTTTAACTTATAATATTTCTGAATAAAAGATTTGAAGAAAAATAGTTTATTTCATTAAAAAAATATACGTATTGTGCATAACTTATGCTTAATTTATCTTATGTATAATGATACAAGATCCCAAATAATAGGTATTAAATCATTAAGGATAGAATATTAAATATAAAAAAATGTATTGAAACTTATTTTACCGTCATTTAAATATATTCGTTTAAAAATAAGCACAATTTTTTGCAAGAGTTGAACGAAATTGATAATATATTGAGGGAAAAGTACATATACCCATTAATGTTAAACGTGGCACGGTTTAAGGAAGTGTACATGCAACAATAGCTCATTGCGTACATAGCTAATTTCACTTGATCCTTCAAAGAATGTTAATTTATCAGCCGTCTCGATCTTTTGAAAGCGTTAGATATACCGCTTACGATTAACGTTGGAAAAGCTCGTCCATGCACTCGACACAACAATCGACACGTTTCATTTCTTGTTTCCTTTGTGCGTGACGAAAGTAACAGCATAAACTGCGGGATTCGTGTTAACTCGACACTAAAATCTCAGATGTACTTATAATGGCAGGCGAGACTGTAAAAGGACCAATCGCGAACCAGGACTAGAATACGGATGCATTTTAACTCGAGCTTAGAGTTTGTTAGCGGCCAAAACGATTCCTAAGACGACAGATTCCCTCTAATCTCGGCAAAGCTAGGTTAAATCGAGATTAAAACTACGTCCCGGCACGAACTTCGTCTAGTTTTTAATAACCGATTATCCTGCAACCCTTAACGGAAAAACTGTCCAAAGCAGTAGGTGTTCGCGCAGCACGTACCTCTTTTCATTGTATTCGACAGCTACGTCGGTCTGGTCCAAAGTATCGAACCAAAGGATCGGGAAAACATTAATTTACCGAGTGAGATCTCATCCTTTCGTTTATCACGCATTTGGTTATTGAACTAACTTCGGCGTTTTCAATGATTTCCCTTTTCATATTCCTTCGTCCTTTCCATTCTCCCATCGACGCCTTTACTTTACCATCAACAATTTTTGGCAAAGCGACTAACAACGTTTAGTCAACTAATTTTCACGTTCAGGTAAAGATTGACCATACTGTTTTTCACAATTCGTTTTTCTAAATAGCATCCAAATTATCCCAATTATGTTGGATAAATAGTTTAACAAAAGGTTCTTCAATAGATAAACATCTGATTACCCTCTTGTTATATATATTTAACCAAGCGATATAATCAAGATGAAAATAATGAAACAATTCACTAATTTATATGTTCGGACAAATATACATGTCCGTCCTTACTATTTAAAAGTTCGTAATTTTTTTAAGAAATTCATTTTCTCTCCGAATAAAGCATTATTTTATTCAATCCAATCCAATCACAATCCAATGTTTTAAATAATACTCTAAACGGTGTCGTTTATTAAATGATGGTTTATTAAACGAAATAATTTTATATTCTTATTGATGTGTTTCTTATATATATAGACACACACACACACACACACACACACACACACACAAAATAGAATTGACGCATAGTTTTCTATGTTGCCAATGTATAATATATGAAACCAAATCAAACGTAAGAGGCATGTGTATTCTATATGGTTAATCTTTCAGATTAAAAAATTGACTGACATATATAGATTGCAATTGTATATGGACGAATACGATGCAAATCTCATTAACAATTATCATAAAAAATATACATTCGTCACGAACATGAAATATGTAGCTACAAGTAAGGGACCGTTAGTATATTAATATCTCGCAGTCTGTTAAGGGTTCAGTTAATTTTCAATTTCTTAATGATGCGTAACTTTAATACTTTAAAACGGAATATGGAATCCAAATCCAGGAGAAGCGCAACTAATCATAGGTCCTGGCTAAACAAACTTTAAGTCCCAAGATATTTAGGGGTCCTATTTAGTAGCTAAGCAAGGTAAAATAAAGACGAACGTACGGAACTGTGTCTAATCTAAGATTTTAACTTATTTCTTACCTTCTCCTTTGTTACGAACGGGATAGAACATTTAATCTAGCGGAAAAAGTTTTGGGCTCCATGTGTGAAGAATGTCGGATACGGTAATCTTTACTTTAATAAAAGGCAACCATATCTTTCTTGTTTTCATTTCAATCAATTATTTCTTTTTCAAATTTTTCTGAAAAATTTTGTTGTATCAGCTTTCAGTAGTAATATTTGATTTCGAAAATAACGAATTAATTATAGTTTAGAATAATTATTAGTATATCAAAAAACAACAACAAATCATTCTGAATTAATAATAATTTCAACATTTATATTTTAATATTTTGAATTTTTCCTAACCACTGAATCTCTTTCCATAAAATCTTTCGTTAAATGCGAATTATTTTTATTACTATGTATTGTTATATAAGAAAATATATCCGATGTATATAGTCCTTTTATTTAGCCTACACACATATATTTGTAAATTTAAAATATGTTATATGCTATAATTGTATAGTTGTATAGATTTAAACTAAGGACGTTTAAACTAAGCACGCACAGCGACAAAGTTGCAATCGAGACATTATAATTAATTCCTCAAGCACTTAATATTATTTTAATTTACATTTACATTGCATCTGAAGGTTTAACGACTTGTTTCATAATTTTCATCAACACCAACAAAGAGTAATGCAAGATTGAATGAAATAAAATAGTAGAAGGAGCATTAAGGAACCCTTTTCTAGAACGAAGATAACTAAAACGGAAGATAAAAAAAAACAAAGAGGAGAAAGAAGATGAAACGTTCCTTGCTGACCATTTATCACGAAAGGAATTCTCACTATATGGTCGGAATATAGAAGCCACACCCTTCTTCCGGCACCTCAATCTATCGGGTGCGCACGATTTTCAAAGATATTCGAAACCTCTTTTTTCCTTTTTTTCGTATCTCTTTCATCGTCGGTTGGGAGTTTTAGTAAGCACCCTTAACGATGTCTCGCCACACCCCTACGAAAAATTGAAGCTTCTTCCTCATTTCGCGAGATTTCTCGGTTCACTGATTGTATCCCAGAAAACTGAAAAAAAATGAAAGCTGAACAAATCGAATGGTCCATATCTTTTTACAGTAACAGTATCGAGAAACTTAGCGCTTTTCCAACATGATTAAATTTTTAAGAGATTAATCATTTGTGGCGAGTAAAAAAGCATTATGCTATCATAAACTGACAACATATGTAGAATATTTGAAAATAGTAACATTAAAAATATTTAATAACATATGGAATAGTTATGTTTTTCTTTTATTTTTTTAATTTCAAATATTGTACTCTACTCTAATCATGTGCTCTTTGTCTACGCAATTATTGTAAATGCTTGTACAGTTAAGATAAACTTCTTATGAGATTTTGGAATGCTTAAATAAAAAATGATGGAATATTGATTGTATACAAAATGAATATTTATTGCATTGTTACGTATCAATAATTACATTTATTCACCGGCGTAATTTTTGTTCTTTAATCTAAATAGAATAATTGAAATCAAATAGTGTATCTTTTATATTTATAAAAAATAAGTAGTAATAAACACTTCTTACATATATTTACTATTAACAACTCAAGTTTATTGAAGTTTCTTGTAAGAGAATCTTTTCTTTATCTATCTCACTTACTTCACAACATATTTAATGTCTATAAATTATTATTTCTGCACTTATATAAACAATTTTAAAAATATGTAAGATAAATGTAAAGATAAATGTCTCCATTATTAATAATATCCGCTTATAAGAATCGAGCATGGTATTATGTGATAATGTATTAAACATTAAATATTATTGAAGGAGAAAAGAGATATAATGATTGACATCTTAAGAATGCCCCTTATTCTTGATAACCTGCGCTACACACTTGCGTAAATGTATCGAATAGAGCACGGCGCATATAATCTATGCACAGTATTTTATATGCATACATACATATAAGACTGAGTTTATACTTATAAAAAATGTATTTGTAGAATTGTATTATTAATTAGAATTTTATTGTCCTTCGATATAGATATTTTGACTTCCAAGATTAACGTCTGAGTCATTAATGAAACATATTTAACCATAACATTAAGATTTCAGTTTCTAATATATATATATATTCAGACCATAAAAAGCAAATCATAGCTTACTATTCCTTCATGATTAATAGAACGATCGTTTTAATATTTCGAAAACAAACAACATAAATAAGTCATTACATTAAAGTTTATAGAAAACATAAAAAAGAACGATATCTAACATCTTAAATTATTTAATTTCAGCAAAATGTTACAACTTTATACCGAAAAATTATTGATTTATTTTCTTTTTTAATAAATATTTTTCTGTAAATAAACAAACGTTAGATTCTTTTAAATCACAGCATTCAGATTCAAAATTTTGTAGGATGAAATAAATATTTCCTAAATACTACTACTTAGGTATTACTTTATAATTCATTAAATATTTAAGTTTTGTCTAAATTTATTTACTTTGTGCTGAGTCGCGCTGTGCCGTAAGGCGGAAAGTAGAAAGGAAAGACCGTTGCAACGCAATAATAAAAATACATCAAATACGTAGGTATAGCTGAAAGAAGTGGCGCCAGGCAAGACGAAGATTCCATTGTCTCTTTGGGGACGAATTTAATCGTTGTCCCTCGTCGAAAAAGATCGACAGAGATATTTGGTTTTGGAGACAATCGTGGATTCAACGTCTTAATTAGTATCTTCGATGCACGAGCCACCATGATCGAAACGTCAGATCTTTTTAACTATGTCTATCTTTCCGTTTAAGATATAATCTTGCAATAAATACCTTAAAAGAAAGGTTGTTTTAAAAACTCATTAATCGTTCCAAAGAAAGTGATATTATGTGGTCGTGTTTTAAAAAATGTTTAGACTATATATTAAGTCAGAAATAATCATAAAATGTATATCTATTTATTTTAGCGTTTTATTTTTCCCAATAAATATTTTACCATGTCTTTGAAAAAGACATTTTATTCAATAGTTCGCATTTTAGTAAGAAACAACGATCTTTTGTGCAATTTCGAAATTCTTCTATGATTAAACAATAATCTGTTGAAATATTATAATTGCCATAACTTTAATAATAACAGTAGAAGAACTTAAATTAAATTAGCAGTTATATATGAAAAAATGCCATATTGAGAATTTGATACAACCAGCGTATTATAATAACAGTCATATATGCGAGTGCTTCGAAAATGTGGGACATAAAGATGTAAAATGGCAAGACGGGCAAAGAGGAAGGATTGGATCGTTCTGATGTCGGAGGGCCGCAGATCTCGGGTTACTAATTAAGACACCGGTGGATCGGCCATTGTCTCGGTAACAAAAAATATGCACACACTTCTCTCTCGGCTCTGTTGCGTCCGAGTGTTTGCGATTAAATCAGCACGTCCGATCGAGCGAATTAAGTCCTCGGCGTGGGTGGACCCAACTGGAGAGGAGAATCAAAAGGACCAAAGGATCGGCTTGATTCTCCACTCATCCAACTCTCTCGCACGTGCAAAAGCGCCGAACACAAATAAACCTGAACGAACGGGAATTTGCATGTTTAATTCCATTCTGGAAGTTATCTAAACGCATTAAACTGATTTGACTTGCCGAGTTTTAATTAGGATTGGTATTCGAAGTGAACCGCTCAAACGTGGCTAATGTTATTTATTAATATGGATTTAAATAACCGATTCCAAGAAACTCTAATTAGATGTTTTTCTATGAAATGATTTGAATCAACATTTACATTTCACATCGATGTATCGATGTATCTCCGCTCTAATAAATGCTAGTTGATATACTAATGTAAAAAATAAACTTAATATCATAGTAACTTTTGGAAAACATAAAACGTACCTCATTGTACAAAAATATAACAAAATATACCTCATTGTAAACTAAATAATTTAAAATGATACATTATATGTAGCGTAACATTATGAGAATATCTTTAGGGATATTTTATAATAAATAGTTATTTCTCACTTAAATGTATATATCTAAAGATTGGTAAAAATTAATGTTATTCTTATCCCAATAAAAATATTACATTTCATTTAATTATTAATTTCAGCTTGGTTCGATATTTTGCATATTTTAATTTATCTTCTCCTTCTTTAATTTTTATTTATTTCCCCATTCTTTTTCTTCCAATCTTGATGTACTTCTATTTGAATTATCACAAGTTCTATATAACAGTATAATACATATAAATATTAAGAAAAATTATTTGGCCACTATATAAGTTGAAATTTTCAAGAACATATTAATGAAATGGAGAAATGTCTTTAGTCCTTGCGATTGAAAACCTATTGAATAGAAGTAATCAAATTGTAGCTACAATAAATAAATATTGACTTGATTCTAATAGTAGTATAGCTAGATAATTTATAACTTTATAGATATTGAATTATGACAATAAATTCTAATATTATCAGAACATAAAGGTTATATGCATACTATAAAACAAAATACTCATACATGTAAGTAATATCAATCATATGATATGTTCCGTATCTGATTAATTTTTAATACAATAAAAATTAAATTTATGGCTATGTTGATTAATAAATAAAACGATGAACTGAAAATTAGAATTAAAATATGATTTTACTCTATTATTACCCTTTATTCACCATTACAACAACGTTAACCAAAATTATAAAATTAGAAGAATTGTAATCTGTAGAATTTATTGGAATTGTGTTTTTACGATATGCTACGGTAAATGAAATTTAAAAATAAATCGAAACTAGCTTGACAGAATCCACAAATCCCTTCTTTGAAACTTTATCGAAACAAACACATTATTTCGGAACATATAAAAGTTTTTGAGCACATGATATTGCTTTAATACGATAAAAAATACGATAATCGTATATTATAGGAGAAGAATTTCCAGATACAATATGTTGTCAACAAATTCCATGTTAAAATTATCTTTGCATCTGGTTTTGATTAGATATATGTTTTCATTGTTCTCTCAAACACTTAAAGAATATTGATAACATTATTAATTATATTAAATTAACATAACAATTAATGCGATATTATTCAGTTTCCTACATTTTCGACTCTATTCTTCAATCATTTTATGTTAAAATTTTTTTTCAACGACAAAGTAGCATAGAAATCAAAAGGCTTGGCGAAACAAAGATGGACTTATTATATATTTTCTCATGTGGTCTTCATATAATGAAATTAACTTTTGATCTAATAAGTTCTCTGATATAGAAAGTATTTTTGGTATAATACTTGATATAATAATATAGTATTTTTATTGTATAATACTAAATTCGTGGTATCGTGCGTGAGAAAAAGCTGAAATATATATTTATCCGAGGAGAACGAGATCGACGCCTATGACCGGTCGCGTGTATCCGTCTACTCGGCTGCGTCTCCGGCACTGACCACACGGCCGAGCTTTGTCTTGTAAACGAAGCCAGCCTGATTCGTATCCGGACGTTGATAAATTCCCCCGCAGAGTTTAGCAGTTCTTCGCGGAGACTTGCCTCCAGGTCTACTGCTTATCCTTCCTTCCCATTCAGTACGGAAGGACGAATGGTCCTGGCACTGCGCATCCTCCTCCGACGACTTCACCAGCAGAGGGAATGAGAGAAAGAAGACTTCGTGGGAAACCGCCCGAACGATCCCTCGTTCGCCGATCTTCATTCACAGACTCTCCTCTCTCTACTCTCGTTAGGGACGTACGGTCTGTCCTGTGTTTATTATTAACCCTTCGACTCGTGTTCTGCCGCACGGTAGCACGTTCCTTTTCATTTTTATTTATTTCTCTTTTTAAAGGTCTAACGGGTTAATTGGCGAGGAGTATTTTGGAATCGATGAGATTTATGCGTGTGTGAACAGATGCGTTGAAATGATATACAGAGCCATTTAAACGCTTGATGTATTAAATTAGAGGGAAAAAGTTTTCTTGTTTCTTACGAGAAGGGAAAGAGGTATAATCATGTAATCGCATATTGCGATGATGTTTTCTACTCAGATACCTTATTTTTCATTCGTAATGATAATTTACAACATTTGTTATCCACACGTACATAGGTATTCAACTGCTAATAGTTAAATAATTATACTTCGTTATACATAATAATATAAAATCCTTTGTTATAATGAGCATTGCAGCTTTACGATTCAATTAAATATAGCTGCTATATATGTATGTAGTTCTATAATTATTGAAACACCTGTAAGTATACTGCGTATTTTTTATAGGAAATTTGATCGAGAAAAAAATTCACAAAATATACGTACTTGTAAAATGCAGAAACATATAAAATATCCATACCGAATAAAATATGTAAATAAAATAATATAATAAAATCGTATAAAATAAATTATAATATAATATTTATTAAGTGATACAAATTTTTGCTTAGTGCTTGCGGTTTAGTTGTGTTCATAAAAATATGAATTTATATAAACATCTGTAATCTATTGATGAGTATTATCTCGTCACGTGTAATAAAATGAATATTTTGTTCAAAAAGATGGAATATATTGAATTAAAGATTAAAGCAAAAAATTAAAGATACGGTATTCTTTTGCTTTGTTGGAAAAAGGCTCAAACATAGGCGGAATTTATTTTTGTTGTGAACTCGATTCTATAAATGTAATAGAGCGATGTCTAAACAACACAATTTAGGCATTAAAACTATTAAATTACTTATATGTAGACGTAATATTATTTAATTCGTCGGCAATGGTATTTATGGCTTGCGAATAAAATGCGTGTCGTCTCTTTGCTTATTCCTATGTGATTATATAACACGCTCAATGCGAGAACTTGTTTTTAAATTGCAGGATGTGTGTGCTCAAAAAGTCATGCTCACTATCATGGCGCTGTGCATGACTTTCTGCCTGCTCGTCGGTTATGACTTATTCACAGCCCTTTCGATAATTTATTAAAAGACGTGTTGCATTAAGAACGTCACTTCTGCCTTCAGATTTAATATGTAGCATTGGAATCGAATTAAAGCCAACTAATAAATTGATATCCGATAAATACGTACGAATTAACACGAAAATAAAAGTGGCTCATAAATCGGCAGCTTATGAATATTCATGAATAATAATAATGCAATTAAATCGATTGAGAACCGCAAACTAATGACTTTAAGAGTAATTAAGTAATATTAGCCTCTGAGGGCTTGTTTAATGCTTACAGATATCCTTATGAGTTTTTATATGGTTGTGTGTTTTTCTCGTAAAAACTCAAGCTATTATTGAAGTCACAGTTTTAGTGTAACACTGTTACACCAATTTTCATTCAACATTTCAATTGTAAAATTTTATATGCGTGTAAAGATAACAAATAACAAATCATAACGTGGCAGTCTAAGAATTATACTAATGCATCTATAAAGATATAAGATTATTTGTACGTTTGCGGTAATTTTGAAATCTACTGAATCGATTTTCATCGGATTTTTAATATTTCTTATAATCTTGCGACGGGTATAGGCTTTGTTTCATTACTCTCTTACATCAGGAAGTTTATTGACGGATAAAAATTTTTTTCCGCTGTATCCGTCATCGTAAGGCGGGGCAGGTCACTGATACTGTAATAGTAAGTTGATAGTGCTCGACGACGTGTAAATTCTGACTATCGTTCACAAGAATTTCTAAACAATTAAAATTTTGAATCTACCTAAACCGTCACAACACCAATTAATTATAAAAAATTGGAATCTCGATTATGTTATTGCAGAACTTGGATCCTTCGAAGCTTTGCAATGAGACAAAATTGCAGGTGATAGCTTTCAAAAATAATATAATAGAAACTATAATATTTTTCATTTTTAACCCTATTATTGGTGAATATATATTTATATTTATTCATCACGCATTTCGATAATTCCATCAAATATACTCTTCCGGATCAAACGTATATAATATCCAGTAAAAATTTGTTTTTCGATGACAATTAATAAACCGCAAGGACAATCCTTCAAGCGTGTAGATTTATGTAATAATTTTTCTTCACGTAGACAATTGTATGTTGCCTCATTATGCGTGGGATAAAAGGATACACAATTTATGTGACTACCTTCTGATAAGAAAACATCGAATGTAATATAACCAGAAGAACTAATATGAATGACATTTAAGACGAAGTATTGTTAAGTACCTACGCAATCTAGGTTTATATTTATTATTTTCATAAAATAATACATGTACACTATTCACTTATACATATAAATCGCTCTGACTTTTAAATTGACACATTATGATTTGTTATCTTCTTGTAAAATAATTAATATTTTTTCTGCAATAATATACAATAAATTATCATTTTTTATGTTAAATGCATAGTTATAACTTCACGCATTCGATTATCCGAAAAATTCGATTATTCTTTTATTTTGTAACTAATTAGTTTGAATAATCTGTTGTATCTATATGTACAAAGAAATAGAAATATTCATAACATGATGGAATAAGATTTAGTCCGCTTATTTGTGTTGGAAGATTATGTTAAGAAACAGACATACGGGTAGATGACACGGGAAAGAACTAAAAATATGACACAGAGAGAAGAAGCACATCGTGCAAACGATGGAAAAGAAAACTTATTTGCATAAGTATCTGTAACTACTAAATCGCTCTATTTCGAAATAATGTTTAGTTGTGGTTTTGGTTTGTTGGTTTAAGACTTACATATCTTTTCGTTAACAACCTTAATTGACGTCTAGAACTTTTAGTGGTGTGAGAAAGGGATAAAGGATGATCTGTGGTTAGCGGTTACACGCTCATTTACATCAAGCTGTGTGTCAGTCACGCGATCAACTTCTTAATTCTAAACTCAGCATCTAACACCCTTTGTAACCGCAGTGCGATTGCTGACTAACTAACGTCAATCACGTACTTTTAATTTCTTATGAACTTGAAGTGCTTTTCATTATCTGTTCCATAAGCATGGTTTTACCAGACAATGTAATTAATGTCGTGAAAATGTTTTTATATTAACCACAAAAATATGAACATATGAAATTTAAACATTTATTTGAAATCTTCACACACAGCTTCAATATCATTGAAAGATTAAATAAACATCGATATCATATATCTTTCTCGATAATTTGCACTTTCGTTTGAAACATCTTCCTGAATCTTCCGTTTTTCGCCATATTTAACTGCTTCTTAATTACTTAGATTAGATGAGTACTCTGTGTGTTTTGAAAATTGAATTATATAGCATTGTAAGTTGTATTAAATTATTCACGTCGATTTCTGAATTTCTAAAAATCTAAGTAAGTCGATAATTTAGGCGTAGTAAAATAAATGATCGTTGAGAATCTGAAAATTTAAATTCAAGTTGAAGAAAATGTTATTTTATAAAGAAGATAGATGTTTGCTTTCATTTACATTAATTCCATTTGCAATGTTCAAACATGTAATGTTGGAAAAATGAATTTCAAACCTACGTATACGTCATTTACTTGTAGAGATTTTTTGTGTAATAAATCTATACATATTATCTACATGAAATTGTATTTCTATTTACTATTATTCGACTTTTATGAATTGAAACTACTTTAGAGCACTACATTTCTTAATTTAATTAAATACAATGAGTCATAGAAGTATTCGTACGTTTGCAATTACTGGACACCACGATTTATTTAAGTTTTCATTTATATTATATTTTACTATATCATATACTTACTATATATATATACACACTATATATACTATATATATGATATACTATACATACTATACACTGGTAAACATGAGAGAGGGAGAGGAGGAAGAAAATTCCTTCAATTCAGCAGATATTTATGGCAAAATATACTAAAACGCCTTACAGTAAGTCGCGTAACGTAAGTACACTGTCGCGCAGTTAAATTAGGGATGTTCGTTCATCTTTATGTAACGTATCACATTCTATATGACACAATAAAACTCTGGAGAATGTTATTTCGCAAGGAAGTACCATGTCAATGAAGCATGATTTAAATTTTAAATGGCGCAACTGTATTTCACGAGAGACAGCATGGCGGCGAAAAATGTCATTAAAATGTATCCGATATGTAAGTACTGCGTGTAGTGTCATTCGTCATCAGGTATATTTAGCGTTTCACGCTATGTTTTTCGGTCCACTGAAGTTTATGTTTTTGTCAATGGTACAGTATGAATAAAATAATATACCTGTGTATATATGTAAATGAAAGTCCGAAACACTTATGAATTACGTTTGTTCGCGGGTGCATTTACCCGTCATGCAATTGCACATATTTTAGGCTGTGTGAAAAAGACATCTGCGAATTTGCACGAGAAGGAGAAGGACGCCAATAAAGAGTATTGCGACGAGTATGACAGTACAAGATTGTGTGTAAAATTTATGTGTAGATTTGTATGATTTTGATTAGTAACCGAGATTTTATGAAATAACCGACGATTAAGCAAGACCAAAACTTATATGTGACAGTTAAAATATATGCAAATACAATGTTGGAGAATAATATTTATGCAGAAGCTGTAAAAACGAGTAACACTAATTACTATACATGACAAAATACTAATATGGTCACCTCAATTTAGTTACGTAACAGTGAAACGATCAAAATCCTTTTTTGTCATATTCTTTCTCTCTTATGAAATGAGCTGTTAATCATCTTTAATTTTTATATGTTTAATGTATTCTCTGTCACGTGAATTTTATATATTTTACTCTAAGGGTTTTTTATATTATTACTATATTATATTTTACTATATTATATTTGCGTATAGTTTTTGAAAATAGTAACGTTATCTATTTATCTTATTTTAATCATTCTATAAAATTTTCGTAACGTAGCTCATCGACGACTACCATGGCAATTGTATTACTCTATAATTTTTGTTTGTATATTAGTTAGGCATTACCCGAATAACTGAAATGGTTACATCTATGTTATTATTAGTTATGAATATTAAATATATATTATATATAATAATTATAGTTATAATAACTATATAATAAATTAATACAATAACAATAATAATAATATATTAATTATATATAATAAACTAATAATAGTTCTATTGCTTTTTCATGTTCTACCTATAATACAATTTAATCGATTCATTTTTAATATGTTTAAAACTATTCATATTGTACTGTCATGTCTTAGCATTTCAGCACTTAAGGTATGAAAAGGTGAAGATCCTACGCAAGGAATCGATGATATTTCCCAGAAAAGTGGTTCGGCATCCGGATACAGGGGTTCATGTTAAGGAAAACAAAGGTTGAGAGTTTGGATTTTAGACATACATATATCCTGATCAGTTTCACAAAACCGGTGCTTGACGAACAATATAATACACATGTTATAGACATGCTATATTTAATATATATATATATATATATATATATATATATATATATATATATATGTGGTTATATGACGCTTAATAATTTATGAAACGATGAACTCTTTTCGGTCGTGTGGTAGTTTTATATTATCCTTCGGTATGCAGGGCTTTGCTAATTTTGCGGAATGCTACTTAACGCAATGTTTAGAGGCGAAGTTAGAAATGTGCAAATGTTGATATTGCGATATGAGTGGTTTTTGAGTCAGTGATGCTTCCAGACCGTACATAGCAGTATAATGCAATACGCGATTAGTGGATCAAATATATTAAAATTATAACAAATAGTTGGAATCATTCATATCAACAATTATCAATAAACATAGACAACAATTAACAAGTTCTATTAAAGTCAATTCAATACTTCCAATAACATAATACTCACATAAACTATCTCCATTTCTCTATAACCTTCAGACTGTTTGCAGTTCTAGAAACGTTCTCTTAAACATTCTTTTTAAAAAAAATGTTAATTATAAAGTTCTTGGAAGAGCTAATATAAACCATTCATTAACAAATTCAACAAGAAAACTGCTATTAGCCTACTTGAAAGGTTTATGAATGTAAAAATAGATTGGAATACATCTTATACATCTGAAATACATCAATATATGAATAATTATATAATAGTTGATTATTAATTTATGTTCCTGTTCGATACTTAAAAATAGATGAATTGAAGATGGAGGACAGTACTCAGTATTCAGACATCATATGACGCTAAATTTTATAGATATACTAACCATTAGTATAAGCAGTATTTGTTATTGTATAGAGCGATACTTGCTGGTGCGAAAATAGGTGAATTAAAACAAAACTATCCGCTAATATGCCAAACTGTTGTGGCGAGCTAAAAAGGTCGGTAAATCTACGTATACGAACTTTACCTTTTTCTCAAACTGCACGCGAGCTGAACGGGAGGCAGATGCGCCCCTGCGAGCGAACAGCTGTACGATTGTCCATCTCGTTTCCACGTCCAGTTGTTCATCCTCGAAAAGCCCACCGAAAAGATACGTGGATAAGGATCGCGAAAGGGAATAAAAAAGAAAAAAAAAGCGGAGAAGGGAAAGAAAAAGGTGAAGAAGCAGACGAAACGTACAAAAGAAACAACGGAAGATAGGCGAATAGATAAGGATAGAAGTAGGAAAGGGGTGTTGTGGGAGGATGGTAAAGTGAAGGAAGAGGGTGGCTGAAGAAAGAACCGAATCACGAAGGTGCCACGCGACTGTTCGGCGTCGGCAGTTGAAACGTAATAAAAATTGATTGAGAATCTTACCGCGTCATCGCCGCTCGAACATCTGGCCCTCCTGGCTATCGGCAGTAATCACCGCCAGTCAGGGAATAAAACGTTCTCGAGTGTGATCCATTTAACGGATGTAATGCTTCCCGATACTGCCCAATTAGAGCGGTCCTTTTGTTCGAATACTGCACCAAGCCCTTGATTAGTCGATTCGAAACATTTATTATAGCCGTTTGAACGGCTTATGTGGTGTATATCGCAATGAGACTTTTAAACTGTACCTTTTAATTTCTAACCTAATGAGATATGTCTGTTTCTTATGTGAAAAATTTGTTATAGTTCGAACGAAGATACGTAATCGTATACGCAACTGGTCAAAAGCATCCGAACACTTTTCACAGAATGTGATTTATCTATAGAACAGTTACGAGAGAGACACCGCAATTGCGTAGTATTGTTAGCCAGACAACAATGAATTTCGTTTGTTATTCTCGAAGATTTTGCATTATAGTTTTTCGAGATAAGTAATCACATTTTACCTTCATAATTATACTAGTGTTCATTTCGATTCTCATACATAGTACTTGAAAATTTTTCATAATCTAACTTTTGTTGTACGGAAGTTAACAACAAGAAGTTTTAAAGGTTAAAAGAAATATACGGAATATTCCTTTACCAAAATAAACGACTTTCGACGTTTCGATATACAACGCGGAAATAAGAAGGTACAGCCGTCTTTCCCGGATATTTGATAAGATCGGTACCACATTTTTAATCCCCATCTGTGAAGACTAAGTGAATTGAAATGACATATTTAATGTTTGGAGTACAAAAGAGGTATTTCAGAAAATAAAAATTTGTTATTTTACTTTACTTACATTTTTATTAATTTATTAAACAAAAACTTTCGATAAACAAATTTAAATTGAAAATTAAAAATTTGTCAATAAAACAAATGACACGTTTAAATTTTAATACTAAGGTTAAAATTGTATTCATGAAATTTGAAAGTCAGTAAACACATTCATAGCTGTGAAACGAAAGGATTTTAAGTGTCAATTTCTATTCTATACGAGCTACTGGAAATCTGATACTTTTTCTCAAATTGCACAGCTATGAAAATATCCGTGAAGTGTTGCATAACCCATTTATAGGTAGGGTTGCTTTCATCAAGAAAAATAAGATTCTTTCGTGGAACGCAGCACGTGCTCAAGTGGATACTACCCTCTTTTCATTCGTGCGTCGCGCTGTATCGTATCGTTCTTTTACACTTTTCAGGTGATTGCTGTATCGATATCTGTATTTCTTTGAAAATTCTTCCCGAGCTACGAGATTAATACGTATTACGGAAAATTTGATTTATTCCTTCCATGATGTCAGTTCCATCCATTCGATGATTTTCCTTTGCAAAAAGTATTTTATAGTTTTAGTCATAAAAATTCCTGCTTCATATTTCTACATCATAAAAATGTAAACTATCACTTCTCTAATTAAAATTTATTCGAAAATTTTTGACTAATAAACTCTACTAAATATAAGTATTATTCTATACAAATTTGTCTAAATATATTTATTATAGTTATGAATATTTTAATTATTTTATTAAAATCAATTATCCTCAACATACTATAGAAAATAGACTTCTTTTTCTTATACCAATATGTACGTTCTTTTTCTCATATTGAAAATGTAATGTAAAATTTATGAAAGAATCTCAATTAGAGAACCGAATATAATACGTCGCGAACGATGATTAAGATTAACCTCGAGGAGGACCATACTAATTAAAATCCTCTCTAATATTTATTATTTATTATTAACAGATATGCACAGGGTTAAATACATAAATTAGAGCAATAGAGTCTATTTGGTGTAATGATGCACGAAATATTAACGCGTATAATATTATCTTCACAATAATGTAATACAAAAAGATATAAAATTGTAAGAAAAACATGTAAAAGTAAAGGACAAAAATAGAAAAAATTGTTCGGTCAATCAAAAGTTTCGATAGCTCGGACAGTAGAATCATTTGAATCACAGGTCATTGAATACTGAAGATACCACCGTGCCTATATAATATAACAAGAAGTAGTACAAGATACTGCAATCGCAGATACACCATTTTACAGGTTCATATGGATTTTATCGACGAGCAATACCCGAAGATGACAAACTAAATGATTAACTAACTTTAGTTCGTTATGACAATCACGATTCACCTCGTGAATGGTCCTTTAAAATAAACATGGGAGATACACTTTTGGAAAATTGATACTGTGTCCAAACTCTACAATGGATAATTTTTACAAGGGTAATTATTGTTAGTAAAACATCTTATGCGACTATTTTCATTGAAAACATAGAGAATTTCAATACATATATGTATGTTACTGGTCAAGCCCGCAGAGTATACAAAAGTCGTCATTTCCTAAACAATGTCAGCAGTCAAATACACACCGCTGCCTGGAAAAGTCCGCTGGTGAACATGCTCTCTGCAATATGAGCGAAATTGACATTTCGCACCACTTTACTTATGCGTTGGTGAGCAATGTGAATTCAGTTCGTATTATATTCGTTATCCAATTATTTCTCCGGATTTTACCAAGCAATGCTGACATTGCCTGAGCAAAGCCAACTTTGTACACCTTGCAGTTAAATAAATGAAAGAAACTATTGAAAAATATACTTTTCATTATTTTCATATTATTTTAGAATTATTTCATATTAATTATTGCATTTTAAATAATTTGTTATTGAAACTTACTGAAAATATTAAACGTTAAATTAAAGATAATTTATTTTAAATTTGTAATATAAATTTTAATGGTTGAATAATATAAGAAAATAAAAACGTTAATTGCAATTAATTTGTTCCTAATTTTCTAGTTGATATCGAAAAGTTTTGTTCGGAACAATATATCGATAGAACTTATTAAGAAAAATACCACCGGAGAAGAAAATTTTATCAACGATCTTAAAAAAATAGAAAACAAGTAGCGGCGAATCCTTTTTCTTTACCGGTCGACTAATTATAAGATAATTGTATTAATGGAGATCGAAGGTCGGCTACTACAAAGACCGAGCGAAAAGCAGAATATCTACTTTTGTGGGATAGTTCGATTAGGAGAAGGTGGAGTTCCTTTCGATCATCCTAAAAGTAAGTGGCTAGCTTACTATTCTTTTTCTCTATTTTCCTACTACTACGAGAATTCTTTGTCCCTGATTGCTACCGAAGAATTTTAAATGTTTCACCAAATTAATAAATTAAGGTAAATAATTCTCTGCTTTGGTTTAAAGAAATCTATAAATATAATAAATTTAATAATTTAGCTAGTATATATGTTCCATAAAGATGTATATTTTAAAAATATACAAAATATCATCTAACAGTTATACAAATAAAAAATACATATTTTTTATTCGCATAACAATATAATATAATGCGAATATTAAATATTTTAAGATGAAATAAATTGAAATTAATCAGAGAATAATTAGAAAATCTTTTTATTTATTACATCTTCAAATGAATTGTAAATAATATTTCTATTTTTAATTTTTAATTCAAATTAATCTCAATATTTATTGATGTATCATTAAAATATATCAAATATTATATATTATATTATATATCTATTATATATTATATATCTGTGATATGTACTAATGTTACTTCATATTAAAGTAGCGTCGTTAAAAAAGATATTTAAAAAAAATATTAAAAAAAATTATTTTATTGAAAGACATAAGATTCATTCCAATATCAATTTTAAGAACATTAGAATATACCAGGTACTTGTCTTGTTTATTAGATCTTATTTAAAAACTCTTATACATATCCTATCTGTCATTTTAATAAAATTATTGGTTATAAATTTAAATTTTTTAACATTTTTCTTTAGAATAAAAAACATGGAAAGAGGACGAATAGTTTTTGAGTGCAGTGGCATGATATTAAACGTCTCACTTAAGTTAAGTTTAAATACTACTATAAAAATGAAATCTTTTCTTTTCTGACATTTATTTTATGAATTTAGAAATGAATGAAGTTTAACAATAAGAAAGTTAAAAATATTTTCTAGTGCTTTTATTAACAACTATTGATTTTGCGAAACTGCAAAGCAGTTTTAACACGTATGCCTGGTTTAATTTTAAGAAGACAAGTTTAAATTCGCAGTAATAATATATATATATGTACATATTTAATTTTTGTATAAGAAATTAAAAGTTCCCAATAGAAAATCCATACTTAATGATGAATTCACGAGCAGAACCTCGGCTAGTAGCTTAGAAAACAGTTGCACGTTGTACGTGTATGTGCTAAAGTGAGTACAAAGTAGGCATATATAAACAGGCGACCCATTTCGTCCTAAATAAATCGGACGACTTTTAGACGGTACAAATATTGTCGCATCAATTAAAGTGTCCATCGACTCAAAGGCTCTTTCGGCGTGTTTGTGCTTACAGCGGAACACGGCGCCATGTCTCTTAAAACGACAATTTCTTTTTTACTCTATTACTACTTCCTGACTCTTTGATGTTTGATTTCTTCCGGAAGAGAAGTAGCTTTAAATCGTATATTGTAAATATTTGACTACTATTTTTGGCTACTGACTACCTACCGAAAATCAATCAATTCATGCCATTGAAATTACTTAGATTCGAAATTAGATAGTATAAATGTGAACAGAAAAATAGAAAACATCTTTATCATAAACATCATTAATTTACAAACTTATTTAATAAAGTTTTAACGTCGCGTTGACGATAATAAAGAACACTAAAAATATTATCAGGATTAAATTTCGTTATAAAACTTTCAGAAGGGAGAAATCTTTTGAAATTTATTTACTGAGATGTTCATTTAGAATTCTCTTAATCTGAAGAGATCAAAATTCTCTATATTGTGATTCTCTATAGTGTAATCCAAAAGAATATTCTGTTGTTAACTAATTTGTAGATTAACTATACGAAGTTATAAAAAAATTATTATGAGATAAGTTACTTAAAACTTCCGTTTGTCATTCATTGTTACGATTTAGAAAATGTTATAGAAAAATTACTTAAAAGTGCAGAAATTAATACAAGAGTATATCACAAATTTTCGCATCATTTGTATTTATTATAATAACAATATTTGTCTATAAAATAAACTTTTATGAAGAGAAATACTTATAAAGATATTTCCAATAGATTTGGACGTCAATGTTACATATGAAAATAAATATTACATGACAAAGATATAAGGTAATATCACTAAATTTCAATTTATACATATAACTGATAAGGATATTCAGTATATTTAAACTAATAGTTTGGAAATAATAGAATACATATTCAACAGTTATTTATTCTAACTTATCTTCATCCAATAATTATACAGCGATTCTGAAGAAGCATTAAAAATTAAAGACCAAAAAATGTGACGTTTCAATCTTGTATCCTTTCACATTACGCGAAAGGATGTGAGTGGAATCAATAGAATATTCCGAAATCGCGCATAAATAAGAAAACTTTCTCATTCTCCAGTTCTGAAAACGTCAAAATCTGTTTCTCGTTCTGAAATTGGGCTCGAATTTCATCGTGCCTTCACCCTGTTTTCCTCATCCTGTTCCGCGTTCTATACGTGTGTATACACCAAGTATATATCCACTTTTCGGGACTTCCGACGGAAAGGACACTCGTATTGGCTTAATGGACTCTCCGACAGTTACGACAGTTTGGATTGCTCATTTTCTGTCCTTCTCTCATCTCTTTTTCACATTTTTCGAGATAGATAAATACTTATTTAAAAACATCTGTGAGAACATCACAGTTATTGTGCTTTCAATTGGATTTTTTAAACTGAAAATTCGCGAAAATCAAATGTATCAAATGTTTAACAGCAGTGTCCCTCAATATTTCACAATTTAATAATTCAGATTAATAGATTGACAACGTTCCTTAATAGAATAATAGTTCCTAATAATTAAAGAATTTAAATTCATAGATTAAGGAAACAATTTAACAATTTGTGTTTCAGGTCTGTTCGTTTATTCAGTTTAACTCTCTTTTCTTCTTCTTATTCCAACAAATCATATTTTTGTTGTATATCAGAACTCTCGCTTTTCTGATAATGATATTTAGATAACGAATGTCAATCTGTACATGAATCATATTTATGTTGCATTCATTAAAAGCAACAAATTTTTTATTTCGCTCTTATGATATGAAAGATTTTATATCTTGAAAATAATTAAAAATAAACCGTTCATATTATTTCTAAATTAATAAATGCCAATTATTTGCACTTTTTGTAAAATATTCTTTTGTTAGATCTTTCCCTTTATGAAGTTATTAATTAGTGTTTTATATCCTAACTTCAACTTCTGATACGTAATAGATACTAGAAAATAATATTGCTAAATAGAGATAGATATATATTTTATAGCAGTTTTTTTTATAAAACTAATTAAAATATTTAAAGAGTATATATTTATGATATTTGAGTAACATATACTTTTTAATTTTTACTGAAATACTATAATAATGAAATTATGAAATGTAAATAATATATAAAAATAATCAAATCTGCTTATATCATAGACATATAGATAAATATATTTTATTATTATATCATGAAATTATATATGTAATATTAAAACAGTTGTACCTTTTGTTTATAACAAAATAAAAAAGATATAGTACATGAAGGAAAGATGCAGCTGCGTGATAATTTCGAATAGTCACCTTTATCTAGTTGACAATGAGTGAAATAAATTAGAAAATAAAAACGGAAGAAGGAACGGAGACACATGTAGTATCGTAAAAATCTATCAACGAGCCGCCCACTTTAAACTCACAGCTTCTTGAAAAACTTCTTAAAAATCTTCAAACGATACCGCTTCAGTGTTTTGGTGTTCTTAAGTATGAAGTGTATGAAAGTTACCGAAAGGAAGAGCTGAAAAGCAATAAATCGCCGAACAAGAATATTCCCACATTTTTTGGAAAAAAACTCAATTCCTGGAATTTTATAAAAAAATATTCGAAGTTGCAAATACCTTTCTTACTTCTCAAAATTATCATTACATTCGAAAGTAGAAATCGACTGAAATTTAATGTACAATTTGAATTCGGATTCATTTTGCAGAACTATAAAGAGTTACTTTATAAAGAATTTACTAATAATGAATAATAATAATTGAATGAATAACAATTCGTTGTATATTTGTATTAATAAGCTATCAATAGCAAATTTTAATTTATTGATAAATGCTTGAATAATTGAAGACTCAATTAATATTAAGCAGTTTATATCTACTAAGTGTTTTGTATTAATCTGTTTATATCTCCTAAACTTATTACTTAGAAATATGCTAACCAAATTTTATTTACGGAGAAATTTAATTGAAATTCTACTGTAACTCCGACAGTTTGGTTGTGCAGACATGTTTATTCAAATTAATTAGCATAATGATTTCAACTGATTCTTTACAGAATCGTAGAAAGGTTTCGATAATTATTTCCGTATTTCAGTATCCAATTACTGTATGAACATAGGAGGTAGATCTTGATAAAGTGGATTGGAAAGGCTTTCATCCTAAAATGGAAAATCTTGTAGCGGCGCACAGGAGGCGGAGCGGATAACGTCATAAACGACTATATCGTTCGCACGCTTTAAATCTCGTAGAAATTATTGTAAAAACGCCCATTTGCGGCTTCACTCATTTACAAATTTTCAATATCGGCCAGCTTGAATTTCAAAACGAATCGACCTAACCTCCAAAGAAGCCGCAACGTCTATAGATTATCGCGTTCTTTTTCTTGGCTTGTCCCGAAGGCTCGAACGAGCCAATTCAACGAATGAAATGGACAAGCAGGATAACAAGATCTATTTGAATTCGTGTTGAACAAAGAAAGAAAAGTTTGGCCAAGCCACGCGACTCTTTTTCTCGTGGCAATACTCATAAATCCACCGGTGGCTTTGTAGACTATTACTATCCTACTGCTCATTCGGCCTCGGGGTTGAATTCGGAGATCACGATATCTCGGAAAGCCGCTATTATCGCCAGATATTGGAAATTTAAACATTCTCGGTTCTTATGGTAATATTTTGGAAGGTTCCATATCTCAAACACATCACTCCCCTTTCGCGAACGATAATTATCAATAATAATTTCCTGATTGAAACAATAATTCTTACGATTATTCTAAGTAGTGTTGCAGCAATATTTTCTATGAAAGGAGATGTTATTAGAATTGAAGTAAAATATTAATTATTAATCATTTTCGCCGATTGAGGATTCAGTCAGCGTCGCGATGAATGAGTGAATTGCAATTCATAAAAATATTTCATGTTTATCCTTTTCTGTATTTCATTTACGTATTCTGCATGGTGACTGAAAATTCACCATATTAGATTGTTAATTTAACGTGCTTTTAAGGAAATTATAGTGTTCGTTACGTATCAATAGTAACATTCATGTAACGAAATTCAAACTAAAAAATTGACAATCAATTCTCTATAAAGAAGACAAAAAGAAAACTACCTAACTTCATGAAATCTAGATTTTCTTTCATAATAATTTACCATCTAATGGCATTAGTAAATTGATAAGTTATAAGTTGTAGTTTATAAATTCTATTCTTACAAATTTATAATTTTCTGCCAAGTACGAAAATCAAATAGTTTATAGTTTATAAAATTTACTTTTAAAATGTCATTCGTTTTATTACCAACGTTGTTAATGTTATACAGATATATTTATTAATATTAGTAACTTGTAACGTTAAAATTTCATTAATAATATTATTATAATGCAATTGCGTAAGACATTTTTTTAAAAGGGGAAAACAAAGAGTTGCTAGTTGAAAGATTATCGTTATAATTTTTTCGTAAAACATTTTTTTAAGGAAGGTAAGGAAGACACCCCTGTGTCACGCGGCTGACAAAGCACCCTCTAGATTGCGACCCAAATCTAGCGCTCGCTTATTTAAACCTGGATAATAGACGATAGGACTCGAGACTTAGGTACGCCCCGAGAAGTGTCCCATAAAACATCAACGAATCACTGATGGTGAGCTGGTTGGTACGGCGGTAACGGTTTTACCTGCGCACCAGTTTTCTTGGGCCTGACCTAACCCGCTTGTCGATCACGGATATTTAGGGCAGGACTTCTTTTCGATGCGATATCATTCAACGACTTCCCTACCTGCATCTCTGCTTTATTCCTGTCCTCTTCCTTTTCTTTTTCTAACGTTAAGTGAGAATGAGAAAAACTCGATCTAAATATAACGGGTGATACAGAACTACGTATGTGAAGCTTTGATAAGTTTAACGATTTATTCAAGATTCCTTTAAACAGTCATACTTTATCCATATGCTTCCTATGGCATTAATAGCTCGGTAATCTAAATAGAATCATACTTTTATCAAAATCATAACTGTCTACTTTATTAAATTTAAAGTATTATTCGGTACATCTGCAGTTTATTTTTATTTCATTTTATATTGTCCAATAATGTCTAATTATCCAATTTTATTGAAGAATTAGATATATAGTTTATTACTATAACGTTAGAACCAATAAACTATCAACTACTTTTAGTGCATGCTATATAGATCACCGCTTATATAAAGCTTACGTGTATGGGTGCACATAACCCACATTTTGGAGATCCTTTTAAGTCGGGTTTCCACTGGTTTCCCTATATGAAACAGCAAGACAAAGAGGAGTGAGGAAAGAACTCGGGCTACCTCTCTTCTCGTCCTGAAATCATTTCAGAGTTAGAATCAAGGTTTAATGCTATTCCGGGCGAGGCTACCGTGTACCGTGAACAATGTGCCGCACAATGATCCCCCTTTTCGACCTGAATTTTATCCCTTGACAAGTTTCCGCCACGAAATATCTACCTGCGAGCTAAAAATTCTCCAAGTTCTGCATCGATCAGAGACAAAAAAGGAACCAACGACAAAATTTTATGTTTCCAATCGTGGAATATGTAATTAGAGTTCTCGATGAAATATGCATTAATATACCTACTAGCGTACGGTTACATGTAACAAGCATCATCTAATAATATCACGATGATCTATTAGCTTAAATAAATATATTACGATTATAATAGAATATAACAAATTATAATAAATTATAACTGTAATATATTTTACCCGACGGTGTGTAGATTTGAATAAACACGTAAAAAGTTGCTGTGAACCAGCAAATTTGCATAAATATTATGAGACCGGTAAGAAAGAAGGTATTAAGTACTTACATATTTCCATACCTTACGCGTGATTATTACTACATTCAAATAGTATCTTTAGTCCATACTAAAATGTAATACTTGGGTTAAAAATATGTTCACAGAACATGGTGTTTTTTATTAATAATGCTGTACTATATTACGTAATATGAAATGTATAATGTACTTACATACATGTACGTATATAGGAATGTAGCACATTGTATTACATAATTACTACAATAATTCTATAATTTACTCCTAGTACAAATAATTCAAACTTGATCATTTATCCAATTTAACAAAATCATCTTTGTCCTTCGTTTAGCTTTTTATTCCGTTTAATAAAAACTACATATCATTTCGTAAAAGTCTTAGGACTTAAATTGCAGTACTCTTAACAACTTAAGTATTAAAAGTTGCAATTTAGTAAAAAAGAGGCTTGTATTGACACGTGTTCAATGTTTCAGTAGACACGACCAGTTTTACGCGTAATCATAGGGCGACTGCTGCTTTAATTTATGTGCAAAAGATCTTTCGATCGGTCTGTTCCTTCACTTTTGCATTCCAGCTTGTAATTCATTCTCGATTTAAGTCATGAGCAGAAAACATTGACGCTCGTCACGCGTCCTGTTACCGTGGCCAATGATTCGCAAAAAATCCGTGAGACGGAATAAATAAGCCTGTTGCAACCAAAATCCTCACGGTGCCATTATTCAACACGTAGCTACGAGTATTCGGTGAAATTAATGGCGAACAAATTACACGGCGAATTTCGAGGTACTGATACTCTGCTCGAAGACATACTTCAGATTCAGGATCCTTCGTGGGATCCCTCTGAGTATGCAAATGCCTGTAACGTTGTTCAACGTGGCTTTCGAGGAAAGAAATGGCGGATAAAAAAACTGATTACCGCATAATTATGCATCATAGCGTCCTGAGCGTCCCTGTAAGACCTTTTTACTCCATCGTTGACGTTCTTTTAAAGAGGAGGGTCACAAATGGGCGAGTTGGCCGTGCCATACAATCGAGGGGAACGAAACGCGGATCCAACTGGAAAACCGTTATGAACAATTCGTGTTAGTTCTTTGAAATAGAAGAATATTTATATTTTGTAAATAATACATCAACAATATACAGGCGTCCCTGAACATTAACAACATTACGATAACTGAAGTCGTTAGGTCCATCACATTTTATATGCGAATATTTGGCTTACTGTACTAATTTAACTGATTAATTGTATTTATAATGACATATTTATAATATTATATGTGCAGACGTATAACATTTTCTGTACATGTATGATGCGATATATTCCATTGTATTCATTCTATCAAAGTACTGATGCACATATACATAAATAAACTTTTTGTTTCATTATCTTAATATAGATATTATGATTCGAATTATTTCTTTCTTTTATATTTAGGTTATTATTATGCTGAAGTACTTATGAATTCTGTACAATCAACAACAAAATATAATTTATTGTATTTTCGTAATAATTAACTTGCGGCTTCTTTATGTTTTACAAATTATACCCGTTTGAGAACTAATTGAGGAATAGTTTGACTTCAAAATACTAATTTTACTTTGAATATTAAAAAGTTATAGATAAATAAAAACTAATTGACTTTGGTACTTTTCCTCTAGATATTAATTCAGTACAATGTTAATAAAATTTGACGATGGTCGGAAGCAGTAAAAAAAAATTCTTCATTAGTAATGTTTATCAGTAACCAGAAACAATTACCGGCATTAATGCTGGTTACCAATAACCAAAAAAATCATATTGACCTTTTATGATGGTTATTCGTAATTAAAGCCATTTAAACGAAGCTATTAATTCTTATAATAATATTTTTTATTTTAATTATAGCTCTTACGATACCCGAATCAAGATATGATAGGGAAGTATGAAAGGAAAAATGTCGGTTTGAAGGAAGTTGAGTAAGTATACTACATAAATTTACTTATATAAGTAAAATCTTGCGTGCACTGTTATTTCAAATAGTTTTCACTCGCAAATAAAAATGAATAAAACTTCGTAAAATAATTTTGTTCTTTATTGTAGCACTTCTTAAAAATTCCGGAAACAGAAAATCACCAAACTTATCTTTTATCGCCACCAAAAGGAATCTTTCCGGTAATCAAAGGTTCGAAAAGTGTCAGGGAGAAAGTCAAGGAGACTTTCATTTTCCCATCAAGAGTTCCGACATAATAGTCTTCGAATTCTAAGTTTTCTGAGATGCAATCGTGTTCGTGACTTGAAAAACTAAAGCTATTACGTAAAAGTTAAAAAATCGGAGCTTCAAAGTAGTCGGCGCCCTTTGACATTCCACCAAGGCTTAAAGTTCTTTAGTCGACCTACTTCCGGAGTTTTTGGCCGTAGAGTCACGACATCAGAGATACATTTAATGTATCAAGACAGTTTCGTTGCTCTTCTATGCATACATATGCATATCCTTCTATGCTATTCTATATTTATATAATGAGAAAACTTTTCTGTTGCACACATATAAATAAAGCTTGCATATTGTGACACCTTATGCGTACTATTATATCAATCATGTCATTAGATATAATTGAACTTTAAAAGTTAAAATCTTAATAGTTAAAAGTCAAAATGTAATGTTTTACAGAGATAATAATCCGAAAGAAAAATAAGAAAAGAAAAATGTATTAAATAGAGTACAAAAATATATAATTTGCTGACAAGTATGTCCTTCTTCGAACATTGATAATGTAATTATAGATAAGTTAACGTTACCACTACGGTTTTCGAACTTCTACGTTTCAATCTCCTCGTTCTTTGAAAGCAAAAGAAAATATTAAGAAAAGCTTGAGAATAAAGTTGAAACGAAAAATTATGCATATTAGCAATGATATTACTAAAATGATATTAAAATGAAGAAGTAGAAAAACAAGACTGAATAAAAAAGACCTGAAATGTGCAATAGGATAGAAGACAATTAGATAAACTTAATTAAAATTACAGAATCATACAGAATATTATTTTTTATGATACACCAGTAAGATAAATATAGAAATTTATTCATATTATATGGATTCTATTTCAATATTAAATAATAATTGCTAGAAATTGTTTCTTTTTTCAATTCCAAAACTATACATAAGTACTATTTTAGGTACATGTATAGGTACACATAATGTAATAATTTACTTATTTTTATCGTTCATAATAGAATTTAATAAGAAAAATAGGTAAGTATTAGAAATAATAATAGTATAAAAATTAGTAAAAATAATGATAATAAAATATATTATGTTAGTATAATAAATGAACACAGTAATTTGTTTTACTCGTAAAATTCGAAAACAGTAATAAAAAATGATTTTCTAAAAATTGTCATGTACAATATATACAAATATTTACTTATGACTGTAATTATGGTTTGTGTAAACAAAAGTTCATTTTAATCATATGTAAATTAAATTGATATTTAAAGTTGCTAACGATATACATATTATGTGCATTCTAGTGATGAGTAATCAGCAGGAAGATGAACATTCCATACATAATTACTGGAAGATTTCATTCTGAACAAATTAAGTAAAATATTCTATAGGTAATTAACAAGTAAAATTTGATTTTAAATCAGTTAATAACCTAATTAACATTTAATCATTATTGGACACTTACCTGGTGTACAATACATATCAATGTGGTAAAATTGCATATAAATAATACAAGAATTATGAACATCGATGTTGAAAGGAAAAAACAATGAAGTGTTTACAATTAATGAACAATTTAAAAAACGAGTATTTTTCAACGTCAAAACAGAGATGTGTGTCATTTTCGTATTGTAAAATTTTTAATGATCATGGTGTTAATTATGTTTGTCCGCATAAAATTACCTACCCGATCGAACATTTTCCATATCGTCTGGACGTTACTACCGTTTTAAAAGATGCTATTCGATCGCATTTCAAGGAAGGAAAGTCGACCTCGATCTTATGCGCTGTTCTCGCTGTACAATCACGAAGAAACGAAGCGATGACCAGCGGTCCAGGGTTGAAGAGAACACCCGGACACGCCTTCCAAAATTGTGCACAAAAAATTCGCTACATGGAGAAAAATGTCTGCACAGTATGGTCAATTGTTAATTACTCAAGATAGGAGGAGTTCGATGATATAATTAATCTTTTGAAATTTTGTATGTTAAGCGTTTCGACTTTCATTCTTTATGTTTTATATTAGGTATAATATCATAAGCAATTTCAAATACTGGCGCACTGTTAGTTTACTTGATAGAAAAAATCATATAGCGACACGTGACAGGAAGCTGGTGATCAGTGGCAAACAATTAATGGTTGATATCAGTATAAGAATCTCTTATTTTAGTAAATTATTATGTTCGTCAAAAGCCGCATATATAAATTCTTCAAATGCTACATTTCAAAAACTGAATAAAAAAAGAAGTGTATCTGAGTATTTATTCCAAACGTAACAAATTTGTTGATAACAATAACTATTGACAATACAGAACTAAGAAAAGAATAGCTCATTATTAGCAAGAAACAAATATATTCGAAATTTTAAAGAAATACAGAAATATGTTTTAAGTTTATTTTGCATAATGTTGTTACACGTATAATATTTAAAAAATATCGATATTGTCTTTATTTTGAAACAATTTAATATCAAGAAATTATTTAGGTTTTTGAAAAAGTGAAGTGCAATGACAAGATTACAATTAATGTTTCATTTTAGCATCGTTCAATTTTCGTGCCTATATATACCATGCTCTTTATACTTTTATTTCCTTTTAATATATTAGAATTTTTAATGAAATTCAGTAGGTATAAAAAAAAATATTATTTGCAGCAAATATAACTTCTGAGCCGTGAAAGTAAAACACCTGAAGTTTACCATAATTGTAGGACAGGAAGAAAATGTAGAGAAGAAAAGAAAAAATGGAACTTAGGATAAATTTTTATGAGATCTTTCCTTGAATAAACGCATCAGATAACTTCATTTCCTGGATACAATTAAGAATCGAGTTTAATGAAACTGTTTCAGAATCGAAGCATTAATTCGTATAATTTCATCTGGCGCGTCTATTATTGGGTTAATAATAATGTTCCCCACGCACGTTACGTGCGTACATGCTTATTGCGCGTGTTACGCGCACACATTATACATCGTTCTCCTCCAATTTTGGTGCTCAACGAATTCTGTTCCTTTCGCAGGACGTAAAATTCGGCGGGGGAAAACCAGAAGAACGACACCTTTCATTATCTCATGCGAGGCACGTGGCTGGGTGCACGACAACTTTCTCGGAGCTGCGTTTTTCATCTTGATAATTATCTCGGTCCCCCGAGGGTGTCTCATGTAGATTAAGTTCTGCAAAAACCTCCGAGTATGTAAACGGGATAACATCATGCAGTTTCAATATATTTATTGGTAGGAATGGAAAAAATTTTACTGTTCGACGTATTAATTAACTGCGCAATATCGGACTTAATGTTATTCATTGAACCATTGACTTATGAAAAAGAAAATAAAAAGAATGTAACTTCATAACTGCATAGAGTATTATATTAAGTATTCAATAAATAACTTAGGTTAGAGATAAAGTTGCAAAAGGCGTGTTACAATCAAAAAGCGATGATATCGCGAGTGATACGGATACCTGGAGTTTAATAAGAGAAAGTTTGTTTAATTCAATATTAATCTGAAATCGCGATGTGAAAGTGAATACATTTTTAAACTTTTTCATTCGCATTTTTCGAATTCTCTGTGTTTTTTTATTATATCCCTTACCATACCGTGAAATAAAGTAAATAGATATATAGCCATTAAATTCATAGCTTGCCAAAATGCTTCTTCATACGAGTATCTTATTTGAAAACTCCATGTATCATTTCATTTTAGCTGTATGTACATCAATGATATAGAAAAAAAAAGAAAACATATTAGAATAAAAGTTTTTATCTTTTATTTCCTTTTTACACTAATTTTTTTTTCTTTAACTATAAACGTAGTGTTCAACTAGTACAACTTAAATCGTAGACATTCTCATGTGTGTTTAATATTTGAATATTTATCACAAATTTAACAAACTTATTGATGATAATAATTATTAAAAATATAAATTTGAGGTTATTGAATCATTAAGATGAAAGAAATGTGTTTGAGGTCTAGTTTGTTATATATATTTATAATATAGATATAATGTTATCTATAATGTATAATGCCATACATGTATAATATTTAAGAAATAACAATTTAAAGTATATATACTATACATTTTTTTCCATTTCGTGATTAAAGTGTCATTTTTCGAGTATTTTTGGCGTAATTACTGTATCACGCAAACCATTGCAGTCGGCAGATTCTTGAGAAAGGACGGGGAAAAAACAAATTCTTCACGCAACAATGTTCTTTATAGCGCGCCGCAACATCATTTACTAAAATTATGCAGGAGTATCACCTGTACTGTAAACAACAAGGGATTTCTTGGAAAAAATAAAACGCGTTAATACGCCATCCAAAGTGCATTATAAAAGGCCATACTTTATACTTTCTTAGTAGTGACTGATTCTTTCAACGAAAGAAATAAATCATTTATTTTTTTGTCTAGTCATGAAATGAAAATGATGTAGTGATATCATATTTAATACCCTGATTAAGTTTTACATAGAAATTTCTGCATCACTTTGATGTGGGGCTATACATAAATATATATTAAGGCAAACGGGAAAAATCAACTATGTATTAGTAACATTTCGTTGAAGAATGAATCGTTTATTCATACTTAAAACGAAGAAGAAAGGTATCTGCCTATATAACGACATATCAGAGAATTGTAAAAATGATATTTTATTTTATAGATCAACTTAACACATTCTCTGTTAATCATACAAATATATATGAAAAAGATGATATATATGATTTCTTTTTTAAACAGAATCTTTCTATACTGTAGAACTTTACATATATGCTTTATGCAAATTATTATAAGTTTCATCAATTTTAATTTGTACATTTTTTTTCTATTAATTTATAAATGTATCCTACATAATGTATCGAGTCATAAGCGTAATGAAAAATGTAATCTCTATCATATCAAATCCAAATACTAAATTAAGGAACATAATTTGTATTTAAACATATTTAAAAAACATATTTAACATATTTAAAAAAGATATGATTGTAGAACATCTGAACAAACAATTTTTAGGATGGTTCTTTTCATATATATAGAATACACAATAATTCATTTGAATTTGGAATTGTGAACGTGAATATCATACGCAAGAAAACTACATATATATATGGTTATTTTTACGACATAGCTTTCGCAATTCGAAACATCGCGAAGGAGAATAAAGATTTTATCATCGCGCCTTACATGCATCTCTTCATGAAAACTTAAATGCTTTCGACAAGTGGACGCGTGTGTTATCATCTTCGTAACTTTCATGGATTAACATTTGCTATTTGTGATGCTGGTTGACGCATAAACATTCGAACAACATTACACTGTATATATCGTGCAAACATAGACTGCCGCAAGAAAACGGTTGATTGGGAAGTTATAAGCAGAAAGTTACGATGTCTTGTGCAGACCGTAGCCAGATTGTGGGGAGAATACCGGGCGACGAAGCGGTAGAAAAAGAAGAAGGAGACAAAAAAAGAAAAATGACAAAGTACGCTCGCGAAAGAAGCGTGCTCTGGTAAAGTGTCCCTGGCACTTGGCCACAATTTCGTGGCGAAAAGACGAAAATAATGAAAGGTGGCCGTATTCTCCTCGTGTCGGTGCGCTCGTCCAATTGCTCTCTTTTTTAAAAGGATGGGATGCTGCGTGCACGCGTTGCGCGCGAACGCCAATTCGGCCGCGTGTAAGTGCGCATGCGTGCGCGCGTGTGCGCGCGAAGTAGGCGCGGAGGCACTCATGGCAAGTCGCCCGGATAATTTGAAAGCGATCCGATCTTCCCGGGCAGCTGCCTGCCTTACGCGTAAAATATTCAAGAACTGGTCTCCCTCCTTACTTACGTTACATTAGTCGGTTTGTTAAGCAAGACGTTGATGAAGGCCTGCGTTACTTTCCCAGTCTTCCTTAACCCTACGGAATCTGATTCGTTTAGAAATATATTCAGAACTTATTATTGGGAGTTACTGATAATTGAGGAGTGTAATGAAAAACAGGCACGTGTTATAATATTATGCATTTACAGGGAAACAAGTTTTAAGAGAAACATCATTTCCTCAGATTCCAAACTAAATTTTAATTACTTTAACTGATAATTAGAATGGATGATAAATATAAATTACCAAACAACGGATATTCGTATATATGTTTGAATTGTTATTTGAGAGTTATACCATATGTGATAGCTTCTATTTCGAACTCGGATAGATCACCTTGATGCAAATTTATGCATCATTATCTATATATTGAATTATGTGTTGGATGAGAAGAAAAAGATAGTAGACAAATATATTTTACGAACTTAACAACTCAAATCTGTATTTTGATTTGATCAGATTTTTTATAATTTATTGTAATGTAAACTATAACTATAACCAAGAAAGATGATAATAAAACAAATTGTGAAATATTGTATCGTAAATAATGTTGCGTAATTTATTTCCTAAGTTAAAAAATTACACATCCAGAATTTTACGATTTGAGGAATTTCTTCCACTTGTTTCAGATTAACTATCTCTATAACTTATTTGAGGCAGCATTTAATTAAACAGAAAATATTATAATAAAACTGGAATATAAAATAAAACTATACATATACCAAATACGTTAGGTGGTACATGTATAGTCTGTGTCTATACCACATACTATAAAGTTAAACCATTCAACGATACTCAATTCGTTGTCCATTACAAATCTATTCCTTTAAATAATTTTGACGCTTGTGCTTGGATACAAAAAGGTATCACATTTCTGTAACCGAAGCTCACCGCTGCTCGATCTACAACGCAATGCGGATTACGAAAATTTGTAAGATTAGGTAAAAGATTTTCCAAGCTGCGAACTTTAAAAGGCCGAATAACCATTTTCTGTGGATACGTAAGACAACTGGGCGTAAACCACCAGGATAAACACCGCATGCCGTTGATACAACATCGGCATATTTGAATCTATTGTACATCAAGAAATCGATATCCCGAAAAGGTGCAATGTCGGTTTCCTTTGAAAATTAGGAACCTATTTTCGAAACTTAAACACGTGCAGCCGCCTTACATAATTTTTTCGTCCAAATTGAAGTTCTTTGAACAGATTCTAGGATTGCAGATACTTTTACATTATTTGCATGACACTGGAAACAAGGTACTTTTTGGCAAATATTTTAATACGTATTTGCAACTAAGATTAACACATTTTTTGTACAAAATTACAAGAAACAGATACAGTATTATATTCTTAGTTCTTTTGCATATTTCAAGTAGTATTATTGATCAAATAGTAGAAGTTACTAGTGTTAACAAATTTCCTTAATAAAATTAACAAATATTGCAATAATAAAAGAATTGAAGTTGGACAAATAACGTTCACTAATTTAAGTTACCTAGACTAGAAAAAGAATAATGAAATTTTGGAATTTTTATATAATCAAAAAACAGAACTTTTTCTGTTGGATTAGCGAGAAAAATTTATAGCAACAACTGTTGATTACTTTTAATTATTTTTCTATTATAAGAAGCAAAATGAATCATAAATGCATGTCAATATCTCGGGAAGTAAATCTATACATTAAAACAAGTAAAAATCCTTTTGTGAAAATATTGTCCGACATGCCTTAGTTTACGAGTTATGGATGATTTAAAAGAATGTTCGAGCTACCTGCCCCATGTCTCAACAGTCAACACTATTGAATAAACTTTACTACACGCTTTAACATTGAGCTTCGAATTTACTCGAAAATATCAAGTATTCTTCGAATAGTCTCGATCCATTTTGAAATGAGATTGCAGATCGTGAGATGATTTTCGCAGATGTACAATGTTCGCTAGAAAACCTAATTAATTTATATCGTGGTAGCCATGCAATGGATCCATCTCACACTATCCATCGTTTTGCAATGGTACTGTTACAGAATGTTTTTACTCCAAAGAAGAAACGAGACGAAGACTTTGAACATTTCCTTCAATTATCCATAACTAAAGAACTAAGAACATATATCCATATGACGTTTTTTTACTTACTCTAGTGTGTAACTTTACCCTCTAAGGTATGCGCATGTATTTATGACTCCCTCTGTATATTGCGGTAAGTATTCTTCTCACAGTGTGGAATGTTAAAGTCAATGTGTATGGTTGGTAAGAAAAATTAAAACGTCAATTTTGTTACTTTATTAGCAATCTTGATCGTAAGTTCCACAACTTCATGATTTAATTGGATACAGTTCTACTACAATAAAGTATATATACATACTATACTTACACATCCACTTACACTGCAGATAACATTCACAGTAATTATGATAAACATTTTGTTAGAATGATTGAATCCTATTTGATAAAAATGAAAAATACTGAAGTATTTGTTATTCTTCTGAAAAAAGAGAGAAATTGGGAAAGGTGGTTTTTGATACGAAATCTTCAACTATTTCCCATCGATATAATAATTTCAATCCTTTCATTCGTAAGGAATCCAACGCTTTCTTCCATTCAAAGCGGTGACATGCTTCTATATGTCCGCTAGATTCTTGTCACCGTCAAGGAAAAAAATATCTCACGGAACGTAGAATCAAAATTTGGCACCATTTGACAGCGTTCACGCGATTTTTCTTCCTACTTTCGGTTCTCGAGGTTCGCATCATTTCTTGCGGAAACCCATTCACTCGAATCTCAGACCTTTAGAATTCCTTCCGAGGCCAAGATAAAAGGGTTGATCCAGGTGCACACCTACGCCGTGCCGTTTCTACAAATGGAATCTTTCGACGAATTGACGTTTTCAAGTTCCCAACCTCCCAGCGGCGCGGCGGTTGATACCTACCTAGGGCTGATCGAAAAATGACTGCGGCGTTTTTCATCGTGCACTCGTAGACGATGAAACAGCAAATATCATTTTAACGTGAGTTTTTATATTGTCTCGCAAGATAAATCATGCACGCATGTAAAATATTGGATTGTCAATTGTTCGAAATTAAATTCTTTTCACAAATTCTTCGGCACGTACCATATATGCACGTTTGAATATCAAAATATTCGTGAATCTATATCTTTGCAATTTAATTATTTATGCATAACATAAATTTTCGAATTGTCCTTATAAAAGAAATCGATAAAAGTTTTAAAATACTTAACTACTCTTACCTAAATACGGGGAGGACCTTTTACATCTTTATATCTTGTATGTCTTATTATTCATTCAATTTTCCATTACAAGATTTACAGCAGTGTAGCCTCGTCGATCTAGGCATTAATAATCTTATTGTTTTCTTGAAGAAAAAATAATCAATATATAGCTTATTGTTTCGTATACAGACATTCCGGATACAGACATAAATATCAACCCAACGGCCATATATTTTAAAATGAAACGGTTCAAATATGGGTTAAATTCAATTTAGTTCCCTCTCGAGACAGCCACTGAGGATTAAAAATCAATCTAATCGTTCACAAATATGTTCACCTGCGGACTAATCGTAAAAAGTCATTCGATAGCAATTATTAGAAGCCTGGCGCCTGCGGCGAATACATCTAATTATTCAAAGTTCGGTCATTTCCAGCCGAAAGGTGGATACTACGAGATCCTCCTTAGTGAAACAAGGTAAGAAACGAAAAAAAATCAAGCAATCCCATGGTACCCATTACACGCATCCTGTCAAGTTTGTATACTGCCGTGACCATAAACTAACGAGCTGTATTAATTATTTTCACTTGCCGACCAGCGACCCCCTGGCGAGGTTTTTCTTCCTTCGTGGCCGCCCTTTGTCCCTGCGGCTCGCTCTTTTAGCTTCTTCATTTTGTGTCGAAAGCTGCACGCAAACTAACCAATTGTATTTTGACTCTTTCGCTACATACTGTACCTTCCTTGTAAATTGTTAACTCTCCTACAATATTTATCTCTTTCTTCTCCCTATCTTTTACAAAAGAAATGTGGCCCTCTTCCTGCGTACTATTTTTATTGTCAGTTATTATGAACTGTATGGAAAGATTCTGTTTTGTATGTGTGATATTTTGAATAATTAAGTAAAACAAATCAGTCAGACGTGTTAATAAACAAACTAATAGAAGCAATGAAAAATTAGGAATCGAACTAAAGAAACTAACGTTTAACGGTAGCTTTTGTTAGAAAAAAGCATAAAATCAAGAAAATCGTATGAAACAAAAAAAATTACTAGTAGAATTCTAACTTGGATAAATTAGAATGAAATCATCTGGACTCTAGTATTTAGAAAACAATTAATACAATACGCTAATTGTACCAATATTTATGAAAACGTCTAGCAAGGGTAATTATTTATTTCAGATCTTGTCTGAATATGGATTTAAACAATATAGGTGGCTACAATTAACATCTAGTGAAACTCTATTTTGTATATTTAATTAATTTATGATTAATTTATTTAATTTGTAACAATTTTCTCAAATATATTTTTCGTTCGGAGAATCAGTCAGGTAATCACAATAGTTTAAATCTTTTCACCTTTCATCGAACGTAACGCTTGTTGAAAAATCCTGTTTTATTGCATTGTAAATAATTCCTGTAAAAAATTATCCCCAGTGTAGAAAAAAACGCGTAACGGAAAAGAACGGGACAAAACAGGCGACGAGTGACGATGAACGAAGCTGCGGAACAATATAAGATTTCAGAAAGGGATGAACTATGCTGAAAAAATACCCAGGGCGTTTTACGTTTTTTAGGTACGCTTTGATCGAAATCTCTTGAGACCAGGTAAAGGAAGATCGAGTTTTGACAGGAGTGTGACGTAACAATTTGCCGGTGAGATGAAGCGAGCGAGAGAAAAGAGCACTCGAGGAGAGTGGTAAAGAAATAGGAAGGGAAGGGACATAAGAAAATTTGATACGTTTCCGTTAGAAACAGCTGAATTCAACAGACAGATCGATCTTTGTTTTTCCATAAATCCGTTGAACCCGTTAGGAAGCCTCGAGCTTTCGTTCAAAGGACGAGTGTTACTTTTGAAGCTATTATTTATTTAGTAGTAAAAGAAACATTTTCGTTGCTTCATGGCTTCATCATTCTAACTATGTTTATGTTACATTCGTTTCTTCTTGTACATGGAGAACGTATATTGGTACATATATTTGTAATATATCTAATGACATAAAGTTATTAACTATTAAGTACCGAATATTGAAGAAAGTTAAGTTTCATTTATATATATATATATATTGTACTACATAAATTTCATATGTCCATACATATATGTGTCTTATATATTTTAATAATAGAAAAATATGCTGTAAATGTTTAACAATAATAAAACGTTTTATTTTCACGTGAGTAAGATTTATAAATATCTGTTGAAATTTTTATTATTTCTGTAGAAGTTTGTTTATCTGACAAGACTTCAATATTATTTATTTTCAGATAGAATTACAGTTATAGGAAGGTCGGAAATTTACCGTAAAACGGAGAGAATAGTCTAAAATCTCAGCTATGTGTATGCTTATGCTCACACATAATCGATGGTCCAGTATCCAGCAGTGGGCTGCAAAATTTTTATATTTTCCCACGAAAAGAGTCTGTCACTGCGCTAAACGCAAGGTTTACCTGAAAAATATCACGAACTAAAATTTGAATGCACATCGTTATGTCCCTTTCAACATAAATTTCATTCTTCTTTATTCAAATTTAAGACTATTACTGATATATAGTGTAGTATAGTGTAGTACAGTATAATATAGATACGTATATATAGTAATACATAAATTTGCAATTTGTAATATTGATATACAATAAACAAAGTAACACAGCTAACAGGAACGTTTGTTGAATAATTAATACATTTATAGACATATATTCATTTAAATATTATTATTCAAGTTCATAGTGAAATTCATATTATTAAGTATAAATCTGATATGGACAGAGTAAAATGAATTCAACCTAACCATCATTTATAAACTGGCAACATTAGCAGCCAAGAATAAATAAGAGTAGATACAGAAATCGAATCAAATAAATTAAAATTTAGTTGATACTTTTGTAAACAATAAGTAAAAATTTAAAAAAAATATAGAACGAATATTAAATATTCTGAATTCAAAGTTATATTGATCTTTTTAAATGATTTCAAATATTGAAAAATAAATAACGTAATAAATATTAAATGAAGTTTCTGTATTTTACTTACAATTTATAATTTAGAAATGTTCGACTATTGCATATTTATGTATATCTCCTTTTACCTCTAAAAGAATGTCCTTTTATCTTTAGTGCTCATTTACGAGAAATCCCACCGAAGGGTAAGAGTAGAATTTTAAGTCGCCCTATGCCACTCCATAACCACGAATTTCTCTCAAATGAACCGTTGTCGTACATGCAGAATACAGTTCAACAAACTATTCCGTCGTGTATCGCGACGAAATCTGCCGATTCGATGTAACGTCAAGAGAAAGGAAAAAACTCCTTTAAAAATCTCCATAATTCTCACGAAAGGAAAGGGGAGTGTTTCCACGGGAAAGAGAAAAAGAATGTAATAAGTAGTGATAGAATGGACAAGAAAAAAGATATTTTAGTATTCTCGTCGCGATAGCTTCGAGGGAATCTGTATTCTTTTTCGCATGAAAGAAACTTTGCATATCTCGTAGGCTGTCGACAGGGTCTGGACGTTAATCGTCTAATCTCGCTCCACCACTCGAACCAAGGAGGGAGGCACGCGCGAGAAATTATTTATTTGCGTCTGGCTTTACGAAGGCCCCGAAGGCGAGGAGCCATTGAGGAGCAGCCTCGAGAATTTACTTCAAATAACGAAGCAACTTTATTCCACGACAGCCTGTTTGCTCCTTCATTCTCACCGAAAACGATGCGCGCTGCTGAGAAAATAACTGAGAATTGAGCTTAGCGAATTATACATATATATTATCGATTTACAGCATACGGATTGCTTTTATTGGTAAATGTGAATTATCTTTTTTTATTTGAGTACACTGATGTTATAACGTATGAAAAATAATTGAACGAAAATGATAGCGATTTAATATGACAAATGTGCGGAGATGAGATATGGTTGATGCAATTTACTTGAGAAATTTTATAAACGTATATATTATTAACTACTTAATATGAAGTATGTTAGTATATAATAATATATGTTACTCCGCTTTAAATTAAATAAAATTATTATGAAGTAAAATTGAAGAATATAAATATAAATTAAATTTAAATAGTAATATATAAGCTGCTTTATTTTCAAGTTTTTAAATCATTGTTCAGAAGCAATATCAACACGTTAAGTAATAAAAATTTATGTGTTACATTAATTAAAACAATGAAAAGAACCCTATCTTCATACCTACAATATTAGAAATAATTTTTAAATATTCGAAATAAAAGTCATGTTCAAATTTTTCCAGCAATAAGTACTTCAATGAATAAACAAACTATTTAAACAAGTGAATATATTATAATGTAAATTTCGAATTTTAATATGAACAAAAATAATAAATATTTATATAGTACTTTTACTAATTGGTGTATTAAAATTAAATAAATATATAGAGAAAATATAGTAAACTAATTTATATTAATAAAATGCGTATGACAATCGTAGATAACAATTAAGATTTCAATACGAATAACAAATAGTACAAATAATTGTGAATAATAAGAAGAATCATTACTAGATTATCAACAAATTGTCAATATATTTTGAATACTATTGTACTTAAACAATAACTATTTAATTATATATACATATTTAATTTTATTAACTACTTATGCTTAACTTATATTATATAATAGACATATATTTAAGTATTATAAATGGATATATCTTGCTCCAGGAACAGGAGATTGTATGATAAATAGTATGAAATTTCGGCATAATAGATGAACACATAAATGAGGAAAAGAAGTGGAAATTTACGACAGAGATACGTATAGTAATCGTCAGAAGCGTGAAGGAGAAACGTTTGCGCGAAGAGATAAGAAGAAAAAGTCCGCCATACACCTAAATGGCGCGTGGCAAGGTGTCACCACCCTGGAATCAGGAAGGAGAGAAACAGAGATAAGAGAAAGTGGAAAAACGGTGAATAACATCTAGTGATAGATTTGATCCAATATTTTTCTGCAAATATCAAATAAATTTACTTTCGCTTCTTTATCTTTACAACACGCAATATATAAATACAACTAATTATCGTTAAATATTGTCAGTGAGTGATTTAACATCTTAATTAATAATAATAATAGTAAATAATTTCTCGTTTGAATAAGCTACGAATGAAATAATTTTTTAACCATTCCTAAAATTAATTGTCTGAAACAGTAACATTACAATTATTTTTAAAATGTAGAAAAGAATTTAAAATGTAGAAAGAATTCAACAAAAATTATGCATTGTACATGTATAAAGTACTATAAAACATTACCGTAGGACTGAAACTTAGATACTAGTATCGTACAATTCTATTCGTATCTGTAACGGCTACATTTAACAATAATCGAACGATTCTTCATCCTACAGTAAATACTTTAAAACCGTTCCGGCGCTGAACGTTAACACGTTACTATTTACAGATAATATTTGCAAAGAATCGATGTTTTCCTTTCAGATACCGATAATGCGCGCGTGGGTGTACTACGAAGCACGTGTTTCTTATTCCCGGTGCATCCACTAGGAGGGACAGCCTGACGAAGCGCCAGTTGCACAGCTTGCGCGTACTGCGTGTGGGATTTACTAATTTCTGGAAGGACTGGAATGGCACGAGACCTCTATCAGGGATCCTGTCACGAATGTCTGATGGCATCTCTTGTGTACGGTAGCTGCTGTTTGTGCACACCACGGACCGGTAATGTCATACCTATGAAAAGACCTTGGGATTGTTTCGATTTCACCAGGCCAACCAGGATTACCTGATTGAAACGCAAGGTCGCCTTTCGGTTTTAGAATATAGAATGCAGATTTTTTAAACACAACTTTACACTCGATATCAAGCAATACGAACGTTCATGGTTTTGAGGATCATGGTAGTTTAATAATTTATTAAAATATCTTACACAATGTGGCGAGGGTAATTTTTTTCGTTAGTGCCCTTACTTTTTTCCCATGTATTTTATTTTCACTATATTTTTAAATTGTTAAAATATTGTCAAAATATAGTGACTAAAAAAGATGTTGGAACGCCATTGTATTTATTATATCATTGACACACTATTTAATTAGGTCTAATTATATTAAATTTCGTATTATATATTTGGTGGCACTTTCATATAACTACAAAAATTTGATATTAACAAAATAAAATGTAGAACCTGATGAAAGAAGAATTTCATTGAAAAATAAAGGTTGTGCCATTTTATTATTTTATTATATATTATTTTTTAATATAATATGTAGATGTAAATTCTGGGTTTTAATAGTGTATATATAAATTATTAATCTCTAATCGTACATAAATACTATAAAATTGTGACATTAAAAATATTAAATTATATTTTTCTACTGTTATCATTTTTCTTCTTTTATTTATATTTAGTATACAATAGAGCAACCGGTAATTTGATTAGATACAGATAAAACGCTATTGTCTCTCTTTCACACACACACTCTCTCTCTCTCTCTCTCTCTCTCTTCCTCTCTACAGATAAGATATGTAAAAAAAATTCTATTGACAAAGGTAAATGTTTAAGTTTAACTATACTCTTGTTAACGATTTTGCGAGAAGGACTACAGGTACGAGACTATGAAGATAATTTGCATAAACTATTTGTAGCCAGAGGCAGTGATTCGTATCAGTCTTTTTGATACAGAAATTATATGCAATCTAAGGCAATCATCAGCATGAATATTAAAAGAATACAGATAGCATTACTTGATTGTTATTGAAGCGCTGAAAGGTATTTGGTAACTAAATATTTTCATGAATACTTATGATTATTTAACGCTTCAATTTTCCATAAATACGTCATTGACAGTTTTAGCAGGGAATCTCACGATCAAAGCTTCTATACTTATATTACATTCGCGATTGATTTATTTTTAGGACAACAAAGTTATAATTTTGTATTTAATTCTATAAATGTGGAAGTATAATAAAAGTTTTGGCATTAGAATTACAGTAAGTCTCTATTTTAATATCGAATAGTATGTAGATACTTGTATATGTACGTATATAAAGTTGAAGTATTCTTATGTTTTATTCAGTTACTTCAGTCGAAATTTTACATATTTGTTAATATGTACGCATTCTTACGAAGTCAATACAATTCAAAGAAATGAATGAAATTATTCTGAAAAAGAAGAATGATCTTAGTGAAATTTAAATCCTAATCACGAATGCCATATTAATTCTATATTAAATAATATACTTTTATCACATAATTGTTCTCTGAATATTAATAATTTGTACTAAATAATAGATTTTGTCAAATAAAATACTTGTAGATATAAAATTATTACCTAAAATAATTTACAAATTACGTATCACATATTAATGTGAAATATCGGTGAAGGGTACTTATTATTCGATAAGCTAGGTACAGCTTACGAAACTGAATAGATAATTTTGATTCATACAGTAATTCCTTAAGGATCTGTACTTTTTCATGCCTGCTTGTCTAATATATTTTTTCGTCACTAAATTAATTCAATTTTTATGTTAAATAATTCGTAACTTATCGCTTATACATTACGAAATTATTTACATTTTATTTCACAAGTAATTATTTCGTATAAGAAGAATTTACGTCAATTTTTAGCCGAAGAATACTGCAATTAAATACTAAAGGAATCTTTCCAATGGAATGGGTATGGCATTGAGTATGCACGTCTGCATGTCAATAAAATTCGCAGCTATCTAAAAATCAGCTTGGCGCTTGTACGCTTATTTTCTTCTTATTTCGTTCCTTTTCGGTCGGCATTCCTATAACCTTCAATCTGATTTAAAGATGTGCCTGCTACTTGTTTCTACATGTATTCTACAGTTTCCTTCATTTCGTTTTAGATCGTCGTATTTCTCCCTATGTTTTTTTTATTTTTTACACCAAGGTATATGCGTAGCTGCAGCTCTTAGCTATAGTATGAACAGTAGCTTGAAGTGGTTAGATATATAGAAATTTTATAAATTAATGAATATAAATATATTATACAACGTATTTAAATGATCGTATTCTAGTACAAGTCATTTATTTGTGTTCGATATCAAATATTGCAAAATTATAAAACGATTTAATAAAAGCTATCTGTCACTTTTTTATAGTAGAATTTTACAATTGTACAGTAAATAAATATAAAATACCTCATTGCGTCGTATTTAGTAAGCTGGCATCGAAATGCTTCAATGAAACATATATTTATTTACATTTTGATATCTATTTAGAATGTGAATATCTAAAGTCCATATTGGATACAGATGCTTTAGAGAATAACATTCGTAAATAATTCTCACAAACAGCTTTATCTAATGGCTTACAGTAGTTACAATAATGAATTCGAGATATTTGAAAAATTCGAAAAATCTTTCTCGTGGAAAATATCAAATGTTCGAATTCTTAATTTTAATTCTTAATTTCATCCTAACAGAACATCAGAATATCAAAATTTTGTGAAACAAGAATGAAAAAAATGAAACAGATCTTTATCTCAATCGTTAAAACTCTCAAATGCTTAACAGATTCGTGCATTTCCTTGTTCGAATCAAATGTTGGAGCGTTGTCGAAGAATTCAAACCAACTCCATTCTTCTGCTACACAAGGAAGAACGCGTAATAACCTCAATTCAAAGCTACGAACAGACGTGATGAAATCTTTTAGCGGCTTCCACCTAGTCTTCTACTGAAAAGTCTTCCGATTCGACAACGGCGGAGTGTGTACTCTATTTTACGAGATAGCTCCAACAGATAGCTGCGTTTCCTGCGACCACGAGAAATGAAAAGAGATACGCTTACGGCTGAACAAGCCACAGAAAAGAGAGGTCAGAGGGAAACGCTGGAAACGGGGAAAGAAGAGAGGATGAGGTACGCGAGCAGATAAGAAAAGGAAAGAGAAGGATATGAGGGGAAGCTAACAACGAGTCGATTCAACGACGAAGCGCTGGCTCTTACACCTTCTTCTCTGTCCCTTCGTTCAGACTACCACGACCCCACTCGTTCCTGGGCCTCGCACTTTTTTTTCCTTTTGTGAACAAACATTGCACGGTATCTACACCCGCACGACTAGAGGCGGCAAGTTGCGTGAAATGAGCACGATAGCACGTGCCTTCACGCTTGCGTTGCATTTTAGTATTACCCTCTTCGTCAATATCATATAAAGATACCCTGAACGCATCGTTGTGAATTCTAGAAAATTCATGTACTGCTACTTAATTTAATGTATTGTTAGGCAAGAAGTAATTTATTGTATATAATACAGTATAATTAACTTTACTCGAAGGTTATAATACGTAGAGGGTGTAAAAGAAAGTAAGTGTTAAAACATTATAGCGTGATTCTACACCTTCGGATCGGCGGAGATCCGTAAAAACAGTAGCTGCAAAATTAACCTTGACCTTGATATTCGAGGATAAAATTCTTTATTGCATCGTATCTTACTCATCATGAGAATCGAAAGTCTCGAAGGAGCTATAGGTTGCAACGATACCGTACTTTTGCGAAAAAATGTTAATGTTTGCAGTAAAAATGTTGTAACTTCTTGTGGATACAGGGAGATGAAATAACGATCAAATAACAAACCTATATTAAAGTAACAAGTAACACGAAATAATACTCTTATATGCATTGTACGGCTGCAGAAAGAAGATAATATACTGACGATATGAATTTCTTTACAAGTGGAGGTGTAGAGAAAATCTGCCTGGTGCATTTTATCTTTTTGTATAATCAAAACACTCCCGTTCTTATCAGTTTCATTAGAAAATATTTAAGCATTAGGCTATATTTGATATAAACCACTAATGTGTTAACAAATATTGTTAACTAATTGGCATCTCTTAATATTGATATAATTTCCTTATTCAGTTTGTACAACCATGATGTTATTAGTATAAAATTTTTGTTGTAAGATCAAGCAGATATGTTCCTTATTTACATATAAAGTAGGAAAAATTCAAGGTGGAATATCGCTTAAGAAAGTAAAATTGACGAAGATAAAAATATGAAGGATTTTCCTCACTCTCAAGAAAATATCGCAATCCCTAACCATGTTATATCGTTCTTACAATCATAAATATTGTTTTCTTTATTATGTACTTAAAATAATGGGGATATTTGAAAAAACAGAGTTGGTTGGAATATAATGAAGCAATAATAGTAATTTTCGGAAATGAAGTAATGATTACAAAGTTTTTGTAGTACATAATAATTTTGACCATACTTATTACAATAAAAGACACAGAAATGGTAAAGTATTATGGTTTCGGAAGTCGATACTATATTTGGGTATATAGACGCGAATAAACGTACAATCAAATTATTATCGATTTACGAGGCACGCGATGAGCCGAACGAAGAAAAACAACTGCACAAGATCGACTTAACCTTCGCGTTACAATGCTCGTGCGATCAGTTTCTCGTGCAAACTGATATTTATGGTACCCTCATGGTGTCGGCTTGTACATTACGGTGCAGAGTGCGTGAGCGCAAACCATAATCCGTCCGGCATGGTTTCGGTTTGGTACGTGAGAAGTAATTGAAGGGTGTCGGTACTTTTGCGCGAGTCAGCCATGTTAACGATTCTCCAGCCAAATATTAAAGATCGTTCCCGCTTTTCTCGAGACGAGAAATTGAAGTTCCTTCTCGACGCCCTTGACACATTGGCTCGTTTGCACGTCAGGAGACGAATGCCAGGAGTAAGTAATTGCAAATAGTGTAAAACCGTTCCGTTACTCTTTCGCCTCTTTTGCCTTCGTTTTATTATCTCCTCGACTTTCTTTTATTATACATAAGTGAAATGTTACTGGCACTCGTAGCGAAAAAGTGGAATATACTGAAAGCCGAGACGAACACGTGCCTAACGACGTAACACCATAAGTACTTGATAGCTTTCACAGTTTAACGCTTCAACTAAGAACGACTTTAAACCAATGTTCAACAACGAAAGAGAAAATTTTACGTGGATCATCGATGAAACTATGTCATGTGCAAATATATCAAACGTAATTTGAAATCTATTTACTACTGGGTACTTTACTGGGTAAAAAATTGTATAGAAGAGATGGTGTATGTTACATTCAATATTGTATGGACAAAAGTTTCCAAGTTACGGATACACAATTTTCGTCTGTATGCCTTTTTCTTCGTGCATTTTTTGCTGTACAACAGCTCGTCACGTCCGAACGATTTCAACAGCGATCTCGGATTCCGAATGTGCAGGGGGTAATGCCAGAATCCTTGTAGACAATAATTTTATGGTCTAATGACTGTACGATACCTGCCACCGCACACATTGATTCGATTTTTACTGAAAACAGAATAAGCGATCCTAGATCCGGAAACTGCTTTCTTTGTACTTATCATTTGCTATATTTCTTACATTAAAAGAGACAGCTTAAAACTCGAATGATGAAAAATTGTTATTAAAGACCAAGTTTAATTTTTTTATATAAATATGCACACAAACCTATTTCTTTTAAATTCTGTTTAAATTGAACTATTTTAAAACCGAAGAAATATTTTACTTATAATACAAACAGCAAAAGATATACCATGCGTAGCTACATTTTTAATTTTATTATTTAATCTTTGCTTTATTAAATGCAGATTTTTAATTACATGAATAAAGGAAAGGTAACATACCAATGGATATTTTTATTTAAGCTGCATGTAACCTAAATTCATTCAAACATTCCAAAACTGTACACTAACATTCAGCAGCTGCATTTTTTTAAGAAACTGTTATTTTTGTAAAAATTAAAGTATTACAAAATACTTTTATGCGAAACATAACGTGTCAAAAATTTTCATTACATTCGTTATTTTAATGAATCAAAGCTTAATTTCTCTCGTTTTATTTTGAGCTTTGAATTTCCTTTTATATCGAAATTTGTCATTTTAGTAGACATATTATCGCTTCATGTTCCGTTTCCACAATATTCACTTGATTTTCATAATATGTTAAATATTCCGATCCAAATGGTGGATATCAAAATTATTACCGACAAAGGCACGCGTTTCCTGGTGAAGTCGCGGCTGTGTTCGTGACTCGTGCAAGTACTTAAGTAGCATTCGAGCGGCACGGTCACCTGCCTTCACGCCGGAGTGACTTGTAAATCACTTCACCAAAACTAGGGTACGTGCCGCCACGGCAGACAAAGAAGAACTACGAAAAAAGGGGGGGAAACCGATGCTTAATCGAGACAAAACAATTGTCTTTGTTCGTTGTTAACCCTTGTCACTGATTGATCATTGACTTCAAAGAAGTTAGAATCGATAGTTCTCAATTGATATACATTTTTAGAAGATAACAATAAGATATTGTTGTTTTTAAGTAATATTCTATAAATAAGTTACCATCTGACATAAACAATAAGCGAATAAGGTAAAGTGAAATAGTAGACAAGTCGTTGCAAGTCTTTTAGAGAGTTTCCATTTTTCATTTATCGAAATTAACCCTCCATTGTCGAAACATCATATTTAGAACGTAAAACCCAAGGTGGAGTCTACGAGACTCCTGAACTTACAGATAATTTATACAGAGTAATAAAAAAGTAGTAATAGTATATATTTATATATAGATAATTTACACATTTTCCTAGTAGATGCAGCTGATCATGCGAAAGATCATTTTGTAAGATAAATAAGCTATGTAGATCTATTCGCGTAAATGCGTATATCGTAGTACTGCAAAATAAATTATTACTGAAGTACGTAGATTTAAAGAGGCAATTATTTTAAAGCATAAATAACAATATACATAATTACGTAATATATTATATAAATACAAATACAGATACATAATTATATATAATACGTATATTAATATTAGAATAATGTTAATAATATGTTTCAATGACAAATAGATGTGCACACATAATTATTGTGAACGTGTATTAAAATGCACTATTTTAACAATATATAATTTTGAATATCATTGAACTCTCCGTAGAATCGTGGTATGCAACTTCATTTGACAAAAATAATAAATCATCTTAATTACTTCAACCAAAAATGACGTTTCGAACAAATTACTTTCGTACCTCATTTCACTCTCCACCTTTAGTCTTCTGTCTTGTTCATTGCTTTGCTCCTTCAACGATGATGAAGATAATTAAATTGTCATGTACCGGATGGGCCATTTTATGTATTTATACGTCGTAGTTTCAAGTAATCAGATGTTTATATATGACTATTTGCTGCAAATCTCGGTTCAAGGACAATGAAGAATCGTTTACCGATCGTCCTTGACACTGGTAAACAGAATTGTATTTTCGTAAGTATGCATACGAGTCTCGTTCGAGAGGTTGGTTGTACGCACGGGTTTCTTTTGTCGGTGCACGAAGTCGAAGCACGCGTGCTGCACGTGCCTTGTTGCAGACGTGACTCGGTCAGCATTTCGTCTTATATTTAGTTAACCGTCTTATTTTGCCCCCGTCGCACCCTGAAAAACAAAGCGATCGCGCTCTCCTGCTACCTCACGGCTGTCCGAGCTTGAAATTGCATTGGTGCACTGCGCAACTCTGACCTAAATATCTCGTTTAATATTTTTTGCGATCGTTCGCCATAATTTTCCTCTACCTTCTGCGATTATTTCTTCGTTGTTAATTCTTCAGGATACCTTTTGAACTTACAAATCTAACCCCAATCTAGGTTTTAGTGAAGATAACCATTAACCTATTAATCGAGTCATACTTTAATCAAACATTCCTACCACCATGAAAGTAAAAGTTAATGAAGACAAATTAATTTCAAATAGGTTCTAATTCTTCCAAATTTAAATAAGATATAATATAATTGGAAATTATAATTGGGCAACAAATGTTTTAAGTATTGTCTAAACTTCTTCAAATATTAATAGAATACTGCTTTTACATATATTTAAAATGTTTTTAGTAAAACGTAATATCTTATAGCCAATATGTTAAAATGGATTGTTCTAATTTTTTATGTATAGTTATTATCTATTTCAAAGTTAATAATAACTGTTCATATTTATTATAGTGAATTTGGATATTTAAAAAATAAATTATAAAGGTTCGTAGTAGAATTGAAAACTCATTTCGAAAGTTGTATTATCTGAATGTTTTCGTTTATTTAATAAAATGCATATTACGTAAGTTATTACTAGTAATATCATAAATTAATATTTAAGTTCGGTTGTAGTTCCTTATCGTGATTCGAAAATTTGGAAGCAGCGATTGCAGTACCAACATAAAGATCGGCTATAAATATTTCCTAACGGGATCATTTTAATTAGGATCAACAAATTATTCGAAGACGAGATCAGAGTAATGGGATTAGAATCTGAACGTAATTTCAAAGGAGGTAAATGATTTCGTACTGTTTATTGACAGATCTACAGTGTTTTCATTTGCTTTAATCGGGATTATCCTATACAGCTGTCTCCCTCATGCCCGCCTTAGTTATCTTAAAATTCCTTTAGGCTTATATCCAGAGTATCGGGTTTTGGACTTTTTTCGTACGCTTATACATCGGATGCTTGCCGTATGCCAGGGTGGACCACCAGATGGTCCACGATCGTCTGGTTCGGCGGCTCTGCCATCTGATGCCAAACTTTCGCATTGTTTCTTCAGGCATCGAATCGATCGCGAAATAAATTCTACAAGTACAAAACGTGTCCATGTTCTTTTATCTAACTGTTCGACATACGATTATATTAACGAAGAAAGGATGCGATCATTGAATGTGCTTCTTCATGAAATCGCAGCAGTTATTCCACTTGGTTCATCATTTGTGAATAATCCGAATAAACGCAGGTGGCGGAAGTGTTATTGCCGTGAAATCGAACTTCAGTTATTTCATGCATGCAGACTGTTTAACATGCAGTGACTCATGCTGTTAACACAAAGTAGTATGTAATAGTAATAGAATGCGACAATATACGATATATAATAGATAACAATATACGTAAATATTCTTTTCTTTTTTTTTATTATTTTCCTTTATCGAAATCGGTTCATGTGATAACAAGCGACAGGCATCGAAAGTTATAGAAATCTTTACATTTATTACCCAAAAAGTGTCAGATAGAAGATGTGAGAAACCGCGATTTTCATTATTTTTAACCGTTTATAATTTATAGCAGCGAGTTAATCGATTTCGATGAAATTTTCTGCATGTAGATATGTAACAGGCACAAATCTTTAAAATATGTTGTTTAAATTTTCATTATAGGCTCAGATACAGAGGTTGTGAAAAGCGATCTTATCTTTTCCCTTTTCGCAATTTCCAGCAATTGTAATCAATCGAAACCTTTTTTATACGTCTAGTAAACTAAGTCTTCTAATTTTTTAAACAATACTCAGGTCACTTTTTCTAATCTTAAAAAGGTTATTCTGTTTTAAAGGGTGTCCGAATATTAATGTGAGTAACTGTATATGCTTAAATTATTTGATTATGTAAGTACATAATAGCAAATATATAATGCAAATGAAAGTTAACAATTTTCGAAATTAGAAAATAGTGATAATGGGTCTCAAATAAATTCCTTGAAAATAATAAAATGCATTTACAATAACGACAGTAATGGAATTTTTAATTAAAATTCGTTTACTGGGATATGCTTCATGCTAACTATATGTAATACATAATGTAACATTTTGCTGCATGACATATAATATCTGAGTTCTACACCGTGTTCGCGTTTTACAAGACTAATAATCATATAAATCTTTATTCTGTCCGTATGAAAAATGAGTGTTTAAAAAATGAAAAATAACTGAGAGATAACTAAATACACGAGTATCGTTGTCTGCTTTCATGCATTGTTGTAGTCATATTTCCCTGTTAACCTCGACCATGAAAGTTTGAATGAGTCACATGTAATAATTAAATTAGTTCATAAAGGAAAAGTGGCAGTATATCTACGCTGAATTTGGAGGTCAAACCGCAGTGGAAAAAATATCTCGATGAATCGTTCGAAGTTCTGCTAATTTCGTGGTTGTAGGTCACAATAGGTGAACGCATTTCGCCGGTTTGCGCCTAGCCGAGCTTCCGACCGCGACTGAGTTAGCTATCATTAAAGCTATCCAAAATGAGGGGTGAGTATCTATTAAAATTAGAAGACAGCCAATCCCTATCGTCGGGATAGATAATAATAGCTGCGTAGTATACAGGTTACGCCATAAAATCTGCTATGAACCGCAACGGTTTTACTCTCGTGCCAAGCCAGCCTTTTTCGACACTGTTTTTTCTCTTTGTAGCGTGCCTTTCGTCTCTTCTTCGCGCCAGAAAGATCGTAAACGGCATAAATGTTACCCAATAGGTACTTACCTCGCTCGTCTTCTTTTTCCTTTCGTTCGTACCAGTATTCGCTTCAGAGCACCTTTCACATGCAGCACCTTCGCTGCTAAAAACATCGCTCGCTCTTCGTCTCTGGTGACCATCTATTATTCTTTGCTCTCACCAGCCAATAGGCAATGCATTTCGCATTTCTTCACACGTGTAGGCATCTTGATGACATGTGGCTGGCGGTCAGGCGCTGTTTATAGTCTTGTCTTTCCTACCCTTTATTTCTTACGCTTCTCCTAGGTAACATCGCGAGTATGAGTGTCAGGACAACGAACTTAATGTTTTCTTTTTGCTTTGCTTATTCTCTTCTGTGCCTTCTCTATGGTATCACCTTTTTGTTACGATTACCTTTTAGTTTGTTCTCATAATATTATGTACTGCGCTGTAATATAATTAATCAAATAGTATCGGTATTGAAATTTATCTGGACACCATTATACTGCTGTAGTATTCATTATACATATTAAGTCATTGCAAGTCGAATGATCGAATTCTTAATAAAACTTTTAACATTTATGACTTTCTTGGAATTGATATTAATTACATTACATATATTTCAACAGATTCAATACATTTTGACCATTGTAGATCAAAGTTACGATTATTACAATTAAAATCATTATCGATCATTTTTTCTTGAAATATGTGTTTCCAACCTAAACCTTCTCTTGTTAATGTAGCCTTCCAAAAATTTGTAGTAATGTTGCCAGCGAAATTTACTATATTAGTTCAGTGTTTAAAGTTTTATAAAGTTGCATTGAAATTCGAGGATGATTCATGATTCGCTTTAATACATAATCTGCCTCCTTATGATTAGCGAAAAGAATTAACGAAATCATCATCATATTATACTCGGCATGCTACAAATTTTGAATTGATATTTTGATAAATATTATTTGACAGCATTTTCAGTCACCAAAATCTGAATTATTTTATATATCTATGAAATCAGCCATTTATGTGTAACATCCTAATGATATTTAATTAATATTATCTACTTCAGAACTTTTAGTCGCCAAATCCTGAATTATTTTATAGATTTATGAAATCAGCAATTTATGTGTAACAACCTAATAATATTTAATTAATATTGTCAACCCCAGAAGTTAATTTAAATTTTGTACTTAAATACATTTATATTTAAATTTTTTGAAGTATAAGTTATAAGCATTACCATTAAATGTGTTGGTTCATGGTATTTGTTTAATTTTTTTCTGGGCTGTTTTAATTATATTAAATGGTTATTAAGAAAGATTGAAACTTACTTACATAGTAACCGTATATGTAAGAAATTTTTTATTTCGCAGTCTTTATCATTAACGTTTGCATAGCTAATGAGGATAAGAATTCCACTTTGGAGGTACCAATTACATGAACGTGTAATTTAGGTCTACAAGTACGAGATGATGGAAAAGGGCGGTTTTAGAGTAGAGTTATTTCGACGGTCACTGAAATTTCTTATATATACATCTATACAGTGTCATGAAATGTATATAATCAGCAGATTCTTGAAAGCAGATAAAATCAGAATACGACATCAATCGTTGTAGAAAAAAAGAGGAAAATGCCATGTAATATAAAAATAAAATTGAGTTCATCGTTCGTAAGATAAATTAATGTATTAATTCTGAGAGCAGAAGATATCGCTAATTTTCTTAAATATCTTAAATGTTCTTGAAAATTCAGAAGATGAGTTACTAGTACATTAATTTTGAAAGTGGAAGATAATACCACTTCTCTCTTCCATTTACAAAATTATTTAAAAATTCGTATTTTTTTAGAAATTTCTTTAGAATTCAAACCGTGGATCTGTTGGGTTCTGTTTATACATAATTCTGTTAATATTTGATCTAACTGCTTATTTTCCATCGTAATACTTGATAGTAATTTAAACGTCCTTTGTTCAACTAAACAGTAATTTAATTTAATTTATTTTAATTAATAATAAATATAATTAATCTCTTCCCCCCTTTTTACTCTCAGGAAATCGTAGGATCTTGTTCGTGAATTTTTGGCTATGGGAGAACCACGAATGTTACGCGTGGAAACCGTTACGTTCCTTTGCGAGAAAGCACCATATGGCGTAGGCGATGTCGCTGTGAATCGATGCCGTTGTTGTTATTGCCAGGTTCTTTCCGAGTCGGTAATTACGCGACGCGGTTCCATGCAAACGCGATTTAAGGGAGTTTTTTCTCATTGAAAGGGTACGGTGAACTACATTAGTGGACAACGACCGAGGGTAGGCTTTTATGCGTGCCAGATTGTGCCACGCAATCCAAAATGCGTGGGAATAAAATACCTCGTTACGATATCATTACATCGTTTACTATTTTATACGTTATGAACAAGAAAACAGGGGCGTTTACCATGTGCATTCCAAATGTGAATCACCGAATGCATAATGATCAGCGACACGAAAACACGATAACGATATATTCCTGGAATTGTCTGCATGAATTTTCAACAGTTTTGTTCAGAAAACAACTATTAAGGTAAAACATAATATAGAAATAGAAATATTAACATATTTTTACTACTTCCATAATAAAAAACAAAAACTCAATTACTTTTAATATCGATTTAAATATAAATTATATAAATGTATAGACATCTATACACAGGAGTCAAAAAGATTTATATAGGTTTCTCAGTTCGGTTCGTCTAAACTTTGCGAATATGTTTTATAAATATAAATAAAAAGATATGTTATATAGACATACACACAGCTTGCTTTCAATATAAGTAATCGCTACATTTTTAATGTACATGATGATTAATATCTCATTTTAAGATGTTGACTATTTCTGTCGACAAGTAGTTCTTGTTAAGTTTCTGAGAGCGGTAAAGTATGATACATATTTATTATTCGACGAAATTCGATCCGGTTTTCTTTTATCTCAATGGATGAACTATTCCACTGTATCAGTTTATTATCCATTTCAATTTTTGTTTAACGTAACTGACTCTTGTGCTTTCAGACACAAATATAGTAGAAGTATAGTAGTGTGAAATGAAGTGATCTTAGTGAAAATATATTACGCTCCATATTTCGTGTTTCTATTATAATTTTTTAATAAAATTTCAAACCATCTATATTTTTATATAACATCTTTTCCCTTATTTACATTCCTAGAAGATACTAACAAAATTTTACCGGAGATGACTGATAAACATCCTGCATATTAACATTTTTTATACAATAACCATAATATCAAAACAAATTATTCCTATAATACAAATTGTTGCAATGTTATTGCAATGTACGTCGTTGATAAAAGGATTGGCTCGAAGGAAATATTCCTACGAGAATTATCTGGAAATTAACATGCGAGAGTAAAATACGAAAGGTAGCGGATCTGGTGAAAAAAGGCAGGCAGAATACGGAATTATACTGTTTTGACGTGTACACAGTTGGTGGTAGCGCGTTCTTCATGTACAATCGGGAAAACCTGGCATCTGTTACTCTTCGTCTCTTTTTCCCCTTAGCGAGAAGCCTTTCTCCTCGAGAATCGAGATCCTCGTAACTCACGGCAGACAGTTTTCGAAAGGATTTCTGCGGGTACGAGTGGTTAAGAAGAGACAGGCGGAGGACAGAGGAAAGGTCGAGGAAGGGGTGGTCGCGTGCCCGCATCATCTGCACTATGCAAAAATCTCTGGAAAACTCGAAAAAAAAGCTCGAACTAGCTGTGCAGCTGCCCGATCATCTAAATGTCTTATTCAAATAACTCTGCATCGGCAGGCTGTGTGTACCAGAGAAAGGGATGATTCCACATTTCCAGAGGCTGTTTTCCTGTGGTTCAGAACGAATTGGGAAAAGGGTTGAAGGCTCGAATGGAAGCATTATTGACGATTATGCGTTATCTGTATTCGAGAAAAGGTTCGTAGGTGTGGAAGCAAATTCACGTATGGATGCTGACATCTGCCTCGATCGTTACTTTGAATTTTTTCTTTGAAAGTAGCAATTGTGGTAGTCAACGTTCCTTCTCTTCATACTACTAGCCTGTATGCACGTAGACGCGTATCAAGCCGTTTATGGACGTATTGAACGTTAAATTCAGCAGTTTCATTCGACGCTGGATAGTTCTTTTTGCTCCGTACCGTGTCTGTCTGGTCATGGATCTGCGCAAACCTTGATGAATTCTTTATGAATGGACGAACTGAATGTATCAAACGCATATATCATTTAAGTAGCTATTATGGTACGATTGAGACAGTTTGAAGTATTCATCATTGTGTTACTCGAGACGTGACAGTCGTTAGCTGTGTTTATGTATCCTTCCATATGAAGTGACTCCTCTTGGTGTTTATACAGAAGCGTTTTAAACACCTTTTGCTTTTACAAAGCATTTGTTATAAAAAGTATGACTGGGTTTAATAAATAATGTTTCAATCGCTGCGTTATTTCATTAATATCTTTGCCATCTTTTAGTTAGTATTTTAGCTAATATTAAAAATTTTTTGAACATAAAGATGCCTACATAAGATTTCAAATTAACCCTTAAAAATTTATATGTGCGATATTTTTTTTCTTATTATACATTTGTATATTATAGTAGTAGTATTTTACTGCAGACAAGTATAATTACTGTGCTTTAAATGACGTTGATTAACTGAAATTTATGTTTGATTAATTAACAAATTTGTAACAGAAAAATATCATAGAAACGATACTGAGCACATGTATGAGTATGTATAGAACCAGGTAAGCTTGTCAAAGGAATAAGCGCGTGCGGGGGTGGCCAGGTGCGAACTCCCGTATAAGTGATTGTCAGGAAAGCGAGGGTGGGTAGAAAAAAAATATGTTCTGGCATACGGTTGGACGTTAGCATAACTGTGGTCAGTGATAAAAACAGATCAAACAAACTAAATTGATACTAGTTTCCCGATAATCAAGAACTTACTATAGTTGGATCGATGCGACGTTTAGCTACTTCCGTCCTGTAACGTGCCAAATCTGCTTTTATATGAATTTTGAAGTTTGTTGTTATATGAAATCTACTATTATACGAAGATTTTTACTGTAAAATTTGATTTATCATACTAAAGTACCGGATACTATTCATTCATGAAGTTACGCAAATTTTTATGTTTAAACCTAATCTATATAAGGAATATGTTTGTTACTAGATAAATCTATTGATCCAAAAAACATAATCTCTTTTAACATTCTCTTCTTAAAACTACATTCCTTAATATAATCATATAGAAACGATGTAAATGTAATTAAAATACAAGTCATCTAAATAATTTTTGTATTAACTGCAATGCTAAAAATAATTTAATTTTCTAAAGGTGAAACGGCGGCCAAATAAAAATGAAATTACTAATTTTATTATTAATAACAAAATTGTTTTACGTAGAAAAGTTAAAACGAGTCTCGATGTGGTTTGCGTATATTTTAAATATTTAATTACTAACAATGAGTTAAAATGTGTATTATTATACGTATTTCGATCATTTGCAGTCAAAACAGGCAAAATCCCTTACAGTTCCGTTCCAAGGGCGGAAACGAGACTATCGTCGACGATCAAAGGGTGCTGAAAATGATTATGGGGGTGTACGTATCGACATTATCTTGGAAGGGGTAGTTGAGCGGCTGGTCGATGGTCGGTTATCGACCAGGGACGAGGATAAATACTCGCATATCGTGGGATAGGCAACCACCTGCAGGGGGGCAGGTGATGTTAGACGTAATCAGAACAGGGCGCCAATCTGCGTCACCCTATTTTCTTCCTCGACATTTGTTTCATTTATGTATCGCAATGTGTGACACTTAAAAATACGTATATACGATACGTAAGTACTATAACGGCAGAGAAACAAAAACGTAAAAGTCTGCATGAATTCATATACTATTTGAATTGCGACAGTTTTCTCCTAAAACTTTAGGATTCCATTTATAATTCAAGATTGGTCGGAATAATTGAATATTTTAACAGGCTTCCATATAACGATGTAAATAAAGTTGCGTGTAGGCGGATTATGAGCGAAATACGGATATGTTAATCATATCATGGTCGATCAAACAAAAGATTGCTTGAAACGAACTTTTAAAAAAGTTGTACAGATTTTTCATCATTGTGTCTCTCATCTATGTCTCGCTATGTCACAAGCTGATGGTATAAGAAAGGGGAAAATTGACGAGAACAGTAGACTAACGCTAGACGTCGCTAGACCGGTCTTCGATAAAAAGTAGCGAAAACTTGAACAGCACGGACATTGCATGCTTCAGCAGTTGTTGGATGTCACGTTCACTGGGTTAGTACTGCCGATCGATGCAACCGAGTCTCTTTAGCGCTGTTCCTTCTTCCTTTTCCCTCTCGCACCATTTCTTCATTTTGATCATGCGGGTCCGCTGTCCGCGATAGCTATACACACAGGTCGTACCCACTGGCCTACACCAGCGCGCTGGCCTGGCAACCTGCTTCTCTCGGCTCTTCCTTTCTTTCTTCTTCCTCCTGGTCAGCTATAAACGCAGGTTGTATCTGTTGCAACGGCGCATCCTTCGATCTACCCGAGATCATTGTCCTTTAATCTTTTGATCCTTTGATCCCTATGGCCTATCATCCGAGTTTGAAATGACGACGAACAAGCGAAGCTAACGAAGAACTGGCACGTGCTTCAGCCTTCCCTACTTTGTATCAAATTCTTTACAGGAGAAACAATGGAACAATCTGCTAAATCTTTAGCTGTGTCTAACAGAACATAAGACGTTATTATCGTACTATCGAGTATTTATCCTTTTTCGATTCTTAGGTTTCTGGAATATAGAAAATTTTGTAAAAATATTTTTAACATTCAACAATTTTCTTTTACATTCAATATATTATAGTATACTGTATACATAATATGTATGTATGAAGTGTGAATTTAATTGTTATTATACATATTGAAGGAAAGTTATACTACATACACACTACTTTAGGAAAAGTTGTTCTCTTAATTTCTAGATTACACTAATTTTATACGTAAAATATATGTGATTTCATTTATATTTTACTCGATGATATTATATATCCACGCATATTTTTATTTTCGCTATATATACACGTTTGCTGACATTTCATTTAATACATTTAATACAATATAATATTAAATGTAATTTCCAATATATATATATTTGTAACAATGAAATAGCATAGAACATCCTAATAGTTACGAAATTCCAGACATTTAGTTATTCATTAATCATCCAACGTAATTGTAACGTCAGAGAGTATTAAAAATACAATTGACATATTTATTACGTTCTTATCGTTATCATTCGAAATGTTAATATTACAAATTATACATGAGAGCTCATTGAGATTATTAATTTCAACAGCATACATACGCGATATATATACGAGCATCCATTATACATACGTATCTGCAATTACGACAAATCGAAAAATGACGCCCGGTAATATTTCAACCGAGACGACAATTTACTCCAGTTTGCTGTCATTCTCGATCAAGATGAAAAGTGAAAGACAGACATGTTAAAATAACGACATACATTGGTAACCTTCGAATCTGTTTCGGGTCCGCGGATCTTTCTTTCGGCCGTTATCGACGGTTTGAAGGAAGCCGACGAGACGATACACGGGGGGAGACTAGTTAATGATGCGGCTACTTTATGCGACAGGTACGCGTGAGTCTTCTCTTTCTTGGCCGATGGTTTTTCGTAGTGAGTAGATGTGGGCATAGGGGCAGTCAGTCCAGTCAAGCAGTCAAGCCATCGAAGAAGGCAACCAAAGCCAACCAGTCAGGTTAGGCGCTATGGACGATCGTGTTCGAGCAGCCGAGTGACCCGACACCATGCGCTTACGGCAGGTGCTTGCCTCTTACAGCCTTTCTCGCTGGTGTCGGCTTCTCTCGTATATACCTTTAATGCCGCCTCGGTAAGAGCCAGACCCAAAAGAAGTACCCAGGCATCTGCCTCACTCTCTAGACGGGCGCGCGAGTTTCAGATCGTCGAAGGCTCAACCGAGTGGGAGAGAGGAATCGAGCCACGCGCCAACCATCCCCTCTACTCTTCCTCTTCCTCTTGCACGATGTTTCTTCGCATTTATCGACGCTCTATGTTCTTATGCTGCACTCTACAACATTCTCTTCCTACTTCCAGCCACTTCCTATTAGTTGCATAGGGATCACTCTGATACCGGATACCTTTTGCCGACGTCGCAATCAGAGAATTGATTAAAAGGACTCTATATACATACGTATATGCGGCAGTAAATTTTGAAGATATAAAAACGTATTATTGCTATAAACATACAAGGTAAACAGATAAAAATGCTATTTATAATGGATTTTCTACCCTTGCTCACAGTACTTTATTGTAGGCTTGACTCATACATGACACACAAATATATATGTTTCTAAATTGACTCGAAAGTCATAATTATGCATTAACTATTGTACGATAAGAAGGATTTTATTAACTGAGTTACTTCGAAACAGAATTTATATTAGTTTTTGCACCGTGATATCTGCCGCGTTATAGAGAATACTACTGCAGACCACGAATATTTTGGGTTAAACGAAAGTATCTACATTTTCTATGTGGTATCAGTATAATGTACTCTTAAGTAATTTGTTAGTAAATATTTTTTTATTTCCATACTTTTATGTAGTATTCTACTACCTACTATAATTAATTTTGTAAAATTTCCAATATCAGAAAAATCGTTTTCCATCACAACAACGCTTCAATGTATTATGCGTATTATATAGTAATGACAAAAAGTATTTATAAATCATAGCGAGTATCTATTATAATAATTATATACTTATTGATTAAGTCCACAAAATGAAATGTGGAACCCGATAAAATAGGTCGCATCATTGAAAAACAAGATTATGTATAAATATGTTTTATAGCTATTGCATATATTTTTGAACTTTATGAGAAAGGTAGTTAAAGAACGGAATTGTGAAAATATGGAACATTCTTCGTATTTATTTAAGTTACCTCAAAATTTAAACAATATATCGAATACAAAGAAGATGTGACTGGATATTAGGTGGATTATATTTAAGGCTATATTACAGTTATCATTACATGTTAGAAATAACATATAAATTGACAGAAGTATTATTTATACTTAAAATTATAAGAATTAAATTACATAGAATTATATCATAAATTGTTATAACCTTGCATAAATTGATGTCTTTCGAAATTTAATATACCGTAAAATGATTCATTGTTGAATGTATTGTAAGTACCTACAGATACAAACCTTAATTAACGAGTACATATTTGGTACATCGTAAGGCCAAATATTTCATCTATATTAATAACTATCAGTATGCAAGATTTTATCAAATAGAAAATTATGTTCAATTTCAAACCCAATCAACGTTTTCTTATTAACGATTATATGTTTCAAACCTTTCAAAGCGTATTTAACGATGCGTTTTGTATAAATAGTCAGTCTTCTAAAAATATAGTATAAAGTTTTACACTTTATCACTTGTATTATAAAGATTGCATTGTTCATCGTATTAATGTAAATTTTACTTCTTTTGTAACTAAAATTACAATCTAAGCCTCAAATTCTAGTGAAAATTTCACGGTATTATATCAATAAATATTAAAATATTTATACCAAAATACTAAGAATATTTCTATATAGAAATGTATATATTTGTATTTACAATAACGAGCATTATAACATAAATACGTTGCTATAGTTATATTATTATTGGTACTACTTGAATATTTAAAACTTTGTTAAGAATTGCTTACTATAATGTAAAATATATAATATAACGAAAACATCTATAAAACATCTATAGAATCGTAAAACACCTATAAAAAAATATATATCTGCTCTTTTATTTCCGTTTCTACAACGGAAGCATCTCTGACGTTTCCACATATCTCGAGATCCTGCTTCTCTTTCAGCATTTGCTTCATCTGGTTTCAGCGTCTCATTCCGGGGCGGTGGGCTATGAAACGTTCCGCGACGAAAAGGACGTGAAGTGGCTGGCCACGTCAAAATCGGGGAGAGCTACCGACAAAAAGCTCAGGCACCGAGCACAATACACGCCCACTCTGGCATTATTTTCAATTCCATGCATTCAAGCATTGAACCGCCTCCGGAATCGCTATTCCTGTGCTTGGAATCGGCTTTTATTATAACTATACGCAAATGTGTAAGTACCTGTGTATGTACGTATGCCTTGTGAGCGTGCACATAAAATCTTCCTGTTATTATTCGCATTGATAAATGATCGCTGCCGCGTCATGGCGAACAATACTGCAGAAAAACGTTTGCTCCGCCGACGCTACAATCAGCCGGATATGAGCGACGCCACTCACCCCCATCCATTTCTGGAAGTCCTTTTAACTTAATTTCTACGGTTTCTCTGTAGATTACGATTTCACTACGATGCTTTGTCTTCTGACGTTCTTTCCTTTCCGCTCATTGAAATCTCTTTCCTGCGTCCGTAGCTACAACAGCCGCGATATTTCTCACTTTGTTGGTAAGTGTTTCGCGATATTCTCAAAGATGTGAGAAGTTTTGTTTTGATAAGAGTAATGTTTTATTAGCACCGTTTCTTAGAATATATAGTTACTATGAATATTTGCGAGTACACAATTAATTGAATTATAGGGATTGCTTAGTATCATATCGAATATAAAAATCATTTCTGAACATAAATAAAAATTTTAATCGTTTCTATTCCTTAAAATTACATTAAAAAAATATATAATGTCTTTATATCATAGATATAATTCTACCACTTTCCTTTAATGTACCGTTGCTATATGTATAATATTATCACGATTTTCAAAGGTACTACCGAAATATTGGTAAAAATGGGAAGGACGTATCTAAAAGTAATTTAAAAGAACTCAATAATTTTTTTAAATCCATTAGGTATTCATATTCCTACCACTCCTCTAGTATTATGCGAAAAGAATCCATAAGGAAAATATTTCTTATACTTTTGTAACCATTATTTCATAATTTGAAATTTTGTGTAAATCGATTATCAACATAACGAAGTTTGCATAACAAAGAATTTTTTTAAGTATATAGGTAGACAGATATAAAGATTTTGGATTTTCGAGAATATTAAAATATGTGTATTAGAATCAGTTCGATCATGTTTTATGATCTATACAGACATATGAATAAGAGTTCTGCACGATTTTTATTAATTACGCATGTAAGTACGTATATCTACAACATTCCACATCTCTTAGCTTAAAATACGTGGCTACGTCAGAATACACAAATGTAACACGACGTGTACGAACTACGTACGTACCAGCATAAATCGAGGATTAAAACAGTGTTGATGCGAAATTTCTTGCAGAACCACTTGTAAGTAAATTTTAAATCGATTTAATCTTCCGCTCGTGCTACGAAGTGGCGAGATACATCTTACATTATTTTGTCACGATGTGAATAGAGAATAAAAAGAACATAGAATAAAAAGAAGATAGAATAGAGAAGAAAAAGAACTGTTTAATAAGGTGGTAAATATGTACTTAACATCACAGCTGCGAAATCTATGGTGGGAGATGTCCTTGAAATTCAAGGTAGCCTCTGTCGTAGTATAATGCAGAATTACAAGATCTTGATCATCGCTGTACTCCATAGCTTCTTCCTGCTAGTCTAGTAACTTATATCCATTAAGATGCTCGCAAAAAACGCTGACAAACATGTTAAGTATGCATCTTAATCATACAACAATATTTTCAATTATAAGTACTATGAAGTACTGTTTAAAATCGACACGATCGATAAACATCAATCTCTGTAATGTTACATTCGCGTAGATTGTACAGATATTTTATTAGAGAAATCCCTATCGAAGAATAACGACGAGTTATTCGCTTTAATTGAGGACAAATGAATTACCGTGTCAAGAAGTGGTTATTAAACGGCAAATAAAACGAATACAAATTGAGACTGTTCTTGTAGCACCGATTCACCTGCATCAAACCAGTTTATAGAATATTTTGCATGAACGAAAGATTGATTACCTCGAAAGCAAGAACAGATAATACTTATTTTTATACGATTACTCTTGAAATACTAATATGATGGTCTCGCAAATATATGTTCCATTTGTTGACAAATGATATGTCTTTTGAATTATATCTTAATTTGACAACTTCGCTCCTATCTTAGACAATTAAATATGTCGGTCTAACATTTCAAATTTCTGGCCAATTTTAAATATTGGAACCATTCTAAAAGTTTCTAATTTATAAATAAGTAGAAACGTTCAATTCGTTAATAATTCTATTTTAATATTAGTTCAGGGGAAATTAGCATTTAGTAGCATAGGAATGTTTCATACTTTTGTTTCATAGTGAAATATATTTGCAATACATTCATACTACTACATACAGTGTTTTATTTATGAAATATTCCTGGAACTTCATCATAACTTCAATTTAGCAGTTTACCAACATTTTAACTATGCATATGGCTATCGAGCATGTATATAATGTAATAACAAAAAAATTAGTATGTAAAATATTTTAAATGTTAAATACATTTTTCTAGATTTAACATGGAAAAACAAGCTATTGGATTTAGGAAAATAATAAATAATTACAACTCGAGAAAAATGTATTACATTAAAAAGTGAATTCTATATACTTCTCGAATCTACGTAAATTCTAATGTCCGAAAACAATTTGTTGTTTAGCTATAAGTATGTAATTTCACAAGTGGCATAACTTTGATGCATGTAATATCACAACAATAAAGAAAAGCGAGGTGAGAACGAAATTGCTAAGCCAGTATCCTACAGCACAGATAATTATGGCAGCGGAATCCGAAAGCGATAATTATGTGAAGCGGATCGTGTCATAAACTCTCATTAATTCAATTAGCCAAAGCTCTAACCCATCCTTAGTGCCCAAATTGGATGGTGTCTGGGCACGGCAGGACATCACGAAATCCTGTGACCATTCGCAATTCCTTGTTTCATCGCAAATGTAAAAACAAAATCGTAACTGTAAAGGAAAGGTTTTATTTGTCGGCCACATGAAAGCCGACTTTTACAATGACCTATGGCAGTTACTAAAAAGAAGTAATTTTTGACGGCATTCCAATGATATTAACTTCGAGGTTGTAAAATATAGATCTTAATGCCTTCACTTGACGTTTCAACAAAAGCGTGTAGAATTTTCATGATACAGGTACTAATCAAATCTAGTACTAATCACAATTTTCGTATTAACGATGAATCTTGATAGCAATTACATTAAAAGGTAAATTATTTTTGCACATTACTAGATACATACATAAGAAATATAAATATGAGTTTGCAACAAGTATCTTACTCTGGATATTTTATACAGTTTTATCCAAGAACTAAAATTATACCTATATATCGTTTTTTTAATATTGCATATAATATTAATGATATTAAAATTGTGTACCTACATGAAGTTACTTACACATACCTAAGTATTGTAAGACTCATAACTGCATTATATATCTATATTGTTAAACAATTTTTAATTCAATTTATTTAAAACTGTATGTATATAATATATAAACATTTTGCAATTTCTTGTTTTCTTTAACAAATTTTACTAACTAATAAAAACTGTATATATATATATTTATATATATATATATATATATATATATATATCTCCTTTCGTAAATTTCTATATTTCACATTTTCATCATTTTTATTATATCAAACCGAACATGGCAGTTTTATGGTATCTGACGGAAAATCTCTTGTATTAACAAAATGTCCATTGAAAAGTACGCCAGCGGAGATTTCAAAGTGGAATAACAAAACATTGAAAGCATCACCTGGAGTGTATCGTTATTACCAAATTTTGCAGGATATTACAAAACACATCAGACGTCAGATGGCTCGTGTTAATTAAGCCACCGTTATGAAAAACGGTTGCAGAGAATGGCGGTCCGTCGCTCCCGGCAAAACACCGCCTTGAAACGTGGGGTAGAACGATAGAATACCATGATTTATTTCACCGCCACATGTAAGCCACAACCTTTTGCCGGCATATAACTTTAATCTGCATTAACGAGAACCAGTGCATAATTTTGTGCGATATTCAAAATGATTCATCCCTTTATGACGCAATATTACATGGTACTGACTGTTGAAAGTTCGTACGTATATCCATCGGAAAATATTGTTCGACTAATAGAGAGAAACCAGGGAAGTAAAATTAAGAAAGACGTATTGTTAGTTAATTACCAGTAATTATAAAATTTATAACACAAAAACTATATAGCTATAAAAAAGTATAAAGAGGCATACTTACACTTATGGAAGCTAACAATACATGTACACGATCAAAGCTTTTTTGTATAATTTTTCCGTCTGAACGGCAGAGAAGATTTTTGATATCTCAATATTCCATCTTACATGTTAATACTATAAATAAATAAATATTTCAAATGTCTCATGAAAGTAAAATATCAATGATTACAGGATCATAATATATTAATAGATATAGATACTGGTACAATATACAGATATTGGAATTTTAAAAGTTTCAGTTTCAAAATTTATTAAGAACCAAAAAGGAAAATACCTGTTCTATTTCTTACTGTTACGTGGAGTATATTAGAGTAATTTAACTAGAAAACACTTTTGCTTAATATATCCTATAAATTCCGTTATATTTGAGTAAATCGATGTATATTCTATCTATTCAATTAATAACTGATTATTATTAAACAAATTTTAGCATAAAGCATATCGTCATTAATGTGTATATATATATATCTTTGTTATGTTAACATATATGTACAAATGTTCACACAGTATGAGTATAGAAAACAAATATTCGTGAAAAGGCAATCAAATACTATAGGAAAACATAGGAACCTTGAAATGTTGATTACAAAGTAAGGGTTGATTTAATTTAGTATATTATGTTAATCACACAACTAATATATGATACGAAAAATTATAATCTAACCGTATCTTACATATAATAGAACGAAGAATTTACAAAAAAATTTGTATGCTCGAGAATCTCATTATGAAATAAAGATAAAAACGCAAATGATTCATTATTAAATTTCATAAAAAATTTTGGGGCACAAAATAATTTTTAAAACATCAGACAAATGGAATGATTCACGAAAAGTCGTTATCGATGACTTGTGCAAACCATTATGTGAGTACAAATTTACGAGGGAAACTGTACAAAATTATATGGTATAAACTCGAAGAATACCAATTTACGGACCTCTGCCTACATAAATTGAATATGAAGTGGCAGTAAAGGAAAATCAGAAAGAAAGTATTCCTCAACGATATACTTACATACGAATGAATAGTTAAAAAGCATCAGGCATTTGAAATGTTTTAATAAATACTGATACATAACATTTTACAGATCTACTGGGAAACATTATTGTGTTTTTTTAGTATTAGTAGAGTAAAAGCTTTTATATGTAAAATTTAGACAAATAATATAATAGAAAGAATAGTATAAAATAGAACAGATTAGAAAAAAATAAAGTATATATATTATACAAAATTCTTACTGCAATAACTTCCTAACTAATTTTGAAATCTATTAACATAAGAATCTATCAATTCTGAAATGATACAAATATATACCATGAAGCATGAATATAAAATATTAGAGTGAAAAGTATACTGCGTATATGTATACTACACGTCACTGTAAATCATTTGGTTTACAAAGAAAGTTCGCAGAAATTGATAATTTACTTGACAATATCATACAATAACGTATCATTTTGATAAATATATTGTTGCGAAACAGTATAACATATGAATGATATACTATATACTCATAATAATGTAAAAGTATTACACGATGAAGAAAATAAGAAGCAAGATTACAAAAATGAAAAATATGTAACAAACAATTTTAATTTATAGCACATATTAGATAGTAAACATACAAATTATGTTAGATAGAACACGTAAATCCTTAGGAAAAGTGCAAAACATAGATGAATTATATATAATTTATAAAATATCGAATATTTTAATTTTATAATACATTTGTTTCAAACAATCTCCTAAACATTTCGAACAAACTATTTAATAACATTCTTTTATACAAGCTATAGCGCACTGCGAGCTTTCTGCAGAATAAACGTATCCTAGCTGTTCAACGAAGCATGAAACGATCTTCAGAAATTATATCGTTAATCGTTTCCAGATTCGGTAATGTAACTGGATAATTTACCGCCCGATAATTTTCCCAACACATTCTTGCTTCCAGTATAACCAGTCGCTAAATGGTTCATTACAAAAGAAGGAATTAGTATGGCTAATTTAAAAGTGACTATCGTATTCAACGATAACAGCGATTCGTTGAACGAACATTGTCCTCTACATAGCGAAAAAATGTGTATAGGCACAACATTGTCGGTGGTGGCAAGGTAGTGGTGACGGTGGAGACGGAGAAACCGTGCTGAAACAGCCGCGGCGCCTCGAAACGCGGGAAAGTACGATGACGGAGTTTTGCGTTAATGAGTGTTGGCGCGCGCCACAGTATCAGAGGACGGGTGATGGCGCACCGTAGACAGGCGCACGCGTATCAAAAGAGGACAAGAGACAAGAGAGACGAAGAGGTAGCCTTCTCTACGAGCGAGACGTTACGGACGGTACTGCGGTCCTCTCGTACGCACAAACGCGGAGAACGAAACGGCAGCTGCAGCTGCGCGCTGCCACGCGCCCTCCGCTGCTCGACTCTCTTCGGATACGATTTTACAGGTCCGCGACGTCGCCCCCTCTCATTCTCTCTTTCTCCTTCTCTTTTCTTCACCCCGCTCTTCACCTTTCCGCTCTTCTTCTTTTCACCAATGCCTCTTTTTCCCCCTACTTTATCCACCCTACGGCTTTCCTCCTCGCACGAGCGCCACCCGTCTTTCCTCGTCCTTGTTCACGGACGCGGTGACACGTATGCACGCATACTTTCGTGGAGTCGTGCGTCCACGAGGACCACCGGACTCGTCACCTGCACCTTGGCAGACTCCCAACTCCCAACGGTCCTACGGCCACCGTCGACACCTTGCCTAACTTCTTCGGCTGCAAAGTGGGGGTTACCAGCGAAATTCACAGATTGAAATCAATTTGACGATAGCGAGCTTCTGATAAAGTTCTGGAGAATTGAGAAGGAATACGATTCTTCGTAATCGCGCCACCTTTGTCTCCAATGTTCGACTTGACAATGAATGAACATTTCTATGTTGGAAACAAATTCAATTCGTTATGGTAATGAGAACAAGTTCCTAGTGTATGTATATACGTAGATTACTACATGTTCGATAAACAAGTTGAATACCTTGGATATCACATTTTTCGAAATGGTAAACTTCTGAGTTAAAATCATTTCATTTTAGTATTTATAATACTAAGAAATTATTGTACAAGTAATTTCTTTATATATTATAATTTTCTTAGAATTAATTGAACTAATAACGTAGGGAAACTAATAGTTTCATCTAATTTTATTATAAAAATTTATCTAACATTGAAATTACTAGCCAGCCTGTAATATACTATAATACACATACGCGATTATAATTAGAGTTATAAATAACAAGGGCAGTATATACAATCATATTTTTATTTCAACAAAAATCAACATAAACATTGGCAAAAGCAGCTGCATATAACAAGTAATCACAAAAACAAGAAATCTGTAATTCGACATATTGACGAGTTTAATAGTTTCAATTAGCTTTAAAATTCTACGAATGATTTTCTTAGAATCTCAGTGAAATTGAAATACGTTTTATTCTGAACATGAGACGCCTTTAGATTTATCTACGCGAGCTTATCGTAACTTTGAATATTTATACGATTCATCGTCAGATTTATTTTTAGTCTGCCAATGTATTCTTCGTAACAAACGTTTCATTGATAAAACGCGAAGAATCGGAACTAGTTACTACGGAAAACGAAAATTAGATCATGTAGAATTATAGGGTATATAGAATTATAGGACTATTTTTCCTGGCAGATTGCATGTCTTTGGAGTTCATTCGAAGAGAGGCTCTGACGTAACGTGCGACAGTAAACGAGCTCTTGAGCCAAAGACAGGTGCAGGTGCATCGGGCAAAGATGAATTCTGATGCACGATATTTCTTTCGCGCGTGCGTGCTCGACCACGATTGAGCACGCGCCTGTGTTACTTCTCGGTGAAAATGCGCGCAGCTAATATGTCAACCTTCCGGAAAGCGTTTACGAACCATAAAATGCAACGAAATACGTGACGCTTCCTCGACAGTAATGATCCAACAAATTAAACTGACAATTATATTTTGACCTACAAAGTATATCAAAATTGAATGAACTAACGAGAAAATTACATTCCGTGTAGTATTTCTTCGTGGATTTTTTGAAATTTAAGATCAATGTAGTTTTAATAACTTTTTAAATCAATACTTATACATTCCTCATTTCTAGTAACTCGATCATTATTTAAGGAAAATGGAAATTTAATTTATGATATTTTATTGTATATACTATATTATCATTCATTTTACTTTACTTATATCATACTTTTATTGATTTATATCATTTTTACGATAATAAGATATTTTTCGATATATAAACAGTTTTAACTTACAATGAATCTTCACAAAAACGTCTATCGAGTAGTTACAGTCATGATATTTACAGAACAAATTTGTAGTGTATATGATCGGACAAGTTGATTTGGTATTGGAACGAATATGTATATTACAGAAATTACAATGAATATACATGCTTAACTGCAAAAGGAAAATTTGTACAGCAATTTCTTTAAGTAAATAACATGTGTTTATATCCCGAAAATAAAGTATTTCTGAACCTATGTGTATACAATTTTTGTTTATATTTCAGTTGAGTAAAATGTTCTGAACATACTGAATTTTGTACTCTTATGTGTATTATATTCTGGATAAAAGAAATAGCACGTGAGGTAAATATGTTATTCTATAATCTATCGAAATTAAAGATATATTATTGGATAGATATATTGCATGTTTGCTTATAGATTTTAATGTTCAAAGAAACAAAATGGCAAAATTATACGAATTAGAACTAACTTGACTAGCGGGCTACTTTAGCTATAATTAAATATCGTAGGTATTTATTAGTAATGAGAAACTTTTGTCAAAATTAAAAATGTTTTATTTTACATAATTCCAAGATTCTAAAATAGTAAACAAGTAATTAAACATATAACATAAAAGTTTGTATCTCGAAATTTTCATCATACGAATAGAATGTTAATAATTTTAGAATGGGAATTAGATGCATATTTGCTCTTTAGGACGAAATAATAATTGTCTTAATCGATAGTATATCTCGATCGAAAGTATATCTAAATTTTTAGTGACCCATAGTTATAAAATCGTAGATAAATATTTATCCGTCTATATTTTTCGTACATTCAAATCAAAGTGTATTCGCAAACGTAACGTTTCAACGCGGCAGCTGCCGATCGTAATTGGTACCCTCGGAGGCCCGCATCTTCAAAGTGTCGACATGTATCCTGCATCGAAAATAAGAAGCTAATAAAAATGAAAAAGAAACGTTGGCACGCGTCCCGCTGTATCTCAGCCAATTAAAGTTTATGAAAAATCCGGAGATGCAAAACGATGTGTGGAATGCTTTTGCTTTTGATGTAGTTTTCGATCAAACTTACATTCAATTTGTGTAGAGCTTACATCCGCATCGCGAAATTCTTACGTGCAATTGCGCTTGCTCATCTGGCCAATAATGATCTAGGAAGAAGAAGGATGTGAATATTAAAAAATGCAATTTTTGCTTAAACAAATTACAGTAGTTTAATAAAATATTCGAATACTCCTAAATACATTTTATAAATATATATGTGTATTATACAAAACATTTAAAAATATTATTAACTCTGTCATAATAAAACTTTTAATAAATCTGTGAATATATGTAGAAATTATATCATAAGATATTTATTAAGTATTTAGTACAAGAAGGTATATTTAAGATTATGAATCTTACAAATACTGAATAAAAAAAAAAAAATAAAATTCAATAGAAATGAAATATGAAACTATTTGCTATCAGTTTTTAATTCGAATATCTATCGGTCTTACTATACATGGCGTCGCTTTCCCCAACCTTGAAATCCCTTTTTCTCAGTAAATTTCGAACACGATCCATCTGCCGTTTTGTTTCCAACCGGATTTCTTGCACCGCTATACTTACTGCAACGTCTTTTTCTTATCTTAATAATAAATTATTGGCTTGCATCTTTTCATACAAGTTCTGTTTGCAGTTGTAAGTATTGAAAATTATTCTAATAGATGTATGAAATGTCTAGTGATAAATTAAATTTTCAGTTATTTTATAGATGATTGAAATTGCTGAAAATTAAATATTTAATAATACATGTATAATACATGTATAATAATCATATATAAAACAAATAATAGAATAAGAGATGTATAGTGAAAAAGTGAATAACTGATCGTGTGAAATTAAAAAATAACTTTTTATCGTATGATAAAGAGATAAACACCTTTTTGCATTCAAATTTTTACCTTATATAAATTTATAGAAATGAAAATTAATACACGTGACATTAACATTATCTTCCTCTGGGTTTGAGGTCGTGAGTATTGTCATATTGAAAAAAAATTCGCTCATATAATTGTACTTTCTAAATATAAATTACTTTTGTCTTTGTACATATAATTCTTATGAAAACGTGTTGAAAAACCATAAACTATTTCTAATATTAAATAGAGGCAGAAATGATGATAGTTGTTTATTATTTTCCGTACATGTTTTCTCAAAAGTTGTAAACAAGAAGGAACTGTCTTAAAAAAAAAGTGTTAAACATTGTAATAAACATATAATAGAGAGATACATAAACATGTAATAAATAATATACGCAATATTTTACAAAATCTAAATACATTAAAAAATCGTTTTATATCGCGAAAATAGACAATAAATACAAGCATTATATAAAACATTTAAATATTAATTTTTAGTTGAAGTGTTCAACAAATGTCACATATGTATGTGCTATATTATAGTATATATATAGCACTTATATGAAATTCAAATATCATTTACTATCGTCTTTAACAGAAAATAACAAAATATTCTAGAGACAGTAAAGAATTAGTTGAAAGAATTCACTTCGTAACGGAAAGAAAAGTTTTTAACAAAGCTATTATGAAGCTAGTCCATAAGTTACCAAAGATTACCGATAAAAATCATACAAATATTATTCAACAAAATGCTAATTCCATAAAAGTACAAACTCAAAGTTTTCTTAATCAGCAATGAAATAATAACTTCGAAACTAAAACGCAGTTGATATATACGGTTATAAGAAACAAACACGTCATCGTTTTTTTTTCTTTTTGTATTTCAATAGCGTGAGATAAGGAGGCTACGTCGTAAAATATCAGAATAAAAAGAAAGAAAATCTTTGCGGTTCGGAGGTGCTAAAAACATCGATAATCTCGGTGAGTAATAACGAAGAACAAACCCGAAAAGAACCCTGAAGAAAGAGAGCCGCGCCAAAAAGGGACTAGGGTCGAGAAGAAGAGAGGGAAGAATAAGTGCGAATCGAGTTAAGTGAAAGGGAGCAACGAAAGTAGGAAAGGAACGAAAAGAGGAAGAGAAGACAAGAAGATTTTTAAGATAACGCCGGTATAGTGCATCTCCCTAAGGTTCTTAGCGCCGGTACCTTGTTAATTACACCTCGACCGATCGTAATTATCCCCTGCCAGATAATGAGTCGATTACCAAAGATGGGGTCGAACGAAAAAACGACAACTTTTGCGTCGCCGCTACCACTTCGTCATCCTTGATCAGATTAAAAAGGTATACTTTTGTTTTAGAACTTCATTTTAATAGCATTCTATTTGCATATTTATAATAATAAATAAATAATAAAATGTGGTTTGCTACCGATATGAAATTATTTGAAGCAATTTTCTACTTTATCATATATATTGTTCAAAATCAATAAATTGATCGTTCGCAATTTCTAGTTACTTTAGAATCATAAATATTTCTTTACGTATATTGCTAGAAATGAAAGTATTTATAAAAATGTTTTTCGCTTAATCTACTTTAAGCTACATATGCTTATGCGGATATATGTATACATTAAAAAACTGTGCAGTTTATAATTATGTAATAATTACACAAATAAGGCTAATTTATTCGCAAATCACATGTCATTATGATTTACGATTAAAAAAGGCACTTCTATAAAATTCCATATATAAATAGAAAGACAAATAATGTAAATATTAAAATTGTATTAATTGTAAATTAAATACAATTTTTAAATATTATTTTAAGTAAGCATTGTAAATGTTTGCAACATTATATAAAAAACTAATTTCAAACGCAATTTCGTAAAATATCAGTTACTAATAAATCTATATTTTATCTATAAATAACGAATTAAATTTAAAAATGAATAAATTTCTAATAGGTTTAATTTCGACATCTTAAACTATCTGATTCTAATAATAAAAAGTGTTTTCTTTTTTGTATGTTTTTTAAACTAATTTTATACAATCTCTTTTTTTTTCATTTTGCAGAATAAGACTGATAAACTGAATGATTTTTTGAAATGAAAAAATAAATTTAATTTTGTATAGAACTGACTTTGTATCATATTACTAAAAGTCTTTAGGAAAGAACTATCAATTTTTAGTAGTAAATTATATGTAACATTACTTCATAGCTTCTCTGGAACAATATAACGATCTTTGAATAAAATTATATTTACTTACACGTACCACCTGCAAATTATTAATCCTAATACATATACTTTTACTCAGTACAACTCGATCATTAAAGTTGTATATATTGAATATATTATAGCAATCCGCATTTAGTTTAAAGTTTTGAATATTTTTTGTGAACTTGTAACCAACGTTGCATTTCCCTGCATAGCGTACCTTATCATTAATAATTCTCATCGTCAACCACGCATACTGGTCAAGCTATAAGAAAGTATTAACGAAGAAAAGAGTTATTTAAACGTTTTATTATCCCTGGTATAAAGATTGGCAAGGAGAGGTCGCAGGTCATCGGCGAAGCAAAGCGTTGTTTGTTGTATGGGCGTCCTTGTTCATGGAACCTTGACATCTCATACCTGTTCAACCTTATAGGGCAGACATCGTCGTTTATCAAAATGAAGATAATTTTATTGTTTGTGGCTTTCATTAAACACTTATGAATATATTTGTAAATGTATTTGTAAATGAATATGTATATCTATTTTTTATGATTGTGATAGTTACTCACACTCTATCTATGAATCACGTATATACTTATATGTATATATATATATAACACGCGTATGATAACCGAATAAATTCAAATTTATTTTTCTCGGAAACAAGGCAATTGCCTTGGCAGATTCTACTGCACATTTTCGACTTACTTTTTCACAGAGAATTCTGTCCTGGTCGATTGATCACGTTACGTGAGAGGCTCTGTATATCAATTTAAGCTGTTTTGATTAGAGATATTACAAAAATGAGAAGTATTATGCACAAAACTATATTATTAATATATGAATAATATTACTAATAGATTGAGGTATTAGTAAGTTATCAATAATTTCTAATACTTCAATTTATTAAATAATGTATTCCATATAATATTTTTATGATGTAAATTTTGTACATTTACAAAAATTGATGTACATCTTATGTATTCATTTATCTTAGATTAAAATGAAATATCACTTTGATTAATTATATTCCAATATAGATACTTTTCACTATTTACTATCAACTATAAGGAGCTTTTTTTCTGTGACTTTCTTTTAATTTTCAATATTACCTGCTATAAGAAATCCTAACATTGGTATTGGTATGTATATGAAGTCAAACAATATCATGCTTTAAAACTACAAATCAATTTTTGACATTAGGAAACAAAAAATTGTTCTACAAACATCCGTAATAAATTATTTTTTTCAGAATTGAAACCTACCAATTAAATTAACATTTTTAATGCTTTGAAGAATTTATAAAATAGAATTTTATTTCCTATTTTTATATAAATCCCAACTATTTATAAATAAGATACATTTTGCTTGTAATTTATCGCATCTTTTATATATCTTACGATTCTTAAAACGACTTTCAAAGGTAAAACTCGATAAATCAACATTCTTTGAACAGTAAAAGACGAGAAGATTCATGTGCCACCAGAGTAGGCAATGTCTTTCTTTAATTTCAGTACCTGTAATTAAATGTTATCTGAAAATTATCTGAGATATCTGACATTTTTCGGTAAGCCCGTCAAAGGCCCCGAAACCGTTGACAATTTAGATAACGCTGTCAAAAAAGCCGTACAGATTCCCCTGTACGATGGGTATAACCGAAATTTTTCTTGAAGGATCCTTTTGCAGGCTGAGGGCAGTCGAAATCCGGGAAGTCGTAAAGTGACCAAACAGCCTTCACTCGAAGTTCAACAAATCTTTGCCGCGGTAAAATTGTGCGAGATCGATCGAGGGGAAAAGGAAAAAGGGAATTCACATAGCGACGTACTTATCTGATCGTGAATTTCTACACCGGTCGTTTATACGCTTATAAAAATCTCGAGATAGATTAAATATTTATTGTTGACAATTATGTATTGCCATTGGTACAGTGTAGCTGTATTTCCTCCGAGAAGGAATTATGAATGGAAATAACTGTGGGTTAATAATTATCGAGGAGGAATGGAAGGCAATTTTTTATATAGAACTCGATTGTTACCTCTATTCTTAATGTTCATGGGTTAATGCGATACTTCCTTTATTTTCTCGATAGCATTTTCTCGATCGATTATTATCTTTTTTCAAATTTGACACATTTCAAATAAATTATTTCATATCTTTATCATTAAGCATATATAAATAACGTTATTGTTAAACACGATGATATATAGATATTGCACATTAGACCCCATTTTAATTAAAATATTTGATTCAAAGTTATGTAAAATCTTTATTAATTCTATATGATGGAAAGTGAGTTACTAGAATATAACGTTTTCCTTAACAATGATTTCAAAGAAATATTTAAAAATTTGATCATTAACAATATCATAAAATTATTAATATGATATTACAGATCAATTGTCTTTATCGTAAGATACGAGGTACAGGTTTAATCGATGAAAATCATCATCTGAAATAACTCGGTACTTGTTGATTTTATCAAGTAACATTTCAAATAAAATCTATTTTGTTCAAGAAAATTTATTAGGTGGATACATTTTTATTTTGTCATATCTTATAGTTTTCGAGATATCACGATGACATTGAATCTTCAAAGTATTACTACATATATTTTTGATACTGCGTTGTAATCGCTTAAAAGGTGAATTCAACGGTCTCTAATAAGATGATATCTGATAATTTTAAACTTCAAAACGAAATGAAAATTTTTGGTGTAATTGCATTTACTTTCGATGTTTATCTTCAAAGTAATGGAAACACTACAAGATAGCTTCTTTCGGTGGGCATTAATGTGATTTTTTACTGCGGATAACATTGAAAGATGCTGTACATTAGTATACATCAACTACTTCAGAAGGCATGCGAGGCATATTAAAAGAAGTTTATGGGAAAATTCTTGTTGACACACAACGAGCCATTTGTATTTACTTCATTCCGATACCAATCGCAAAAATGTCCAGATGTCAATAGCTACAACTTGAAATGCACGCTATGGGAGCAGGCACTTGCGTAAATGGTGCATTTACTCTCCAAAAAGTTTCATTTCATTTTGATATTTAAGGCTACCTAAGGAGGCTACCTTTATTTGAAGTCATCTTTTTGGCAGTTACAATGCACTGTTTGTTAATGAAAATATCTGATGCTATTTAAAAAAACTCAAGGTCGCCTTTTAGCTCAGAAACTATAAGACGTAAAGAAATCAAAACGCATATAATGAGTTTCCTAAAATACAATGACTTTAATTTCAGAAATTTTTTGATAAAATCAACAAGAAACGAAATATTTCACGTGATTCACTCTAGAATATCTATATCGATAATATATCGACTATAACATAAGTTCAAATTTGGAGCTTTGGAATTATTATCATTGACGAAATATGATATGGCTCTTGTTGAAATTTTTTAAACAATAACGACATAATATTAAATAAATTTTGATCGCAGAATGAACATCAAGGACATTGTACCTCAGAATGGGGGTATCTTTTAGGGTAGATATGAATTTATCAAACCGAATAAAAATATAATAATATTTTAATATATTATTAAACATGATATCTCGTTACATCAATTTGGTATTCTAATGCAATATTCTTACAAGATTACGATGATTCAAAATGTACAAAGCTGTTTTTTATAAAATCGCGATTTCTGAGTTATGTTAATGTTGCAGTAAATAAGGGATATATGTCTCTAATCCTAATTATCACTTTAAAATTAATACATATATTTTGTTTCCTTGAACCCTATAATAAATTTAAAAACTTTACATAAGCCTAGGATTATAAAAGAGAAATATAGATAAACCTACAGAAACATCAAGTACATTGTTTTTTACATCGAATATGTTAAATAACTAACGATATCACTAAAACCACTATATTACATACTATATTGTATTATAGTTTTAACAACAGATTAAACAGATTTTATTTCAAATGAAATGGAAATATAACAAACTATATCAAAGCTTAAAAATCTTCAATGATTGGAATCATTTTTTAATAAATTTCTCCTTCACATAACATAACAGTATTTATCTCTCTTATTTCAAAATTTGAATGACATACATATATTAATACATTAACATACATTATGATTATAATTATATATGTCAATTTGTAACCCATTTGCGTGTAGACAAGAGAGAAAATTTGTACTTATTCGTAACGCAATTGGCAAAATAAACTAAAATTATTTGACAAACTATTTCAAAGGACACTTATTCAAATAAAAAGTAAAACATGATAGTCAAATAATTTTCGTATTCGGAGAAGTTAATATATAATTTAAAAAATAACTTCTACCCAAATAAAATCTTATTTAAATAATATCTGTCTAGTCCTATAATGTATTTATTAGTAACAACAACAATCGCCAATGCCTTAAATTTATTCATTGTTGTTGCGTACAATACGCGTTTTTCTAACCATTCATTTTTACAATCATATCGATCCTGAAGTGACCGGTCAATGATTATCGCTTATACCTCCCTAAAATCATAAAATGATTGGATAACTGCGAACAAACAATTTAGTGAGAAGTTCGAGGATCGAAATTGGAAGTTTTGTTCGGCACGAAACATTCCTAACGAATACCAAGCTCTTTGGACAGATCCTGCCAGATAGTCCTGGAAGCATGTGCTGTCCTTCGTGGCATTGCCTTTGTTCGTTCACGTGAAAAATGACTCGGCGAATGATCCGCTACGGGAAAAAGAGTCTCGGAATTACGCGAAGGACAGAGAGAGAATACCACCAGTTGTACTATAAATCTTAGTCTGCGTAAGCGTGTGTACAAGTCAGCGGTCGATCGATTCTTGTCTCGTGACAAGAAGCTACGGATGTTTTTACACAACGGAGCAAAAGATAGGAATCCATTTTTTTCACCTTCTACGGAACGACGCAATGTGACGACCCAACACGAAAGTAAAATAAGATAATTTTGTACAGCTTCTTAGAGGCCAATAAAGAATAAGGTAATTTTCTACAGCTACTTATGGCGCTTCTTATACCGCAGTTATACGACACAACATTGATTATCATTTGTAATGATCACAAATAATACTCTGAATCGTAAATTTTAGACTTTGAATGAGAAAAAATTCATAATAACAAGAAACATGTTAAACCATTATTTGGAAAAGAAATTATTCTAAATTACATATTCGCAGAATATTCCATATAATATGTAGTTTACCTCAAATGTTTTCCTTAAATTTTATTAAAATTTTTATTGTTTTGGTCTGCACCTTTTCACGTATAATATATAAAATCTACATCTTAAGAAACCAACATGATCTTGATATTATCAAGGAAAAATATATTCAAATTAAAGACAATATTTGATAAAAATATTTTATCATAAAATATAATTGAAAATTTTTGAATTTTAAAAATTTGAGTTTTATGGAAAATTATTTAATAATTTAAAAAAGATGCTAGCTCAATCTCTCCTTAATTCAGATATTAAGAATTTCTAAACTTTTATAAACTTTTATAAATTAATTTAGGAAACTATTTTACCTAAAATATTACATTTTTGCAGTCTCATTTTTAAGCTATTTAATATGTTTAGTTAATGATACTTTAATGATATTTAATTTTACGTATTCGTCAATTTCTCTTATTATTCAGCAAATGCATATTATTGATCAAATTGATGCCTTGTTTGCCAACAAGGAAAATCCAAGCGAGTCATCCGATAAATCTTTCAGCAAAAGATCTTGTATAGCTCTGCCGCTAATCGATCCTACGCGGGTATCTTCAAAGAGCTTCAAACATTGAAAATGAATCATTTCTGTTCATCACCGTAAATATAAGCATTTATCGAATGATGACGGCAAGAAAAATATGTGAAATAATAATATTATGTATAATATTATATATGTAAAATAATTAATAATAAACATTTATTATTAAGGTTGAAATCTCAGCTTACAAACGATGTAAATTAAGCACATTTTTACACATAAAATAGTGCTATTCAATTCAATTAAATGTATTATAAGATGTTTGTTCAGATAATTATGTAAACAATATAACCCATTACGTAAGACATCGCTTGACTTAAAAAAGGTAGCTTGATTAATAAGCGTCATTACGATTACGCAAAACATATTTAAATAAGACATTAATTAACGAAATAAAGTAATCATGGAAGCGTAGACAGAATTTAATGAAGTATTTCTTATTGAACGACATAGGTCGGCTGATTTATTGCATGTTCATGGATATAACGTCGGAATATGGTGCGCTTATGTAGCAAGGTATGTGTTGCAATTATGACGTTACGTAACGAAATTATATATGTACCGTGTTTAAAAATGTAATATTCCATATAAAAGAAGTATTTTATATTTCGCAGTTTCTTTCTCTACTTATAAGTAAACGTATTGCGGCATATATACACCACGTATTGCGGCACCAATACAAATTCAACTACAGAATGTTCAAACTTGAATTACATAACTAAGAAGTATTTATGAATATAATAGAACTAAAATGTTAAAAATTTGTATCATTAAATATATATTCTAATTTGTGGAAATGGTTGCTCAGTTAATGCAATTAGAGAATACGTATTTACTATTAACTATGAATAGAGACTGATAAATGTATTTGCACATATTATTTTCTATTGAAACTTTTTTTTATCAAATCTTATATAATTTCATTCGCGTAGATCAAAGTTATGTAGTTATATGAAAGTATTACTAAGTACGATACGAAACTTAATATACTTGGATCTACTTAATTATAATAATATATAAAAGATATAATAAATGTAATGATTTACAAATACTTTTTGTAGCCACTGTTCAGTGTAATAAAATCACAATTTTTTATACATTTTCGATGATCTGTCAAAAAATTGTTTGGACAAAAGTCGCACCGAATCAACAATAGATTGAAACGTAAAAGAAGTTCTATCCAAGAAATTGTATCTCGTATGTATCGTATGTCATGTTTGTTGTATTGTATGTGTCATTGAGACAAATTCTGTTATGTTATATAGGTACAAGGTGCTTCCAACTTCCTAATCAAATTACAGGAAAATAGCCTATAAGTGAAGATGACAGGCAACTAATTAATTATGAGTGTTTTATTATGAAATTATGTTATCCTAGGTATATATGCATGGTAGAATATTATCGCATGATTAATTTGATTTTAAAAATACATATATGATAATAAAATCGGTATTCGCAACTGTTAAACACATTATATATAGAATTATCTTGTTTATTTAACAGGTTCTTTACTGTTTGAATTATATGTAAGTCAGATGAAGGAAGTTGTTCTAAATTCGTAAGAAGAATTTTAACATTAATCCATGTAATGTGATATTTAAATAATTAGTGTAAAATATATTATTGCCATATCATTTAATAGATAATATAAATTATAGACTACTGAGTCTATGAAAATGTAATAAATGCTGCTTATAAATAATTAGTAATTTATTAGTGATCTGTACATTTTGCTCAAATTCAAATAGATACCGTTACTACAAATCGATCTAGATAAGTATGTACATATTAATGAATTTATCACTACAATATATATAATCAATATAAACAAGATTGTACCTATTGTAATCAGTGTGATATACATATGTTAATTTCAAGCTTTGACATTTCCCATACTTTAATCTAATGGCATTCTTTGAGTTCTTTCAAGTTCACTATCAACGGAGAAAGTGCAATCTAGTGTCGATGCAATTCCAGTCTCGCATAATTCTTGGAAGACAGGGTGCCAGTGATAAACTCGACAAGGTCGTACATGAGGCATGGAAAGCGACAGCCCCGTTGTCGGAACGACGTGTCCAGGATCATTAATCAGCGTAACTCTCCGCTAGCAGCCGATGCGATGGAGCCGTAAAGTCGTGGTCGTTTTGCATTTAAACAGACATTGTGCCGTTGTCGGGAGAAGGGTGTTAGTTCGCGTGGTGCGACGAGCAGTCGTGGATACATTTACTCACTGACGAGCCGAGTAATTGCAACTTTGCACGCGTGGCAAGGCGAGGCGAGGTAAGGCGAGTCGCACGAGGACACGTCCGTTTTTTCAACGTCAAAGCTTTTTGCCGACAATGAACCACAACATAATCGATTGTTTGATTATAAATGAATTTTCTTGACACACGTGACAATAAATTACCAAACCATAGTTGCAGCAATAGCGTGAATCATTACATGCAGCGACAAATTATATTCTGAAACAAGATACGCATGCAAGCTAGGATCATGCTTTGTTCATTACTTACCAGCAGAAAATCTATGGAATCTATTAGCCGATATGATATCTGAATACTTTATGGGATAATTAAAACCTTTTCGATGGTTCCGATATCTGTACATAACATCTACAAAGTATGCTTTCAAGTGAAAACCGATGGAGAAATTCCTGTTAGGGACACGTTGCTATCGCGAATTTATCTTTGCGGTTTATATCTTTCGAAGGTAAACCTGTTGGAACAATGCACAGTGCTCATGGTTGCTAAATCTGAGATGGATACATTCTGAGTTATTTACCTCGTGTCGCGTTCCAGAAAACGATAAATTCATTCAGAGAATAAGCTGTTTCTATCATGATATCGATCCATGAGTCGCGAGAAACTCTTTGTGTCTTTCGATTAAGGTAGATTAAGATAGGTAATCAAAAGTTTGTAAGTATATACTATACATATGACGTCTCTCACAATTTATTACAGAAAAATATATAATTGTGTATGATTACATATCTTCTTATAACCACGGTTAATGCTGATAAGGAATTAAAACGAGTCATAAAGTGCTACGTAAGGAAATTGGTGTCTAATCATACTTTCGTATAATAATGTAGTACAAAAATAATTTTTCGTCATCAATCATCTCAAAATAATGTGTTTCTTTATCCGGGATTGATAAATTATGCAATTGTAATAATTATATGTAATATGTTTTACTGTAATATTTGCCATTCATTGATAATAAATCATTTATATAAAATAATTAAATATACTCGTAATCTACCAAGGAATGAACTATGGCATATTGTGTAAAAATTGCATTTATAAAATATCATTGAAGAAGGTAATAAAATAACTTACATATTGTTTCTTCGACGTATAAAAAATATACAAATACATATGTAGATACTTTATAGAAATCCATTACACAAATCAGAGCAGTAAAACTGATTTTCATGTTACAGAAAGTAGTACATCATAGTAAGTACTAGTAGATTCTAGTAGTAGAACGACATTTCTGTAACGAAAATCATAAGTAAAAATATTACTGTATATCTTCGTGCATATAGGTAGATGTTAATTATCATTTAATAAGTAGATTTGGATTCCTTACTTAAATTATAATATGCGCGAATTTTACAAATTTTCAAAGATATAGGAAATATGAGAAGAGGATACGGTTCTCCATTATAATATTACCAGTTATCACACGTGTCCGTAGAATAATTTGTAACGCAAACAAATTCCTAGAAATCAGTTAGTTATTATATGCACTACATTAGGTATGCATACAGCATGTCGAGGAAAAATGGTGTTAGAAATCCGCTGGTATCGCCAAGAATTCAGTGAACCTGCAAATGGCATATGTTTTAGTACGTTGGAACCTTACCGATATCCGTACCTGTTAACGTTCTAAGAGCGCATTCATGAGAGCACCATATGTGTAGTCGATTAGGTTATGGGTAGCAACCCCACATGGTCCTTTACGAAGGTGTATACACGCATAAATTTCCTCCCCCGACCCCTCTAGGTCGAGTGCTACCTGTACATTATTGTAGCACACATGTCAGCTGGTACTAAAATGCCAACACGTGTAAGTCGATATTTCCAAGGTACCAAGACCTGTATATACGACATACATTTTACATTTTCATATTTCTATTTTGCATATTACAATAGAATTATAATTTGTTTGTCTTTTCTGTACGCTTTAAGGGCTGAACAATCTGTTTACTCTATAACAATATTTTCCTACCGTATAATACACGCTGTGTATATAGAGATTGAAAGAAAATTAAATATATATTATTAATAATATTTATAAATTCAATTAAGTAATAATTGGATATGATGCTAATTTCCTTGCAGTTATTTACAACGACGAATAATTACAAGTAAATTATTACAATAAATAATTACAAATCTATACTATATTTTCTTCTTTTAAATTTAGAACAGTAATCTCTTTTATAATTTTACAGAAATATATTCGTTTTTTCGTACGAACAATTTTATAAAGATCTGTACTTCCTTTATATTACAACTCTCATTAATAAATGACAATTCATCCCGAAGGTTCATAAGAAGAACGAAAAAATTGAGTACTTAGGTATAATGTAATGTTATAACATGATATAATGTTATTATAGTAGATATACTAAAATGTGTAAGGACCACTCTATTATTTACATATACTTAAAGTAATCAGCTTTACATTATAAAGTTGTACATTGTTAAAAGAAAGTCGAGTATTCAAATCTAAGCTAAGCTAAAACTACACATAATATTTAGATAATATAATAATACAAATGTATTGACATTAATGAAATGTTATGAAAATTAACTTGTATGTTGCAAAAATATCATAAGCAATATCGTAATTTTGTTAATAGTTTTATACTTTATAAAACAAAGATAATTTCCAATGTGAAATATAACATGTCGATCACGCATAAATAAAAAATAAATGATGTAATTAAATAATTATACAATGTATAATACAATCTAAAACATGTATCCTTAGCACAGTAGAACTTCTCGCAGTTTCCATATCAAACAGCTGAAATCAAGACGGTCCATTTTTGTGAAAGATATAATTCAGTTTCAAAATAAGTATCTTGTTTAATAAGCTTTTCCAGTCCGTCAATTAGCCAGCAATATTCTCGTTAACAGGGACACAGAAAAGTTGATTCTCATCGACCTCGAGAAGTCTCGTTTGACCACAAAAAAAAAGGTGAAGTTATAATAACGCCCTCTGATAATAGCAACGATACTAGTACCAATTTTCTGTAACACGAGACACGATAATTTATATCCATACATATTATTATTACTGACCGTATATAAAAATGTATGAATATTATTTAGTATAGCTTTTAGTATAGTTATAATTGTACGATTGTACATGATATTCTAATCTAATATTGCTAATAATGTATAAAACTTATATTTCCTTTAAACTTATAATTCCATTAAAAGATATAGTTCTGTAATAATTTGTATAGAATAATATATTAATGGAACACTATTTTTTTAAGAACATTCTTTCTACGACTGCAATCTTATGGAATATTTTAAAATGAACTTTATGTAGTGTATTATGTAGTGTATTATATAACGTATTATATAGTGTATTATGAACTACAAATCATTGTACCTAACACATAAACATTAGATCTTAGTATAGCTTTAAAATCATAATTAATGTATAAACATTTTTACTTGATAATTAAATTAATTAAATTACAATTTCCTATATGTAGATACAATAATATTTCGATACTATATTGTCTTTTATATTTTATGAATGAATACAAAATAATACTCTTCTAAGATGCACACGACAATATAACATTCTTGCCCAGAATGATAACAACTATTAAAAAGGGAAAGAAATAAAAATAAAGCATGTTACGCAGCGTATACTTCATCCTGCAAACTACAAAGATTCTAATCTCTATGATCAGCCATAACGATTATACTAGGTTCTAGGATAGTGCTGGAGGCAAAAAATCAAAATCATATCTAATATGAAGACAGAGAAGTAACGTAATGCAAGGGTTAAAATAGAAAATTCAAGTTGGCCAGCCCGTGGCATCACTCATCCCGCCACTCGGAGTGGTAATTAATTTCACGATAATTAGCGGCGATGTGGCCAGCTAGTCCGGCTGCTGTGGTCCAAGAATATAATTACGGAATAAATTCTCCAACCAAAGGTTCAAGGTAATAAGGCCATTATCAACGTTCTGGAAAATATCCCTTTTCTCTCCCGTTCTTTTATTCACCATCATTGCCACTTCTCATGTTCCTTCATTGTACTTTGGACTTTTACCTCATTTCACGTACGTGAATAAAGACAATGCTTTTTTCTTTATTTATTAATCACCTATAATGGCGCTATACCGTAGTTGCTCACCGATATTGCTTACATGATAATATGCTTTTATTATACTATGGAAAATTCCCTGCGTTTAAAAATCTTATTTTATACAGAAATCAGATATTAAAACAAGAAAATGAAGGTGCACAGAAAAATATGGCCAGTATGTACATCATTAAATACGATTAAAAATAAAAGAAAATGTAAACCTGACTACATCTTTCGTTCTACCTACCTATTTCATGTTTTCTAAATATCAACTAACTGATAACGTCAGCCAAATTAAAAAGCCCAAACATTTAAAAACAAAATATTTTAATATATTTTAAATATTTAAATATATCAACAAAATACGTTTGTCGATCATTATTTCTGTAGTTGTACAATTACTTTAAAAAGGGTCCACTGATTAAGCGAAAATTCCACACAACAAAATTGTAAATGTATGTTAATGCCTCTGCACTATAATCAGCGAAAATTAATATTTTGATTCCCACGTAAAGGAGCATCGTGTTTCTTGAAATACGCTGCTATATCAAAAGAAGCTCTACAAGAAATGTTAATGATAGGACCTTCAACTTTGCGGTTGCAAATTTGTCGTACAGTGAGTATTCATATGAACGAAAAGCACACGACAGCCTCGTAAGTCTTCGTTGGGATCCCTGCGTTTTGCCTTGGGGTTTCTTGAAGAAGAAATTGAACTCTGTATGAAGACAAACTCTTCTCACGTGTACAGAATAAACTACCTGACGATAATTAATCCCAATCAGGATTTTTGCTTCAAAATAACTCTCTGTTTCAGATTAAGGACTTATCCTTTAATTCTATAATTCCTTTTACACAATAACTAAATCAATAAAAACAAGTAGAACAAATAATAAACTACTTTTTTTTAGAATTATTTCCGATTTTTTCTATCTTCATTATAACACTTGCATGCTTTCTATAATATCATGTTATACATATATAATTATTCGTAATTTTCTTTATATATATATATGTATTTCCTTTTTGTCCAACTGTAAGTATTTTATCAGTTACACTAAAGTTTATTTATTCTAAACATTTCTTAAAAATTGCTTCAATATTATCTGACAAATAGAATAAAGTAATTTCTACATTTTCTCACTCTACGCAAAATTGCAAGTTAACTTCTACACTAAATCTTTTAGAATAAAGAAAATGTTCAATAAATTATTTAAATAATAAGTATAGATTTAATGTCGCTTTTTTTTATAAATGTAGAATTAACATTTTCATTTCTTCAATTGGAATGATGAATCTTTCTCGTGTGTAATCCCCTAAAACCAATTATAAATCATATAATTCATTTTATTTAAGATAGCTTGAACATATCTCTATAAAGTCAAATAATAAGAAAACCAAATAACATATCAGTTTCGATATTTCCTGAAATTTGTGCAACCAGTTGGTCTTATCGAATATTATCGATGGTACACGAGTACCTCGGTACAACTTAGTTTAAAGCGTCAAAGCATCCTTTATCTGTCGGAATCCAACGTCAGACGACATTTGGGCGTCGGATATTTATCACAGACTCCACGCACGCTCCGCGCACAGGGAGAACGTCCAGTGGCCCTCAAGTGCCCCTTATGCGTCGGTTTTTCAACGCAGAAAAAGATAGACACGCATAGACGGAAAGAGAACGATAAGGGGAAAGAGATAGAAAAAAAGAGGGAGACAGAGCGCCGGTAAAAGAAAAAAAAAGAAAGGAACAGGGCATATACCTGTTCCACGCGTGAGCGCACACACGCAACTCACACAATCGTAGGACCACGCGCGCTGTGCGCGCGCACATCCTCCCCGTACATGCTCCCCTTAAGCACGAGGCCCGGCAAGCACGCGTGCGCCCTAGTACACGCACGCACGCGCGCACGCATGCACGCACGTACGCACGTACGCGCACGCTTCATACGTAGCGGATAAAACCGAATGTCTGGTGGGGAGTGTGTAGTCGATGGATGGGGGTCGGCGCGCGCCACGACACGAGGGTGGGGAGAACGGCTCACGTCTTCCACCCCCTGCCCTCTTCACCGCTGCCAGTATGCCCAGAACGTTGCTGCCCCCAACTTCCCTACCTCCATTCGGGCCCACATATCCTGCGTACCCCCTTACTCCACTCGCGCGGCTAGTACCTTCTTTCCAATGTAGCATCTCTTCAGCCGCCACCCCCTCCTCCTCACGTTCCTCTTCTTACTTCGTCTTCTTCGCCATGCATCTCCCTTTTCTTTCTCCACGATTCCTCTCTTTTCGACTTGACCGTAGTACGTGCACGTATCTCTCTCGGCCAGCTCGTTCGGTCTCTGGACCAGCTTTTCTTTCTCCCGGTATATAACTGTTCAAATTTCGATCCCTGAGACACCGGCCAGTCGGTGGGGATGTGGACCCTTCTTGCATTCGTGCCAGTGTTTCTCACGCGTACACAAATTTTCGGGGATCGTTGCAATGTGACTTGAAATTCGAAAACATACATATCAACGGAAGAGTTAAACACACTGAATCTGGAAGGCTGGGACCTAAAATATTGTCTAAACGTATCCACTAATTTGTTAAAGGATCGAGCTTGAAATTTGAATTGATAATTAATGTTTCAAATTTTATAATAAATGATCGAATAGTTTCTAATATTAAAACGATGCACAATGCAAGATAATTCTAAATTCTATTTGTTAAATACTTTACTCGTCACACAAAAATACAGATTATAACCAAGAATGGTATAATGTTGTGTCTTTTTCATTTAATTCGCAAAAACTTCTATGTATGCGCTTAATAATATAATTATTATTATCACTATAACGTACTATCGATATTATTTGTATATACATATATCATGAAAGTAGACTTTCGAACTTATATAAATGCGCATCTAAAATAAAATCCGGAGCACGCTACAACTTCCGAGAAACGAGAACCACAAGTTAAGTTATCTTGCCGATAACGGCGAGGGGTATCATCTTTAAATATCCAAATCAGCAAATAGAATCGACCGGACACGCAAAAGCACGAGGGCGATTCACGAAGATGAGAATCTCGGGCGTTGTAGGGCCTTTGGATCAGTAGTGGTGGGGACATACAGGGGTATGAGGCGCTGCAAGCCAGTAGGGTGGGAAAGAGGGGGAGAAGATGGGGGTTTAGGGCCCGAGATCGAGTATGAGGCCCAATGGAGGGGATAGGCGCGTGCCCGCCCTGGCTATATAAGGCCTCGAACCCTTCTTAGTAAGGCATTTCGGGAGCCAGGTCCGTACCGTTAGCATCAAGGGTGCGGTTTTATTTTCAAGTTTCCTACTTCACGTAATTATTCGTCTCGTTTTGAACGTGTTTTATTGTTTGTATTCTACTACATTCGTTGGACGCGTCGCGCGTATTCAACCAAGGTGTTGTAGAAGAAGGGGGCTCGTTAGAGAGGGAAGCGTCATAGTACTTGGTTTGCAAACTAGTACTTTGAGCACATCGAGGATTCTATTTCTCAAGGTCATCTGGCACGCGCTGCCGCGCACTCCTGCTCTCGTAGTGGGGGGGATCGAATCAGTGATATGACCTTAGTGGAATCGAAGGAGGGGAACGTATTACCGATCATGTTGAGCGTACAGCAACAGCATCATCACCACAATCTTCACGGTTCTTCAACAACCAGTGCTCAAACTCATCGCAGCAATGTGATTGTTTCCACTAGTAGTATGCCGGCTAATGACATCAAGATCCAACAACACGGTTGCAAGCGATCCAAGATTTACGGTCAGACGACCGGTCCTTATGGCACGGTTCCTCATCAACCGGCTTCGGTTGCGAGGCGGAACGCTCGAGAAAGAAATCGTGTTAAGCAGGTGAATAATGGATTCGCCACTTTGAGGCAACATATACCTCAAAGCGTAGCACAAGCTCTTGGAGGAAATACAGCTGGCACACATGGCGGATCTAGAGCCGGTAGTAAAAAGCTATCGAAGGTCGAAACACTTAGGATGGCAGTCGAGTATATTAGGAGTCTGCAACGTCTTCTGGAAGAACACGACAGTGGTTCGGATGTCACGAGTGTATCTTCGCCAACGTCGTCATCGCCTTCGTCGACTTCTTCCGCCTCATCCACGTGTAGTTCCAACAATGGAATCAACGTCGAATCCAGTCACCATTCTCCCGAGTTGAGACTTCGTAGCAATGTCAACAATGAACTCCGGCATCATAGTAGCTCGGACTTGCACCGACATCAACATTTACGGCAAAATTCTAGCCCAACATTCGTACCAGCACCTTGTTCCGAAGCTTCAAGTTCGCCAACGCCGAGTTTTGTTTCCGAAGCATCATCAGCTGGCAGTCAAGGCTACGGAACATCGGGTACTCTTTATGCGACACATTCCGATGGTTACGATAATTATGAACCTATGAGTCCCGAAGACGAAGAGCTATTGGATGTCATCTCCTGGTGGCAACAAAGTCAATGAGAAAACCAGTGTCTACGTCGGTTCCGATTTGGATCCATTCTTCACCTCAAAGGTTAGTGTCGTAATTTGTTTGTTCAGTTTCTTTCTATTATTCAGTACCCTTTTTAGTCGTACCAATATTTGAAATTTTGAAATTAATTCAGTGAGAGATGTTGTAATAATTAATGTTAGTAAACACACTTAATTTATATTTTAATATAATATTATCTACTATAAAATAAAATAAAATTATCTACTATGTCTTACTATCTATTAAGTGGTTGTTTACTGTGAAGAATCAATTAAAAAAGGTTATCGTCATTTCTAATTACTTTTCTTTAATATAGAACTGTTGTTTAATATTTCTTGCAAAAACTGATATGGAAACAATCTCAAACGCTCAGCTGAAAAGAAACATTGCATCATATTCAGAACTTTTTTTTAAAAAAGTTTCTCACCTCCCTCGCTCCTTAACGACCGTAAATTTTGCCCGTGAGGTAACATCCGCGTTACCAAGGAAGTTCAAAGAAATTTCCGACCAGATTTGTGACCTTGCCCCGTCACAATGGCGCGCGCGACCCCTCGCTGAAACTCCAGCCATTCAAATCGCAGACTCCATTCAGAGGGCCACCGAGTATACATTCTAGAAGCGACGCTTTTGTGCCCGATTTCTTTCACTGTGTACTAACACGCATGTCACCACCAGTATATGTGTGCCGGACCTTCTACCGTTTTTTCATCCCTCCTCACTCTTCAACTTTTAGAGTCGTCCAATTCGTCTCTTCTGAAAATTTTACCACCTTCTGCGAAAGCTTAACAACATCCCGTTACAAGAAAATACGAGTATTCATTTCCCGCGGTTTCCCTTTCTTCAAATATCTTATCCCCATTTTCAGATATTATTGTTGTCCATATAATTTCTGTCACATTCATCTAGAACGCACATCATCAATGGTACATTCCATACTAGAAAGAAAATTTCAACGTAATAGCTACTATAATTTTCCTTCCATAATTTAATTAAGAAAATTTATATTTTTTCATTTGTATGATAATACAAAGTAAATTTGTTATATATTCTATTGAAAAATACGAGTCGGACGTATATTCGTTTTATTCAGGACATCGAGTTACCTACGTACCCTTAAAGAGTAAACAGAAACGTTGATCGTCTATCCAAGTTCAACTTTAATCTTGATAGACATAACATTTTCCGACGTTCCATCGAAGCTTCTAACGTTTCTTCCCGCGGATCTTTTCTTTGCTTTCTATCTTCTTCTGTTTATCGGCTCATTCTTCTTTCCTCTTCTTTCCTCTCTATTTTCTCTGACTAGTCTCTCTCTCCTTTTCTCTTTGACAAGAGACGATTTCGTCTGCTGCGTTTAACCTGAATGCATCTTTCAGGATATTTCAGTCCCCCTTTTGTAGGTTTTTGAACCGGTACGCTATTCTTCCGTCTTTCTCTCTTCCCGACCGTCTCTACAGATTTGTTCGTTTTCGTTCTACCCATGAAGAGCGAGTCCCTTCCAGTAAAACTGCCCTTACCTGAAATCATCCCCTGCTTCATTCACTTATATACCTGTAGTGTCTCCTTACCGATCTTCGACAATCTCAATTTCTTCAAGAATAAATTTATAAAGTAGCATTACGTGGCTTTCATCAATATCGATATTAACACTTAAATAATAACACAAAGAAATAAATGTTATACAACCAACTAAACAATCAATTTGTAAATTAACTTTTACTATACATGTATTATTCTGAAGAAATTAAAGCATTTTATCTTCTGAAATGAGAATCTGTTTTAATCTGATATATGATAATCACGAATGGTACGTTAACATAAAAAAATTTGTTCATTTTTATGTTACAGAAGTGAAAGAGATGACGAGTAGGAGAAAGGGCCAAAAGGAGGCGATAAATAGCGGCTGTTTCTATCCACTGTGATCTAGTCATATCAATATTGTACAGATGTAACTATACGAGTCGCGAAAATTACGTCGTTTTTATTATTAGATTAATGGTAATTCTTTGTACTGGAGTCAAGATTACTTAATCTAGTACGTACGAAACGGGTTTTCAAAAATGTTTATTAGGATAGAGAGTACGAGTAAAGAAATGTCATATCTCGTCGTTAAGAAAAATCGAACGTTTGGACATTCTAAAAGGATGGAGCATTCCTGAGTGCCTTACAAGAGTGGTTAATATTTAATAGGAAACATAACTTGACAAATGTTCCATTCAGATAAATCATTTTATTCTTATATTTCTATTCTTAGAAGAATGTTATGTTGCGGTATTGAGAAAGATTCGATAAGAAACGTTTTAAGATATTAGGTGTTAGTATTATAAGAAATGATTTGTTGTAAAGTTTATGAATGTTATAGAAGTTACAAATGTTAATGATCCAATCGATACTAAATGGAAGTATCAGAGAAATAAGATATTTAAATTGATTCACGTTATTATTTAAAGGAGATTTCCTTGAAAGACACATTGTGAAATATTTGATTGTATTATAGCGGTTTGTAATAATATTGTACATAATGCACATAACAAAAAAAGTTAGAACTGATAAATTTCATTCATTAGTGTGCACATAGTTCACATTGGACTAAACTTTTATCACAAAATTTCATCAACATTCTTGTAAATAGATAATAAAAAATAATTCGTTAAATATATTGAACAACGTTACGAATAATACAGAATACAAATCTCATTATTTTCCTGTGTCTCTCACCTCCTCTAATGCTTAGAAAATTTTTATTTACGTTATTTACTAACAAGCAATTCAAAAGAGTATCCAAAATTATGCTTCTACTTAGTACTATTTTTACCAGTATTAACAAGGAGCTTTTCTTTGATATTTATTAATGTTTAAATTTCTGTAAGCTTCATTTTTGATAGAAAATTCCATTAAACATAACGTAACATGTTAGAAGGCATAATCATAATAAATGATGAAGCAAAAGATAATATCCTTAGGAAACTATGGAATTATACATTTTGTTTGAGCTGCAGTCGGTAGAAATTTTCACGAAACCTAAGTTAGAACTGACTTCATCCCAGAAAAAGGTACAGATACGTTTACTCTCGTTCGAACCGATGAAAAATCCTTGAATACTCATTGCTGTACAGTAACGGCACCTATCAGTTGTAACAAATATCAATCGAAAAATCAATATTTTGCATATTCATGGAAAGAATTTTAACGACTGCCATTTTATATAAGAGCATATATTGCTCTTACTAATTATTTGTACTAATAGATCATAGTTTTAGATATAATTCTCTTGGACAAGTATCGAACACTTCAGTCGTAAAGTTTTACTACATAGGAATAGCAACGGTGACTCACAGAGTGTTTAAAATTCATAAATCTTTATTCTAGGGTATTTTGGAATTGGATAGATAATTAGATAGACGAAGCATTAAGTTATATAAATTACATAATCTTATTATGCAATTTAATATTATTCCGAGGTATGTTAAATTAGATAGGTATATTGCTGTTGTATATTAATCATTTATGATAGAAAAATATGTTACCACTAAATTGTAAAAAAAGCTCTAAAGAAGAATGATTTTTTTTCTCACAAGTTAAATACATAAATTTTCAATATTGTATATACGAAGCTAATAATGTACAATGAATATCATTTATAAATTCGTTTATACATGTCGATAAGATATTTATTTAATATAAAATTTAAACATAGAGAAATTTCTAGTTATTTAAAATTCTGGATAAATGCGACTGCAGCCATCGTAGACTATTGAAAAATGTAATCGAAAGCACAAAGAATGTTATCATTCACTGTGTTATTATCGCTACGTTTGATCACTGATATCTTGCTACATTGATACGAAGAGCAAATTCACGGCACAAGTCGAGCATTGTCGTTCGATATAAAGGTGTCTCTTTATTCTCACCATTAGAATCACTGAGTTAAGAAAAATAATTGATAAATTACTCGATTGAATATGCAACTTAGAAATAAAAGTGGAAGAACTTTTAAAAATTGGAATTGCTAAAACTTATCTAGAACTTAATATAAATATTAGTTTAGTTTATGAAGTTGTCACGTCATAATATTTCTATGATTAGTGGCATTATCTTTAATAGAAACCTGCAAATTTAATATTCTATATGAATATATTTTAAATATAAAAGTACAAATGAAGAATTAACATATATTTTTAATATTTATTTCTTGGAACTGGAAACTTTTTTATATTAATTATTTAGATAAATAATATTAGTACTCAATTTTTGAAAAACTATTGAAAGTTACTACTATACTATATTTTATCGGAATTTTAACTGTGTGAAGTGTCATTATAATGTGTAAAATAACATTTGTGTCTTGTATATACATGCTACTCTAATATTTTTACTTTTTTGTATTTTGATAGCAATTTCTGCAACTTTTAATAAATTCACTTTATATATAAATTTTTTGATTACTTTTATTTTAAATATAAGCAGAATCTATGAAAAATAATGTTAAGCTTTCATTTTACTAGTATCAAAGTTTGAAAGTTATTATAGAGTAGAAATTGCATAATTGCCATAACAATAAACGCTTCGTGTTCCATTTTGATTCTTTAAAAATTTGTATGTTCCTTACTTTCTTAGCAATTAAAATTTTGTGATTTTGTAATGACGTAATGTAAAGAGTAGGTATATTCTTTTCTTCAAGAATTAATTAAAAAGTTAAAGGCAATAATGGGATTGATTGTATTGTATAATAGGTGGTAATTAATGATCTATATAAGAGAAAAATTACAATAGAATATTTATTAAGTAAAAATTGTATTTTTTAACGAATTAGGAAAGACTTTCATCAAAATGATATTTATTCATTCAAAAAACTGAAAATATAAGTTTTTTATGAAGAATTGCAACATACTATGTTACACGTACGCATTTTTTCTTCAAAATGAACGACTTAAGATTTTAAAAATTTTAGATCCATAATTTTAATTAAATAAGATATTAGTACCGGCATGACTAAATATGAACTGGATACAATAATTATAAACATTAATTCATGCTTCTTTATTCTTTCGAAGTTTTTAAAATATGTACTTGATTTTTTTGAAAAGTAGAGCTTTTATATTTTACAATTTTATAATAAAAAATTGGGTTTAAGAAACTTAAGGCTGTTTCAATAGTTAAGTAAAAGATCTGAATTATTTAATTAATATATAACTATATCAATAAATTATTTCCTTTTTTTATTTAATATTCATATCACATTTACTATTGACTCTGCCGAGCCAACCAGCAAAGCTAATGAATTATATTGTACAATAATACAATAAATATTCAGAAACTATAGAGTATCATAATGTTTAATGCTTTCTTTTTATGTGCAATAATATATGCTCATTAATTTAATTTTATAATATAATCAAATCTATCTATTCTTATGTAAGTATTATGTATAAGATTAACATTTATAAAAATATTTATAACTATGAGATGTAAATATTATGAATGTAGATATTTTATGTACATACAACAAATAACATTGTCGTGTAGTATATCTATATAATCAATTCATTTACTGCTACAATTTTTCTATAGGAATATAGATTAAAGATACTGGCTTACTTATACATATGCACGTATGTAAGTGTGTTACATATAACCACAGATCTTGTTGTACTTGCGTATTCAGTGATGCACCGATTTCCGTTGATTTACGTCTTTTGCGGTTCTGAAACCGAAAAATAACCAAAGGAGAATTTCGACAGAAAAATTACTGTTATTTCGGCTGGTTATTTACTCAAAAACCGCAAGGACATTGACAGGGATAATGGGAGAGGACTCCGCCCTTCTGCACCACACTTTTAAAATATACTGTCGCGAAAGAAAACATTTCAGGAACGCGTATATCATCATGGGTCTAAGTTTGTAGATCACATTAAGGTAAATCGTCCGAAAAAACGTCTCCACGTCACCACTCGTTCGTTAACTATTATTATGAGTCGTTAGTCGGGAACAATATTACTCTTAGAAGATGAAGTTTGCTGAAAGCATTGTGTTTAATAGAAACGTTAAGAAACACTGATGTAGCAATCTGGTAGATTTTGGAAAATATTTCATGGAAAGAATTGTGAATAAGACTTAATAAATACACAATATTAGTACGAACTTTATGTCTTCAATGAATTGCAACCCTTTCACGCTCGTTTTTGCGTACTCGCAATGTTGTATACTTATATAAATTATTAATTAACTGAAGATGAATGTACTTAATTTTAGTAAAATTTGTTTCAAATTTTAATATATTATGTCTTCTTCATAAAATAATTTGAAAAAATGTTTCTACCGAAGTTAATTAATAATTAATAAAAAGTTATTTTCCCCAACAGGTTGGAAAGGTTAAGTGATAAAAGTTAATGTGAACTGTTATATAACTAACACATGCTCGTAATTATTTATTATACGTTACATAGTTATTTCTGATATTCTATAATATAAATTAATCCTATGAAATATTATGATTGTAATATAAAGAATTAAACACATCTACAAATTGCATAAGGTTATTTATGTCAAGATTTATTATAAAGTATTTATACAATTTATTAACGTATTAAAATAAAACTTATTGTGGAATTTATATATGTAGTAAATGGAGAAAGAAATGTGAAAGACAAAATGCAAATCTAGCAAATAAAAATAGATTGGTAGAATAATCAATGGAAGGTTAATTACACATACTTAAATAATGATATCAAGTAGAAAAATTTCTACAACCACTAGTATCTAAAAATGTTAATTGATCCACTTTCTGTACTTTTGTCTAATGCCGCAATACATAGTACATGATGGATAAAATTTTGATACTGATTGTAAAGCGATAATCGGCTGCTAGAATTAATGCTTTGATATGATGCGTGTAATCATACTTCAAACGATAAAAGTGGACAATTACACCACACGCTGTTCCAATGAAATTGAGATTTCATCATTTACCATCCCCAAACGAGTATTGAAATTGATGGCAAACATTTCACGATTTCCTCGTTGAAGGTCACGCGAAGATCACTATATTCATTGAATTTATTTTTTATTAGCTATAAGACTGTTGTAATGTAAATACGTAATCCCGTTTAAAAATACTTTGATGACTTTAAAATCTAGGAAAAGAGGCTTGGAGAAAATTTGTTTGCCTGTCATCACATTTGATCCTTTAAGCCGAATATTCTCTTCCACTATTTTTTCCTATCATAAGAAATATGTGAGATATTTAAAATGGTCAAATTAGGTGAAATATCCTGTGTATATATCCTTACTGAATGAAAGGTACCATACGAAAATAATCTCGGACAAATAGTCAATTGGATACAAAAATAATATATATTTGCAGTATGTAATATTTAAATAGAATTTTTTTTTTTATTTGGATGTATTTTACAATCAATTCTCATTGAGAATTATAAGTAAATTATTTAAATAGAATAAGTACAAAAATACGATATGTGCAATAATATTATTAGTAGTGATAACTCAATTGGTATTTTATAAGGCTTTTATTCAAATTTACGATCAAATTACTTAAAATTACTTAAGATAATATAATTTGTTACATTAACACATATTTCGTACCAGCATACTTCTAATAAAAAAAAAGAAAGGATAAGATTTGTAAAATGTAAGCTTTTCAGCTTATGGAGTAAATTTAATAAAGGATTTAACATAATTATCTTTATACTCAATTTTGCAATTATTTCAAGCAGTAACATGGTAGTAAATGCACAAGAGAAAACAAACGAAAAAACAAAAAAAATTGAGTACCTTGTTTGGACAAGTAATATAAGATGACAAAATTCATCAAGTTCAAGATCAAAATTATCGCTTTACCGTATTAGTCGGCAGCGTAATGTAGGCACGCGTTACTTGGAAATCTCATGGTGAGACGTTCGGTCAAGTAAATCCTCTTATCCACATCGATGACGCCCGACCAGACGAGGAACATGAAGATGAACGCGAGGAGTTCTCTCCGCGAAGACGTACGCAGAACGATCGAATCGCAGACTAGCCTTACCGGTGCAACGAGTTAAAAGGACGAGGTTCTTCCTTAAGGGTACATTAAACATACGAACGCAGATCCGTCTAGCCAGTAAGGATCCTCGGAAAGAACAACCGACGACACTCGTTGTGCCTTGTTACTATCTCGTCGACGTCCCCTTCTTAAGGCCACGTTAAATTGGATTTAAATTTTGAGATTTATAACGCGACCATGATTCCTTTTCGGACAACTGTTACGATTCTTTTAATCTTTTTGTCGTACAAAAAGAAACCTTCGGTGGCTATCCTGGCCATTTCAATCTCTTTCAGAATTTATTGCGGAAGGGTTTCGAAATTCTCGATGCTTCTGATTATGCACTCTGACAATTAAATTTTCTGTTCGTACAGCGTACACGCATACGAACACAATTTATACATATATATGCAATTACGTATAGATTGGGATGTTTAATCTATGTATGTGTATTTATATTTTGTAAAAGTACCGAAAGTACCCATGACATTGTTGCTACGTATAGAATAAGCAAGGTAAGGGTGTACTTTAATCTTTAAACATTTTTATCTAATTAATTGCTACATAATTGTTACATAATTGTTTGTAATTGTTATATCATATACAAGCTAAAATATACTTATCTCGTCTGTTTCTTAGTAAGTCATATGTTTTGTTTGTTTAGATGTGTCACAAGAAATTAGTGCAATACTTTCGTACATATGGTATACTAATAGATATATGTGTATATGTATGTACATGTTAATCTAGTTGCTCTTATAATATAAGTTATGGCGGTAACTGTCGAGATAAAGGAACAAGTGGATGAATTTGTAATAGAAAAATATATTGAAATAAGTAGAGATATAAGTACAGGTATAGTGTTCGCTGATCCAAATCCTCACTCTTACAGTGTTACAATACAATAGGAAGAAGAATGATAAGGAGCACATTCATATATTTATAGCAAAGGACATTACCAAAAAGTTAATCTTGGTGTGTAGCTCTAGCTGAGGGCTAAAAGAAACAGCAATAGAAATCTACTTATAGCTCTTTTATTTCTAGACCTTGTAATCCAAAACAAAATTTATATTCAAGCGCACAATAATATGGATCTCTCCTTATTTTGAATTTTTTTACTAAATTCTATTCTCTTTGTAATAACGATCTCCAGGTCACGGATATAGAAAAGAAAAGGTGTAGAGATTTTCTTGAAATAATTACTTCAACAGTAACTATTTTTAATACATCTCATTTGTATCCCACAATGAATTGTGGATACAAAATATATTATGTACATAGAAAATAGTTTCTGTTTATTTTTTCGTTTAATATCTTTTATAAATTTTAAAAATATTTTATAATAACACGTGACATACTAATATTAGAGAAATAAGAATCAAATTGTGTTGTATTATTGATATTATTTGAACAATATTATTTATACATAATTACAGACGTAACCTACTGCTTCAAGATTTAATATAATTATTTAATTATATAAAACATCATTTATTAATAATAAGTATACTTAATGTTAATGCATTTTTTAATTCGCACATTTCTTGCAATGAATATTGCAAATATTGCTATCTTGAGCGCTTCAATCTTGAAAATCTCCAAGTTACCGATCTCTAATACTATCTGTTTTCCTTTATCTAGTTTATTCTTTGGTATCGGCTACAAGACAAGTTATGCCGGTGGTAATATTTTCACAGTAGGTATTATTTGAATTCGATAATGTGACACCGTTAATGGAGTTCCACCGTTCTGTGTTTCGTCAAACCAGTTGTTTGCCTCTTAGCTTATTAGGTATACTTGAGATTAGTTAAGCTAGTAGTAATTTTCCTCTTACCACGATGTTGGTTCAAACGAACCAGTATTCCAGTAAAACGAATCGCATAAAGATATCAATATCTGAGTGCAACGGAAGATCCAGAGAATCTAAACGCTTTTGGCAAACATAGCGATAAGAAAATTGATGGCGATCATTTTCATTAGTTTTATAGTAAAGTATGCAAATATGCATGTTTATAAAAATTCATATTGTATAAGTTTTTGCTCTTGTAATACATATTATTAGAAGAATAGAAGCATTCTTTATGTGGATGAGGAATACAAAATAATCTATCTACTGGTGTAATAAAGTAACTATATATATATAATGTAAGGTACCTCATAAAAGGAATAGTTATGCGAAATTATAAAATGAAAAGGAATATAAAATTTTTAAATATGGCTGTGAATACAGTAGAATCTTGTATATCCAAAGTCTTCATTATTTTATTGCTTTGATATGTATTCTATTATTCGAACAGGATGTCTGCTAATTATAGATCAAGTAAAAATAATGAAAATGTCAATAATATCAAGTAAAAATAATGAAAATGTATCCTATACCAAAATTTACATAGTTCAGCGGCCAACAAAATAAAATAAACTTCGTTATTAAAACAAACACGTTCCTTGATCTCTATTTGAACAAATAAAATTTAATATCAGAGAGGTATAATATTAGAATTCTTTTATTATTTGAAAATTCAATTGTCCGAATAATTTTCTCTCTGTAATTTTCTCCTCTATGAGTTCGGATATGGAAGTCTTTATTACTATTTAGTGATAATTTATATATGTATACTCATAGTGTTTTTTTTATCATTAGGTATGTGCAAGTATGTATTTGACATTATCACTGATAACGTTATGAGATTATTACTAAAATTATACTTATAGATATAGATAATCTGTAATATTTATAAATATGTATAATGTTATCACTTATGTAAAAGGATAAAAAAATTTAATTTTCATAATGCTTTTCTGATTTACTTTATTTTCATTATTTCTTCAGTATAAACTACGCTTCAATTTAATTCTGCTGCAACGCAATCGTGTTTATTTATTGTTAAGAAATTGTTTAACTTAACTTATTGTTTATTGAAACCAGAACCATGCTGAGCATAGAAATGCAGGATTAAACATTAAATTTCTTGTAATATATAATTAGAACATCTTCATTTCATACTTCATAAAACACGTTGACAGAGAATTAAAGTGAACAATAGTTTTATGATTTAAACAATAGCACGCTGCAGTTATTAGGTATTTAATGTAATTACTTGTAAAAAAAATAATAAATATTTGTTTATAGATAATCAATGTTTGTAGCAAATTTTAAAGAGTTACTTTCCAACGAATTGAGTTAGTTTCCTAGAAACCTTTTTCTAAAAGATACGTTTAACATTGTCTTCATCATACTTCTCAACGGTTTTAATCGTTCGCTTCATTTTAGTTCAACTTTGTTGCGGGAGTGCTTATTAGTGTAAAGTGTAGCCTGAAGCAAAATTGTCATGTTAAACGGAGCTGAAACAAGAAACGAGAATACATGTAATTTCTCCCCAGATGCACGCCTTTCGGTTTTTTCAATTTCACAGTACCTCCAGCTTGTTTCGCAAAATTGCAATCATATATGTATATGTAATGAATGTGTGTTATTTTTGTATTTCGTTCATCCGGTGAGCAGCGAAATCGGGTCGATAAAAAGATGTATAATCTTGTTGGATATCGTGACGTGTAATTTTTTTAATTCCATTTTACACGATTCCTGCAAATTCTTGGACGCGCTTTAATTTCTGCGCGCGATAAGTCGCTCCGTGTAGTCCATGATGGAAAGTATGCGATACCTGTTTGCTGAAGTTTCAACCCAATATGAGATACCTACTCCGAGCGTTCCAAAAATAAGTAGGTAGACTACTTTAATATTGTATGCAATCTCTACTGATAAGAAATGTTAACTTTCTTCAAATATACTTCATTGTGCTTAATCTGTGATAAAATATTAATGACTATTATAAATATTCTATGTTTCTAAATATCAAACTCAATTTGCTAATACTTTAAATAAAAAACTAAATTTTTTGACAAAACATTTCGAAATAATTCTAGACGACCAAAAAATATTTCTAGTAGTAGAAAAGATTTCGTAGAACTTCATGATCCTACAAAAGGATAAATGTAACTGCTCATCTGAAATAGACCTCATATAAGAATTCGAATGTTCAATAAGAGAGAATTGAAAATACCATAAGTAAACTGCGGATGTTTTTGCAATTTTATGTCTTTATGAATATAATTAGATATAGATAATATTAGTTAAATAATAATTAGAGAAAAATTTACAACTTGAAATTTTCCAAAAATGCATAAACATCCGCGATAATAGGAATTTAAGGGTGGTCCTATTCGAAAACAAATAATTTTTATGTTTTATTGCCAGATTCTGTATATTTCCATAATATTAGGAATGTTTTTTCGTGGAAGGCTACAATCGAAAGTGTTTACAAAGAATGATCGATATGTTAATTGGAACGATAGTGTAATTTATTCCAGTTCGTTTCAACATTATTTTACTCGTCATTTATCTCGAAAGTAAGATTTTAGCCGAGTGCCAGGTCAAAAGGAACGAGTCTATAATATATTCCGCATCGTTCGCTGTTCCCTCCTGTGGTTCAGTCTTCTTTCCTTCACCCTTTCGCAATCACGTTTCGCTGCGCCGCCAACGTGTACGCGATGCACGCCTGCATGCCCGTTAACTACACCCAGTCGAATAATTAAAAGCAAGTTCTTCGTTTTAAAATCTTTGAAGCTCTATCTACCTCGCGCGATTTCCACCGTTAAGTCAGAAATTACGATCAGTGAGAATAGAAAAGTGAGGTACATATTAACATTTGATATTGACTACAAGTTCTAAAGTATTAATATTAACGTAAGATTAAAAGTATTAGATGTTTGTAATCGAAATTTTGTTTTCAGTTTTGCTCGCTTCTTCAATTTCGCTAATGTAAAAGTAAAGACTGAGATAAATTATTATGCATGACTCGAAATACTCTTATCATGTGTGATCTTTAATAAAGTGTCATAACTTGTTATACAGCATAGGAGTACTTCATTTTATATAATCTTAAAATAAACAGAACAAGTTACTCAAGGATGAACGTCTTCGTTATAGAATAAAATGTCTTCATATGCACTGTATATTATAATGATGTCGGAAAATTATTTTGTTCATATTTTATTAATTACATGCATATTAACTTTAAAATTAACATGTGGATTGAAAGTGCTTATTACAATGTAGCAAGTAGCAAGGATCTGTTGTAATGTATATTGTTATTATATTTGTGACATTTAAGTTTATATATAATCAAATTGTGAGTTTGTAAGATACATTGCAAATTGTAGAAGTTAATAAGTATAAATGAACTCTAATACGTATGAGTATCAACATAAATAATGTCTTTTAATTTTTTTCTGACATTACAAAGAGTCATCATCTTCAAAATGTGTTTAAATTACTGAATTCCGACTTATTTACTTATTTTACTTATTTACTTTATTTACTTATTTACTTTACTTTTGGAATTATTTCTGTTAACGCTTCTCTGTCTAATAAGTTACCTTTCATTTAGAACAATGTTTTCTTCAAAATAACCAATAAGTTTATAAAAGTACTCGTGTTTGATAATAGTAATCGGAGGAAGCAATAATTTTTCAAGATATCGCAAATTATTTGGTAATAAAATAGCTAAATGAAATAACATATTTAAAAAATGTAAAGAAGAGATAAGTATTGGAAATTTTATATAAATTAATAAAATTTATAAAATGAATATAAATCAATATAAAGAAATTAAATATGTATCATATCAAAATTGTTACGTTTCTCTTCTGTTAATACGTTATTTTAATATATTTAAATATTATTTATCTTAATAATCATATCTTTGACTGAAGTTCATAGATTTTTCCTACTTTTATTAAATGCCTTGTATTAAAATATTTTTATCAGAGCTGATCTTGTCATGTCCTTCCTGTAATCTTCAATTCTGTACCTAAGTTCCATTTTCTTAATCACATTCTTAAAAATATGAATTTTCATAAATATCTGCAACCTGTTTATAACAGTTTAATTTCATTAAAACAAAACATTTTTTTATTATTATTTTGCCTATATTAACAAATAATAAGTTTCACATTTATTATATATATTTACTATAAAGTTTCCATATTACTCCCAGAATTCCCAAAAATCGAAGAATTAAAGTAATATAAAAACTCAAAACAGAGTTTATAGAACTATTCGAGTAGTATTTTATCACCGAATAAAATGATTTATATATTGTATTAATTATGATATAATAATCGTTTATATATCATAATAAAAATTATTCATTGTTCACGAATAATTCTTGAAAATTCGCTCTTTATTTTTCATTTGTTATTGGAAATAAAATTTTGCCAATTCTACTTATTCAGTACAGATATCGCACCGCACTACAATGCGATAAATCCATCGTCGCACACCTCATGCATTGTATGGTTCGGGTTAATAAAATCGTCATCTTGGCGGCCGGAAGCGATTGTGAAAAGCATCCCTCAGAGATGTATAAAGAAAATCGTGACACACAACGTTTTATAAGCGGTCCTTGCGGGCGGTCGTCATTCCTTTCTACTACGATACCATTTAGTGAACTCGCAGACGAGTTTTCCGAGAGTTGAATGGAAAGCGGGAGGGAAAAAGGAGACGGAGCGATTCGAGAATAGAAGGGATATAGCCCATGCTTGTACGTTTTACAAATTCGCTACGAATATCGTGGGTGGTCACGATGAAACGGCTTCCTCAGGGAACGCGCTGGAATCCCTCTGGTTTCAGAAGGAATTCGACGCGCGACTGCGAGAGATGCCGATCGAAGATACAATCGAGATGCTGACGATCACCGAGAATACCGGGATCGCCGTTGGCGAACTTGACCAGTCGTTTCACTGGCAGGAAGACATTTACGAGCTTGAGACAATGTATTATGGATTCCCTTACTAGAATTATCATCATCCGTCGGTGATTTTTTGACTGATTTAATTATTACGCATAGTTCGAATTAACAAAGAACGTATCCAGTCACGTACGTTTCATTAGTAAGAAATTAAACGCGCTAATAGAACGTGGATTATTTGGCTGGGTTGAATCAGACAAATTCAATTTGATACAGTGTCTTATACTTTGAACGAATTGTGTCATTAAAGGCGGCATTTTCTTTATCCTACTCGTCTTCGTTAATGTTAATTGTACAGAAAAATGTGTCAGAAGAAAATTATATAATTATTTTGGACGAATGTGCGAATATTTTATAACTGTAGGGAATAATTTTATCTAATTTTTGTAGTTACTTGTGTTTTTTCATATTATATAATATGTCGGAAATGAAAGGACATCGGGGCCTTTCTTTTGGAATGTTTGGGAAGGTCCCCGATACTTTAGTCCAGACTTTTTATTATAATCGTACTTAGATAATAAAACTGAAAAATAGCTGTTTATGATTCAATCCAATTATGTTTGCCCAAGATTTATGACAGTGGGCTTGGGCTCGAAATGACATAACGGGTAGCTGAACGTAGCCACGGTCACAGGAGGGACGTATATCTAATAGAGGTATGGATTAATTAAATAGCTTTCCTTAGAAACAAAGATTGACCCGAGGGATACAGAGAGGTACGGAGAGTAGTATATAAGGACAGTTCCATTTGGACTGGAGTTCAATTCGATAAGTTCGACTAGTCCAGTGCATAAGTACGTTGAGTCCCAAATCACAATCGTCATCCCATTGACCGTGTATTTGTTATCGAACGTAACTTCATCATCATCGACATCTTGACTATTCGATCATCGCTAACACTTGTTTACCTTTGTAATACATTTGCTTCAATATATATCACCTGATATACAACAACAATGTCCAACTCACAGGAAGATTCATTACAAGTCCCAACTTCTAAAATTGACCTGACAAATATATATATCAAAAGATCCTTTCTCACATACTTTCCCGTACAAACCTAAATATAGTCATTCTAAAATGTAAAAGCAAGCAAAATAAACGAAATACTTTGTATAATATGACGTTATAAATTAGCATCCTATTCTAGCAATTTCTTTTTCTTTTATTTTGAAGAAGAAAAACTGTAACGAGAAAGAAAGCTGTCAATTTATTTCTATCGATACATAATGGCATCAACATTGAAGATATTTTAAATTGATACATATACACTACTAATCAAAAATATTGGGCCACTTGATTTTGATAGAGTGTAATTTAATTGCAAAAGTTACAAATGGCTGGATCTGCAACGATTTCATTTTTTTATATATAATAAAAAATTTGTATCCTTCATTGTTAAATTTTGTAGAACAAGTTTTATACTAGAAAAAAGTTTCATCCTCGAATTAATTAGTTGTTAAATTATATGTCAGATAGATTTTGGCATTAAATAAACATATTTTGGCATAAATACATTCAAGTCTTGATTTCTAAAATAGGTAATTCGATGAATATTTGATTTGATACAATTTTGTATGTATCATAAGTGTTTTTAGTAAACAATTTACATTTATAGAGATAGTAAAGATAGTAAATAGATATATGCAGTTCCTAATCATTAACTTGTACTACTTAATAAAATTCAGAACATACTTTTGTTTCTACAAATTAATCAAAGTGTTTGAATACGTGCAAACAGTAGTATGTATAGTCGATCGTACAATTACGTGTACTTTAATAATTATTTCATCGAACGTCTTAATTTTAAACTTCAGAAAATGTTGCAATATTATTTCTTATCTCTTGTTATGAAACACAGTACCTACAGAGTACTTTACCCATAGTACTTTACCTTACGGGAAAAATATTTGCAATACAAGTTAATATAGAGTCAAAGCAACAACCTTGATTCGACCATAATTTAAAAAAATGATTTTTTAGTCAAAATTAGACAAGTACTTTCGTGTTTAAAAACTACATTTTAATATGGTAAATTTCATTAATTCATATTTACTTAAACTGTATTTGTTTCTCTATAATCAACTATATATGTTTACTTATCTTTTCCATTACAAAACAATGTATCAATATATACGTGTATGAAAGTCTGCATCTGGTATAAGAAATTGAAGTAAGACATCACACAGAAAAGTCTGACCACATTTCCACATCAAAGATTAGAGATAGGGTCCATAATACAAAGTGAAAGATAACAAGATCGATACTCTAGTTTCTGCTGTACTAGATGAAGAATCTCCCGCGGTGACCACCTCTCGCGTAAGACTCACACGCGCCTCCGCCAGTAGATGAGATCGCGTAGCCTCGACCATTTTCTCTCAAACAGGAGACAAAGGTAAAGCTTTGTAAATAACATCCAACTGCGGTCGATCGAATTTCAAGAAATGACCGATGACCCATTCGCTTGACATCAGCCATGGAGGGTTTCCAAGACTTGAGACAGTACCCGGATAAAATCTTTGAAACAACATCTTTCTAACCCTGCCGGGTTACGAGCAGAGCTGGCGTTGCTGGTTGGATTATGGTGATAGTGATTTAAGTGACGAAGATGAAGATTATCGCCAGTATATCTGTCTTGGTTAACGATAAATGTCGTGTTCGCAATGTTATAGTCTGTTACTAAACTTAGGGACGCATCTGATAAATATGATCCGATGTTCTCATATTGCAGTTACTGTTCTACATAGTTCTATATGTAATATATGTCTATATGTAGTTCAAATATATTATTTCTTGCGAAATTATTCGTAACCGCATAATTAATTGTTCATATTCGAATACTTTGCGTATTGTGTATAGTAAGTGAAATTTTTGTGGAGGGACACGTTACGACGAAAATCTACACTAACATTAATTATGCTTTTCGCATTTAAACTTATAAGTGAATGTAAAGGTATAAAGTATATATTATTTGTAGGTAATATCTTGAGTGGTTCGATTAATTTCATTCAGTGCGTTGATAAATGCTTAGAAAATATTGCAAAACACAGGAACATCGTTTTATCGTAAATTAAATTTATATATTTAATTTTTCCATCGCACGTCACATACACATATAGGATGCTTAGAACGTCAAGTTATACTATCATCCATAAATATTTGAATGTATGAAATATATAATATGGAAAATATACTTAACTAAATAAAACTCTTTAATTTAATACATATACAGTCGGTCGTTGATTGTATTTTGCTTGGGAAATACGAGTGTTTGCTGGTTTAAATTACACCAGGAGAAATAGATAGGTAAGTTTCAGTAAAATGAACGAGAGAGTTAAGCAAAGTTGTGGTTGCGGCGACGTGAACGAATCGAGGAACGACAAGCGATTTTGTAAACGGAACAGGGAAACGATGGTGCAGAGTCTGCGCATTTCTCGTAGAAAAATACCAGGATGACTACGGTATGACGACATAACTCTTCGACACGGTATAAACTCCAGCAGAGCCATTGTCTGTCGCCCGAGGCAACCGTTCAACGAAGAGCGAGCTTCATTGTCATGATCCCGTAACCCATGAATGGCTGGCTATCTCGTTTAACTTCAATTACCATGGCTTCCCTTTCATTTCATTGCTAGTACCGTCAGTAGAGTGGGGACACGGCATGAATGTTCTGTCTTCCTTCTCTTTTTCCTCTTTCTTTTTTCTCTATAACCTAGACTTTTGTTGCGGAAAACCATCTTATGCTTCGGATTACCTGGCCTCGTTAAATTCTCCTTTAGACAGATCTCGTTCTAGTCTAGTTCAATGCACAACAACAGGAACAAGACTCTATTACGATAAAGTTTTTCTAAGTAATCATGTGTAGGTATTGGTTCTTGCACACTATCCATGCAATAACAAATAAAATGTCATCGTTTGTTGTGTTGTGAAATGAATCACGAGAATATTTTGCACGTTCGTGTAGAAATGAATATTATTATTTTGAAGACAAACATTCGATTGAAATTTGAACTTTAAGAAGTTTCAGCTTAGTATTTTTTATATCGACTTCGGAAAAGAATAAAAGTATCTGAATTCGATATGTATATCTTTCTCTTGTTTCTTGACCAATCGGTATGATTCTACTTACATCTTGTAGGGAATGTTTTCTCATTGGTTCTGTTAGAAAAATTTTTTGGTCATCGTAAACTACTTTTTTTTTTCAAAAAGCTAATAGTTTTGTACCGATTTGGTGTGTGTTTATTGATTTCTCTAAGATGGCTAGACTAATCAAGATAACTTCCTTTCGCGTCTCGTAGAGCGTATTTTCCCACTACAAATTCTTTACATTTGTTTTTTGTAAACTATCTTTTTTGCAAAAATCCAATTTCTATGTATGTTCATCGACTACTCAAGTTTGGATTGAGCTAACAGTACGGAACTCTTTATATCTTCTAGAGGTAGTAGTCCACCGATCGGTTATGTTTACGAAATTTCCCCGATTTGTTCATTGTTAACTATCATTATCGCAAAGAACTTGTTGTTCACCAATTTCATTTACGTATGTTCAGTGATTGCTCTGCAATTGTTACATCGATATCGAAGTCTTTCCAAGACAGCAACTTTAGCCAACGCTTTAAAATTGCGTTTCTCAAATTTCAACTCGTATTTCCGTCACAAGAAACATTATTCTGCGAATTCGTTTTCGAGCATAAATCTACTTTCATTGCGAAATGATTTGTGATACACTATTAAGTTATAAAAATATCCTTCTCTATCTTATTCTTACCTATCTCTATGGTATCGATAACGGAATATACCTGGTTTATTCCTTATTCGCATGAGGGATTGGACAGCCCATACAATTTTTCATTCACTAATATGAACTAAGAATTGACATAAATAATAAATAGATGGAAATAAATTACCGCCTTATTAAATATATTGAGTGTAATTTCCAGGGTTAACATAGTATACATCGTTTATTTTCTAAACGACGTTAGCTTACTTTTTTCATTGTCTTTTATTACTTATATCGTAGCTTTCTTTTTTTCTTTTTGGATTGAAATACCTATGTAGTAAAAATAAGAGATTAGTAATGTTTAGGAATACTATGTATAGATTGGTTATAAATAAGTTATGCTATAGTTTTACGAATCCTTTAAAACTAGATTTATATAATTAAAATAATGCCTACAAGCGACGTTTTTCTATTTGGCCACTATTAAGTCATGTTATTGGTAATTTTGTTATAATATATTGCAATTAAGTGCAATGAAATGTAAATTCGTTGACATCTTTTTCTGTATTACAAGCATTTTACGAGATTTTGCGCCGCCTTTGAGAAAGTTGCAATATATTTAATACGCTATTTAATAAGTAAGTAGATGATCTATGTATGCATGTGCGTCTAAATAAAATATAAATAAAATAAATATTGTTTCATAATTTTTTGCGCTTTTTGATGTCGATAATATTTTTTTAGCAAAAGATCTTTTATTGCTTACATTCTTATGACTTGCCTGAAACACCTGTTTAAAGCTTTATTTCGTAAAATGTTTAACGTCAAAAATCTCACAAATTTTTGTTTAATGAATGTAGCAGTGACATAAATTTTACACAGAATATTACCAATGTATATTAATTATTCTAATAACTTTATTACTTTATTCATATGACTTTACTTGCTTAGATATAACCAATTGTATCTCAAAAAGTTTGAGCAAAACTATTGATATAGACATTTGTTTTAGTAAAGGAATAGATTCAAAGTAGATTTCCAATGCGTTCTTTGTGAGATTCGGTGTATGCATAGATACGTTTTGCCATAAATATATATACATATTACATATTTTTACAAATTTCCATAATTTCAAGAAGTATGAGATTCTCAGCATTGAAGATATCATTATCGAAACGTATTAATGCTAATATCGATTGAGATTCTAAAGGGAAGTGTTTACTTTGCATGCAATTTCCAGAGCCAAGAATGGCATGTGAAATTATTACAAAAATTAAAAATTAAATTATATAAAAGTCAATAAATAGTAAAAGACAACAAATATGATAAAAATTTGTGATTAATGGGGTGTTTTTCTCCGTACGATTAGAATTCTAAATCGTTATTACGGTGTAATATAAATTTTAATGAGAAATTTGATGAGGATTAATATTGGACAATTCCAACGCTTATAAATATGCAGAACTTTGCTAAAAGTGATGTTCATAAGAAATGTTAAATTTAGTTCCCTTATACGCCTAGTTTATTTTCGATGTAATGATAGGAAAGATAGAATAATTTCGCTCAAAACGTTCATTCTTGTCATTTCTTTTGATCCTTCCTTTTACTATTAGTTGGCAAACTCGAGTGTAACATAAACTGGTTTCAAATAGGTCTATCATCGTGCAGCAGCTTCATTTCGATAATAAACATTACGCTGAATATAATTTTACTCTATAGTTGCTCACGTACACATACGTATAATAACACCATAATCTAATGCAAAGCAGTAATTCAATAGGCATTATTCTTATTACATAAATCTAGTTTTAAAGGATTCGTGAAGCTATAACATAACTTATTTATAACCAATCTATACATAATATTTCTAAACGTTACCAATCTCTTATTTTTACTACATAGGTATTTCAATCCAAAAAGAAAAAAGGAAGCTATGATATAAGTAATAAAAGACGATGAAAAAAGTAAGCTAACGTCGTTTAGAAAATAAACGATGTATACTATGTTAACCCAGGAAATTATTTTTTAAACGGTTCCTGGGCAATTCATATTTCTTCCATACAAATATGTCAGAATTATTAACGAGATTCGTTTACCTTCGATCGTGAGAAAGCTATTCAAGGAAAACAATAGCATCTCCGTTGAAATATCGAGTATCCGGTGGAATATAGGTAGTGACCGCAGGGGGTCCAATTTAACGATCTACAATCGATCGAAGCGTTAATTGCTTCCTAATCGTTATATTCGAGCTCCGTATAAAAAAGAAAGAACGAAAGAAAATAAAAGGAGGAAAGTCTAACTCCGTCGAAAATTACGTTTTTCATCTTACCTTTTCTCGTTCTATCGGCCGCTCGATCTCGATTATCATTTTTGCCGATATGAAACCGGCATATCACTGTACCGGATGGAAGAAAGTCAACCTCGAGACATACGGACCACCTGGATATCTTCCTGGGAGGTCGCAAAAACTGGATATATTAAACAACCAGAAAAAAAAATAAAAAAGGCTTCGAGTGAAAAGAATCGTAACTTTCGGAACCAGGAAATAAACAATTAATATAAGGAATTTTATCTTTTTAACGATTTGTGATGTTGTAACGATACAACTTTTAAGTGGTGTTTTATATACCATTATATTATGTTACATTATATTTGATTGTCTGAATGTGGATACTCGGTGAATTCTTTTAATTAAAGGTAGATAACTACTTTATACTTTTGATAGCAATGTACAGGGGGTTCGAAAATGATTTGTCGCAATCACTATATCGTTATTTTATACCTCTGGATCAGTGAAGATTTGCAAAAAACGTAAGCGCAAAATTGAAGGTCAAATTTTTTTATTGCATCGTATGAGATTCATCGTAGGATTAAAAAATCTCATAGAAACCATGTGTCACGTCAATCGTCTTCTTGGGAAAAAATATTAAGGTTCCGCTAGTTTTCGAACTCACCTTATTTGCAATGTATTTTCATTTTACAGTCAGATACAGGTAAAATAGCATCTATTATCGCATATAGATAATTCACTCAGATCCATTATATTGGTATATCACATATCTTGCTTTCTATCTTTCTTGTCTCTATTCAATTATTTTTGTTTTTTATTTCATTTTTTTATCTAATTATCTTTTTATCTTTCTTCTATTTGAGTAACCTCATATTGACATTTCTATGTTGCGACCAAGTTTCTTCCCAAGATTACACATTCAGTTTAAGAGACAAAAATCATATTCAAGCCAATGTTTTAATTATTCAATGGATGTAATCTATTTGCCCGAAAAATGAACAATCTCCTTTTCTTGCTGCATTCTTATTGCGTTATTATCGTATTATTTTTGACTCGTGTTTTACTACTTTAATACAATTTCTTGAATTGAAAAAATATAGAAAAGAATCGTTGTTAATATGTAAGGTTTCTCTCTTCAATCCTATACTGAAGGTTTTTTTTTGAATATTAAGATCTTTTCACTTGTTGAAACAAGAGCGAGATTGGGACATAAAGATTCAAGAATAAAATCAGATATAAATTTTTTTAATAAATATTTCATTTGTTTTAGAGTTACAGGATGAAGCTTATGGTGCTGATCAAATTTCGCTTTTTTTCATAGATCTTCCACGGTAAAAACGATTTACCGTGCGTTGATCTTTCAAGATCATTTTCCTACGTCTATATGCCGGAATCCCACGCCTGTGAGAAACTTCCAAGGCAGGAAGTGACTATAAATATTTGCCTAGCTAGCCGTCTTTTACGATTACAACGCGATTCAGCTTGACTGGAGCTCGATTGTACTCATGTGACGCAATGTTCCGTTTTGCCCTGTGGTCGGCATTTACAAGTTAAAGAAGAACGATTTGAAGTCGCAAAACGATCACAAAGAAAGCTTTATCAGTGTCACTTTTATAGTTGAAGTTATTATTATGGATAAATATAATTTTGCATTTATTAACTATGGTTATTGTCTATATTTTACCAACTTGTTTTTAAACTATGTAAGACCTTAAGTATTTCGTGAAAGTTATTGACAACTCGTTATTGATATTTTAATTAAACTTTTCAGTAATTGAATATATATAAACGAATAAAATAAAGAGTAAGATAAATTAAAGCATTATATATATGGAATTATAGCATTTTTAATTTCTGTTCAAATATTTTTCAAAAATAAAATGTTTATCATATATGACACCTGTAGTTACACAGCAGAGGAACTGTATCTAATTGATTCATGAAATTATAAATATTTCATTTCATAAGTCAACACACAGGTCATTATAATAATAAATTATATTTTAGTATTTATAGGGAACTTTCACTAATAAATTATTTTCCAATATAATTTTCTTAATTATTTTTTAAATACAGAAAAGCTACTTTTTATAGGAATTATTTTTATATCTTTCTTATATCAAGAATCATTTATTATATCTTTTCCTAGATGAATAATTTCCATAATGTATTAATAAAATCTGTACTGGATCCTGCTTATTTTATAAAAAGTAACTCAACACGTAGAAAATATACATATTCTTTTTATACCTTTTAGAAAGCTCTATATAGATTATAATTTTATACGTGTTATTTTATTTTAAATTTTAACAACAATATCTGTTTTGGATTGTTAAAGATCATAAATATGGAAAATGTGGAAACCTATAGAGGTAAGCTAATATCGGATCTGATAAAATTGCAACTACGATTCCTCAACTACCTACAAGTATATAAGAAATTCTTGCGAAAAAGATTAACATTAGCAACCGGAACCATAATAATTATCCTATCAATCCTGTATGGCATGAAGAAATTAGTCATGCTTCTGAAACCATTAAAGGTACCAGGGGAAAAAGATAGCCCACGGTAAATGCAGAGGCTCCAGTTGTTAGTTGCATTACGAAAGCAATATATTCAAGTGGAGTTAATAAGCAACCGTATAGAAGTTGGCAAGGTCTAATACCAGCCTAAATATACACGTCGACATGGAAGTTTAGGGAGGGTCTTGAAAAGGCTGTGCGAATTAAAAAAAAGCAACAAAGCCTACTAATCTGCCTGCAAGAATTAAAAAGATATACTTCGTACTGCAGCAAAATCGAATCTACCCATCTTTTATCGATCTTATACATTTTACATCCTCGTCTTTTCTTGTTTTTTCTGACGTTTATCGTTTGCTTAATGTGTTGGAACATCAGCAGGATTTTCGTGATCAATAGCGATATAAAGAACATCACATCGTTACTCGTTCATTCTTAGAGAATGTATGCGTGAAATTTAATTCTTTAACGGTTCCCTTAATTGAAAAACTATCCAATTATTAAGTATATGCGTATATCTATGTCTATGAAAGTGTGTCATCGGTAGACTACATATTCTGGAAATGAAACGTATATAAAGGTTTATTTTACTCATTAAATCTTACAACATATACCATACCTTGAACATTTTTTATATTTCTGCATATTACATGGTTTTTCAGGTACATTTTTGCAGTTTTAATTTAATATTCCCACAAATATATGAGGTGGTATTAACGTGTTAGTTTATTAAAGAGACGAGTCAAAATGTAATAGTTAGTGTATATTAAAATCATTTTGAATATAAGTACAGAGATAGTACATATCGGTCGTAACTGTAATATGTCGCTCACTCAATACTACCGTATGACTTGCTATAATAATTCGCTATGATGTCGCTATACTAACTCGCTATACTGCTCGCTATACTCTTCGCTATACTGATTCGCTCTAAAGACTCTCCTTCCTAGAGAGGATGTTCGTCTATTTATATCGACCAGTAGACTTAAAAAAAGTTCAAATGTGATTCTGGTTGACGATTACTCATAACGGCGATAATGTTTTTGTTTATTCTTGAATAAATTCTTGAATAAATCAAAACGGCGTTGACACTCTAAGGCACAGTCCGGTGACTCATGTGTGGCTACATATATAAAAATCCGCAGGCTGGTTATCAGCGACCATTTTCATGACATAATACCACCTAAAATCTAAAATTCGTATTCTTTCTTTACTCCGTCACAAAGATCAAAAGATTTTCTCGTCCTACAAATTCTACAATGCCAATCTCTTATTCGATTATCAAAGGAAGTTCAAGTGATTCTTTGTTCAAATACAGGCAAGACCCGACCGACGCTTCTGAATAGAGCTAATAGAATTAGCTCCTGAAAATATTTATTTTTACGGAATTACCTTAAGAGAGGGGCTGCATACTTTGACGCACGATCGACGCATGAGAGGAAAGAGAGTATGATCGAGGCTCACGAGGGTCGGCTCATCGTAACAGTTAATCCGCCGGTGAAAGAATCTAAAAATGTTCGGGATACGCGGCATGGAAAACGAGATCACAAGACGAATCCCCAGAATCCAAATGAAAGTATCGAGTTTTCATAGGCTCCTAGGAAAATATTATCGCAGTAGTGGTAGGAGAAGGGGAGGCGGCGCAATTTCCAAGCAAGGAACATTTTTACGGCGACGCGACGTCTCGACCTCATCCCCGTCCATTTTTCCTCGGGAATCTTCCCCGTTCCCTTCTACAGGTACGCTTAGGTCGACTAACTTTGCCTCGTTTGGAGCCCATTCTTTCCCATTCACCTCTCTGTCGTTTTCTCTCGAGGACAATCCACGGTGTCCTGGGGTCTCACGCCTCGGCATTGACCGCTACCATTCACTGCTTCATTCTCTTCCTTCGACAGCGATTCTTTGTCACCCCCCTCAGAGATACGGAGCGCATCGGAGGGGGAAAGAGTGTCGGAGAAACCGTGAAAAATAAAGGAAGCCGAGTTTGCGGTGGAAAAATGAGGGAGATGGCTCGAGCCGCGGAATTATGGACCGTGGAGACGGGCTTCTCTGCGGTATTCTATTGAATTCACGCAGAATACTGCTGCGATTCGAGCCATTCTTGCTGTCGATGCTACAGCCACTTTGCCGAAATCACGCCCTCCTTTTCACAATGACATCAAGATTTATCGGAAACCCGGTGGTTGCGTATCGTGATTTTTGCGCTCGTGTTTCCATTCTTCCCTTCCTGCGATTCTTCCAAACACAATACTTAGACCTGATTGTGTTTTATTAAATCGACTTACCGTCGTTATTATCAGTGAATGCTGAAAATCAAGCTGCTATAGCGTTGTATATGGAAGTATCTTTTAACCAGAAGGACCAAACAATAAGAAATTATAGATAACAAGCAATAGTTCTTCATCGATAATATCGCATCTGATATAAAATATATGATGAAACTTGTATAAAAATATACATAGAAATTTTTCTCAATGTTGATGTCTAATTGTTAAATATCAAGCAGATTAGTTTGAACAAATTCAAGCAAATCGTGTTTTGATAAACATTGAAAAGAAAGATTAAAATATACATTGTTGGCCATATGTATTAAGAACATCTGCTGATATTTAGTGCAAATTGAATGCATTTCACTGTTGTTTATTCTACTTGTTCTATTATAAATTCGTTACGATCGTTCCATGTATGTCTTACAATGCAAAACGAAAAAAAGATAAAAATCCAATAAAAACTACGAATATATCTTAATACTTATGGCCGATAGTATAGATACATAATTTTCAAATAATTCTTTAATGGTAAAAGTATTTCATTATTTTATTTATTTTATATGTTATTTTATTACTTTCGAATAAGGTGTAAGACTTATTTTAGATATACCGTATTTTACAATTATAATTTACATAACCCTAATCACCAATCTTGGCTACTATGTCAGACTCTACTAATAGCAATATTGAACGAAAAAAATGTTATGCAAACAGGTTAATGTAGCGTGAAAGACGAGAATAGAACAGCGGGTTAATATTTATGAATAGTCAGATATTCCTAATCGAGAAAGGATATCTGTATTATTCAAAATACTCCAGTCATCCTATCGGTGATAAAACTCATCATCCCAACAATTAAACTCGAATGCATCAGCACTTAGTCACTCTACTTCGGACTATCGATTTACGATACTGTTCCTACCAATTGTGAAAGTATAAATGATAAAATTAGCATCTGTTAAAATATTGTGATCTGAAGCTTGAATCAATGGTGGCATTGCATCATTGCATCATTACCTATATTTATTGTCGTAAATATCATTTTTAGAGTTCACAATGCTTTGTAAAAATTAAAACTATAATTGTAATTTTTTGTAACTTCAGAAATGAAATCACGATATTAAGTAACATGTATATTTCTTTCATTTCCAATTACATTGTAAATACATTCACATGTATTGAAGGATAAAACGCTTCGATGTCTGTCATAAATCATGATCATGATATCTCGTCTTTAAAAAACTTTCAATGTATCTTTAGTATGTATTTCATAATTTAGCTTGCAGATTTGTGCCAACATCATAATATCAGAATATGAGAAAATTCATATCCCAACATTTTCATTTAAATTTCATCGTCCATCAGCGAATATCATAGGACAACATTCAGTACAAAAACCAAATACTTAAACAGAAAATAAAAGATTGAACAGATAAATAAAATTCGTATACTTTATAGGAGTTTCACATTTTTAATCAATTGTTGTCGTAACCAAAGAAAAATGTTATCTCTGAAACCGTAAAACATAAAACTATGTAGCTTTTTCCTTCACAAAATTAAAGAAACTATAAAATTTGAGAAACTTAAATAATTTAGCAGCCAGAAAAACCAGTTTTATAAATATCACTCACGTTTTTCCTAAATATAAAGGTTCTTTGCAAAAGTTTATTCGTAAACATAATGCCAAAAAAGAAACAACTGCAGTTATCTTTTTCTTTATATAGTATCAACTGCGTATATGCACGTGTTAACGATAATAGTGAGAATTGAAAATATTATGAGGATCAGACTTTGTTATATAACGTCGTATCCTTCTTTAGAACGAGACTCTATATTTAAGTCTGTCCAAAAAGATGTATTTAACGTTAATTTGACGATTACAAATATCACGAGTTGATGAGTTAGATTTAAAAATTAGATGTCCACGTGTAAATGTAATGTAGCCAATTCTAAATCGCCGTCTTAAATTAACCAACCACCTAATCGAGATTTACAAAGGTTCCATCATTATTGAGAAATTACAATTATAGTTTTTAATCAATCCAGAATATTCATTCTACGCCACTGGTGCCACGTTCGTTGTCATAAAAAGCACGTGCTCGATTTTCAGTTGGAACGAGGGAGAGAAGCGAATTCCGTGGGTAAAGCCGTAGTATATTTGTGTGGTATTCAGCGAGTGGATCCAAAGAGAGGCTCCGACAATTACGAGTACCTGGACGAGCAGCCTGTTGCTCCTCCCGGCGTACTCTGCGCGAGTATATACCGGACAGGTTTCGGCGGCGTAATTATTAATATAAGAGAGAGAGGATGCTCAAGGTGGTCCCACTGCTAGAAGGGCACGGGGCAGCTTTTTTTAATCGAGTCCTCGCGTGTAGGATCGTCCGCGCCTGCATACACGCGTGCACGCACACGCGCGTGCGACGCGCCGCGCCGAGCCGGGTGCGATACACAACGTATCATAATTACTGGAGGACCAATTAATGGGTGACTGGACGTCCTCGGTAATTTCGACAGGAAGCGATTTGTCAATTACTTATCTAATCCCGTTCATTTCTGCCTGTTTAGCTATCTACTTTTTTACCTTGGTGAAACATGATTATTTTTTCTGTGCCGTTTAGTTTCTGGAATCCAAAGAATCGTATAGGTATATCGTATATTTCAGTTCGGTGAAAAATTTGATACACCGAAAGGAAAAGAAACTATACTTTGTGGAGGATTAATTGAAATATAAATACCTTTGATTTGAAATAATTATACACTCTCTGCTTCATAACATTTTTTGCGATACACTCTCTGCTTCATTGCGTATTTAGCGATAATAATATTTTTATTTGAAAATTAGTTAATGATCGACGAATATAAATACAAAGGTAGTTAGACTTTTTAACAATTCTAGATAAGTAGATTTATCAAATAAAAATTGAATATATATAATATTGCTAGAATCGTGATTTGCAGTGAAATTTACATAAATATCGTAGTTAGTGTAAACCTATACAGCTGACAAGTTATCACAGGTATGATTTTTAATAATTTACTAATCAGTATTTTATATTTTGAAATGTGACGAAAATGCGGTTCATATCTACGTATACTGACACTAAATTAATTAAAAATCCTGAATTTTATCTTCATTTAAATATGAACTACTGTAACGTAACATTTAAATATAATTTGTTGTCAGGCATAAAATGCAAACATATTATACAGTAACAATGTAATTTGTATTTTTTATATTAGCGTTTCCAAACACATAATTTGTTTAAGCAATCAAACGCTACATTATTAACACTCGCAGCGCAATGTATATAATATTATATACGTGCATATAAAGTAGACGAATAGAATATGAAATTGACCTCCCCAAACCAACGATTAAGATTAAAAGAATTAATTACTACGTTCGCACCAAGCCATATAAAAGTTCCATATAACTGGCAATTAAGGAATACATGTTTAAACAAGACGACACCAAAAAGATATTCAGTTATCTGCTGGCAAGAACGAAATTAGAAATTCAAATTGACATCCAATGAGCATCCTCGGTGGTCGATATATATAAAAGACGAAGAATAGAGAGGTGAGATAATATCGTTCGGAACGTTCCTCGAAGAAACACAGTGAATTTGCCGAATACGAGTCGGATAACATTGCAAGATCTAACCGACGGTTTGTGCATGCAATTTGTGCGAGTGGATTAACGTGTAAACTCACACGAGGGCCTGTGGGTATGGTCGGAACGTGCGCGTGTTCATGAGTGCACGCATACTTTCCACGTAAAGGAGCCTACTGGCCCCGTGGCACACGAACCTACAAACCGAAGCCAGCGCTCCCGATCATTTTGGGTCTGACCAGTACAAACCGTCAAAAACCTGTAGTTCCCTTTTTCGTGGTTATACGTGTGCACGAGCGTATGCATTGCGAGAATAAACAATACCTCCGCTCTACTACCCAGCGATTCCATAACGAGCCTTCTGAAATATTCAGTGCATCGTAAGCGTCAGTCGAAAATTAAAAGTCGGTTCTGTACCAATCGTGCCGCCACGACGAATCGAAAGCAACGCTCTTCGTGCTTCGAACGATTCTCCCCTTTCATTTTTTTTTTTTTTACTTTTTTTTACTAACTGTTAAGAAGCGGATACCATTATACGCAGTTCGATGTAATTTCCGTATTTCAGCAGGTTCTCGTGAAAGTCAGTAATCTTGGCTGCTAAGAACATATCTTGAAATTTTCTTCATTCTTCGGACACCTTACACAATTAATTCTTCATCGTGCACACGATGGATGCACGCTCGTAATGCATGGAAAGACTATAACGTTCTTCACGATCGAGCGAAGTCAAGCTCGATGACACTGAACAACACCTGTTCAACGATAAGTGTGTGTGTGTGTGTACGCGTGTGCATACACTTAATTCGGGCAGGCTTTTTGCGCGACTTCTTCGAGTTTCAAGGAGCGCACGAGCGTGCGCGCACTCTCAAGGCCCATAGGCGCGCGCGCGGCTGACGAGTTGTCGATGCAGCGTGGTAACAGTTACCGAACATGGTATATACCGGTTCTTCATCGTTTTCACCGCGTTCCAGTGGCTTCAATGTAGCCACAAGGCGATATACAGGAGCCGTAGTACTCTCGGTACCGTTGTAATCGTTGCAAGTAGGAGCAAGCGACTCGTTTCGAACCTGCCGCCAAGTACGGTAGCGTTTCCTCGATACTTTTTTGCAATCCCCCAGAGAATGCTGTAACGCGCGTGCCACTGTCCCTCTTCAGCGGCTACGCTTCTGGGTCGTCCAGGCCCTTTCGTTTCACTCGTCTTTCTTGCGAGCATCGTCCCGCCGAAACGTTTCTCCAATAGACCTTATTATTCGGGGACGTTTACCCTCCACGCGGCACTTTCTTTCAAGTAAAAAAGACGTGTAAAGGTGGACAAGTACTTTTTTGCCACGTAACCAAAGTCCTTTGAAAAGATTAGTTTGTGCTTAGAGTCTTTGTTAATTCTGTGATGCAAATAATATGAGATAAAAGGTAAAGAACGATCGCGAAGTATTTCATCTTATATAGAGTAATGTAGTAAAATAAACTGATGTTGTAATCGAACATGTATAAAAGGATGTTTTAATTTCTGCATTATACGAGGAACGTGTAGCATAAGAAAAATACTTCTGTAAATTTTGATGATGTAAAATAATGTAAGGGCTACAATAATATTAAGTTGAAATATTTTATAGACACGATGCTATTAACTAGAAATATTAATTAGAAGTATCAATGGGGTGCTAAAATAAATTTATCGATTCTTACATCGTTTCGTGGTCCGATCATCGTGCGTTCTATATTGCCTACAGGAAGAATATTTTTAAATAATTGTTCTATATCATTATGTACGTTTCCAAAAATACGTAAATGGTACTCCTGGAATAATATACGTGAAATTTTACATACATATTAATTTTCTTTAGATTTGATCCTTATATTACACCTTATATTCTTTAATAAGTTCTTGAAACGTTAGATGTATTATTTTTAAATTTTGTTCACTAGATTACGTTTCGTTTATTAGATTGAAAAAAATCTTTTGTTACTTTACACGAGGAATATCTTAGTTCCTAGTAAAATTACATGTTTCGTTTTGAAAAATAAGCACTCGGTATACGAATGTATTCCAAAAAATTAATTGTTCGATTATACAACGTACGAAATTAGCATGCGATTAATCCGTTGATAAACGCGATAAACCGCGACTGACCATGACGATAGTATACGCGCATGCGCAGTTGCTTACTCGCCACGCGACTGCCACGCTCGCTATCTTAAAATTTTATCTCACTTCCTCCTACTTTCGTTCTCACCAATTTTCTCTGTCCCCCTTCCGCTTGCTATCAAGAAATACCGATTAGTATCTCGGTTCATCTCCACCCTCTCGTAGAAAGAACATCTCTTCTTCCCTTCCTTTATTTTCTTTTATATTTTCTTAGCTCTCCTTCTCCTTCCCTGTCTTCTTTTGGTTCTTCTTGATCTTCTTCCTCTTCCTCTTCTCCTTCTCTTCTCTCGGGCGCCGTCAGATTTACTCGCCTTCTCGAGTTGCTTCTTTCAGTCTCAAGCGCTTGTAGTAGGTACTTACTCGAGGCAACGTATACTCACACTGCGTGGCTGCATTCTATTCATGTTGTCTTCTCTGTTGTTCTCTGCCAGTGATGGACTACGTGTGTACTAGAACGATTTACATAGTTTGAATTGTATTTATTGGCGGACGTTAAAAGATTTACATGCGTACAGTCGAGGGTAAATCGATGCTATTGAGTAACGTTTAAGTTTTGAAGTTTCGCAGATGTAACGTATTTTATGAACCGCGCGGACGCAATCAGTGAAATAGTTAATGTTAGGTGGAAGAAAAAAAAGAACCATTATTTCCTCTTTTATTTTACGTTCTTCCCTTGATTTATTAGATTTTTATTAGGATCGTTCGATTATTTTAATTTTATAATAACTAGATTTATAAATTTATAAATAGTATCGAATAATCTGGAAGACAATTTAATAATAACAGATGCTACCAAATCGTACAGACATAAAGTTGCAATAGAAACAATGAGAGAATTATACAATTCCACTGAAAGAGGAACAACTCTAAAGCATTTTGTATAACATCACAAATATGATTTTATTAGCAGCATGAAAAATTATATTGGACAAGATAGAAGACAAGAAAACTATGAAAGGATCATCGAGAGAAAAGTACCTTTTAATTCGTCATTTAGCTCTTAATAGCAGCTATTTATTGCTAACATAAACACTTTTCAAATTGCTATTCCTCAAGTAACATTAGAAAATTTCCTATAAAATTTTTTTTTTATTCGAGATTTCGCCTAAAATGCGAAATAAAATGAAGGCCAAGGCAATACAAACAAGTAGTATCATGGAATCCATTGGAACGTCAGACAATGAACGAACGCGGTGAGTTTGAAACGTTTCGAGGGCGATCGGTGGCCATCGCTAGAGCGACGACGGGAGCGGGAGCGGCAGCAACTTCTCGGGTTCCCACCGAACCCGGGTTCTTCGTCTTTGTCTGACCCGCCGCGTGGCCGATCCTTTTCTCCAACGATGAGCCGGTGTATCGTGAAACGCGCTCCCGAGGCGGCTGCCTTTTATTTTCTCGGCGTGCGTGCACCCTCCGTTCAGCGACTGAAACACTGTTGCCTCGTGAAAATAAACGAGCTGGAGGTGGAATCGGCACTAAGAGAAGCTACAGAAAAACAAAATAGACGAAGACATGCACGTAACTCATTTCGCGCAACGCCCCCTTTCGCGTACCTTCCACAAACTGACCGCAAACAAAAACGATTTAATAATAATTTAATCAGCTTCGCGACAACTGATTACTATTGCTGTTCGCGTACCGAATTTCCATTTCATTTATTCCATTTATTTATCTGTTTTGTTTAAGTCACTTCCGTTTAACTGAAATTAGAGAGATTAGTAGAATACCGTTAATAAAAGCCGTTTGTATTCGCGTAATCTAGTTTCAAGAGGATATCCAATGGAAGATAATAAGGAAGTACTTACTTAATTATCTATATATATATATATGCTCGTATGTATGTATGTACATAAAATGTTAACTATAATAATAAACGCAATAGAAATATTATGTACACGATGGAAATATGACTGAATATACGGTTGAAGAAAAGTTCAGTTGGTTTAGAGCTTCGATGTCAGTAAGTACGAAACTGGAAATAACATTTGAAGACAACGTTACCTAGCAACTGCTACTTCCTTTCAAATCAACGAATAATTAAAAGAACGACTTCACTTGAAACTCGAAAACATATTTCAACTCAAGTAAATCACCATTTCTCTTTCGATCTATTTTTTTATGGAGAATCTTACCGTGCTTGATTGTGTTATACTTCACGGAACACTAATTATTCCTATAGTATGATATTTCACTATGTTCCATTTTGTTGTTTGATATATAATATATTTGCGAGCGTCGTACAGTTTTCGCAAAACTTTTGTGCACTGAACGAAACTAGTTAAATTATTGATATTCCTTGTGAAATTAATAAAAATAAATAAACGTATGCGAAGATGCGTTATATAAGGTTCTAATATATATATGAGCTCATTTCCAACGCATTTAATTTAGTAAAAATTCTAATTAAAATAACTAGTTTAAATTCCTTAAAAATGTAGTAGTGATATTTAAATCGTAACTAACAAAGAGAATTGTAAATCATGAAAGTACAGACATTTTTTAAATAAATTTTTATGATAACCTACATGTGTGCATTCATTATTTACGCGAGTAAGATAAAATATATGAAATGACAGTGGTATTCTCGGAGTAAGACGCTTTTATGAAGACTGTTCTGCACAAGAATCAACCTGTCTTCGAAGAATACCGCTGCATTCAGCCCCTATTTTCAGGAAGTTCATGTACCTTCCAATCGCTAATTGAATTATTGTCGCATGATGAAAATAAGTTGGCATTGAAATAAGCGGGAAAGTAGTTATGCATAAGGAAAGTGAAGTTAACTTCATCTTTTTTGAAATTCCACCTCGAAAGTTAAAAGGAAATACATACATTCATATTATTATATATGTCATATATGTAAATTGGTATAATTTAGAAATATAAGAAAACATTGAAATTGATATATTGTAAATAACATAAAATATATAAATATTACGTTGAATATAACTGTGGAAAGTATGTACATTATATTCACATAATTTCTTAAGCTTTCCAATAATTTCGTTTTTCAACTTAATATTCACTTTCACTATGCAATTTATATTTTATGTTTTATTCTGAATATAATTTATGTATTTACTGAATTGATAATGCAATTATTAATACACTATAAATACAGCAATCCTTTAATTCAGTTTTAGTAAATAATTTATGTTCCAAGTAATCCTTTTCTTATAACACGTTCTTCATCGTGCGGGAATTAAAATTCTATTAAATTATCAATAACCATTAATGAAATGTCAGAAAACAGTAAGAATCTTACTCGTCTGTAGATTTAACATTCATGAATAGGAATTCTGTATTCAAGTCACAAAAATTGCAGAGAATATCTAATTAGTTTTTTATTAGTTATTTTATGAAAAATACAAATATGAATATACTGTTCTTATAGTAAAAATTTGCTGTAAAATTTCATAAGATTATTTGATATCGTTAATTAAATAGTACATGCTTGGAAATTGTTAAATTACATAACTAAATAACAATGTTTATTCATTCTTAAAAGTATATTTCATTTGAAACTCTTGCGTAAATGAAATTAATTTTAAATGAAAAATACAAAATTACGCTATTACTATAATTAATAGTTATTCATCTATATCAATGAGTTATTGCTATCGTATCAGTCAATCACGTGTAATACATTAAGTACATATGTAACCGGTAAAAAATTGAGTTCATTAAAGCTTCGAAAATTTCTTGTCATTGTAAAAGATTACGCAATGGTAGATCATATTTTTTTTTTTTTTTTAGTACAGTTCTCTTATTGCTCCAGGAATGAGAAAGGAAAAGATAAAAAAACCGGGTCCTGCCTGCAGGCGATTTCACCGATACTTTTCGAAAGAGCTTTCGCGAACAGCGGATGGATATTTATCAATCGATCGGTAATTTGGATCGATGATCACGGAACTTTGAGTTGTGTACGGGTGGAATATGTAAGCAAAGTTATGACGTATATTAAAAGGCACTTTCCAAATTGTTTATGGCGATGTATGCAGGAATTCATTAATCCTTTCCAGGAAATTCTTGCTTTTGGAATATATTCTTTTATTTATACTTTCAATAATTAATGGTACTATATAAATGTCTTTGCATCGACAAAATGTTACCATTATGTCTTGTCTTATTATAAATTATCAAATAATTTAATAAATGTAAAGTATACAGTTACGTTGGTATATTTATATATGGTATGGTTGCTACATATATTTAATAAGATAGGAAACATTTTTGTTTTTATTTCTATATTTCAACTAATGTATACTTCTGTCATTTACTGTGGCTATAAATTTATTTATATTTATAGGTTAGTATTCAGTCGTTTTGCGGATATTATCAAACAAGTAAGGAAAATAAGATAAGTATGCCCATGCAAGCGATTCATGCGACACTACACATTTATATAAGTCTCCTAAACAAAAGTAATTATTAAATCTCTGTTAACATTAAAATAACTGAAGGAAGGCCTTATCGAAAAGAAATATTTATTATGCAACACTCTAATACTACGATATTTTATTTGTTCTGATCAATTTTTCTTTAATATTATTTATATCAAATAAAGGCTAAGGCATTTCTATACATTTCTATATCGACTACCGAAACATTCAATAACATTAAAATGGTAAAAATAATACAAGTAATCGCCGCAATATAATACATATAGTGGAACATTTGTAATATCTAGTAGGGTAATAAAAGAATTCGAATTTGAAAAGTCGTGACAATACGAGTCAATTGTATTATATCATGTATTTTCAATACTTGATACAAACAAAATGTGCAAAAGCCATAGAAATAAGTTTTCTAATTATACTGCGGAGTACATTTTTAAAGATTCACTATATGATTTTCTTTGTAATAAATATACAATTAACAAACTATAATTCCGCGTTAAGACAGCTTAGAGGATAACTTCATTAGCTGAATAAGTAGTTACTCCAAGATAATAAATGTCCAAATAATTGAATTTTCATGAAAAATGAAAGGTTACTGAATCTTTCTGGAAGTTACTGAAGCTTCTGAAGGATTTATTTATGGAATGCCGTAGCTAGACGTGTATTATAACCTGCATGGAAAATGCGCCGAATTTTATTTAAGAATTACATATTAAAATAACTAAAACCTGTATAAAAGGTACCAAAAAATTGTGATATAGAAAATATTTAAAAATTTGAACAGAATAGAACCCAAAACTAACTTGTTCAGAAATATTTACATGTACAATGTATTCTCTGCCACATTGAAGTATCTGTCTTTAATATTTGTACCATCTATAATTCGTATTTCCCTTGCTGGCTATAACAATGTGTAGTTACTTTCAGTTTAAATTTTGCTAAAATATCTCTACAGAAAACGTTGAAATCGTGGGAATGCTGGAATTCCAAAATTCCAAAATTTATATTTATCATTTTAAGATATAAATTTAAATATGTTTGCTTAATTATTTATATAATTGTTTCAATTTTACACGTTGAATCTTATTTGCATAGAAAATACCAGATAACGTCATTTAAAACATTAAATTATCTTTGGGAAATAAACTTTCCTTATTGTATTTCATTCATAAATACATATGCCTAATTTATTGTATTATAAAAAACGTAAATTGTATTATATAAATATACATAGTATCGCATGCGTCACAGTGAAACTTACACAAGTGTCCTTAATTTCGAAGGCGTATATTAATTATTTTGACACTATCATAAACATTGACTAGCGAAATTTGGAAAACTGTGAGCGTCGTTCCCAAACTGAAACACGCAGCCATACAATTACGTATTGGAATTGGTGAGTGGTCGTAAGAAACGAGATGGAAAGTGAACTTCTGCTGAGACAACTGGCCAAATAATAATATTCTACTTATACGAATAAGTGGTTTGAAGGAGAATACACAACGAGACAAGGTTGTCGCCCCAGTTGATTGAATTTTCGGCAGCAGCCGAAGGATCGATTTTGCGGCATAATTTGTAATGAGCCGTAGTCACGTTTTCGGGAGAGACGAGCGAGTTGGCGTCGTCGATGCAATTCCGCGCGAGAGTGTCCACTTGTTTTTACCAGCAGGACCAGGCAGGCCTGTTCGCTGGATGGTGTATCATTATGGATTCGCGTGCGCTGCCCCCCGGTCATTCTCGTCTCATCTTGAGCAGGTTTTCCTCTTCTTCTATCCGCCAGAACCGCCACCCTACCTCGTCACTTCCTGTGCGAGCGTGTGCGTGCGCGCACGCGTACACGGACCGACGAATCTCCTCTTTTTTCGCCGCTCACGGAGAATTGACCTAACGTCCACCGAGAATCCAGTCAGGTATCAAACACCATCTGATCATACGAGAACTTTGCAAACCCATTCAAGAACGGGCCACCATGTCACACTTTCGTTTGGAATACCGTAAAATGAGGTGAATAGCAATAGTTGATACATTTTACATATATTACATATAAAAGTAAATAATTTATTAAAAGTTATTCGACAGATACCATCTTTAGAAAATCTTTATACCAAATTTGTAATAAAGTTGGATGTGAATATTTTATTTGATCTTTAGGCATATAGGTGTTATTTATTTTGCACATCTTGTATGCTTAACAAGCTTTGTATGCTTTATTAAGAATGTGCAAAAATGTATTGTATAAAGCATGATATAATAAAAAATATATTAATATAGGTTTACAACATTTATAAAATTCAATATTATTTACTATAAACTACAAGTACACACGTGTATGTACACATATCGCGTATGTTACCAAATAATTGTTATTAACCAATTCATCATAATTATTAAATAATATCAAAAAACAAAAAAATGAGTGAGTTAATAATACGTATTATAGTAAATAGTGAGTATATATGATTTTGAAGAGAAAATTTTGTTATAAGCCGGACAAAATTATAGAAAAATTGACAGAAGTCATTGAGGTAAATTAAATATTAGATTTTAAATATCAAGATATAAATTAATTTTATTAGATTCAATAGACATTATTAGTATTGTATACTTTTAATTTACATATTTACTACAATAAAGAAATTATTTCATAGTCTTTGCACATTTTAGTATATTTATATATTTCTGCATATGTTCATACGTTATATTTTCACATTTCACGTATTTTACATTTTAATATATTTGAAATGTGTAAATATTCACTATTTTTATATCTCTTTTAGATAAAACAAAATTGTACATTTCTATATCAAAGCAGAAGGGACAAATTTACGCTGAACGTGAATTTTGTTTATATCAGCAGTTGAAGATTTTACTGTAAACCGAAAAATCGTAGCAGCAAGTGCAGTTCTTGAGAACCAGAATTGCGAATACCGGTTTTATCATCAAAAAGAGTGATGAGAGTTTCTATAATTAATTTGTAAAAATCAGTACATTTTTGATATCATAGAATGTGTACAATCATTGCTAAGTTTTTGCAAGACTAAATTCACCTAAAAACTTCAAACGAAGATTAAAACATTGATCACTGATATATTCTTTAATCGAAATTACTTTCTGCAATGATTTCATGATCTTTCGTTCTCTGTTGGATAAAGTTCCATTTTTGAAGTTAAAAAATATTTTTCCTCAAAACATTCTGCCACTCAAAATATAACTATATGATATACCGTCAACTTTTTCTATTCACTCCATAAGATATATTAATATATCTAATAGCTATTTTTGTTGTAATATGTATCTTGGTTTATTTTTAAATGCAAAGATAAATTAGAAAAGGGATGGTATTAAAATCTAATAAAGTTAAAATTAAAACATAACAGAGTCAACCAAAAATCAGGTTTTGATATCCACGGTAGAATTTTGTTTTTTAATTGATATATGTATATGAATAATTTGTATAGGAAAAATTATTTTTTGTACAAAAGAGATTTGTTCATACTTCGCATTTTATATTTTGGATGAATAAATGAATTTGCAATGAACGAATAACGTGAGAAGCAATTATCGAGATTAGATCGATGCATTTTCTTTCTATTGCAATAATTTTTTCACTTTCCACGCATTCAATTCGTCAATTCGTTGTAATAACAAGTGCGATACGCAAGACGTAACTTATAACGAAGCTTTTAACACTAAATAGAAACCGATATGTTTATTATGATGAATTTAATTTCCTTTCCATTTACTGCTGGTAAATTTCAGATGAACTGTGCGATAATAATCAGGAACGTGTAACGCGAGAAGCAATTACTGAAAGTAGATCGACGAAACGGCTTGTTTCAAATAATTACACCATCTCTGGTAGAATGTTATTTCTCGGTCCGTGTATTCGACCTCGACCATTCAAGGTGTTATGTGAATTTTGATGTAGCTTTTAATCAACTTTCCGTAATTTGACTCCTAATGAGATCTTGTTGTCAATTTTTTAAGTATACATAGTTTGAGTATACATAAAGTATTAAAAATACTACACATATTAAATTTTCGTTTCTCTTATTCTTTCGTTTTTTTGAAATAAGATGTAACTTTATATATGTGCGAATAACATGATATAACTACCTATAATTATCGAAGGGAAATGAAGGATCAAATCGTTTGTTTTATGTAACCACTTTTCCTCTCTTTCTTCTTTTATTGAACCTAAAAGGAAACAAACTCATAATATAAGAATTTATGCAAAAGTTAGTATAAAACTAAAATAATTCTTCTTGAGGAGTTTGTTTCCTTACTATTTACTATTTTTCAATATATATGAGGTTTTATACAATTTCAAAGAAATTACATCACTTAAGAAACCGGTAAGTATACATGAGAACACGTTTCAGTATCTGGTTCATAAAGCAAAAAGCTCGTGTTCACTGGCGCGTACAGTTTATATTTCCTTAAATTTTTTAATAGATTAATCCTATGAATATTAGACAAAAAGTGTTACATTTTGTATCACTTATAATTTCAATACGTAAAGAAGATGCAGGAAAACATTGGAACGATCTTATCAGCGATTAATGCATAGGCGCCATTACATTGCAATAGAAAATTCATCTCTGTGCTTTAATTCCTTGTACTATTATTATTGCTTCAAATCAAGTTTAAATTTGAACATATTTTCAAAAAATGAAATCTATTAAATTTTGACTGAATGATTGTAACTGGAAAAAAGAGAATCCGCAACAAGACTTATCGTAAAAAGAAAAAGTGATTTTATCTGAATCCGCGAATAATAGATTCTTTCTGAAAAGAGTTGGATCGGCGGAGAAACGGCGGGCGTAAGGTACCAAATTCAAAAGCCTCGTTTGGATAGAAAATAATGGGGGACTGTTCCATTCTTTTATGTAGCTTTATTTATTAAATTCACCGTTGTGTTTTTCTCTGGCTAGACGAAAATCACGATGATTGCTTGATCCTTTTTTAACCGGAGATCTTCAACCTCGATAAATCCTGTATGATCTACGGAGTAGTGTCGATCTTCGTTTACAGTTTACAGACTAGTTTCTGTTTCTGTCGTTGATTCAAAACTTAATCTCTCCGAAAATTTGTGGATCAATCTTAGAAATGATCGATCATTTAATCGTGGCTGTTATCAAAGTATAGCATTGTTGCTCCTGATATATTTGTAACTACTTATTCAAATATACGAGTATATATATGTCTTAGCCCGTATCAGTACTAGCAAATTATACATGTTTAAATATTTATATCGTAACTTTGCCCACTTACTTCTTCTGTTGATTTATTATTTACGATTTAGCATAAAATGTATTCCTTAACTGTGTATCTTTATTTATGCAGAATTTAAAAATATAGCAATGCACAGAACGTATATATTATTCAAAAGCGCATAAAATATCCAAAACACAGTACATGTTCGTTATAGTTTTTAATAAATAAAATGAGTCTATTAAGTTTGATTTCTTTAATTGTGCCTGTAATTCATCTTATTTTGCAATTTAAACGATTCAACTGTATCGTAACAAAACAGCTTGAATGAATGTAGGAACCTGGTTTTGTTAATATAAAATTAATATATTATTATGTAAATAATATAAGTTGTTAATATAAAATTTGTTATTTTTGCATGAAAGCGGAAAAGAATCTAACAAAGTGTCTGCCGTTAATTAATTTATACGTCAACGAAAACTGATACAAATAACTTGTGCGAGTATACACTTAGTAACAGTCTGAGTAGCAGAATTAATCTTGAGAAACAATAGAGGAACAATGTGGAAGACAAATTTTCCTTTCCATTCGCTGGCAGCCCTCAAATAGCGCTATACTTGGGTAGGAAGCACATGAACATAGCGAAGATCCCTTTCAGTGATAAATCGAACACACTTTCAGTATGTACGCTGAGGAAAGATGAGTGTAGGCCCAACCAATAGGGTTCCAACAACACCATCTTGATAATAATACCCTGCTGTTAAACAATTTAACAACGAATTTGTCTTCGGGAAACATACTGGTCAGCTAGCCACTATTTTTCACTTGTTAGCTAGTGCCTAGTTTTTCTAAGGAAAATAATGTTAAAAGAAAGAACTTCCTTTTAAAAAATGTAAAGTAGTCAATTTGTGTTTTATTAGTAATCGTTATGTTATTTTTTTATCTATTATATTATTTTGAGCATTATTTAAAATGATACGACTTTTATCTGACATTGTTCCATTACAACATTTTGATAAAGCTATTATTGTAAAATTAATTAAAACTAAGTATTGTAAAGTAAGTAAAACTTTCATACTTCTCTGTGAATAGTATTGAAATGTGTTTTGTTGTAAAATATTTATATTAAATATACGTTTAAATTGTCTCATATACTATTGTAAAATGTATTATTTAAATGTTTGGCACGTGGCATTATAATTTCAGTTCGCGATTATTAGATGTATCTTATTATCGTATTTTAAAGAACATCTAATAAGTTACTACAAATTTTAATAATGTAAATTGTATATTTTATTTTGAAATTAGATTAAAATTTATTATATTCAAGATAAACTTCGTATTCACGTGTGGGAATAGAACAATTCTAAATCAACATTCATGTTTGAGGGAATTGAAATGTGTACTGATATATCTATACTTAGTACAGCATTCGTATACATGTAGTTGACTTTTATTTATTGATAAGTTGTTTTAAATCAGATATGATTTATGTAGCAAATACAGCATGGAGTAACACTATGTTGCTTTTCCTGTTTCTTGAAAAAATCGCCACTTGTAACCAAATGTTGTTCCAACATGGATAAAATATTTGTATAAGTTGTTTGGTAAAGATATTTTGATACATGTCGCAAGAAGAAGCTAAAAGTTGCTTCAGTGAAGATGAGAAATACTATCTTCATTTTTGTCGTATTCGTTGATATGTTTAACTGAACCCATTTGTAATCAGAAGCATTCATGTCTTCGGGTTATCCTTAGATAAGGCCGCTTTGGTCACCAGCGGCTATCGTCACTGTCCTTAATGGAATTGATTTGTATATATAGCCAAACAACTATATATTCGTGCCACTAAACCATATAAATTGGAAAAGTACAATGTTTAGTTTACGGAAACATCAGAGTCGCTAGACGGTTCGATTTGTTTATAAGAGATACAACTATATTAATCTTTTAATATTTTGTTAGAAAAATAAGAAGAGTATTAAATAACTTTATACTTTAAATAATATACTTTATATACTTTATATAATATATTTTATATAATAACTTAACCAAGAAATTAAATAACTAAATAAATAAGTTGAACATATTTCATTGATTTTGCATTTTGAGTTGCTCACTAAATAAATTGACATAAATAATTGACATCGTTATTTTCTATTATTTCTTATACGGATTACTTAAACGGAATAAAAGATAAATAGATAATAAAATAAAGAATATGCTTTCTACTAAAAGCATAATATACGTTATTACGTAATATAATATAAGTATGTTAACAAATAAACAAATATATCGATTCTAATCTCAAGTATTTACATTAAAATACTTACATTAAAAAATTCTAACATAAAAAATAGGTGTACAAAAGTGTACGCAACGCCTGCAATATAGGCGTGTTCATTTCTCTGGTGTATAGCGGTGCAATCATTATTCCGGCGTCGATAACTTTCTACGAGTTTGAAGCAAATGTTGCCCAAACCAGTTTTTACGTGAAATAAAATTTATTATAATCAAGTGATATTATCGCTCTGTCTATATATTACCCTTTCTTTTCTTAACTAACCACAGTATCGTGATCTGTGACTGCATGTATTACAATTAACATACGAGTATCGGCATGGTTTTCTTATGAAAACACATAAATGTTAAATGAAATAGCAATGCCTCGTATATAGCAATGTGACATTATTAATTTAATAATCAACCTATTTATGTTATTAGTATTACTAGGTAAATTGTTTCAAAATAATAACCTAAAATTACTTTCAAAATTGGACCAGACATTGTCTCATAGAAGGCTAATGAATTGTATAGAATTGTAATTTCATTTAAAGAGTAGAATATACAATAAGATATAAAAATACTAGAAATTTATTATAAATGCAACAAACAGCTATTAATTTGATAATTTAGCGAGATAAAATATCAGAAATATATTGCGAACGCAATAAATAACTATTAATTACGAAATATATAACAATACAATTACAAATTTGGTCATTAGGGTAGAAACAATCAAGAATTATTGACATTAACATGATTTAGAATATCAAAAATTCACTATGATGCAGGTTTTATAAATTAACACCACCTGGAAGTGCATATGGCAGAAATCATGGAGACCGCAAACAGGACATCGTATTAACAACAATAAGATAATGATAATAATGGCAGCTTATTAAACGTAGAATATAGTAAAAGAAAAATTGTGTAAGTAAAGTAATTTCAACGATTTCTCGGGAAGGCCACAACTCCCCGAGGCATCTGCATATCGTGCAGGTCGCAAGAGCAATTCAAACGATTATTTCGGTGCCACGTGCCTCGGACCTCTTCGTCGTATCGTTGTCGCTCTTCGTCGGCCGTTCGTTCTCGTTATCGGACCGGTGGACAAGGATGGCTGGACTTCACACGTGATACGTGAAACAAGGACAAAAGTACGAGATGCACCTGTCTGTCGCGAAGGCAAGGTGCCAGGCCGAAGGCAACACTCGCTCGCGCCAACCGCGATAGCGAGCTAATGAGCCACAGCGAAACCGCTATACGTTTTCTGCCAGCACCGACTTATGTATGCGGCGTACTTTAGGCACCACGATGGATTGGCACACCATCGAGATAAAGACGGAAACCGCGAAAGTGATCCTCCAGTTTTATCTTTTTTAATTACGAGTGGCCAATGGGTAAGAGCGAACAAGAGGACCAGAGACTGGGTAGTTCGTTTTCTCGGTTTTTATCCATAATGGCTTAACAGCCAAACTCGCTATTAACTGAGGTAAGTTCTCACAATATTGGTCTTTAATTGTCGCGTGGACTGCCGCAATTATCGGACAAACGTGCTGATTTAGGTAAATGCCTTGAGTTAAAGAACGAATTAAATTTATTGGATTTTCGTTAATACGGCCGATTTTTAATTTCGAGGAATTTCATACCTTGACGCTTTAATACGATGAAGATATAAATTGCGAATTCCTGCGTATGCTCCTTTTAAATGTTTCCAATTGATTTCCATCACTTTTTTTACATATTCCGAAATGAATATGAATTCGTAAAATCCATTGTGATTATATATATAACGAATTTCTTGACTACTTAAATAACATAAACCAAGTTTCGAAGCAATAACGCAGTTATATTATCTATAATTTATTTTAATTTACAAGTTTTCAATTTCAGGTTTTATTATTACATCAAAAAGTTACTTTATTCAGTGCAAGTGTCTATCAGATATGTAGCTTGCTAGCTATCAAATTTAATTCTTCATGATCATAGCCAATGCTTGTCCATCAATCATCATGATGCATTTGAATTATGTAACCTGTTTATTTTTCTCCTCTCGTTATCTTCAATCGTCGTTTATCTTATTATTAACGTTGACTGATTGAGAAATACGTCATGCTAACCTTTATTATGAATAATCTAGCGTAATAGGAAGAATTTAATTATAATAGAATGTAATGGCTCTAATATCACATCCTGTCATTTTCGGCAAATAACAGGCAGCTCATGTCATGAATCACCCTTCTATATAATAAAATTGCATAGCATTATTCCTGAAGAAATGAGATTACTTGTATCTTCAGGATAAACGCAGTTGTTGTTTTCATGAATCCTAATTCCTTTATGCAACTTTTTAAATTAATAAAGGACTGCGATAATGTTTTACCAAATCTTTCCTTCTGATATTGTTTTATCAGACGTTTTGAGTCATTAATATATATTAGCGATTTTAGTATGAAGACAGAATCGCATCCGTTGCAATTACATAATGTAAGAATCCTTAAAATGGAACCATTAAAAGACCCTTTGCATGTACCAGCTTACAGAGTCCATATGAAAACCAAATTACAACTTCGAAGGGATTATTTGACAGGGCTGCAATCTTGTTATGAAAATCAAGCAGAAAGCAAGTCATTTAATTTTTTTAAAAAAACATTTTAAGGCAGTACAAACAATTAAGAACACCAGAACTATCTACAGCTTTGTACCTTCATATCAATATAATTATCATTGCCGTATCTCATTACATTGCTAGAGAAAAGTTCTTCTTCAAAAAGTTTTACACACGTAATATACTTGTAAAAAGTTTGTATAAGTGTTTAAATAGTTCTCTGAGACTATTATATTGCGATATAATATATAATATATAATATATAATATATAATATAATTATAATAATAACTATAAACGCTTATGTACAATTGCATATAGTAATAACGAAATACCTTCCTCATTAAACTGACAGCTTCTTATCAAAATTAAGAGAGTCGAACATTTCTAAAAGATATACTGCATCTGGCTACAGCTGACAAAACTCCGATCAGATTTTATTGCCGGAAGTATGTGTATTATTATATTATATGGTGCGAAACGATGGAATTAAGTCATCGGTATTAAATTCCTGCTGAAATCCCAGGCAATCATGCACGGTGCGAGAGTACGAATTTACCTGTGCCGTAATAACAATCATCGACCTTAAGAAGCCGGTAAGTATGAACGCAGCCTGATATTGGGGTAATTCACAAGCGGATTGCTGTATCGAACAACGATTCCGTCTAAATCCAGCATCTTTTCATACTTAGCGATTCAACTATTACAAATTAGGAAATTCTTTTGCAAGGCAATACCGAATGTGGTAAAACGGGCAAAGTTTAGCAACTTTGCAAATTACAAATTACCTGATTACCTTATTTGATACGAAATCGTAAAAACTGTCCGTACAATAGAAATCTATACTTGTTACCTGTTAACTATTACCTAGGGATTCAACATTAATTAATCCAAATATCAAAGATTAAATCTTCCTTAAAAATATCACTATGGCTTCTTTAATTTTTTTGGGAAGCTGAGATTTGCCGTTAATTACGACGGAACTCGGATGGGGTTGACACGAGAATAATGGGTGGACAAGAACGATCATCCATGAAAAAAGAAACCAATAGTGGAACGAGGAGGAAAGAGGAGGAAGAAAGAAGTTGGAGAAGCGACGGTTTTCATGAAGAGGTCGTGCACCTGCTGTTCGCACGCCACCGACTTCGTTCTTCTTCCTTCTTTCTGCCTTATCCCACCCTTCATCTTCCTCTGTACGTTCGCCCCGTGCACGTGCTACCACAGTCACTTTCGTCCATCCTTTCCTCCTTCCCGTAAGAGAAAAACCAAACAAGTGGTAGGAGATCCGGATTAATCTACGATGTCGCATCGTTTAGGGCAATAAACGAGTGGAACGAGTCACCGTATAGAACTGCTACTATGTTGACTCTGATTGAACTTAGAGTTCTTTCGGTGATGTTTCATTCACCTTAATTGACTCTTCGAAGATTAGCAGTGTCTCGGTCATCGGTTCAACTTCCCTTTTTACTTCGTTACTTGTTTTTCTCACAGTTAAACGGGTCATTCAATTCGTTTTTACCTTAAAACACGCGAACATTTTTATGAACGAAATATTTCGGCATTTTTGTATTGTACAAAATGTACGTAATAAAAATTTGATACGAACAAAATATTCTGAACTTTCCTAAATATGTTTCAAAATATCGTATGATCTTATAATTATGCCAAAATGCAAGTAATTTTTGGTTAAGTAATTTTGAACAAATCTTTTTCTTTTATGCAAGTAGATAATATGAATTGCTCATCTATTTAATATTCTTTCATTTGATAAATTTGTAAAAAGGTATATGTTAAATCAACTAATGTAATAATTAATTAATTGATTAAATATTTCACCATTGAATTTTCATACACGCGTTAAGAAGAAGAGCGTACCAATATGTGATATAGTTATTGAATCTTTCAGGTATCCTGTAATCAATAACCATCCGAGCAAAACCTATTATTAATAGATACTATAAACATAATCTTTTATAATAACGAAATATCAATTTCGATCACGTTTGTAGAGACTGGTGTCGGTGAAGGATGCGAGCGAGGAAGAAAGTAGAATGTTGCAAAGTAGGGAGCCGAACGATTAAAGAAAGGGAAGGAGAGGCAGGGCGCGTGCCGTGCTTATTAACTTTTTTCCTTTCTGACGTATATATTGGGTCTTTTTATTCGTTTGTCTCCTTTTATCAACGCTTTCGCAACGCTTTTTCGAAAGGAGAGAAGACAAGTTGGGTAAATTCGTTTTCTTGCAGGTCGACGCATCCGACCGTTGGAATTCTTGTTACAAGGACGTTTAATGAAAATTTATATTATCTTATAAAACGTATGTGTAGCAGTTGAAACGACTAAATGGTTTTGTTCGTTCATCCACGTTCAGCAAACTTAATAAGGTACGTTAATAATTCGATTTGTTTATTTTTGCTCCGTTTCTTTTTATGGGATGTACGGTTGATTGTATACAAGTGTTTTCTGTTCTTACGTAAACTTTCTACCTTGCACTGCTTCACCAGAGAAATTCACTTCTATCTGAAGCAAAAATTTCACCTCCTCCTGTTTTATGATTGTTACGTTATATATTAAAGTTTATGTTTCGCGTCTCACCTTGTAATAGGTATTCTACGTTCTATATTTTACATTACGTGTTTCATACAGCGTTAAATAATTGCAGAGTTTCGGCCGGTATTCCAGACACTCAATATTTTTTTTATGAATCCATACTCATATATTTCGATATAGCACGCATTTATGTCCGTATGGCTTAACAGTTATGCCTCTCCATTGAAGTATCCCTAAACAGAAAAAATAGAAATTCGTACTACATAGTTATCATCTTCGAAACTCGATGTTTTATCTTTTTTCTAATGACTTTACTGGATTTCACAATTTTTGCAGTTTTTATGCAGCCATGCTTTATATAGCACGCATGAAAGAGATATTAAGCCTTGTACTCTACTGTGAAACTTCTACAGTGAAACATTCTGCAATCAAAAATCGTGTTTCGAAAAGAAAAACGTTACAAATGTTTATAAATTCATTTATATAGTTTCCTTGTTCGTTTTTCCATTTTGCGTCAATTACTGTTTCCTTGGATTATATTATATTGCAAGATTATGGTATTTTTTTCACACCGCTTATTTTTGAAGTTTTCTTTGCCTGTGACTGCACGAAAATTGAGCGGAGAAATTAATTTTTTTAAATTGATTCGCGAATGAAACGGAATTTATATTGAAAATTCTTGGAAATATCCAAACTTTGAAAAAATGTGCGACAGCGTAGATAATAAAAGTAAAATATAAATAAAATAGGACTGCTCGCTTTGCTATATTGTATTTGCTTTCCCGCGTTGTTGCCCATCGCGTTTATCATTATTCGCAGTACATACGCTTATTTTTCTTCATTTAGTTCGGTTCTTTCAGCGGGTAGTTGTCTCCCTCTCCGTTCCTCTGCTTTTCCTACTCTGTGTACGTACGTGCGCGCGCGCCTGCGGACTTTTTTCATGTTTTTATGCACTGCTCGTTTTTCCCTTCCGAAATATAATTGGCGGTGCGATGCACCTGTCTTCCCCTCTCTCTCAACCCCCCGCCCCCCACCCCCCCCTCCGACCGTCTTCTGACCACTTCTTGTACTGCAACTTCTCTCCAGCTTATCCCATGATACCGACTTCCACGTATTCCGGCGCGTGCCACACTTACTCGAAATACGCTTCACAAGGTTGTACGGTGCGTGGAGGCACGCTAACAGAAAATTAACATGATAGAAAAACCTCGAAAGAGTCATTAAGACCGCGGTCGCGATCAATACCGATGCTTCCACTAATTATGTTAATCTTTCATCACACGATTAAAATCACACGATTTTATAAATTTAAGAAAGGCTTTATCAAAGAGATTAAACTGAATCACATATTCCTGTTCACATGATTTTGTTCACACACTTTATTATAAGGTGCACAGTGTGAAACGATCTTCTATTGGTTTTATCACGTTTACATTGGCGAGCAAATCACTTTTTATTTTTATAGTGATTAATTTATTATTTTAACTTGGGTATATTCGGTCTATATCATAAGAATCTCGCATACGTTCTTCTGGATTAAATCGAATTTCATTCGTTGGATGCTACTGAAGTAATAATATTAAGCTTCAAATAGAATTTGCTAAGAATAATTGAATTGAAATAAAGACACAAATGTATCGGATTGGAAAGGAAATACGAAATGTTTTGGTAGAAACGTTCTAACGCGTTATAATACCTATAAAAATTTGATAAAGTAGGCAATTTCACACATGCAATTATAAACTAATTCTCCTGATAATTTCCTAATAATTAAATATCAAACAATTTTTTAAAGCTCTATTTAATTATCTAGACACTGTTGCATAATTAAATTAGTTACTAACTAATGTTAGTGGTAAAATTTGACAAATTACAAATTAAAAGTTACTTACAGAAATAAAGTTTCTTACATAATAACAAATAAACTGTACAAATTACAAGTTCGCTGAGTGTCCTATTTCACATGAAATTGGAGGAATTCTTTATGCATTAGAATCAACATTGAAGCCTTTAACTTGCAACCTGTCATTTGTCGATTCACCAAGATTGTTAGTTGATAACATGAGGTACAGGAGATATCTTCTCAGACGGCACTTTTTCACTATAAGATTAATCAATCACTAAAAAAGCTTATTGAAGTTTTCATTTACTTGAACTGCATTAAAAAGAGACATAATACATTAACGACATAATACGTTAAAAGTAACAGAGATGTTAATATTCCACAAAAATAAAGTTCAAAATAACTTTTCAAATTATGCTTATTTCGAGTTTCGGTGCAAAGAACAAACGATGTATTCGCCTGAAATTTATATACCTTTGTTCGAATTAACTAGTATCTGACATGGCAACACAGTTAAAGTTTTACTACTTAATAGATTTTGTGCTCGATAGCTTTCAGGGAACGAAATCAGAGGCAAAGGAAAGAGAAGCGTACGAATATAAATTGTTATTTTATGTTACAATAAAATCCGGACAGCAGCGATATCGACTTTTGGACGATTGAAAATTTTTATGCCAACGGACAGCTGGACGTTTAAAATTGTAACCAGTTCAAATAAGGAAAGTAAAATTGATACCTGTAATCTTGTTTCTCAACACTCGATTCTCTCGTAAGATTGGTGGCTAAACTTGACAAATCGCGGCCGAAGAATATCTCGACGGCAACGGAAGTTGATTCAGCTAAGCAAGCATCGTCCTTGCGGATTAGATCGAATGAAAGGAACGAATCGACCTGCGCGAACTTCTTCGATCCCTTCCTCTCGCCCCAGTAAATCTCAAGTTCAAACATATGCTTCAGAGCTCGTTTGGTAAATAATGAGGTCGATATATTATTCTGTAGCAATGATTAATTATTTGAATACTTATTATAAAAATCTTGTATGAATATATGATATATAAAGTATTTTGAAGTTTTATTAGCACTATAATGAAATATGACTGCAATGACTAAATTTTTTAATAAAAATTGAAACTAGTTCAACAATGTATATAGGAGTTATAAGATAATTATTGCACATGTGAATAGACTTTTCAGAGATTACAGAAGCATTTGAACAGATAACAATTCATTATAAGATTGTAGTAAATTTCAATATGTTTTTGTAAGACAACCTGTATCTCTAGTTCTAAAATGAGTATTCATATCATATTACTTTCTATATTAATAAACATTATTTTATATTATTAATATTCATGCCATAAATTACTTCTATGATCTTTACAAAATGTATGCACTTTTACATTTTACAGCATTTTTCAAAGTTTATCGATATAATAATGGTAGTTGTACCTTATTATGGTGCTGACTAAGTTGAAATTTAAGCATCATCTACTATCTCTAGTATATCACACATGTACGATATATCCACAACATTTTTCTATAATAATGTGCTTTGACTCTGCCATCAATTTCCTTATAGTGCTTACGGTATCAATCGAATGGCAGCCGAATTGAACAATATTTTCTTCTTTTCCTTCGAAACAGAGAAAAGAGAAACGCCGAAGGGAGTTCAGAGCGGGCATCGGCCTCATAGAGGGTTCCTCTTCTCCTTCGAGGGAACTTCTTTGAACAGACGGATTCGAGACGACCCCCGTGCTACGAAGAACGAACCGCTACTTCCAGTAGTTTTATCCTCTTTTTCTGCCAGCCTATCTTCTCTTTTTCCCTCGCTCTGTCGTTTCATTTTCTACCCTCAACGGCTCGTGCAGGATTTCTTTCATAGCAAAGTAGAAATCATTGGGTTCCTTTTTCCTTCAACCCGGCCTTATCCCCTCCCCCCTTCTTTCTCTTTTCGTTTCTATCACCCTTCGTCCCCCTCTCTGGTTCCATAACTTGAAAGAGTATTCTTCCATGGTTTTTCCATAGAAGAACGTCGATCTATTCCGCCTCGTGTCAGATATGGAGATTTATTTTCACGATTGGGACGTCTTTCTCTTTCAGTTTCTCTGGTTCCTGGTCGCTCGTCGGATAGTGAGGGACGTGAAATTTTATTGTTCAGATTCGATCGTGTCATGCCGATATCCATTTCTTACGGGAAATCTCCTACCTTTCGTCGAATTTTGACAGCGAGATTTCGCTTTCTTTCATTCGGGTGCTATACAATCTTTGTGATGTTTTTTGATACGAATATTCTCAGGACTGTTTGCACCCAATATCCGCACTTTGCATGTATTTACAAATATATAGCACAAATGTCGGATGACAGTGAAAAAGCAAACAGAAAGATAAGAGCAATTAATGAAACTTAACAGAGTTTAATAAAGTTCATCATTGTGTAATGATTTCTATTTAATAACTTTAATTAGCTCTAATTTATAAGCAAATTTTGTATTGTCTATTTTAAACATATATAAACAACAACAAAAACAGATTAATTTAGCCATTCTAAAACTATAATAATTCTCGAATGATTTCACGGCATGTACATATACCTACTTTAACACTTTTTGGTAAAACTCGGGAAATTACATGTATCAATTAATGTAACCAAATATATCAGGTTTAGAATAAAGTTACAATGTACTTTTTATATGCATCGACGCATGAAAATACATAAAATTAATTCCAGAGTATACTTCATTTTATATTATTTTCCTTTGCTTTGTGACATTTTTCTTATCTTTAATCATTTTAAAAACAAAACTTGCCTCTGTTGTGGAAGGTTTTCTATAAACAGCGTGTTACTAAATCCAATTAATTTGAGCAATAAAGAAATAAGTAACAATAAGAGAAAAATCATACAGTAACTGTAAAGTAAAACCACATTTGCTTATATATTCTTATCTTTTTTATACCTTGTACAAATTAGTATCTTATATCGTATTATTCCATTACACTTATTTATCTATTATGGACCTACTTATTCCTTCATGCGCAAAGTTGAACTTACTATTTTCGAGATAATTGCGGGTTCAATACATTTTGACAGAAATAATATTCGCCACCAATTAGTATATCTTTCACTCGAATATAGGTCATCGAAAGGGAATTAAAATACTGAACTTAAAGATAGATGTAATAAATATGGTGAACGGTCATTGCTATTATTTTTGGTGATACGATCAACATAACATTCGGTTGAAGCAGACCGCAGGCCCTTTTCCCATATCCACCATCAAAACCGTGAATTATGTATGCATGCGCACGTTCAAACGGCCGCCTGCATATAGTTATTTAATATTTCCATTAATTCAGTCTTGACACTGTCGAGCACATGTGTATCCCTTCTCTGATATGTTTACGATTTTACATTTTCTATTTTACATTTTAAAATGCAATTCGTAAATCTTACAAAGTATCTAACTCATAACGGATATTAATATTCAATGTACACAATGTTTTTATTGAATTCAGAACATTATAAATGTGCTAAATCTAATTTATTGGATATTATTTATTTTAATTTATTGGGTATTTGTGTGATAAGTAATAAAGAACCAATAATTTAAAGTACAGTTTCGTTTGCCAACTAAAGTGATAAATTATCGATATATCGTAGTTTGACATTTGTAAAATATTAAAGGCGCTATACTTCTCAGTCATTTTTGTCTCAGTTGTATTTTTCTAACGTTAAAGAATAGGACGAGTTTAAATAAAATATGAAAAAATTGCTATTAGTGTCTATGATCTATGTTTCAATTTTATGTTAGACATAGATCTCCTTGGAATATTAAAAGCTTTATTTGTTTATGAAAATGAAAGTAAAATTGGAATATATAAAATCAAAAGTCACAATAAGACTAAGTAAAAAATTAGCATAGGTACTTTCTGGTGCCATAATATAAAATTAATGAAATATAATATTTTACACATACTAATAAATTTATCGTTTCCAGACTTCATAATTCTTGTAAAATAAACCGTTCGATGTTTACTAAATTAGAAAAATTGAAATTTCGTGAATTCTATTTTACATGAAAATGCATATTATTCAATGGATGAAACTTATCACAATTACAAGTCTCGATATCAATATTTAATCCTAATGTCAATGTTATACATGGGTATATATGTACACATTAGATAAATTGGTACAATCTGTTATATATTAAATGAAAAATCGAATAACACAGCGAATCTTTACTTTGGTATTTCTCCTTTGAAAAATTTTTCATTTTCAACTTGTAAACATTTTCCGATTATTAATTTGATAAACGAATAAAATTGATGTTTCTCTGACTTCGTGGCTACATTTGATATAAAATATTAAAATAAGATGATACAAAAAGTAAAAACGTGTCTCACAACGAAATGTAAGTACGTTACTCTACGAACGGAAAATAACTCATCGCGACAGGATATTTCATACTGGAAAGCAAGAGATACTGGAAATACATCATTTTGTATACACTTCACCTATACCTATATATACTCTGTTGCACGTAAATAGCATATGTACCTACGTGTACAGACGGTTGTACTATTGAACAAACCATCAAGTCTGGACGAAAATAAAAAAGGAACAAGAAATCCTTTCAGTCCTATCGGCGCATAAAATGATAAATTAGATATGCATACGCGACTAATGCATACGCACGCAATATGCAGGCATATCTGGGCAAACCGGCATGGTATCGGCAAGGGCTAATCCCAATTTGCATCCCCGAACTTCGACTTGATCCAGAAACCTGACTGCTCCCCTGATTTTCGGCATTCAGGTGGCATATGTCGCCCCTACCAGAACTTACGACCGAAACGTATGCCGATACGAGAACCGTGATTCGGCATAACTGCACTGATCTCATGTGGTGACACAGTGATCCTCAATCGAATTAACTGCTTTTTATCTTTCGTTGATATATTTTTTATTAAATGACGGTAATGTCAAGATACTTTCACACAAAGTTGCAGAACGGGAGCAACAACAAAATGTTTAACTTTGCACTTTATTTCAATTTCAATTATCGCTTTTAATTATATATCGAAACGCGTTTAAGACAATTCTTTACGTTTTATAAATTTTTCATCTCTTACGAATGCAATTTCGTGGCGTGTTTCCGTATAAAGTTGTTAGTTTACGAGCGTCTGACATGCACGATTCCACCCAAAGGAGAATAACGTGTAGTCAATCAAAAAGTTCGATGCGGCATAAAGAAACTGCTATATTCAATTTACATAAAAAGGCGGTTCTCAGCTAAATCTACGGGATTAGGGGTTATAATTCAGTAACGGTGAACAATGCCAAGCACGAACTACATCGCTAATGACGGAGGAACGTTTGTAGGAGCGACGATCAGATTTCGTCGTGCAAAAATCATTTCGCCTTGAATGGAGTATCATTAGGCAATCACGTAATGCCAGGATTTAAAAAATCACAGACATTTCTCTAACCGTTAATTGCTTGAAAACCACTGGCCTCGTGCGAACACGCATGTGCAGGCACTCGCCGAGATAAATGGAGGGTTGCGTGGCACCCCTGACGCACGAGCGTGCTAAACAGAGGAGGACAGACGCGGGGAAAGAAAGAAATATGAAGTGGAATAGAGAGAGCGAGAGTGAGAAAGAGAGTGAGTTGGTGGAAAAGGGGAGATAGAGTAAAAGAGTAAGGAGAACGGCGCTGGTGCGAACGCACGGGGTCGAAGACACAAAAGAATAACGTCGCATGCCACGGGGCTGAATCCACCCCTAAAATTCACTCTCCTGCGCTTCTCTCACGTGTGCAAGGTTGCCTTAACATTGCAATGCACGATTCTAGTCAGCGACTGCAAGTAGACATGCAGCGAAAAGAAAAGAAAGGAACTCGTTTACAGACAACTTATTGATTTTTCATATCGGTAAAATTGTTGGTGTGTTGGAAGTTTAAATTCCATTCGTCAAAGATACGTTCAAAATGTACTGACTTCGAGGTGTATCGATATCAATGTTTGTTACATCAGGAAAATGTTATTGAATGTACGTGACAATCAAATATGTTGTTAGCTTCATTATCAGCTTGTTAATAATATATAATTTGACTACAAAGCTAGAATTTTTCTACAAAAAGATCTGTTTCGCTATGAATTACTGCATCCTAGAAATAGTGCAATTAAAAAAGAAGCAGAATCTATTAAGTTATTTATTGTTTACTTTCAATTGCTATACAAATATCGTTATGTCTATCAAGTACTGAAATATTTCTTGATATTCTTCGACAAAAATATATAATACAAAAATAAAAGGAAGAAAGATGAATCTACTATAAGTATACATTACAAATACGTATAAATAACCGCGAGATTACTGCAACAATCTTCAAACATTATACAAATTTCTGATAAAAATAAACCATTTTCTAATTGGGTTTCGTCATAGCGACACTTAACTTCCGTAGAAATACGAAAGTTAACCAAAATGATTGAAATGGTCAACGATATAATGTTAATCACCGCATCGCTGAAAATCCATGTAGTATCAGAGGTGCGACAATATCCGAAGATACATATAAAAAGCGAGACTCTACGACTCTACAAGTGGTTGTCAGCGAAGGAGAGAACCACTGTGCACGTGGCTGATGGGTGCACAGGGTGGTTGGATGAGTCTTGGGATATTTTTGGGGTGGGCAACAGGCAAGAGCACTCTACGTAGAGGGTGCCCCGGGCTTTTTTGGATCGGGTCGCTGCGCGTACGATTGAACGAAGGGAGACAGGAGGAGGGAAGCAGAGAAAGAAAGAGCGCGGCAAAGAGAAATAAGAGAGAAGGAAAGGCCAAAATCGAATGTGGCCAGGTTTGGTGGAAGGGGGGGAAATGGAAGAGGGCAGAAACCATCTGCCCGCATATGTTATGCTCCATGGATATTGGACGCAAACCATAAGAAAGAACCGTTCATTGGAAACCAGGAACCGACTATCTGTCCGGCTAGCAGAGGAAGTCGGAAGCCGCGAACCTCCCCCCCCCGCCCTTCATGGACACTAGGAAACGGGTGTTTTCTTAATTAAGGAACATGGTTCGAAGAAAAATTGGGGATTTTACACGCCTCTGGGGAAGGCTGGTTCTGTTCAGGTTTCTGTGATTTTTAGTGATTTTTACGCTCACTCAGATTTCATATAATACCGGAACAAGATTATATCATTATATTGATAGTAATGTGAAACAGAAGGCGTTTAAACATTAAAATAGAAAGGGAAAAGGATCGTAACTTCTGATTCTTTCTGAATTACATGAAAAAACCGCGAACTATGTTAATTATTTTGGATTGATTCGATCATGCGCTAATAAATGAATTATATAAATCGTGTGTCAAGTAACAGAATTTGTTACGACAAGAAACGCGATTATTTAATTATTTAATTCTTTTGGCCGATTGCATTTTCGATAGAACGTCGATTCGATTGTTGCTCGGTATTGGTTAATTTCGGTGTATCCAGGTGCAAGTAGCTCTCACCTGCATCGCGCTGAGGTACCTGCAAGTCACCGGCTATGAAAGTGCACATCGCTATCGACGATGCTGATGAGTAAACCGCTTTCAAATCAGTGCAAAATAAATCGAACGTTAATGAGTATTGCGTAAGGTGGAACATATTTATAGCTGGTTCTTTCATTGTTTGCGTACGATGCTTTAATACTTGGTTCTTTTTACGGGATTACAGTTTTTAACTTGCACACTAATTTAAAAATTTTGCTTGTAAGTAAATTCTCTTTTGTAATTAATACATTGTTATCAGTTAAACACCAACAATATAAAATAGAGATTTTAATGTAAGCGTGACGTAATAATTTATTTGTTTTTCGTTTATTGCATCTAGATACTTCAGGTATGGAAATATATATAAATGTAACCCTAAATTTAAAAAATATCTACGATGTACAAACATCGTTTAGAGAAGGAAAGACATATGCAGTAATATTTCTATATTAGATGTATTTTCTTTCTATGAGATTCGCAGCTATTTTATTCCAATTCAACTCCGTTCGTACAACCAATCCACACTGAAGTGTTTGAAATTAAGAATGCTTGGAACTGTTGTATCATGTTCTTTAGTCATGTTCTTTAATCGTACTGCAACTTACATTTATCTCGATTATCAGTCATATCTCCTTAACGAGGGCGCATGTTTCTTCCGTGAGCTGTAACCGCAAAGTTAATTGAAGTGAACGTAATCTGTCGGTACGGTAGCAATTTCGTGAAGCGAGACGTTACACATATAGCTTTCTCGCTTAAACAGTTCAGAAAACAGCGTATTGTCGATCAGATGTTTCCTGAATGACCAAGACCAGCACCTTGATCTCGACATCTCGTTCCCTTTAAACTCTCCGAAGAGGAGGACGATCATCGTATTGTCGTGAAGCAAACGAGATTCCGTTTGGTCGAAACAGCACGCCAAAGGGCAGCTGGTCTCACGTCAGACGTTTCAGGCACACGAACGAAGCGTGTCTGAAACGTCTGTCTCTCTTTCTCCCTTTCCCTCCTCCTTTTCTTCCGACGTCTGGTCGTGTATCCTACTCGAACATACAACACATAACGGCCGTTCCTTGTTTCACTTTCTTGTTCAAGCGGCACGAAGCATACGCCATTGAAGGAAGAGGGATGATATGCCACGCTTCGGCCACGCGACTCCAATCGATACGGGAGTCTCTCTTTCTTGTACCGTGCGGTTATAAGTCGTCAGTGGACCCTGCGGCACTAGGCGATTCTCGATAACAGTTGACCCAAACCTTCGTGATAATAAACCGGATGAAATACCGTTCCTTTAATATACGTTAAAGTACAAATATGCGTACGTGTGGTCACAAGTCTGCGGACTTTATAGGTGACGTACATATTTCAGTTATCCAGTAGTGAAACAAACTTTTTCGTGTACATATACTTTTCTCCTCAGGTCGAATTTATGCCTTGCAATTCATATTTCGTAATATCTATTTATGCACTCTCTATTTTCACACATATATAAAGTTATAATACGTATAAAAGAAGAAATACGATTGACATGGTATATAGATATATAAGTATGTGGACGAAGTATTCACATACAAGTAGGATTTAATTTTGAAATGCGAACGATTAAGCATGCACAAGCAGACATTAAAAAAATTTATTTACATTAAATAAACGAGATTTTAACTACAATTTATTTATTATATTACCTACAAAAGTTAAATAAAAAGGTAGTTAACACGTAGTAGCATCTCTAATTTTTATATTATAACAGACATGAAAGCATTAATAATTACAACAATTTTCACAGAAGTTTTATATCTAAAGCAAAGAATAAAATAAAATTTTTATATATAAAATAAATCATATTTATTATTATTGTTGTAAATTTAGGTTCATTTTAAACAAAAACTTTGCCTTTGTTAATATCATTTATATGAAAAAATTGTGTGTAAAATAAATTATCAATTATATAAATTTGTAACATTCCGCGTATGAAACTGAAAACGGTCTACATTAAAAGTAGCTTGAATGATTTCCAGTAGTGCGACTTTAGACTGGAACTCTTGATTATTATCATTAGTCACGTACCCTTGCAGAATTTTGTCGCACATGCGTCATGGCTCTTCGTAGAACTCCAACTTCTGCTTCGCGGTGGTATTTTCGCTGGAGGTGTAAAAAACTCGCGTTAGATCCGTTGGTGCGGATTAAACCGTATAGCTCCGACTGCATCGAGCAAAAACGAAAATTTCTTCTGCTTCTTTTGCGGTCCAACAAATTCTGAGACGGCAAACGCTTCAGATTTTTAACTTCTGCGTGTTCAAATTGTTGGAACCAATTATTTCGTTGAAATAAAGTATCATATACTTGTACGCGTTAAAGTCGTACCTACACATTTCACCAGTTTCTGGAATACAATATTACTAGGTGTATGGACAAAAAACAAAACCAATAATTCTGTTTTCATCTTTACAACTTACATGTTTATAAAAATAACTTCTTGCTATCATGTACTATATTATGATATAATAAGTTCACTTATATTTTCCAAGCTAAGATATTTTAAAATTTTATTGCTTATAAGGAGATAATACATGTAATTTAGAAAGTTAATATCATGAAGAAAGTTGAATTGATTAATAAAAACATAAAAATTATGAAATATATAAATTTAAATATACATTTATTTCAGTAAAGTTTTCATAAGAGTTTTTTAAATAAATAATATTGTTATATAATATAACAGTTGAATTTATTACAGGTATGTATTTACTGTCTTTGAGCTATTATTATTTTTTTAATTATACTATAATTACAATCTAAGTTGATGGTAGAAACAATAATTACCTGTTATAATTATTTACAGCTGTGGTGATATGTTATAACAAAATTTAATCAAACTGAATTTCATGTAATTGTTTATAAATTTACTAGTTATATTATTTGCTACTTTTACGATATATATAATGCATTGTTTGAAACATAGATGTTCTGGATTTTTTGAAATCCATTCTGGTGTCCATTAATCCGTCCCTGATTCGCAACGTACTTACACACAATTGCCTGCAATTCGTCCTACGTACCTACGTAGGTGGGTTCTATTCAACTAGAAAAATGTAATTCTAGTCTCCCCTTTGAACTGCGAATCCTGAATAGCTTTTACACATTGCACAAAATTATACGATCACCCTGCTCAGCTTACGTTCCTCTATCTGCGAAACTAATCCACTCCCTTTGATTCTCAGCTCAGATTTTCTATTGTAAACGATATCGTTCTATTTTTCCTTCCCGAAACAACAATAAGGATACCTCCATAGAATTTGTAAAAGGAAATTATTAAAATACTGGATTGAAAAATTTCATAAATAATTTATCGTATATTTCTCTCGAACAAAATTTGGTTTCAAATTATGAAAAACATAAATGATTTATTAAAGTAAAATCGTTAATCGGGAAAAATATAACAGAAATTTTAATTATAAGCTTTTTATTTTATAAGATTTTTATGGTTTATTTTAAACTTGAAGTATAATTTGAATATATTCATTTATCCGCATGTTTTAAAACACATATTCTACATTAGTACAATGAACATTTTACAAAATAAATGAAATATATTATTAATTAAATTGTAAAAATTATAATACTATAACTTTGAAATAATAACGACAGATGAATATCTAAATATATTAAGATGTTTAATTGTAAATAATAGCTACTATAAATTCGATTAAATGATAAATATCATCTTCCTATTAAATGAGATTTAAGCTATCATAACTAAATGATATGTTATTCGAATCATTTTTGATTAGTTAAGAATTTATTTAAAAAAAGATCGTATAATATTCGTTAATATAAAGTAAATATATTAACCGTGATTAAAGGTTCGGTGATCGGACGAAATCCAATGCCAGATCACGTTTGATCCAATATAAGATCTTTTTTTCTATGCATCAAAGAATCAATTTTCTCATCAACCTTCTAGTCACGCAAACAATACGGATCAAATTAGATCCAGCTTCGTCGGTGAACCGTTATACATAATCTGAAGCAAATCATTTCGTTTTCTATTTTTAGAAAAGATTAATTTTTACCTGCATGTCCTACTACTTCACTAAAATGAGTATTATTCTTTTACTTCATTTTCATAGAATAACTTATCATCTTATTATACCGAATCATTTTCGCGAAAAAGATTTTTAGAGACAACCGATATCCGCTTTTCCATCCCGTGAAATACTTGTTGCTCACGTACAGAAGCGAAGTTTCGCAGCGGTGGCAGCGGCGATTTGGAAAATTTATGGCTTCGAAATCCGCCCCTGCATCGTGGCACAGTGCGTAACAGAAGTGCGTAGGCATTGGCCGTGCACACGTGCAAGGGCACGCGTCTTAACAAAGGGCCCGCACCGGCCCACCCCCTTTCTGCCCCACTTTATCCATCCCTTTTTCCCTCTCATACGTGCCTAGGACCCTGTCGACTACTCGCGTCGGCCGCTTGACACGTTGTTAGTTGGAACTACTCGTTGCGTTATTACGGCTTTTTCATCGTTCAGCCTCCCGCGGCGCTTTCCATCGCGACCATTTTCGTAGTAAAGGAGGCGCAAATTACGCTACTGGTAAGTCGCCGTTCAATCCTTGGTAATTACACAAAATGATCTTGAAAATACTTTACCGATATTTGCAGGATTATCATTTGCGTTAGAAGATTGCTGCCTCAATGTTACGTTGATAAAAAAAATTAAAAACTAAATCGATAAAATGCAGATGACAAAAGATGGAATTTTAAATGAGATTATTTCATGGTATACGCAAGTTATGTATGAATTCTCTGAGTAACTGAAATTAATTCTCATGTAGTAGTGATTTTATTAATTTTAAGATAATCAGTGATGCTTCGTTTTAAGCTAATTTTTCTTCTTCCAGTATTTTTTCAATTTTTTGTTAACTATTAATTAATTATGAAATGAACATTTAAATACTGCCATTCATGTATATTCTTGTTACTGATCTAATAGTTTCAGGAAATTATTATTTCGAAGGACAAATCACTTTATATCTCTCATCAATACCTAAAAAAGTTATAGAAAGCTTTTGAATGTGTCAATGTTTGATATTATGACATGAAATTTGTTCATTTCTATTTTTGTATTGTTGTGTACTTAAATTGCATATAATTAAGCTGTCGTGTAAAAAAATTGAAGAAGTTATTTTTATTACAAATTTCGTATTTATCGATCATGTTTCCATTATGTTTTCTATAATAATATTGTATTACAATAAAAATTAAATTTAATGATAATTGAAATTTGCATTATAGATACACATAGTTTGAATGATAAAACATTTCTATTCTAAATAAATTAGTATAACTGTGTGTGTGACACCTTTATAGAAGAAGTTCATTATTTCAGGACCATATTGGATCCATTCATGTAAAACCTTTTCCATATGGTATTTGTTAACGGAACACTTTAATGTTCGTAGCAATAGTGATTTATGAATGAACGGTCGCAACAGTGATCTTCCTACTTCCGCTTACTGTTACTTTTCTAAAAACTTTAGTTGATCCCTACATGAAGAATGTTGACTTCATTAACATTAACGAAGGGGCACACCACTCACGTATATATAATCTTAACTATAAGAAATAATCATGATATACATTGTTCAGACAATCAAACTATTTGTCTTCATATTTTAAACACTAGTTAAATGTTAATATTAGACGGAAACAAAAACTTGTAAAAATAAATGTAATAATTTCTTGCAGTTCCAACATTGTCGATTTTTAATTTCTGATACCGAAAATTGTCTTGAAATTTTCGGTTAATCGTTATTTGATAACCGATCGTCAACCGATATTTCAAAGTTCTACTATAATTACATTCCAGATATTATAATCTCTAATATCCTTGTCGTTATTGTTCAAGTAATTGATGCTTATGTAATCATCTCAAAGTTTTATGCTCGCTCAATCATATCTTTGATTAGTGTGTTAAACATCCTAAATTACCCAACGATTATGGAAATTTCTTACTTAGCAAATCAACAAGAAATTTGCGAATTACATGCGCCGAAGGTCGTACTACTGCAATACTAATAAAGCTACATAATATGTTGATCCGGCGTTGCAGATCCAACAACAAACAAACAAACTGAAAAGTTTCTAAAGGAGAAACCGACTAATTCTTGCCACCGTAGATGTCGAACGTCTGGCAATGGAGAAAAAGATTCTCAGAAGGCAACAAGCAGTCATGCAAAAAAGGCTCTTTCAATAAATTATTATCATCCGGATTTACGTATCCAAACAAACGAAATCGAGAATCCGATCGGCGTTTCACGGCAAAGATCTCGTTCACACCACGTATATATTACGGAATTTCGGTATTATACACGATACGAGTATCGATACGATTATTTGACCATTTCGCGTTTGATAACTTTATATGTTTATGCCATTCTTGGTGCAACCAAGCTTCCATGAAAGTGTACGCGAAGCTCCACGAAGCTGTTGTGGTTCAGCTAACAATGCCAACTAAGGATTTTAAAATTTGTCGGTGTGCATAATCCTTGGACGATGCAACGTCGTTTCTCGTACGCTCGTTTCTCTCGAGCGGAGATTAAAGATTTTCTTGTGAGGGTCTATTGGACCCGAGTCTATATATTTTGTATTATATATTCGCCGAGCTCCCCATTTTCGTCGTGGAATCTATTTAGTCTCCCTAGTTTAGATTCGCAGGGCGTAAGACTAGATACAGAATCTAGATCAAATCTTTACAGAGATCTCTAAGTGCTTTGGGTGCTTTGAAAAAAAAAGCTTGTTGGCTATTTTACAAAATTTGCAGGGGAGATGTATTATTATGTAACATCCTGCAAAATGCAAAATTGGTATGGTAACATATTCTAAAAGAATGTATTGTAATGATAGTTATAATCATTTGTCATTCTTTCAGATCACTTTACTATGAGGAGTTATATTTTAGAGATTCCTTAATAGAAACATGATTAACAATATGTAATTGTTGTTAATAATTTAGGTTGTAGTAAGAAAATAAATTGTTGCTTGACATGTATTTTATTTTATATATTTATTTTAATAAAATTAAATACGAATGATGATAACTATTATTTTATTTCGTTTGTGAATAGTGTGTTACATTTATGTTGTAATGTTGTGCGGTAGGCTACTTTGAGACTTAAAAATTAGACAGAAAATAAAGTTTTGCCTCGATTCGCCGAGTATGTTTCTCTCTATAATATAAAGCTTGTAATTTAAATATACAATTCTAGAAAAATTTTTCAACAGAATGAGTTTAACTGGTTATCATTTTTCAATACGTAAATAATAAATGATAGTAATAAATTCAATTTTGTTTTCAGTTTTTCAATTTTTTTTTTAAGGTATTATGCTCATTACTCTTCAACTAGAACATTAATGTGGAGTTTTTATAAAAACAAAGGAAGTTTCGCTTCTGTTATATAACTTCTTTCCTAAATGTGTTTACATTACGGAAGTGTTCTAGAAATATCCTGTATCGTGGATTATAATTAAGAAGACTCCATTTAGCATAGGAATAATTATTTCAATTTCATCTATGGGACAAAGAATCTATTTTCAAATACACGAGCTGAATACACATAAATTCTAATGCTAAACCCAGTCGCAAATTATTATTATAATCAGAGATCCGTAAGGGATTGCACGTCGTCCGTATATTTCACACTATAAATTGAATCGTGCCCCCCATTATACGGGGTTGGCCTGCGTTCTCAGGCTTAGGTATACAGAATATAAACTGGATCTAGGCCAAATCCCTCTGAACCTTTCGTTCCTGCGATACAATCACGAACCCATGGATGAATTGTGAGAAAATTTATTTGGAGTTTCGTTTTTTGTTCATATTACAATTTACGAGCAGGAAATGCCGTTACACTTTACTCTTGTGTAAGAGTCATTTGTGTATAATTGTTTTAATCGTTATGGTGACCGAACAATAATTTACCTTCTAATTTATCTTTCGCGTGCTTCAACTCAAAACTTTATTAGTGAAATTCAAAATCCAATTTTTACGGTACAAAAAGGCATATGCTATGGTTATCGTTTTATTTGAACAATATTAACATTATTCTTAAACAATATTTAAATATTAATGCAGTGTTATGTAAATATTCTTGACGACATTATACTAACAAATAATTTAAAGTACTTTTGTATATAATTGAATATTATTATCTATTGCGTTCATTATTTTACTTGTTGTGCACACTATTTATTTTAAATTTGAAATTTATTAATTACTTAGAGATTTTTTAGATTGCATTTAAAAAACTTTAACATTATTTAATTATAAAAACATATAATATACACATGATACACATATATAATATTATATGTATGTTATTACATATAATAATACCATAAAATTATATAGTATAAAACTATAAACTAACTTCTACACACATACATGTTTCACAAAATAAATACATACGCGTAATTTACTAGCTTTAAATATATCATAGGTATGTACTTTGTTAAATTCATTTCTTTACTATAACAATATAGGTTATCACTTAACATTTATCGTTTGTTTAGTTATTACTGTGTGTTATACTAACTTAAAATCACGATATCACGGAAAATTAAAACTTCCTCAAATATGGTCAAACTTTTAAACATCGTAATGGAAATTCTATTTTAAGCTTGGAACATTACCGGCCTTCGCGAGTGCACCGCCCCGAAACACGAAACTTCCGTGGCAAACCGAATGTCGTTCTTCCTGTTTTGCACCGTGCAACACTTAGAGCAGGAGAATGAATTAATTCATTCAGTGGACCTTTAATTACAAAGCTTTCACAATCTGACATAAGATTGTTTGAAATATATCTAAAGTCGTTTCAGTGGAAATAAAAGAATTTAATCTGTAAGCGAAGTTACAAAGATATCTTTCGGTTCGTTTTGATTGTGAAACTATCGACCATCTGCAGATGCACTGAAAAATTGTTTTCATTTCGTTATATACAACCGACGTTGATACACAAAGGGATGGAGGAAATCGGATCAGCGAAATAATCCTTTCTCTCGTCTGAAATCTTTTTGAGGACGGAAACTTGATATGTAAACTCGGCTAAGTGTAGTCAGCTTCACTACTCGGAAACAGATCACAAAATCTGTTTCCATGGCTTAAATACCTTTTCGGAAGATTTACATAATCCACGATTAACAGAAAAACCAGATTACGTCAAAGTATATTTTTCAGTGTGATTAGCTCAAGTGTGTAATTTTGTAGATAATGATTTTTGCAAGATAAATCAGTAAGTGTTAGTAAGACTGCAGTTACTTCATCTTATAATAATAAATACTATAAGGAAATTTGAAAGTGTTATTTTATACACGGTAATATTACATAGTGTGTAAATAAGGTACTTTAAATTCAATTTTACATATACATGAAACAATATATATTCTATATTTTTGTTTCTAACATGCGTGTATGTACATTTGAAATGAAATAATATTAATAGGAATACATCTATTTGCATCTAATTAAACAAGCTTTCCACGTAATTGTTAGCATTATCTGTCGTGAACTGTTTTAAAGTAAGTACATATATAAAACGTAAGGTCAGCTCTATCTTTAAGGACGTAACTTAAATATTCATTTGTGATTAAATCTAGATATCTACTTGTTTAAAACCAACAACTGAGGAATAATATATTTTTAGTGCTAGCGCTCAAATGAAACTTACTTAAAAATAGAGATAGAATAAATAAGAAGATCCCAGGCAAAACATTTTTTTAATAGACCACTAATTTAATTAAAATATTGATTTCCATAAACCTTAAAAGAAGCCCCGCATGTATACAAACAATAATGTTATTGAATACGATATAAGTAATGATTTTTATTTTTGCTTCGTAACTAATCCTATTGAAATATATTTAATTATATGAAGTTATTGCATCATTTCATTCTTTTTCTAAAATCTGAATTGTTGAAAATTCTAAAAACCGGCAATATTCTATGTTATTATTCCAAAAACATTTGACATTGTGGAAATATAGCCCAGTTTGTAATAAAGAAGATTTATAGGTTTAAAATATTTAAAAATCATTCTTTTACACGTTATGGTATATAAGTCATCAAGATCAACGTTTTCATTGTTAATCATAACATACTTTCGACGTGTCTATAATTTAATGTAATCCAAGGCATAATTTAAAAAGGCTCTACAAGCTTAAGACATACAATTATTTTAATGTATTTACTATTTTATTATAGAAAATAAATTAATGGTATAATATTTTTACTGCAATCATATTTGTAACAATTTTCGTTTAAATAAATTATATCATACAATAATGTCATCGAGTAAATAATACGTACATATTACCGTTAACATTGGGTAAACTCATTTACTCAAAATTTTCCCGGACGAGCAACATAGATGGTATTAAATTCGCTATACTGATTCGTCGAACCACCCTCGCAAAATTTCCGAAATATTTCTTTTACAGTAGGTGCCCTCGGATTCACATTCGCGTAGCTCTCGAAATAACAGGGTCCATAGTAGCTGTAGTCAAGGATCAACGGGCATGAATGTATGGCGCGCGCGCTTTCGTTCTCATTGCTCGCCAATAGATTCCTCGAGCGCGACGCGCGCTTACGCACAGTCTCATAGACACAGACCCATACGTGCATAAAGTACGCAACTGGCACACGCGCTCCCCCCGGCATATGGCGCGCACGGTCCCCCTTTTCAGTTCCGGGGGAGAAGAAACGAGGGGGCTGCGGCGCGTGCTCAAAATCCCCACTACCTCTTCCTCTTTGCACAACACGCGTTTCCCTCGCGTGCTTCTTGCTCGCTCTTTCGCCTTCTTTCTGTCCCTCGTAAACCCTAATTCCCCTCGCCCCCTGCACAGCGTCACTCCAGAAACCAGCCCTCGGTCTCACTCTATGGTGCAGTAAAATGCTGAAACCTAACCCATCTATCGGATGTCCGCGTTCATTCTCAACGCAGACGCCATGCGGTGCGTAGCACGGAGGTCTGATCAGAAACGAGAACTGCCATTCGCCGGGAAGAGTTCTGTGAAAAAGTGACCGCTGACGAATGCCGAGAAATCATCGGCTACGGTGTCAACGAAATTCTGATAACCCGAAGGAATTTCGGACTGAGCTCTCGCGTGACTGTTTCTTTCGATCGGTTCGATGGGATCGAATGTTTTTAACGAGGAATCTCATCGCGAGTGAGTTCGAACGTGAGATCGTGTTGATAGAAATTCGCCATTCAGTGTGAGTTCAATATTTTTACAAGTTGAAGGTTGGAATCGATCGACGAATTTTGTAAGTGTGAAGAAAACGGGAACGTTTGTAAAATCCTGTCGTAATTGTCGTTCGAGATTGTTAAGTTGGTTTCTTTGATTAGACCGGCATTGGTTACGGCGCGTGCTTACAAAACCCCCCACCACCTGGTTCCTTTGCTACCCCTTTTTCTCCCGCGCGCTACCATACATAAGTACGTCCTTGTTATTCCGTGGCGTAGTAAATTATTAGACGGGATCTAACCTCTTGTCGAAGAGGTTTCCACGCTCATTTTGTAGTTAAACGCTATGCAGTCCGCGACGCGGTTTTGTTTAAAACGATGCTACTCTGATCGGTAGCGAACGCTCGGTGACAGTTTTATCGCCTGAATGGAGTTATATTTGTGTAACGTATGTGAATTTCGACCATTTTCAAGAAAGCAGAATTACGACTGTAACGTTCGTTTTGAAAAACATAACCGACTAAAAGAATTGTTAATGTTGAAATTACGCCAAAGAAGAAAATTTGTATGGTGCTCGAAAAGTATTAACGACCTATATCGAAATATTGATCTCAGGATTCTTGACCATTTGAATTACTTAATGGATTTGTGCCTTAAATTTTTAGTAGCAAGTGACCTTAGTCCTACAGATAGAGAAACGAAAATTGGTTACAAGTGCCTTAATAGCCGAAATAGATAAATCGATTCGTAATAAGTGTTGAAACACGAACAATGGTTGTTTGTACCGTTATAAATCATTAAGATCGTTTCAATGCTCTATTTGAAGTTATTAAAGTGCTTTCCTTCTAAATAAGAGCATTTAACTGGTGCTATACAATTCCTTCAGTCATATTGTGATAATACGATTCAAAGATCTCGATTCTAATTGAGACGTCACGCGACGTTTGAATGATATTCTACAATTTCAAAAGTTACTGTTTCGTAGCAAGAGATACGCGAATGAAGAGTTGAACGTTGACAGTTGTTTTTGATATTATTAATGTTTTTGAAAAGTAACGAATTCTGATTCCGAAGAATAATTTCCGAGGAGTCGACGACCGTCGTGGAGAAGAATAGACGGTGACCTCATGCTTTACTTAAGCCGTTGTGACCGACAACGAGACAATTGGATCTTGGTTCGGGTCATCAGCTTCATCATTTGGTAGAAAAAAGACCCGTGGCCTATCGAAAACTTCGGCAAAATCGCTCGTTTAGCAGAAACCGTAACAATAACAGCGTTTTATTAAATATCTGTTTATGCTTACCAATTTTTCGACAAGAAAGTATACACTCTCGTACCTGTTAAGTTATAAGAATCATAAATAATTTCAATCATTTTTTTAATATAAAAAGGATATATAATCTGTCGTTACTCATTGATACATAAAACAAAAGAAATGTCTTAGAAATAAATGGTACTGTTATTCTTGTAAAATAAAAAGTGCAAATTAGAAACTCTTAAAACAAAACCGAATGATACATAGGAGTATACCTTTATACTGGAGTGATATTTTTTAGTATTAAGGAAGATATAATTCTAAAAAGAATCGTTGTCAGGCAACTTTGATAATCTTCAAGATTTTAGTAGTCAAAAGATATTCTGATCCAAATCTGAATATCAAATCGAATAGTCGTCTAACCGTCTGTATCGATAAACATCTTTGTCTTCGAAGGGAGAGCGTGGTTTATTTATAAGTCTATCAATTAGACTCGTCCTCGAAAGGCATTAGAGTCGATAAGTTACTCGCTCTCTTCGCTATTCTCACAATATAAGCTCGTTCTGCAATCATCACGATTCGAGCTTGTTATTTTTAAGAAAGAGCATTTTGTATTAAAATTACATTGAACGATTTTGCGTTCATGCACTTGAAAAAGACTGATGATAACAAACTTTACCAACAATCGTTTCGACCACGTTATAACGTTGTATGTATTCGCCCAGTGAATGACACTTTTTGGCTTGGCTATTAAAGCAGAAAAGTGATCAAAATGACGACTATGGGAGTTACTGTATTTTGTAATAGGGTACAAATAAATGGAAACGATCAAGAGCAACTAATGTTACTAAGAACGTTGCAAGATAACGAAAGCAACATAATCGGCAATCAACCTCATCTGATAGTCCCCAAAAATAATAATAATACTAACGCAACTGCTTCTGCAACCGTGTTGCCGCCCTACGATCCCTCTAGATTGAAGAAGCACGGAAAAAACGGACAGCCGCCGCCAGTTGCGGTTGCACGAAGAAATGCACGTGAGAGGAATCGGGTTAAACAGGTGAACAATGGATTCGCAACTTTGAGACAACACATTCCGAGTCACATCGCTGCAGGTTATGGCGATAGAGGCAAGAAATTGTCGAAAGTAGAAACCCTGCGAATGGCCGTGGAGTACATTAGGGGACTTCAAAGGTTGCTCGCCGAAGCTGATGGGGTTGAATACGATTCGAATGTTGGTGCTACGCAGTGTATGCCTTCGCCCACCAGCAGCGTTGTTTCATCGAGTCACAACGGTTCTGGAGAGAGACTCGTCCTGGAAGACGATGTCCTTGCTGCCGAGGATGATGATGGCGAACAGCTAGACGAAGACGAAGAAATTGGGAAACAGAAAACTACATCCAAGTAATTCTTTCTTTTTACATTTTATATTCTTATGTTGATCAATATAGCAATTTATTTAAAATGACCCAACTTAAAATTTAAAGTTTAAATTAATCCCCTCTGAAATTGTAAATTATCTCAATTAATACAACTATATTAATCAAATATTAAAACCTCAAATACTCTAGCATAATATCCTTCTCCGGATAATCGTTATAAATATGTAATAGAAGTATCGCCAGTAAAACGGATTGAAGCAATAACAACGTTTATATTAATGATTTTCAGATTGTCACCAAATCGAACTGCAGTTACATCGCCTCGTGATTACTACTCATCCTCGATAGGGGATGAAGAGAATCTCGAACCAAGGACTCTATCAAACACGCAGAATTTTTCCCGACTCTCGCCTAATTCGGTAGCATCTCCACCTTCTGAATATTATGGGCAAAATGAAGAGAACCTCGAGCCTCAAATTCTATCGCCGTATAGTGGCGCCGGGGATAGCGAAGAGGGTGCAGCCACCGTTTATGCGGCAAGTCCGGAAACCTTTTCTGGAGCTCTGTATTATAAGCAGGAGATCACTGAATCCGGTGAATTCATGGACGTCGTAAGCTGGTGGGAACAAGAGCAGGGTAGGCTAGTACATCAGCAACATAATCAACGCCTCACACACGTGTAATAGGAAGGTTCGTACTTTACGTTTTTTTAATAGTATCTTTCCCATTTACTTTACCTTCCGTTTCTAATAGAGAGCTTATGAATTTCATAACTGATTATAATTATTAGATTGCGGATACTTATGTAAATTCGTACTTTTATGAACGTAATTGAAGAAATGGAATCTCAGCAGAGATTTATTTTACTTCGTAAATATTATAAATACTGTATTTTGTATACTTTATATATTTTTTCAGTTTTGCAAATTGTTTTACCTTTCAATTACCCATACATAAAAATCCGTAGTCTACTGATTACACAATTTCGTATTTACTAAATTAAAGAAATCCAAAGTACATATTTTGCATTCCTTATTTACAATGTGGAATGATTACAAATTATCTGTCTTTAAGTGTATATGATTATATGTTCAACAGAACATATTTACTAATAAGTGTTTGATGCCTATTTTAAACAAAAGATATACGAAACAAACAAGCATAAACCAAGATTTAATTTTATATAAATCATTCTATAGGTAAGCAATAATATTTGGTTAAAAGAGTTACGATTAAACATAACGAAGTACGACAAAATTATATTTGAAACATTTCTTCTTGAATCTTATGTCAAAAATTATTCACAAGTTTAATAGACATCTTATTAGGATATAAATAATTATATCCTTCAATATCTATATTGAGCTACATTGAGCTAACATATGTACTTCAAAAATACCATTTCATCATTCACTGATGAACAACGAACGTGAAATAAAGCTGCATCATTATCAAAATTCAGGAAAGTTACACGTGCGTTATGGTCGTGGATCGACGAACCGGATGAGCGACAATAGAGGGCCACGTAATATTGTTTTACGTTCGTAAAACTTGCATGGTCCGAGTAGAAGAGTGCTCATTGAAGTACTTTAAGTGGCTTGAACCGACAGGGCTGTTGATCGGCGCCGCGCACGTGACAATTACTCCGAGGAAGCGTCGCCAAGTGGAAACTCGTGTACGGCGTTTCCTTTCGAACACGTGCTCGAGCGTCGACGCTCCCAAAAATAAACTTTACACGTTATAACCACTTTGCGAAGTATGTGACAACGTGACATTTGAGTACACCCTATATGCGCTCCAATTTCGAAACAATAAGATAAGAATGTTGAGTACAAATTTATTTGCAAACGACGAGATGATATTCCGTTTTAAAGTTTATTGTATTTATATAGTGGGCTCTTTAAATGACTTATATTGAACGTAATCATGCATATTGTGAAAAAATGGAAAATAATAGATAAAGAATCAGCAAAACTATTAATTTGAATCAAAGTCTCATAGCTTGGATTTAAGATTAAATAAAACTACATAATTATTTCCTTAAGATAAAGCTAGTAAAAGAACATACATTTAAATGAATCGATATTTTATAAAATGTTGATACATTGAGCATTCTGATATGCTTCAGTTGGTGTATAATATTCACGATTAATTTTCTATTATACATATATAATTTTTCTTCGTGAAATTACGATTTCCTTTGAAGCAGCATTTGCGAAAAATTAGTACTTGAAGAGTAAAAGATTTTTAATATATATATTACAATGTATACACTTTATATAAAATATTAGATTATAACACTCCAAAAATTACTTTCTTCAGTTGAAGTAAATACAAAATAATCTGAATAAACATTACAAGCTGATTTTTTAGAAACCACTGCAGGTATCCATCTTATTTCTTTTGAATTATATTTCCAAGGGAATTTTTTCATTTATTTTAAACGGAAAAAAATTAATTTTTCTTTGTTAATATTATTATAGAATCGGATAACATTTAGATGAAGCTTGTTCTTTTATTTTGTGTAGTTCAATAATTATGACAGAAACTCTAAAGTACGTTTGCAAATGTACAAGTATTTTAATATTGTTTTTACAAAGATAATCTTGTAATATCGTCATAACTCTATACAAAATAAAAAAGTATTTCCCCATTAAAGAGTATGGGAAATATATGTGTAGCTGATTTTTAAAGTACACCTTGAAATTAGAAATAAATTAGAAATAAATATTTCTAATCTCATTCAATGAAAGATTTAAATGATTTATAAAATATTCAGAGTTAAGGTGTTTCAGTAGTCAGGTTCTTTATTTGATTAAACATATACGTATCTCTTATAAGTTGTTTACAAATTGGAATTTTTTAATATGTATGGTTATTATATACTGCGCTATTTATGGAAAATTATGAATTTCATACATTGCATATCAATCGGGGATAATTTCACAATAAAACAGTACATTATCTTGCGATAAAAAGGATCTATTTTGTCGCTTATTTTTATACTATATAGTATATCTATTACTTCGTTCGTTTACTCTTTCTTCAGTTTATGTAAAATACATATTTAGGTTATTGCTAGAACAAGATAAATCAAGAAATACTTTTGTGTTTACATTATTCCATTTTTTTTTCGTATTTATCAACAATTTGACCTGTTTGCTTATAACATGACATATGGCATATCTTTAAGAACTTATTAACTTATTAATCGATGAATGTATTTGCTTTCGATAATAATGGTCTTAAATTTTAATGCATTGTGTCTTTTCTGAAACTATCAGAAAAAATATGTTCCTATTATTAGTACTCTATTATTAATAATTGATGAAGGAAATATTTTTCCTACAACATAAAGTAATTTAACCCTAAAAGAATTAAAGCATGCCGAAGTTTTCCTACCCTATAGTGTACAATATTTTGTAATTTTTTGTTCATGATAGTTATATACCTTCTACTTTTCTCATATTTTTGCTACGTTAACACACATATTTTATTCTTTGTTATTTTCTATTTTTAGGAGAGCGGAAGAGAATTGCATGCTTTAATGATTTTAGTTGGTTCAACAAAGTGAAGTAAATAACATTTGTATTCTATTTCGTTTCTTCGTTTCGTTCATTTCATAAATGCACAGTACTACATAGTAACTTATATCTCGTGATAAGATTACGCTAAAGTGTACTTACGCCAATACCATGAAGGCAGCTCTTTTACTGTATAGACGTGTCAGGTATACCAACAAACGCGCGTCAAGGAAATTTCAAGTTCATATCAGCTTATTCGACTAGTCGGTTCGTACGTTTCGAAACCCTGCTGCCACTGTGGCATGTAACATCAAAAGTGCACTCCCATAAACGGAAGTAGTTTACCATTTTGCCATATGTTAGCTATCCTCCTCAAAAATATCTCTCGACCAGACCTTTCTCAATCTTCGTGGTTTCCAATTGCTCGACATTGATCCATTTCTCTTCGCGTCGTTCACGCATATGCTCGCCTCCCTAAGTTAAATCGTATTTTATGTTTTTAGGTTATTTCAAAGATGTAAGACTTTTGTCGTGTAATGACAATTTGTTAATAGAAATTTCATGTTACGCGATGGAATAGAATTTTACAGTTAATGTATACATTCATTACATAAGCAAATATTTAACTAAGAAAAGTATTATTTTTTATCAGGTGTAGCTAGTTTTTGTAGGTATTGATTAGTTACATTAAATAAGTTGTTCTTTGTCATCAATCTATAACACAATTTGTTACTGAATTACATTTAATGTTATTAGTGTATAATATTCCGTACAATAATTCCGATTTTTCAGATAATTACTAATAATGAACATTAGTTCTAATTTCAAATACGCAAAGATTGATTACAAAATTTAAGTTACATGAGTTATTTATTTTTCCTTAGCAATTAGATAAATGATTGCCGATTTTATGTGTTAATAAATTACATTTAAATAAGATAATTATTATTAGCTAAGATAAGATATTAAAATGTTGACTGTTTTATTAAAATATGTTATTTAGTATAACGTAAAATCCTAGAACAAATGATAGAAATATTTTTGTAGAATGTAGAATGTAGAAACAGATGTTTCCAGGCAATCTAACTTTCTAACACGAAAATTAAATTTTATAATAGGATAAAAGCTGAAAAGGAATCGATGCAGTTATATAACATATTAAAAAGGGGGTTAGGTATCATGGAAATAAATTAAAAACTTTTTTCAATTTGTTCGCTTCTCGGTATTAATGAAATAAGCGTCGACGGAGATGCAATGCAGAAATCGAGTTATAGAGAAAAGAAATCAGCTTGCTGTGCAGTCGTCGAGTTATAAATAGAAATCACGATTTCCTTAAAAACATTCGTAACCCACGTGCCATATACTAAGTCTGATATAATATTTGATACATGTGCACATATCGGTACTCAAGGCGGCCATAAGGCGACAGAAGCTCTTCGTATTTTTAACATATGGATGGTAAGAGGATAGTCGTTAAGTAAGGAATACGGCAGATAATTTGGAAACTAAAATTCGAGTTTAAAAACCGGAACAAGTATTTATTTGTTTCTTCGATTCCTTTTTTTTTTTTTTGGATAAAAATACTATATTTCTAAATTTGTTTTTTAAATTTTGCACGATTAATGTATGTATAAAATAATTCTATATATAGCTAATTGAAATAATCTTAAAATATAATAATAATTGTATTAATCGACTGGTGGAAAGTTATATAATAATTATATAATTTTTTTTTATTTCAACTCTTAAGTTTCATAGACAACTATGTTAGCTTTTATATATTATTATAGTTGGTTTTTACTTTCTCTTGATAGGAACATGCTTTAGTAACTTCAAAAAATATATAAGGCTTTTTATACGTAAAATATCATTTTATTACAAAATAGTATTAGAAACTGATATGATTCTTATTTCAGCAATCGTAAATGGAATATTTAAACATAAGATTTGTGGTGTAGACGGGATTTTGTAGTATAAATATTGTAGGCGTTAATTGTATTGTGACTATTGTAGGTATTTTTGAGGATGTAAAACAAAGAAATATTGTTCTTATAATCAACAATTCCTTAAAACAAGTGAAATAGCCCTTCTTATCGAATAAAAAATATTAAATTAGGTCAACAGTAACTAGTGACACAAAAATATACACACATGTGTGTACACATATGTATTTGCATTTACTTGCAGTTATTGTCATATAATTATTGTACGTATAAGGATTGTTCTAATAATTAAAATTTGTAATTGAATAGTAGAAATATAATAACCTTTTAAAACGAAATTTAATATGTGTGTATGTTAGCAGTTAACAAGTATGAATAACGTTGTAAAATATTTATAAAAAAATATAACATTCATGTTTGATAATGTCATTATTGCTTATAACATTGATCTGTTATTTTTAACTTACTTAAAAAATGCCTATTTGAAACTGCTCAGATCATGTCTAAATACATTTTTTGAAGATTACTTTTCCTAATGACATAAAATAATGGAATCTATTTTGGAAGTGTAAATGGAGAAATCTTTCATATAATATACTAATTTCAAAACGTATTATATATTTACTGATCACAGAAGAACATCTAAAAGGTTCCCCTTAATTCTTTGTATTAGGACATTAGTATCTACTATGAAAAAATACATTAAATGTTTATAAATATGAATTCTCTTATACTTAACTTAAACACTGAAATCCTCGAGTTGCAGTGCCATATGGGTTATAGCACTGCGATTAAGAAGCTTTAGCGAAACGACTACCATATGTCAAATAATATATTTGTGCATACCCGCCTTCTTTCCAATTTCTCATTTTGAGATTGCCAGTATTGAATCAATTTCTAAAACGTATCATTATTGAACGAACATATCGATTCTTTAAGCATTGTAATTTTTCTACGTGCAAGGTACAATGTCGAAATTTTTTGATAATTATTAGTGACTTTAGCGAAATGAGCGATATTAACTTTCACGTTATACGCAATTTAATTTCCACTCGTCCTGCTGGCCAAAGCTTTTTCCACAAGGTTCACCTTTAAAAGAAATCATTAACGTGTTTGCGTTCTTACGGTCCTTATAAAGTCTCTTTTTCGTTCCTTACGTCGTTCAATTACCTTGGCCTTAAAACGAATTCCCCGCGTCAATCATACAAATTAAAATGATCCGCTTCTGGCAATAAGCAGTCCACCAGTTTCGATTTTCCTTTTTTCTTTCCGGTTTTTACGATACTCGACGCGGAGGCCTGGTTCACGAGAAATTTCTGAATACCGGAGGCGTAGTTCTCGATGAAAGTAGCAATAAAATGTGTATCCTAGGGAGTAAGAAGTTTCACGCGAGAGTCGGGCCGAACGAACGAGTGGACAACCAAGCAAGTAATTCTCGACAATTATAAAGTGAGGTCATCTACGAAATTTACGAGATGCGTCGCCGCGGCAAATTAATTTAATAAATTCCTTCCTTGGCTCCCGGTCACGTTGATATCGTCCCGTTGCGCGCGAGCCCATCGGCCTTCTTTCGGCTTCTCCACTTTACTCTGCTCCGCACTACTCTCTTTTGACCTCTCCTTTCTTCTCTTTCATTCTTCTCTTTTGTTTTGTTTCGTTCTCCTCTGTCTGCACTGTTGTTGCTCATAACGAGCACGCCGAAACTTTAACCTTGCTATAATCGCGACTATTTTTCTCCGGCGAGCGTACGAAAAGCCGGAAGCTGTTCGATGAAATTTCTTCTTTAACTAATGATTATGCATCCTCATACGCCGACCGAAATTTCTTACGACGCGTAAAAGTACGCCGACATCGGTAGCGTTTTAATCCCACTGTTAATCGGGCGAATTTTTCTTCGGGGCTCGTGACATACAACGTGCGATTACGTTTAGTCGTAAGTGATAGGTACAAATGTTATTCTTCCGAACGTAAAGGATGTTATTGCTGGAAAGTGTGGTGGAATAGCGACAGTCTGTTAATCTTTGTCCATCGTGATCACAAGAAAAATATGTTCGATCAAATTTCACGATTGGACAATAATCAAGCTAATTTATATTTCTGAGTTTTATGTTGCTGAATACATCGTTGTTGTAAAAATATATTAATTTATATTTATAATTGGGAGAATATATGACTTATATTCAGAATTAATATATTTACGTAATAGGATTTTTTAAAAAATAAATAGTTAGGAAGAATTACCTATAAGATATTAATTATAGAAGAAGTTACAGGAAGTGCAAGCAGATGATTTCTTTGAATTATTTAGTATTTGCTGAAGCTAACTTAATAGTATACGTAACCAATATGTCCATTTAAAAAACAAACGTAGTAAGACGCACAACTGCCTCATAAAATAAAATGGTAGCAACATTTATGCAAGCCTGCTGTTGTTCTTCTCCTTCGACTTGGTGCGCCAAGAACAAAAGAATTTAAAGGTTTGCCATGCTGGTAACCCGCATGTTGCCTATCTTATCAATAAACATTACCAGCATGACAATGTGACGGCGTTCGTATCGGCGACGGTTTGCAGACGATTATGCTGTTTAAAAATTAAACCTTTTCCGCGAACGAGATCCGTGTTTTTAAAAATTGGAATTGTTTTATTTATCTTTTAGAAACATTTTAATATATGTGTCTAGTATTATATATATACCATTAATTACAAGTCACATTGTAACATCAAAATAATTTTTATTACTGACTTTTGCGACCGTGATATTTTCATATATAATAAAACATTGATGTTACTAATTTATCATGTATATTATATATTTATAATGTATCAAAACAATGAAAAAATAACTTTCAAAATTATTTTTTTATTTTGTTACCGAATGTCCGCAACAGACATACATTATATATAATTAATTGCCAGATTAATTACTGTAACTAGACTGTTTACCTTATTATTGTGAAAATATTAATTACGTACCCCATTCACCGTGTACTGTAATTGTCTACAGAAGTTTAGAATAAGTTAAATATAAAAAAAGGCAAAAGAGTTACAATTAAAACATACATTTGGGATATAGAGGTACATAATAAGATAATAGAATAAAAGATAGATTATTTTTCGTCTTATTGTATCTATTTTTTACACATTTTTTACTTAGAATTAGTAATAGAAATATTCCAAGTTTAAAAATTTAAACACATCATACTGTCTACTTAGTACATACATACACTTATTTGCATACTAACTACGTATTAAGAAATATATTATTAGAATTACTTATAATATATTATTTAAGAACTAGAGAGAACTTAAACAGAGAACTTATATAGAACAAATTAATGCAATTATTGTTATCTGAATAGTTGCAGTAGGAAAATAAGTATTACTTTAACAAAGAAGATATATTATTTATTATACTATATTGAATACCATAATACTGTTAAATTCCTGATTATGGATATGCTAATAAATTTGAATAAATTTGATAGGAAAAAATTAAGTCAGTAAAATAGGTACATAACTTTGATAATACAAATAATGATAGTATGTAATGAAATTTATGCACCGAGTGTTAAAAAATTACTTATCATAGCTTTGACAGATGATTCTACATCTTCGGATCGGTACGGTGAAGATTTATTTTAAAAAGTATCCGATAAATTAACTCTGATATCGGATTTTAAAGTTAAATTATTTTTCATTACGTTATGTGGAATTTGTAATCAGATACAAAAATCGCAAAGAGATCATGGGTCCCTTAATTCAATCGTTCTCTTAGAAAGAAAATGTTAAATTTTCATTAATTATATATACTAGATAAAACTAATTTTCTTTATAACATATTTGCTTAAAAATAATATATTTGCCTTACAGTCAGATGTAGGGTAAACAGCATCTATTGTCGCACATAGATACTCGAATTCGATACATTCGATATTCTATATTTTCCTTTCTGCCCTGTCGTATCTGTGTAATAATCGAGCCTACAACTTCTACATGGTCACTACTGTCGTTTAAGCAACCTCGAACACGCATTTGCATATTCCGCCTAAGTTTCCCCAAGGTATTATGTGAAATAATTTTACAATGTAGAAGGTATAATCTGACGTTCGAATTGTTCAACGAATGTAATCCATCCAGCTCAACTGAAATTCATTGAATGGTCCAATCGTTGAAAATCACAACGATCTGAAATTTTTTCTGAACCGCAGTGGTCTTCCATTGTTGTTTGCTGATTGTCGATATATTTCACGTACCGAAGAATAAGTCCTACTAGCTTCATCAATAGCACGCTATGTAAATTCTACCTGACTGCGAGATTTAACGTATTATAACTGAACTCAGTTTTATGTATTCTATGTCTCTTATGACATGTCTTATACAATGTAATAAAAAAATTTGAAATTTAAGATGAAGATTTTCGCCGTTGCTTCTTTAGCTCTCTACTACGCCTACGTTTTCCACTAATACGATAAAATATGATGTGCGATAAAATGAAAATGTTCCAGACGCTTTTCGGTCAAAGAACCACTTTCTGTGGTTCTTTAACATTTTAAAGTGTTCCTCTTAAAAGCAATTTCAAGTCGCGCCCTGCTACTGATAAGCAAATGTCCTTGCAGTGTCTTTCTCGTTTTTTTTTTTTGGTTTTATCTGGAAGCGATACTCTTCAAGGATCGCGGCTTTATATATAATTAATGTAATTGTATTTGTTAATGGTAATATAGCATGTGAAATTTTCTAATAAAAGTATTATTGATATTTTTATTCTAACTTCACTGCATTTATGCTATTTACATGAATATAGCGATATGTTTCCTAAATATTCTTTCTTTACTATGAGTTTCCGTGGAATGTAACACATTAGGAAGTTATTAAGACTCATAAAACTATTATAGAAATAATATTTTTTTGAACATATAAACATTTTAGTATCAGGTAATTAGTTGAAATCAATAATGTTATTCCTGTAAATAAATTGTTTAACCAATACTAATCGAAATTGTCATAAGATAAAGAGTACTATAATACATATTATAGACTGTACATCTTGTCTAACATTGCATAGTTTTTGTAAAAGATCATGTAGAATGATTTATTAAATAAAAAACATACTGCATTCTCTAAGAAGCACTTTCATTAATTAATCATGTTTCGATTAATATTTGGCAATTTTTATAGAGACTCAAGTAGATTATGAATGATTATGAATGAAACAAGCGAAATGAAACAATTGCTAATTGGTATTATGTAAGTATTAATTTGTAAAATTAACTTAATTCTCTCCAAGAATCATACAATACAAATTTTGGTGAAGAAAAGTATAAGTTCCTTTTGTCATCAAGTGATGGGTACTTCCGTGAATTCTCTCCCAAATGCGTATACTTTTCCCACGATCTCTGAAGTTACAGCAGGGTGTCTCTAAGATTCGTCTGTTCGTTTCCGTACTTAATTCTCGTTGATCCAGGTAAATAAGGATCTTCACGATCGAACTGAAAGAAATACAATGGCCAGGTGGGATAGTATCCCGAGGTTATATAGGAGTCTTCTTCCTCTTCCCGTAGAAACTTTTAAACCATTTGGGGAAAATATAAAAACTGATTTCTGAAATAAATCACTCCGGTAGAATTTGAGGGGCTCCGTTAAAATAACGGTTTTTCACGAGAAAAGATTATCTTGATAATATGGCTATAGCTAATCACTGTCATATTGTTTCTTTTCCATGTCCACGATGGCATATAATAAGTAATTATGTAGTTCATGTTAAATGATAATGAAGGAAAACGTTTTCATGTAGACCTGTGTACCGGAAGCAAATTAAATTATAAGTCAAATATATATCATATTAAAAATCACATTGATTTCATGACTATAACATAGTAAGTAGCATAATAAAATATAGTAAATAATAGAGTTTCAATCTAATTTAATTTTGTTTTTGTAGAAAATATCATTTCTTATTCCTTCTATGCTATGTTAAACATTAGAAAGTGAAAATGATTAATTAAGTTCCTTGTTATACTGGAATAAAAACATTATACACCTCTTAAATTATTTTATGTATAATATATATTCTACTGCAATAAATAAATACTTCTTCCTTATTTTTTAATCTTTTTGTAATATTTTCCAGTATATAATTTATTTTAATTCAATTTAACATTATGAAAAATACTTAATTAAAGTACTTGACCTTGTTGGATTTGAAGTTGATAAAAATTTGCTATATTCCATTATTGCTCTTTCACCATAGCTTCATCATAATTTGTATTGGTAATTTTTTTATTTCTTGTATGTTACAGGTCTCATAGAAAATCTTAGACACACAACTCGTTTGAGTGATCTCACGAAGAGTTGCTTCGGAACCAAATTCCAATCGATTTTGACGTGGCAGTAAGAATAATGACAAAACCTGTACTTATCGCACAAAGTACTTCCGCAAAGACACCACTGCCTATGATGTCTTTCCGCCTCGGTTTTATCTTTTTTATTTGATAATACATATAGAATATACGTGACTCAATTCGATAGCAAAATGTTTCTCGCTCGAGTGCCTTAATACAACTGTTTCAACTATGAGCAAAGTGATTTCTGCATTAATTAGAGTAATTCCTTAAAATCGTAATATGTGTGTTTGAATTACGAGGAAAGATTGACAATTTAAATATAAGTAAATAAGTTTTTTAACAACCATAGTGAATATTTAAATTTTTTGAAAATTCAATATATCTAAGTACATACCTAAATACTGTGCAGAGGTAAGAAATTGACCAACGGAAGAAATTTTTGCTACTACCATACTTCTAAACTGTGGATGTTTATGCAAATTTTGAAGAATAGAATGTTTCACCTTCTGAGTGTTATATGAAATATCATTCTTTTGGTATTTTGCATTCTTAGATTCCCCGTAAATACATAAACATCCCGATTCTACATATTTCAAATCAAATAATGTATGACATCGCGTGACGAAGAGGACAAGTAGGACTTTTTGAGATCGAATAAGATACAAACTTCAGAATATTATGTGGATCCAAAGTAATTACCGTTAATACAGGGTAAAGAACAAATCAACAAGGTGAAACATAATTATCCCTATCTATCTCTGTGCTGTTGAAAATAAAATAATGAGATTTTCGAATGTACTTTATTTTGCCTGTGTGCCATTTCACTAACCATCTTCTCACTTCTGCATAGTACTTGCATTTATACATTTTGTTGCGTTTCAACATGATTCAGATATAAAGATACATCGAAAATATATATCTTATTTATAAAACAACTGTATGTATATTAAATTTCAAATTCCTAAAATATTGCATAAGTACACGTTCTATGGTTTGCATAGGACATAATAGTTATATACATATGATATTTTAACAAATTTTTAATTATGCTTTTCTCGTCACTCAATACCAACAAATATACGATATCATTTAAGATCTCGCAAGCAAAAAATTTAAGTATTTGTAAACTATAAGCACGAAATAACAAAGAAATTTCTGTTTCTTCTTTCTTTTTTTCCCATTTAGTAAGATTTTAAGATATCTACGAACAAGAAATTTTGTAGATATCGTAAAATATAAATGGTAATGAATTAGTCTTAATAAACACTGTTGTCCATGTTATTTATACAGGCTAATTATGAAATCGTAGTACAATGGAAATGAAGATGACGTCTCACGTAAAAGGATGTCATAAAGGTAATTTAAAATTTTTTCATATAAAGTTTCATTTTCGAGAAAATCAAATTTCAATTTCGTTAAATACGGTTCCACTTTACTACTAGATGCAATCTGTTTCGTTTACTCAATCGGACTAGTCGTCACCAATCATGTTTGAGTAAACAAACAATATCAGACATTCAACAATTAATAAACAGCAATATCTTTTTTACTTCATTTACATTTTCCATCCTTATAGTCAATTTTAGCTATAAATAAAAATCGAACAATTTAAAAAAAGATGATGTTTTAAAATATTAAAGTAAAGAAATTATTAATCCTCGCTGTTCATTATTCTCTACAGTCCTATTAACTTCTGACTGATTTGACATTATTCTGTAAACGAAGTATAGTGATAACAAGCAAAATTGAGCGAACGAAACAAGATGGAGCAGATGTAGGTACTTAACGAACGTTTGAATTCGGAAAATGGAAAATATGAAATTTTATTTTTTTTTTTTTTCAAGTTAATTTGCGTGGGAAGCCAACTTCCGGTTAGGATTATACTACGATTTTACGAACATTCTGTATATGCGAAACATATTCTTGTTAAATAAATGTATTTTTAGAGAACTACTGAAACTTCAACAACAGGACATTATAATAAATTCGAAATATGATTCACAAACAGGAGGCGGTACTTTTATCATTCACAAAATAAAAATTCTTATTGAAGCTGATTTATTACCATCAAATTTTGACGCAATGTTAGACAAAGCAATACATTTTTCGAAAAGGTGATCTAGTTTCACGTCCAGAATGTTATGTTTGACCTCGTACTAGTATTATGCGAATTATCATTAGACTAAAGACAATATAAGAATGAAAAGCGGAACATGTGTAAAATCGAAGAATGTGTAAATATGGAAGTGCCTTAAATGAAATTGAGGGGAATTGTATTAAACTATTTTTTCTACTTTATACTTTTTAACGAGTATTTAAGAAACGTCTTACTATTTATATTTACAACGTTGTCCACTCATTAGGAATTAATTATAATACATAAGGCAATACGCTTTGAAAAAGAAAAAAAAAGTAATTTCGCGTGCCAAAAATGGAAAATGTTACTCCCACGATATTATTTAATTATTATTAAGTCTTGGTCAGTATCTGTTATGTTAAGAAAAAGGAGAATTTAAAAGAATTATTATACAAATCATACTGGTTCTTGATCGTTTGGTATTAGGAGTACATAATAGGAAACACATCAATTAAATCAAAATTGCATATTTTTATAAATCCTGACTTCGAGTTTACGATCGGATCCATTGTAATTAGTTTATTCTTATACAAAAATGTTACGTGAGTTACAAAATCATTGGAATAATTACAGTAAAAGTATTGAATATATGAAAAATTAATCTGAAATTTTTATAGTTTCATATATTCAGATAATAAAGATTATATTTAAATGAAATTTGGAAGTATTATATCTATTATATAAATATAAATATCAATATACAATATCCATGTAACATTTACCATAGAAATTTATTCAATTAATAAATTGTTAATATATTATTAATTATTGTTAGTTGACATTTCGTTGATATAAAATTTAATACCGAATATGTTACTTTTTCATGATTATCTCATTGCTAGATACATAAAATCATGTACCAAAGCTCATGAAAGTACTTTTCTAGAAACTTTTTATACAAAACATTTTGAAATTTCATCAAAATTTTACTATTCTAATCACGGTAGTCGTATTTTATTAGAGTGCTAATTAAATTTCAAAAAGTACGTAATATATTCATAAAAAAATTCTATGGTAAGTGTTCGAATATTTTCGTGAGCCGCTGTAAGGTAATAAAATATTTACCAATGGAATTTTAGGATCCTATCAGGCCCATTAACATATTTTATTATAGGACAATGAGATAATTCAATCTTTTATTAAAGGCTAGAACCGTATTATATTCGAACATATATTCGAATGTCTTTGTAATTCACTATGTATCATAAACTTTCTTTTGTATACTATATGTATGTATTTTATTGACACATTTTTCACTATTATGAAAAATATCGATTTGTTGTAAATTCTGCATTAGCCTAAAGTACTTGTTTATTTCTATTAATTTAATTAAATGCGAACTTAAGTTAATAACGATGTAGCAATTTCTCCCAACTTAATTACAAAACGCACAGTACGTACGTCCAATTATGTAGAAGGGAGGAAGTTTGCACAGAAGTCTTAAATTATTTTGCGTTCGTGAGAAAGGATAAAAAAATCTTTGTAAATACAAGTGCCTTAAATATAACTACAGTGGTAGGAATTTTACTTATAAGCTGTTTTCGATATGATGAAAAGCTGGGATTTCGGTCGAGTTAGTTCCATGCATAAATTCATATAAAAATGTAAAGATATTATAATAGAATAATTCTTATACAATAAGATTTGACAATACAAAACAACTTTTGCTCTCAATTCCAATCAACGACTGTCTTGCGTGTAATTTTTTCTTATTATTATGAGCGAAATATTCTGTACTGAGTGTATTACAAAATCATAATGTAAAGTGTATGTATCCTTCTAAAAGTTGGACCTGTAGGGCAGTGGAGCAAGGAAAGAATTTTTAAAACAGAAAAGTTCCGTATTTTCCACACAATATATACTGGAGCTTGCACTTTTTCTATTTTACTGCCACTGTCGCTCGGTCCAATCTATGTAAATATTTCCAGAACACATTTGATCACATTCACGATCTTGGGTGATTGATCATCTGACCATACATGTTTCTTTCGTACTCTAATTTCAAGTAATCGGTATCTTCCTCGCATTTTTATCATTCGAAACTCAGCCACTCGCTATAAACATTTATATTAAATTCCCAGTCCCGTACCGTAAGGATTTTTTAATTTGTATCTCCTGTAACAGTTTTTATGAAATATTTAAAATACATTTTATTATTTATACAATTCGATTGTTATTTATTTATTATACCTTCATAAATCATCGTAGGAAACTCGTTATAGTACGTACGATTATAATAATGTTGTTTGTTTAATTAATTTTCAACGTATTGAAGGAATATTATTTACACTCTCTTTCCTTGAATTTATAAATCTGCTTTTATAATAAATAGAATCTTGTACATTTCATTATTAAACATTAATTTCCAATCTTATTACTACCTGTTAGGCAGATAAGAATTATGATTCTAAAATTTTGAGAATAATTACCGATATTGATTGCTGTTTAATATCTATACATGTGCATATATATGTAAGTGTCATAAATATTTTCAATTCTCTCTATTCTTAATCCATTCATATATCATATAGTATAAAAACGCTTTGTTATTTCTCTTTTTTAATTTATTTCATTTTTCATTCGCGTTAAAATGGAAACTCAAATACAAAATTCTGCAAATATCATTTTCAAGATTATAAGATGATAACTTCTAGAACATATACTAACCAGCGCAAATAGTACTTTTATTCACGACATTTATGAAGTATCATTTTTTTATAAGAAAATTAACCAGATTTAACCAGAACATTTTACAATATATACATTTGTATGTATACAAAATGTATGTATGCAAAAGAGGAAAAGAAATTATTTTTCATTATAAATGATATACATATATGATAGATACATATGACGTCTGGTATTCATTATTGTTTCAATACGTTTCCATTCAAATACAATATTTGCCGATTATGTCCGCGTTGAATAATAAATATTGTTCATCTGAAATTAAAATAAATGAGTCACGTTTATATATTTATACATGTACATAAAATTTTATTTTTATTTACATTATTGACATTTCCCTTTAAACGATGTCATTATGTCTTTCGTATCTTTTATTTATTATATTTTTTAAATATAGATTCTAGTAAAAATATAATTTGTGTAACTTTCCCTAAAAGTATTGGTTATGATAACGAATATTAATTGAAAGGTGTTTGGATATATTGACAGAATAAGATTAAAAATGTTTGAATTTCATGTTACTATAGACATATCTCTAATCATCAAATATTTTTAGTTTCCATATGTATATATAGAAGTATTTAATGATATTCTGTATCTAATAATCATAATTTTACAAATTTACATAAATGTATAATAATAAAAAAAAGCGATTATTTTCTACAGATACATACATATGTATAATCGACTATTATGACGTAATAAAATTAATTTTTACAAATGAATACACATGTGATAAAATTAACATGCGTCGATAGTTAATCTTATGAGATTGTTTACATGTTTTAAAACTTCTTTATTTTATTTTATTTATACATACCATTAACTAGCTTTTTTGATACATAATTTAAATCCGTAATACATGATAATCGATTATATCATTGATATGTTATTATTCAATATATTCTAACTCCATTGATGTGTTATTGTTACAATTCAACCAAAATATCTAAATATTTGTAAACAGTACTATTTAATTAATGTAACAAATATCGTATGACTAGATTATACGAGTATGAATACAATACAATAATTCTATAATTTTTATTTCTAATCGATATCGTCTAGTTTCAACCCACAGCGTATTTATTTTTATTTTGGAAAAATAATTTCAAAGAATATATCGTGCATTTGATGGGTTACAAACGTATTTTCATCGAGGCGTGTCAGTCGCCTGTTTGTGAACAATTCGGTTGGTCAGGAAGTAGCGCCGGTAGTAGTAATAAAGGGTGGTTGATTTGGCGTCCATCGATAATTTTGTAATTTCGTGAAATTGGTCCCGCTTAACCGAACTCGACGAGGGAAAGTTCCTTCTTCTCGCCCCCCTATTTCGTACCTTTTCTATCTATACAACCCTCCTCGTTGTTTTTTCATTATCTTACAGGGTCGATTTCCGGACACGTACCATGTAGGGGGTGATCGGCAAGTTGCTACGTCATTTCCGGAAGTACTTGTTTCCACATCAACGATCTAGCGGTTATTGTTATAATCGTCTTTTCATCTTAAGATACGTGTATACGTGTATATATAACATATTACTTACTTACACGTAATGTAATGGTTAAAAATGACTATAATTTTCAAGATCAGCATTTTTTAATTTTTCACCTTTTAAAATATAACAAACTATAGCTCAATTTGTTGAAATTAATCTTTGTTTCGCACATCTGTACTCGCGTTTTGTTTAAGCGTTAAAAGTAAACAAACGAAACAAAAAGAAATAAACGTGTTGCAGAAGGGTAGCGCAAATGTAAATGAAGAGTATAAAAATCTTCCAAAAATGCAGAGATGATTTTGATGATAATGATATTGGTGAAAATGATATTGGTGAGAAGAAAAGATTTGCTTTCCTGGATCTTTTACTGGAGCTTTCAAGAAATGGTACGAAACTGACCGATCAAGAAATTCAAGAAGTAGATACTATAATGTTTGAGGTAACAGAAGTAATCCTACATTCCTTACAAAAGTTCTTAAAATAAAGCATATATATTTAAATAAAGTACGGTTTAAAGTTTCATATGTAAAGTTCAATTGATAATTATTTATTTATAATACATATAGAAAATCTCGTCACTTAATTTTATGATAAACTAAGATAAATGAATTTGAAACATGCTTTCGATTGTATGTTACTCTCAATTGTTCGGAAAATCATGTAAATAATTAATCCTTCATTCTTCGTATATAATATGTCATAAGAAAATGTTTAAACTAAATTTATTCTATAAATTTTATGCAGAAGAAACATTTTAAACTGAAAATGACACTATTTTACAGTGTTTAGTACAAAGTTATAGTTTTTTGTATTAAAAATAAAAGCTTATAAATTTTTAGATGTTACATAATCTTCTTTTATCAAAAAAATTTCTTTCGAATAAAACAGAAAATAAATATAAAAACGCTTTTTTCGTATAATGAAAGGACGTTACATACATTTTAGGGTCATGACACTACCGCTGCAGGTTCTAGCTCCGTTCTTTGCGTACTTCTTTGTGTACTACAAGACATCCAGGTGAGTAAAATAATAGTGTATTAAAACATGGGTAACAAATCTAACGAGTCATTTTTTTCTAATTTTATTAATTTATTATTTATTTTATTTGTTTATTTTCATCGAACTAACGCTAAGAATACCTTATTTTGGTCACTGTACAAAATATTTCACATAAGTAGATGCAATTTTTCGAATTTTCACTTCAATGTTGCTAAGAAAGCGATTATATCTTTACGATCTTCCGCTTTTTTAATACCATTGAACATCATTTTCGTGCCAGGGATAAATTGCTTCGGAAATTGCAAATATTCGTTTAAAGTGTTCTCGTCCCATACAACACCTTTCTTTTGCATCGCTTCGGTAAATTTAAATCCAGCTACAGCTAAATTTATAATTTTTTATAAATGATGTTACATGAATTTTTAGCAAATACGATACTTATAAAGCGATAAATTAAATGAAAGGAGGATTTTTGCTCTCTTAGGTATTTTTTTACATTTTGTTAAACGAACATTTTTTTATTCACGACACGTGTATTATTAAATGTACTTATCGCCTGAATGTGTGTGTCGATATAATTTGGGTATACGAAGATAACGAAAAAAGAAATAGGGAAGAATTTTTTCAGAATGAGAAAGATGGAAGATACTCCTATTTCCTTAATTAATTAGAAATAATTAGACTTTTATTAGAAACTAAGAAAAACATATATACGTAGCATAGTAACATTTGTATATTCATGATCCACATATGGTTATATTAGGTTAAATGTATATTTTAGAAATAAAAGTTAATAAAAATAGGATAGTGTATGATGAGAATAGAATTTGAATAAACTATATTTATAAGTAGAATTATCATATGAATTTAAATATTACGTCGGTATGTTTGAAATATAATTTGAAGACATAGTTTTTTATATTGTACTTAAATACGAAACGAAAATAGTATTTAGTTACAATTCATATATAATATATGATCGTTTTGTATATGTCCCTACATAAATCATATGTATATTTACTCGTATCCTATACGTACGTAATATACATATAACATAGACAAGACAAATTTCTCCGTATTTCAGTGTAAAAATTAATTAATATACAAAGATAATATATACATACTGCCACATGTTTTGCCAAATATTCCAAAAAGGTTAGGACCTATTTTATGTCGCTCGTTTTTATTACACGTATGACACATGCCACACATTCTGAGAAATAAAGCTTTCCCATGTACTGGATCTCCCATCCTCGCACAAAAATTTCCTCTCGGTGAAAAAGGTTATATCGATTGTCTGTGTAATAATTGAAGGTTAATGTTTGATCATTCCTCTAAGTCCTAAGTTAATGTTGATCGATTACAATATAACTTGAAGTTTTCAAGTAAGGGATATTTTGATCAATTTAGTTTTCTATGGACTCATGAATCTATATGTGTTTCTCAGATCATCTACAGTTTTATTTTAAACTTACCATTAGACGATCGTACAGATCGTAAAAAAAATTGCAGTTGAGTTAATCAGTCCATGAAATTAATCGATAATTACAGATACTGGTAATTAACTTGACGTTAATTAAGAACATTAATTATCAATTGCAATTTAATTAAAATTTCATTTGCTGCTAAAGAACTAAATTACTAATTTCATTCTTGATTTAATTGATGATTACTTAATAAACTATTTCAATTATAATTAAAAATTGTTAAACGTATTGAGTATTATTCAATCGTGTAAAACATATATGATTAATTGTTAATCTATATCTTCGCTTATTTTAATAAGAATGTATTGCTTTCTGCAACAAGTTCTTCTTTTATTTCTTTTAACAATCATCGTTACTACTTTCTAATAATTTCTTTTATACGAAAATGGGTCATAAGAACAAATTATTAATCTATTTATTATATTTCATTTAATTACCTATCTTGTAAAGCTTAATATTTTCTTTATTTTTATTATCTGTAAAATACAATAATTATTACAGGCCTTGCACCTTCCAAGATACTCTAGAAATGAAATATCTCGAAAGAGTAATTTACGAAACATTAAGACTTTTCTTATCAGTTCCCGCCATTGCAAGATATCTTAACAACGACGTCAAAATAGGTCAGTTTTGTATTTTATCTAACAAACGAATATTATTTGTTATTTATTTCTCTATAATATATAATACATACGTCTAGAAGATAAAGTCTTGCAGTCATATTTCCAGAAGTAATGAAAATGAAATAATAATTATTTTATTATACTCTTCATTATTGCAAAATGGATATTATTATAAACTGGCATATTTCTATTATCGCTTAAAATAATTTTTCGAAATGTCCCCACTGGTTTAAAATCAGACTAAAAATATTAAACCGTACAGATTAATTATATATACTTGCAATTTTAATTTATATAAATGATATTAATGTAAATAATATAATCCACTATATTTGTAATATGAGAGATATCACTTGGATATTGGTTGCTAATTGTTTATGAAATTTGTACAGAAATTAGTTCTTTGGAAAATATTACGTATTCTTTTATCAAAAATCATTCATATTTAAATCCGTTACAAACGAACAGGTTTTGTCCCACGAACAGTTCTGTCAATAAATTAACATTGCCTGAAAATGTATAATATTTATTCATGTTATTCGAATATGTTCGTAAAAATTATTATTATTATAGCTGGTTAAAATATTATTTAAAGTTTGACTTTGTATTATCGATAGTTTATTGATTAAAACCGTATTAAATAAAATTTATCTGATGTATCTTACGATTCTTTTACAGTAACGAAATTATTTATTACCAAAAGATTATACGATTTTGATTATAGAGCTCACCGATTGAAAGAATTCTATCCAAACCCTAATGTGTTTGATCCTGATAACTTTTTGCCGGAAGAATAACAGACATTATTACTCGTTCATTCCTTTGAATGCGCAGAACCAAGGTAATATTTTTCTTCATTTTTGCATCAGTTCATTAATCTTATCGTTATGTTTGTCATTATTCTTATCCTTATATTTTACATAATTGTATAGGCATAATGTGAATTAAGTAATTAAAGTATGTATACAGAGTCGGCTTTGCCCATACAATGTCAGCATTACGTACCATTGCCTGACAAAGTCCGAAGAAATAGTTGAATAGCGAACATGGGACGCTGTAATGTGAGCAAAATTGACATTGTTCAGTCAGCATTATTTCTTTGTGAAGCTTTGAGATGTTTATAGTGGATACATTGTAGATAATGATAAATTCTTGCGGCCACCGTCGCGCTAAGTTGTTCCTGTTTTATTCCTTTCAGTTATACCGTTCTTTTTATAACGAAATGTCGGTATTGGATTATGCATATAAATATTTCTTCTAAAATTTATACCAAGTAATGTTATTGAATAATAAACATCAGTCTTTAGAAATGAATAAAATAGGAACAACCTGTCTCTCGCCGACCGCACATTTTTATATACCTATCGAAACTCACATGACTCTAATCTGATTTATTTCTGCGCTTAATTACAATACTATTTGTCGGTGATTTTCTAAATTTTCATGTAGTATTGTCAACCTTAAAAGCTGCAAAAGTTTTATAAAATTCAAAACAATGTTTTTTTTTCGAAGATATATAATGATAAAAATAATAAAAACAATAAAAGATAATAAAAGTAAAAGATGTCCAGATTCTAACTTCCATTAATAAATTTACTTTGATGGAAAGCGATAACGTATTTATATTAACACTTTATCGACCCATAGCCTATTAATCGGCATTTTGTTGCCGACAATCTTTCTCATTATTTGAGCAGTAGTTTGTTATTTAGTACTAAGGTACCTTGCTCAGTTGCGTCAGTTGCGTTGCTTTGTAAGTTCTCACAGTTTTATACCAATTTGAAAAACTTACCGCTCGCGATGAATTAAGAAAATGGTATTGGATAGTCTAAACCGAAACAGAGCCGGCGTCAGGAAGAATCTGCGCCTGAGATGCTGGTAACTACGTACGCGCGTATGTTGTTGAATCACTAGCGATCGGTAAAGTGTTAATTAAAGAAAACGTTTCATATGTCAGAAGTAGACTGTGAATATTTGTGCATTTATGGAAAATTTAAAGCTATAAAAATGTACAAAATGCATGTAATAGGCAAAGGTATATAAAATACTCAAAATATGACACTTGTTATGATATTTAATGAGTAAAACGAACCTCTGTGAGGTTTCATTTCCGCTTTTTATAAATGTGATTGTGTCTTATGTTATTATATTGCGTTTTTTTTTAGATCATGCGTGGGAAGAAAGTACGCGATATTGAAGTTGAAGGTTTTATTGTCGAAGGTTTTATCCTGCGGAACTACAAGATCCTGTCGGATATCACAGAAAAGGACTTCCGGCTGAAGATTGACATTATTTTCAAAAGAGTAGACGGCTTCCGAATAAAAATCGAACCACGAAACAAAAGCAATCAGAAGGTTCTCGTTTAAATGAAGTTCTCATAGATGATTCGTACTACATTATGAACGTTAATAGTAATAACATGTTCAAAATATCTGCACACGTTTTTGTGAGTAATATAAAACGGATTATGATATAAATAAACATTATATTAGGTATATATAGATACATATAGGTATATTATAAGAAAAACACTGAAGGCTTCTTATATGTGTGAATAAATTATTTTTATATACAATGATTGCATATACTATAAATGGCACAAGTGTTAAAATTATATCTAGGTTTAGTAATAAAACTTTGCATGACATTTTTTTGTTTCTGGAACTCGTGAAGAGACGTTGTAGAATACCTAAAAAGTACTTATTTATAGCATGTTGCAAACAGACGCGATTCTGAGATAATAAAATATTAAAGTAATAAAAATTAATTTCAAGGAACTACTTGTTCACGGTTATTTTAATCTTATACTAGCAATCATCATCTACTAACCATGTTGTCAAATTACCTGTTATCCCTATAGACGTAAATAATATTATACAAATCGAATTTAACAAATTATGAATTAATATATAATTAAAAAAATTAAAAACAAATCGTTTCTTAAAAGTCGCATACAAAGATTATTATACAATGTTCTCTTCATTTATTTCGTATTTTTAAATTTAATAATAATCGCGACGATACGTACAACAACTAGAATATAAAATATTCATTTCAGTGTCATTCGCGACAGACTTAGAATTGGATACAAGATTTGTCTATGTACACTCGATATAATATTATGGCTTATACTTAACAGGTTTAAATTAATTGAAATTTGTGGTTTTCCCGATTGTTCGTATAGCGTTTTACGATAGGGTATGTAAGAAGTTTAACTGATATGTATATCTGAAAAATATAAATGACTACATATCGTTGTAAAGATTTGTACATTATATCTCACACTGATATAATTAGCGCTATGAGTAGTAACTCTCAATTCACAACAATTTTCATTTTACGAGCAAATACATTTTGTAAAAAAAATATTTTTAATTGCCGTAAAAAAATATCTAAATTTATTTTTGTACAAAAGAGTTTCTACTATCAAATAGTAAAGACGTGTACACACAAGGTCTTTCTCCTTCTCTCTCTCCTTTTGCATCAATCTGCAGAAAAGGAACCGGAAGTTTGGGCAGCAATTTTATCCATCCGTTCCTTCCTCCTCTTTGGTAAATCTACTGAAAGGAACTGTACTGCCCATGGAATAACGAACAGGACGTTCATTAATATAAGGGCAAGCTGACAGACTACGAAACTGTTGGTCCAGTCTTTCAAGAATCCTGAAAGAGATTATTTCTATTTTAAAATTCGCTTTCATCTCCTTGTAGTAAATACGTATGCTTTTTACATTTCATTCGTTATTAATATTTGAGTAAAACATTAATTTTGAGTAAAAGTGATTAATAATGATGAAACATTTGTATTTACAATATTTTTATTCTTTCCGAATCGCATTTTTCTATTACTAGAAGATTTTTTAAGTTTGAGCGAAATAGAAAAAAAACTCAATTTTACGTTAATGATCTTTTTAAAACATTAAAAATTTTCCTCTCGACTGAAACGGAAACGAAACTGAGACGTAAGAATGTCGAAGATTGCAACAAAGTAGTGTAACTAAAGTTACCATTAATTTTGAAGATATTGTTTTCAGCAGATTATGGTAATTCCACTTACCAACAATTGGACCAAATAATATAGAGATCACTCCGTTAATAGCGCTAGCAATTCCGTATGCTGAAGCAAATTTATCAATACTGATATCTTCTATAATGGCCAATGGCTGAGGAACCAATAACCATGATCTAATCATTCCTATAACTGTTATCATCACAAATGTACCGATCAAGGTATCATTGTACAACAAAAATCCTGAAAAATAAATTCGCAAATGATATCGAATAATCTTTCATAATATCATTAATTATCATTAATTTTAACTAATATAAAAGATTCAGACTTTTAGAGGTATACATGTTTTTATGCATCGCAATAGTAGCTTGAACAGAAACAAAAAATTATTTATAATTTTGAGAATATGTATTAACATTCCAATCTATGTTTACTAAGATCTTTTCCTTTTTTTGGATTTAGCAAATATGATCTACTTTTAAAATTTCGAAACACTTTCTTGCAGCAACTTTATAATTGGTCCTTTTGTCATTTACAATATTGAGTAACGTAATTGCTGTATTATATTAAAGTTTGATGCATATAATTTACTGACCAACTTTTGCGAACGCCATACAAATCATAGCGACGAAGAACATGTACTTCGCTTTGACTTTTACCAACAAGATGAAAATTGTGAGTAAAATCTTGGACACCAATTCCGCGGCTGCGGAGATAGTAATCGCTTGGGCTGCTTGGCTCTTAGTGTAACCATTGTTGGTTATCATCAGTGGCAAAAGATAAGTAAACGTGAAATCGCTCGACATAACGAAACTAGTGCCCAGACAAATGTTTAGGAAACCACAATTTTTTAAAAGCGAGATTTCCAAAAGTTCACCTAATATTTCTCTACAATGTTAAAAATTTTCTTATTGATTTTCGATGTTTTTTAGATAAATTAGATATTATAAGAAATTTAATAGAATATGAAAAGTCATTGATTGAGTAATTGAGTTATTATAAAGAAATTAGAATAGAGAGTTGAGAATGATAATGGTGTAAGTCAGTTCATTGCTCGTTTCTATAAAATAATATTCTGCATATGTTACTGCAAAAAATTTCATGATATTTTCTCAAATTATGGAATTATTGCCACTGAGAACATAGTTACTTAATTATAAAACTTAATTAATTCTAAAACGAAATGAATAATACTTTCGAAAATTGAAATGTATGAATAAATTCAAATTTCCAAAAATTTAACTTACACCATTATGATTTTCAATTTGACAAGTGCAAGAGATGTTGCAGACTGTTTAAAGGCTAACAATAAAGGAAAGTATGTAAGAATAATTCACGTACTCTAATTGACCTTTACCGATATCCTTTTCTTCCTGCATAGAAACTTGAACTCCTTTCTCTGTTCGTTTTTCTTTAGTTTTCTCAGGATGATGTTGCCTAGTGTCTCCTAAACTGCCAATACCTGTCACCAAATTCACTAAACTTGATGATGACAAGGTCGATAGTCGTCGTGTTAGCAACTCGCGCATTGATCCAGACCTTATTCGGTTGCATATTCTGCCCTCTAATTCCGATATCGAAGCTACTCTTTTTGCGGGTGACTGTATTTAACAGAACATATAAATTTAATAAATAAAGTACGAAATTGAGACCTTTATTAAAAATAATTGTTCTAATGTACTTAAATAGTTGAAAAACTTATAATAGAAATGACTCGTTTCCATATCTGCATTTTTCCAGGACAATAAAAGAATACTTTAGGAACTTTAATTTTCGTTCAATACATTTCAATTTTTTGAACATAATATTCACGATATTATACAGGGTGTCCCAGCAGAATACAATCGTTTAAATATCTGCCTTCTCCATAGTTGTATGAAAAAAGCTTTTCAAGACAACTGCTTTCTCTCGTATGTCTTTCTTAATATGTATTTCTTCTTTCAAAGTAACACTATCAGAACAATGTATAAAATTTACTTTCAATGTTTCAATTAAAAGCGGAACCTGTTTTCCGCTTTCGCCCTTGAGACTCGTTAAGCTGCTCCATCTGGTTTTTGCAGGAGTTCGTATAACTTCACTGTAACGACGATTTGAGAATACTATACCGCGAAACTTCCGTTCTTCTCTCACACGCATCTTTTCCGCGCGAACTTCTTCCGGTTTCTTCGCATGCCATTCGACAGGGTGCATCATTGTCATACCGACGATACAGTTCAAACTCATGGCACCCGTCATCAATGCTGTTCCTATAACACAGTAAAAGTTAAGGATCAGATACTCGAAATCTCAATATGTCGAAATTTTCTGCTATAGCTGCGATCAAGAATTCTCAAAACTCAAATAATGTTTGATGGCGAATTTTTTATTTGCGAATATATGAGTCGTAGATTTATAAACTAGTCGAATGGTTAAAGAATTGTAGACTAAGTGGCTGAAGTTTCTGTATCTTGATGTGTACGAGCATCGAGGATACATATGGCTCATTGATCAATTCGTTTATAAAGATTAAAGCAATTAAAAATTCATTATGCTCATTTCCAAACTCCAAGAACGAATTAGCAGGGTACCATAGTATTAATTAAATATTATAATATTTAGAAAATAAAGTATTTAAATATTGATAGCAAATAAATTCTGATATTTTCGAATGAATGTTTCTTGAAAATGAAACTTCCAATGCAATTTTGTTGCTCTTGATTTTTGTCTTATTTTTAATAGCGGAATCTCCTTTAATTAATTTATACCACGATTAAACCTAAAAACCAAAAATGTTTAATGAGCGAAGTAAGATAGTTTTAGACAGCTGTGTTTGTCGCAGTGAGAGCAACATTTTTAATTGTGATGCTTCATATTTTACATGATTGTTATGATCGAGCAAATGCAGCTTGACATGTTGGCATATGTAATTATATAGTTTAATATTAATATTATACTAATATTATAAACATATGTTATCAATATAGAAAGAAATTTACCTCGAAATCCATATATCCTCATCATTTTTTCAATACATATAGGATAGGCGATTCCACCTAAGCCGACGATAACTTGGGCCGCGCTCATTACCTAAATAGTAAGATTTTCTCTAAAAAACTAAGAATATAAGTATGTTAACAATTATATCGGCCAGTGGCCCTGCATTTACGTACTGGCGCCCTTTTCTTTACGAAGTAAGCATTGAAGTTCGTGTTGCAAATGGTAACAATAAGACCAAGACCCATTCCTTGGAGAAAATTTAAAAAGGCCATTTCGTAGACATTTGTAACGAAAGCCAGACAGACATTTGGTAACGAGAAGAGCACCGCACCAAATACCCCCACTGGCCTCATAGAATACCTCTTTAATAGCGAGTTGGTCATTAAACCTGAAATTAAAATTACAATTATTATATTTTATCTTCTAATTGTTGATATCCGTGATGTAGTCCTTTCACAATTGTGAGATACTTTTGTTTAAAATAATTTTATATTTTTCAATGAAATTTGAAGAAGGTGTTGCAATAAGAAAACAGTTCTATTTTTTAGTAATTTCAATAAATCAACAAGAACCAACAGAGAATCAAGTACTTTCTCAAACATATAAATATTAATAATTAAATAATATTCATATTAATAAAGTTTTGCAACTTTGTATATAAAACTTCTAAATATTGAAAACTATACCCCTTTCCTCTACAATAAATAAAATTTAAATATTAGAATTGTCTTTTTATTGCTGCAAATCGTTTATCTCCTGAAATCTAAATCCCGTAGTTTACTTAATTTTTCACTTTCAAATGTCGCAGCACATTCATCAATTAAAAAGTATCTAAACTAATAGCAACTGTAGCCATCACACCACCGTAAGCACTATACTTATTTATAAATCTTTAAATCACTTTTATGTGATTTACAGATAGGCATCGTAGCGTATTATAAAGAACGTTCAAATAAAATGTAAATTACATTAAAGTTGTCAACCGGCTTAATTATTCTACAGATAAGCAAATGATTAAGTGGATGCAATAATTAGAATCTGCTGATTCATCTATCAAGTAATGAAGTCCCAGTTCTGCAAATAGTCTATAGCTTCGACACGAATTCTTTATCAACATTGTTCTTTGATAACAATGAATGAAATAAAAATTTGTTTTAAATGTAGAAGTTATCAATACGAGAAATTAGATCCATAGTGCAATCAAAACAGTTCATGGCATTCTGAGCTCTGGTTGAAGAATCAGTTCCACTTCAGACTAAAATCATTGTAAGAGCTATATTAGAAAACAAAATACGTTTTCCTAAACTCCATTACACTTTTTAGCTCTATCGTATTTTTCGGTTCCTTTCTTATTATTCAATGCAAATTCAGCATAATTCAAAATACCGAAAATTTGAAGGAAAATTTTATTTTAAACTTTAACATTTTAATAAGTCTTTCATAGGAAGACAAAGAACTATTGAATTGATATATTCAAACTTCAATTTTTTATTTTTTATTTTGTGCAAACATTAAATAATTGATTACTTGTCTATTGTTTTGACTGCTTAACTTATTACTCGGAAGTATCCAAAATTATCGTGTTGCGTATGTAAATAAATTACATTAATAAATTATATGACATATCCAATGCAAATATTTGCAATAGAAACAAAAATGTAATATACTTATTATTACATTATATTGTTATTTTCCCATAAAATTGTTAACTATAATTGTTTCGCAATTTCGCTCTTATCTAATACCCGTAAAGCTATAAAAGATTTACATAACAATTCGTGAGCCGCCGTCATACGCTTATCGGTAGTGTTTTCAGTATTTGACAGTATTTAGTAGGAAACACATGATAGTCTTTGTGATAATCTAATTACACTTATAATTATATTAGGTAACTCTAAACACTACATAACATCTTAGTACTGAAGTACACAGAAAGATATATAATTTGTAATGTAATAGAGATTTATTTTCTGACATAAACAATTACATTTTATTAGACAAATTCCATTTTATTTGAAACAATTTGATAATATATAGTGAACAATGAAATTATTGAAAATTGCATATTCTACTTTAATTTTGATGAGAATATTATTTTTATTCACAAAGCAGATGACTCCATCGACTATGAATAAATCAATGTTAAATATAATTTATATATTCGAAGGAAGATAGAATAGTAACCATAAAAAGTACAATTCATAACATCATGGAATAAATATTATACGAAGTGTACTTATTTTATATTTCTTTAATTAATTATTCGATCAACTATTATCGTTATATGAACTATTATTATCATGAGATGGTATCATCAATTCAATCATTAACAACGAGAATTACACGTGAGTCTAAAAATATATTGTGTCAACACGTCAGGATTTCCAAGCATAAAGTCTAAAATTATTCAATGACGTTTATCATTTTCATGTTCTTTTGTAACAAAGCATATCAAGAAGTAAATATATCTAACTATAAAATGTAATTGTAAAGTAGATATGATTAACATAGTAATAGTTATTTTCCATTAATATTTCCAATTTCGTCTGTTTTAATATTTCAAAATCAATTATTGAAAGATACATTGTTTGATATATTTGTTTTCCTGTTAAATATCAAATCCTTATCTTTATGTTTTTGTTTTAATATCTTGCAGTAACCGAAAAACTTTTAATTATACTATGATCATAATTTAATTATCTCTTTATGTTCCTTTATTTTATTGAAGTATTATATTGAAAAATAATCTTTTTTATAGAAAATTTGTCTCTACAATCTATTATTGGATATATATTATTGATATTATGGATAAATAAAAAAGAAATATGACATTGAACGTGTGTATTAAAGCTGTAAATTAAGGCAAGGCACATTATTTGTACGGATAGACACGATTTTCACTTCCTGGTGTCTAGACATGTTCATTCCACGTAGATAAACGTAAAACGCATGTGATCAAATCGGACGAGTAATAGCGTTATATCTCTTACAGTTTGAAAAGAATTCATGCATATATGTACATGTATACAGAGCGAATCATAAATATATGTTCTGTTCATGTCCATATTTCAGGGAGTGAATCTATACAGAAAAAGAAGTAAGAAGGGTTTTAAGAACATATGTCCTACATATTTTAATTTTCAAGTTATGGATAATTAATGGATAATTAAAGAAAGTATTCACGGAGTCTCAAATCCATTTTTCATCTGTTCTGTTAAGGAATATTCTTACTATAAAAAGGAAAGAAGGCAAAATTTTAGAGATTTTTTGTAATCGTCCCTAACTCGAATACTAAAGATACATGGGATATATGGGCACGCTTTTTACTTATTTTAATGCATAGATTCACCGCTTGAAGTATGGAGACATATATTCATGATTCACCCTGTATATTGTACCTACTGATTCCATTGTAATGATAGGAAGAATAAAAAGTGGGACAGGCTGCTTACCAGCAATTGAAAATGTAATCATAAAAACGGAATTGAAAAGTGTCATTGTTGTGCCAGCTTGACCAGTTGCTTCAAGGAAGTCTCCAAATATTATTGCAAATGATGTAGTTGGTCCAAATGTTGTAATCTAAGGAAAATTAATTGCATATTATAAAAGTAATCATGGAAAAAAAGATGATTCTCATACAATATTCTATCAATTTGATAATTCTCAAATGTTATAAGAAATACTTATGCCACCATCAAATTTCTGACGAATGAAATAATTACTGTTCTGCATTATTTTTACTATACTATCTTAATAAATGAATTACAATTACATCTTTAATGCCTTATTGTCCCAAAGTACTAAACGTCATTTTATTCGTAAGTTAAAATTCATACACTTAATAATATCGCAAAAATAAAATTTAAAGAATTGTTAATAATTGAAGAACAGTATAATTGGCTATTGATAAAAAGATACTTTTGAAATATATCTACTCTAAATAATTTGTATTTTCGCTGTTCTTTTGACTAGTAAAAAAGTATATACATATTAAGTATAAAATGCGCTATATTTGAAAAAATAATAACTTTACTGAATGATATATTTATATATTTTATGATTATACATACGAAATGATACCGATATTGTCTCTTAATTGTTATAAGAAATCTGAATGAATAAATGAAATTGAACGACAAAAGAAGAGCTAAAGGAGAGAAATTGCAAAATTTATGTTTAATACTAACTGAACATAGATACTAACAAATACTACTATCATAGCAAAAGCTACCATCCACCCCCAGCCACCATCTGGAGCCAAGTCTTCTAATGTAATTTCATCATCGTCATCGTCATCTTCTTCTCCCTTGTAGGGTAACAAAGCGTTACTTTGAAGTTTCTTTTCATTCTCGGTAAAGACGGTCGTAGTTGCATCCATTGTAGTTGTTCCATTACTCTTAGCTACCGTCATATTCTTTTCAAATCTACATATAATAGAAAATATTTGTTAACTATCTGCTTTGACTATTCACTATTGTATTAAGAATTGTGTTTAATATCTCTCAATCTTTTTCTAACACAAATCAACAAATTTCTTTAAAGTTTCAAAAAGACTTTTTTAGAATTTAAGCAAACACAATTTTAATTAATAAGTATGTAACTAAGTTGAAAACAATAAGTTAAAAATTACCGCCTTCGTATCAGGATTAAGTATTTTTAAGGACTATAAATAGAATCTAACAATATAAAGCGTCCCTGAAAAAAATATTCTTTTTAAATGAAATAACATATATTTAAGTATGATATTGCAATGGTACTATAATCATAAATTCTGCGTCACTTAAAAATTTCCAAAAATTTCACATACATATAAATTAAAAAATAAGAGGAAAGACAAAATTTCTTGAATCTACTAATACTTAAAATTTGTTTACAAAAACAGTATGCATATTTTATGCACTTGATAAGAATCGCAGAAGATATTTTTGAATGAATGAAAGATAATTATTTTATATATTGACACAATCGAGTGGCAAAGTATGGTACAAGACAAATTTGAATACATAAACAAGGATCTTACCAGCTGAAAATCTTCAATTTCTTCCAATTGATAGATAGAGGAACTGTGATTATAATTAATAAATTTTATACAGTATATGACAGTCGGCTGGATGGTTTTTGACTGAACGAAACAGGGTACAAACGATTTCGAAGACTTTCTTATCTATGTACACAATGTCACCGTACTAAATACCTATCCTTAATAAGAATGAAATATTGCTACTGTAGCATCTGGAATTAGGAAATCATTTGAGGAAAAAATCAGATTGTAAATGAAATTTTGCAATACTACGTGCAAAACTGATTAAATCGCGAGATAATAATAAGGAAATAATAACAATACAGTAATATGTTTTCATACACATATACGGTGCTCTGTTTTTGTATTCCGCTTCTCTTATGCTTTTACTTTAGTTTATAATAAACAATTATTTCATAGTACAAGGCATAATATAAAGAAGTATGTAGGATACAAATATGTATTTACAATGATATAGCAAAAAAAGAGAAAATATAATGTCTCTATTAAACATATCTGTGATTTGACAATATGTATTTTAATTGTTTTAAAAGATAAGTAATTATAAAAATGTAACTAACCAATGATATATATTTTTTTAGTAATCTTTTGTACATTTTAATTGCATGCAACATGTGTACATTATAAACTGTAATTTTAATTAATGATTGTAATAAATTAATTTATAATTGTGGTAAAAGATACATAAAATTTTATAATTATCATGTATTATTTATGATCAAATGATTTAAACAAGAATTCTATTAAAATCAAAACTATAACATATTCTCTGAAATATAAAAGTGAAATACAGATAACAAAACATCTAAGTTTGAAGCATACCATACGTTTCAACTTCATATCTGTGCTTAAATGTGTATAAACATTTTGAAAATTTTGTTAAAGGTTTGAAATACTAAATTCTAAATAGTAGCAAATTTTGTCCGTTCAGAATTCTTTAAAAATCACTTATTTTATTCACATATACACACTACTTTTAGACATAATTTCATTATGCACCTGCATGTTTCGACTGTTTATAGGTTTATTTGATCACCAGCTTTTTTAATATTCACAGTTTACCCCTATTAAAAATATTTCATCTTTCACATCGTTAGAAATATTTCAAAAATTTTACTTTACGTTTGAGCGATTTCACTCCATAAATAACAACCATTATTTTTTCATGATACTTTCCCTAATAAGTTTAAAAACTTTGTTTCACTAAACGAAATCATTAACAAAAAATTCATTTCCATGTAATTTAAAATATAATACAATGAGTTAGCTTTAAACGATACTTCTTTTTGATCCTAACATATACACTACAGTTTCCACTGTACAGATATGGTTGCAGGAGATAAGGCGTACGCAGACTGTAAGCTCTACGCATTGGAAGATTTGTAAAATACCAAAGAAAATCGATGATACATCACTACAATATTTACGTATTATAAGTGTTCCACCATATACCATGTGTGTTATCGCCCACATATGATACGAATATCCCCTCCAGGATAGATATAGTATATCTATCTATTTTAGAGATTTATATTTCGAAAAGAAACAATTTTGTAAGTTTATGTAAATATTATAACTAGACTACAGATATTTATATAGATCCATATTTTCATAACCATAACTAAAGAAACGAAATTCAAATAATTTGTTCCGTCTAGCAAATGTAATTTTTCATTTTATTTATATTTTTATTTAAATTTTGTTTTGTTTAAAAAAATGAATAACATATAACAGTAAAAGTTATTGAATGATTTAAAAGACAAAAAGCTAAAGTAGCTGCATGGACGATGTTAGTAAAAATAAGGTGATAGAAGGTTATTATATTTATATTTCTTGCACATTGTGTATCTATGTATTATTGCACCTTCAAATTTTCTATAAATACATAAGCATACACAATCCTTTTATAGTAATCATTTGCTGCTTTATCGTTTAGTTATTTTTTTATCTTACTTCCCCAAATTTTCGTATTTTTAGTCTTCAAATACTTCATAAAATTATATTTGATGTCAATAAGGATGATATAAATAATTGAATAACGACGTATGATACTCTACTTTCTTATCGCAATATTTCAAAGCTGTTCTCTCAGTTGCAATACGTTATGGATATTTAAATAGAAATGAAAGTCTAAAATATAAGTTAAATTAAAATATAAATTAAATTAAATATAATTAAAATATTAACCGTATACGCTAATACACAGTTGCTGTTTATACGTGTCTATTTTTATTCTTTTGTAATTTAATGCTTCAAATATATCGATGTATTGAAAATCATATCTTTACTCAATAACTTCATATGCTAGATGTGATAGCAATAAAATTGCGTTTCTTAGCGCTTTAAGTAACTAGCGCTTTAAGTAATTAACGCGTTCCGAATACGTTTATCACGTTTCAATGTGATAAAATATAATACATACAGTCTTCAACACGTGATAGATCGTTTGTATGAGAAATATTATGTACACGTTGACATTATTAATATAATTCATCTATATGTACATGCTTTTCTATATTTAATCGTATGGATAATATACCTACTGATATTTTTACTAACCAATAAATAATTTTTCTGTAGCCTTTCTTAAATGTATTACCAATTATTTGAATTGGTAACAAAAAATGAATTTCCATAAATATCCTCTCATCATTTAGTTTAATTAATCTTTGAGCTCAGCGTGAATAATATTATAAATGTTGAAACACTGATTGTCATCAAAGTATATTTGCAGTGCAAAAATAAATTTGCTTTTAAACCACAGCTAGTTCATACCGCAAGTAATTTAAACCGTTGGTAAAAAATATTCCTAGTGGTCATGTTAATTAATCCATGTAACGTACAGTTACTATTGAAGCTAATAATGAATAATTTAACTGATTTAAATAACTGTTTAATGATCAATCACATTGACAATGTTGTCTATAAAATTCTGTTTATATTATTATATTTTCATAACTTCTGTATAAAAATAAATTTGTTGTTATTCAGTTTCTCCTCGCGATATATTTTATTTTTAATTTGTTGTGTACATTAGAGGAATAAATTTAGCTTACATATTTATTTCATTTAACATGAACGATCGTAACAATGAAGTCATGAAAAATGCGCGACTTGTCAATATAAAGCACCTCATATTGTAAAAATGGAGAAATTTTTTAATGTACAAACGTATGGTAGTGTTATTCGCTTGTGTTATCAATCTTATTGTAACATGTACATATGGACTTCGCGAGACATAATATGATAAGAATAATAAATAATAAGAAGATAATTGAGAAATTCTTGAAATTAGATCAGCATACAATTTTTCTTTCGTACGTGTAACGTGATAGAATAAAATAATTTTTACTATTAAAAATTCAACTAGCAAATGTAAGTATTTGCAGTACGTATGCATCCATAGTAGTTTATGTATTGAATATTCATGTTAGTTGTGCTAGCTACGTTCCTCTTTTAAAGATTGCCATTAGACGATAAAACAATGCTAGATTTGTAATACGAATTATCGAAAATGTTTTATATGTAACTGTATCTGTGGTTTACTCTTTGAATAAAACAAAAGCGTAAAATTCAGATACTTGAGTTGTTTTGAATTGTGCAATCAAAGTGTAATGGCAGTAACAAACAAAGAAATTAGAGTAGTATAGATAATAGTAATAATGTCAACTGTGAAAGTGATAAAGCTATCTATTTCTGAAATATTTCATTTTGAACCATTAAATCAACATGTATTTCATTTTATTTGAGCATACCTGTTGAAAGACATAGCAATGTAAATATATTCGATATAAAATAGGCATTATCACGCACACACATACACACACATAAATAAACAAACCGACAAATTTATAAAAAAAAAGTAATATGAAAAACTCCTTCTCGTTCGAGAGAAGGGAAAAACGAAGTTAGAAAGGGGGCGGAAGAAAGAAATGATTCATAATTATAAAGAAGAAGGATCATTAGTAATCAATCCATCATTGTTATCACCGTTCCGAGCAATATGTGTATATCTTCATTTTAGCCTGAATCGATTCAGTTTTTGATTTAAATTCCTTGGTGTGTAAATAACCGCTAGGAGAAGCATGTTTCTATTAAATGCAAAATGAAATAATAACGCGCGGCGACATTGACGCGGATGTTCGAACGTAAAGCTTTGTCAACGTCAATGCACATTCCGCCGGTAATGCTGCGAAAATCGATCTCACCACGCGCGTAGTTTCGCACTTAGACGAAGCTCACGTAAAAGAATGAGGTGTGCACGATGCAACGAGACAGTCAATTCCGAGACCAAGTATAATAAAAATCGGCTGCGATTCGGGAAACGAAGAATAACGAAGAAGTGACACTCGAGAAAACCAAGGTTGGATCGACCGATCGCCTGCACACTAGTCGCGAAACGCAACGAAACGAACGCGAGGCAGCAGTGATCGTGGTCAAACGAGAATAACGAGATATCGGTAATCTCTTGTGTCTGCTCCGCTTTGGGCTTTCGTTCCTCCTCGTTGTCGAACGATCCTCCTCTAATTTATTCGCGAACTACGATAAACATAGCAGTGAAAATGGACGTGTGTGACATTACGAAGACATTTCAGTACGCAACATTCGATGTTCACCATCCTGGATGGCATCTGTTCATGACCATTCATAGCGAACGCGATCCGTAAAACGGGAAGACGAGATTCGTGTGCAAAAAATATGCAATTTTGTAGTGAAATATGGACAATAGGACGAACTGCTTCTTTCGTCGGATTCTGGTTATATTTTTAATGGAAACACGAGTTTTTGAGGCCGAGATTATATACATCTGTTCTATATTCTGAACTGTCGTTGTAAGTACGCGGTTTCTTTTAGCTTAATTTATGTTTTTTGGACAATTGACTTCATATCACGTTATAATAGTGAAAATGTTAGAATAAAATTGCGGATATGTGTTTAATACGGTGTATAATTTGCACATTTTCTTGGATTATTATTTTACGTAATATTTGGCCCTCAGAGATTCACTGAATTAATTCATCGAATCAACGTTAATTCGATGTGACGTAAACTGGCATACTTTATACAGTACATTAAGAGAAATATGGTCCTTTTAAAACGATTGAATTTTGTAAGATAATAAGAATAGAGTAAGTTTATATAAGAGACATAAAGAAATAAATTTCTAATTTTAAGATCATTTTATAAAGTAAGTTAAGAGAAGGGGAAATATCATATTCTTGTATTATTTACATTGACATTCGTTTGATATTAATTTTACTTGTAAGAGATATTATTGCCAAAAGATAACAAAAATTATATTTAAGTTCTTGACGCATAATTATATTAAGAATTGAAAAGTTTTAATATTTTTAAAGATCGAAAAATTCCAGAGAATCTATTTAATATTTTCGTACATCCAATCTCGACTATTATTGTACGAAAGGTACATTGAATATTGAAAAAAAGATAATTCATCATATTCAAAATACCTTTTTTTAACTTACATATTTTTCATAAGAAATAATTAAAAACCTTTTAATATTATTTAACAAATTTTTGATAAACATTTCTGAAGTAAATCTTTCATTAATTACAGAAATTACAATAGTAATTATCTTATTGAGTCTATTTTATTCTTCCAATATTTTTTAATATCATTCAACATTTATCATATTAAACATAATGATCAGGTTGGAGTTTTCTATTTTAATAGATATCATTTGTTTGCTTATATTTAAGTACAAAAGGATCGTTACTAAGAGATTGACGTTTCTTATTTTATATTACTTAAATACAAAGATTAACGAAAATATTGGATTCAGAAATGTTAATTAACAAAATGGATACATTATGTGATTACTTTTATTTTTGTTTCATTTTTTTTTTTAACATACTGCCTGGCTGTATTGTTTAATTAACATATTGAAAGCCTAATTGTGTGGATGGTAAAAAATTAAAAAGTTGTGTATTTAAAGCTATAGGATAAAGGTATAATTTTAAAATACATAAGTAATATAGTAAGTTAATTCATAACGTATATTAATATTATATATAAGTAATAATTTTTGTAATAAATGAATGATATTAATACGACAAATTTTATAGTAAACATATTTTATGTTTCAGAACATTCGATCATTCTCCAATTAAAATTTTGGATAAAGATATATTGTGGTAATTTTGAAATATCAGTATATTTTTAAAGCTATCAGAACTAGGTAGGATAATTATCGATATTATATTGGTACAATTTAAAATTAACGTTTATAAATGTTAACCTTAAAGATACATCAAAATTATCACTAATGATGCACATTATATATTGTCAATTTGCATATGCATTAAAGATGGTGTAATTAAATAACGTAATACGCGTATTACGAGTATAAGTATTTGTAATTGCTACTCTCAGATAATTCATGTTTATAACAAATACAAATATTGTATTATGTACAATAATTGTGTTATTGCTGTAAATAACATTACACTTTCTTCAAATTCTGATAACATCAGTTTGATATTAGTTTTTTAAATTTATTGTTAGGAATTGTATAGAAATTAAAAATTTAATTTTTTACTTTACACATTCAAATATACTTTTGTTTCGGGCTTGAATTTTGATATTCACCAAAAATTCTTTCTAATAATAGTATAACCATTCTACTCTTGAAATTCCCTGGATATCCGTTTTATCTTTCGCGATCGATTTCCTGCGGTTACGTGTCATTGGAGGAATACTGTATCTCTTTCAAAATACTTCAAAGTTACTTAAAAAACCTTTATCATTCTTGTTCTCGCTTAATTGTTTACGATATTAAAGATCATTCGTTGTTTTTCTTCTTCTTCTGTCTTCTTGAACTGTAAAATTCACGGGAAACGAATATGAAAAATATAAAATGTAAATGAAACGGAAGTTGAGATAGAGAACTCTGCGCATTTACATATTAACAATCAACGTCATGTACCTATGTTCGCACGCATCAACGTTTCAATGAATCTATGCGTTTTTATAAAGACGTTCGTTTCTCTCGTGCTATTTAGAAATTATGCAGATGTATATAACTTAGTTATAGCAGTACATATTATATTTCAGATGTTTAAACAGCCAATTATTATAGATAAAAGATCTAACTTTTTTATTTGTCGTGTTCCCAATTCACTTTCAAGTTTCATTTTTTAAACACCTTTGATCTATGGAGTTTTATCTATGGAGGATATAAAACCTAAACTGTTACGCATGATTGAAACTTAAATTCAAAATATGACATGTCAAATTTTGTCTATAGAAAATATGTATAAACTCAGTCCAACTCGTCTAAGAAGAAATAAAGGTGTTACGTTATTTTCTGTCTGCTGTCTAGTACTTTTCCGCGAAGGAGCAAGATGTCCAACTTAAGTAACACGTAATTATATTTATTACATTGAAATTTCCGTGATTGTTTTGATAGCAATTATAGTATAAAATGTAAGTATCGCGAGTTATAATTATCTTATGATAACTTGCTGTATAGCAAGAAAATATCTTATTTGCATTTCTACACGTGTTTTTCAGTATAAAATGTGACTTGAAAGGTGAAGTAAAGGAAAGTTACAAACAAATGAATGTGTACACGAAGGAGTATAACTGCAGTAATGAATTTTACAATTGTATGGATCATTACCGATTATAAGATAACTATTACATCTGTATATTCTCATGGATCGATTATGTGATTATTTGTATAGCTGCTCAAATGGACAATTAATTAATCATATTGCTAGGAATGATATAGTCATAGCGAAAGAAATAGAAGGTATTATTCGATACTTTAAGTACGCATGACACGTTACCGAACATTTTTATTTATTATATTTTATATATGTATCGTGCATTTTTGTATCTTCAAATTTCCTGTAAATGCATAAAAACCCGCAGTCTGGTTATTACATCTATTAATATTTCATTATATTTATTTATGAATACAAAAACATAAAGAGAACATGTTTAATGGTTCTTGCAAATTCTGAAAATAATGGTTGCAGTTGAGAAATATTTTCCTAAATTAAATATAGTAATTAACACGAAAGATAATACCGTATTTCTAACAAACTATGTGCTACGCTTATACAAATAATTTACTCTCACCTCTGATTTATATTTACTTTAAATCTATATATCATTTCACACTTCTTTTACATACGTTTACATAATATAATGAAATAATAATGAAATAAAAAATAAATAAGAATAAAATGAAATAATAAAAATTTACGTAGATTAAGCAATTGAAGAAATAACATTAGTATTGCGAATGCATTCTTGAAGAATGTACCTGTAAAAAAATTTCCTCTCCACATGAGTAATGATAGCTGCAAACTCGCAATATTTTTCATTGCTTGAATCGCATGAGACACCAATCCATATTAATACCGTTCCATGTGAAATTCTTTTCTCATTATGAGTCCTACGAAAGGATGTAACTCGTATTTTTCCATGGGCTGATAGAACAAAGAGGGGCAAACGTGAAGCGAATCGGTTCGAGATGGCATTGCAGTAACTTGCCAGTACTTAATCGAAGCAAGAAGTGATAGAAACATCGAGCCGGCCTACCAGACTACGTGTCGGATCATTCAGCAGTGAATAAAGAGGCGGTGACTAAACTATTCTGGGACATGGAATAATCAGCGTACAATCGCGACAAGTTCATTTTATTACACGTATTGCACGATATCGGTTAGATTCCTGACAGTTCATGCAAGTAACTCGTTCATATGTGGGAAAATAGTTGGAACCAAACGCGATGAATTCTACTGACAAGAAGAAGAAAGGGCTCGATGGCGGTTGGGGATGGCTCGTTTGCCTTGGCAGTAGTCTCATCACGGTAACAATATTTGTTTATTATTGTTCCTTGTGTTTCATTATCAAAGATTTCTATGAATATATTACGCGTGTTCCACAAAACTTTTTGAGATTTTACCTGTATTGTAATGGAACACAATTATCGTGATCATATCGATAAAATATAAAAATATAAAACAAATCTGAAAATTTATGTGGAAATTATGAAGTATTTGTTGCAAATGTATATTTCCATTTAGTGAAAAATTAGTGTATAGCATAAATAAATAATGGCCTTAAACATATAATTGATGCTAAAGATACTCTCAGTACATATTATGGCTTACCAATATGAATAATTGTTCAAGCATTTTGACGATCTTTACGAAATATATGTTTGTATAAGTCGTTGTATGCATATATGTCATGTACATTTTCAAATTCGTTTCTACCAATATGTATAGTTATAATTGTCGTGTCTCATTACACCGCGAATGAAATTTCAAAATATGTTATGTTACATAATATATTCATATCATAAGGTATTACATAAGAATATTACATAATATATTGATAAAAATTTATTATATATCTATTTATGAACATAAATATGTTTGTAAGCGACTGTGCATGAACTTTCCTTTTTAATTGTATATATATATACAATTAATACAATTTATATGTATATATATATATTGTATATATATTTGAAGTCTTAGTAACCTATTTTTTTTAGATTCTGATATCTGCTAATTCTGATATCATTATATCTTTGTTATCAAATCGATTTGCTTTTTCAGTCGGCACCTCTGCAAATCGATTTATTCGTAGTTACATGTGTTTATTTCAGCGCGACCTCTGGTGGTTCGGGACTCACCTTAACTTGTAAATCTCACATGTCTTGTGATTGTACCAAAAATCATTATTACTCTGCGAGTACGCATTAAGACGTTAGGCTAGTAGTGCCGAAAAACAAATATCCATGTGCCCCAGAGTATTAGAGCTTTTGTACGCGAATATCACAATGTATAACTCATACAACAACTGTATGTTGTATAAATCAAAATAGTCGCTAATGAGCTCACCGTTTATGCAATTAAAATAAACAACGTACACAAATCGAATTGCCACCTCTATGCTTTTAGTTTCATAAATCTCATTGATAGGTAACTTCAGGGCCGACGCAAGGCAGGTTTAGCGCGTTCGCTGAAATCTGGCCCTGCGGTCTACGAAAATTATCCAATTAAAAAACATCGATTTTGATTAGCTTTTAGAATGATGATACCATTAACAGATGCAACACATTTTTTTAGTAGCCTTGATTCAGTTTAAAGACGTGAAAATAAATCATAAAGATTCAATGTAACTCCATAAAGTCCTCATATCCTAGAAACTACTTTAGATAAAAAATCCAATTTCAGAGAAATGTACTTTTTAGAAAAATTAAGCTACATCAATAATTTTTTGCAAAAATCATACAAGATTACAAATTTGCTACTTCCATTGAATTTTTTGCCCCTTGAAAGCAAATTGTGCATGCGAAAAAATGTTACTTGGATTTGTTTAAAAAACTGCTTATAAAAATATATAATATGTAACAGCATTTGTAAATAAATAATTTCTCGTTGTAAAATTTAAGTGTAGGATTTGAATGTGTATTCAGGCCCTGAAAAACTTTTGAACCCGGCTTCGCAAAAGGTCACGCCAGCCCTGGGTAACTTCGTGCAATTTTGTTGCATTAATGTTGCATGGTATTGTCTTTAGTATTATATCAAGATACATTTAGTAGTTGTTGTATACTGTGTTGTTTAATATGTATATATTATGTATGTACTAAATATTTAATTATTAATTAAGATGTACAAGTTATTTAAAACTATGTATTTACCATAAGTCACGGATATACTCGAACATTTCTAAAAGCTATTTATGTGTACATATGTTACACAAAACATCTTGAAATGTCATTAAAACTATAACGAGATACGACTGTTGTGATTATATTAGAAAAATTTGAAATGGATCTGATAATACATATATAGAAAATATGTAAAAGTTGCAAAATATTTAATTAGAAGCATATATTTCACAAAAATGACCGAAGTATTTGTATAATCAGTTATTTACTATATTAGTAAACTACAACATGTAGTGACATCATTTGTAGTACTAATTGTATACTTAAAATTACTATTTATGCAGTGCATCAATCTTCCACTAAATGTGCATATATATATTTGTCATATTTGTCTTGTAATTTCTATATACATTTGCGAATTGGTTTCAAATTTTACTATTTTAATCACGATAGTGTTGTCTCATTATAATGTCACTGAAGTATTAAGGAGTTTCGTATAACGCTCATAATAATGTATCCACAAAAAAGTTCTGTAGTAAATGTTTGAATACCTTTGAGAGCTGTTGTATATTTGGCTATCGTGCCTATCTTAAAGACATTTGTAGCAACAATATAATCGACTTTTCATTTGCAAATATAATTTGAATGTTATAAGGTGGTGTATCTTTCCAGCTTTCTAGTTAAGAATGAGTACATCTCAATAATGGCGTAAATGTTATCGCACAAATATAAATAAATAAATTAGTTAGAAATTTCAATATTTTGGAGTATAACTATAAATGATAATAGTAAGAAAAATTATTCTTCTTATTTTGAATATTTATTTTTCTCCATTAAGATATATTTATGTTACATAATATAATCGCGCTAAATCACTCTAAAAACTTTAATAAAAGTGCGCAAGCACTAGTGGTACCGAAAATGTATAAAAAAGCTCGTAATATGCATAGGAAATTGATAGTCATTCAACGTGATGAATATTTACATGTACATTTTTATTTAAATTTACAAAACTAAAGTGACGGTCTCATGGTAATTATCTTAACACAGAAAATATGTAATACATAATTTTACAAATTTGGTTTTCAGCTTTCTTTAAGATCTTTGGATCCCTCGTTTGGACTCCTTTTCCACGACCTCTTTATAGAACTTGAGATTGACTCCACAGGAGCATCACTGATAATGAGCATTCTTGATGCTATTGTTAATTTCTCAGGTATTAAGGAAATACGCAAATGAAACTAAATAAAATATAATTTGTTTACATAAAACGCCAATTGTTGTTTTATAATTACGAGTAATTATAAAATATATATAGTGTTATTTTCTACATTAAAAAACATAAATTTTGTCATTAATAATTCATAAATAATTATCATTATAGTGATTTCTGATATTTAATTATACCGTATGTTGATAAATAAAACAATTATATTTTATTATTAGTTTTAAATATTCCTATATGTAAATGCAATGATTTTTTCTTTCAAACAAATTTACCATAATAAATTTCATTTAATTTAATTTAATTAATTGTAATTCTTTTTTGTTTGATTATAATTTAGGTCTCTTAATAGGACCGTTATTGAAAAAGTATTCTTATCGACAAGTGGCTTTCTTTGGATCTCTTTTAAGCTGTACTGGGCTGATATTGACGTCGAGAGCTAATAGCATGTTCCATATTGTTTGCACTTACAGTATTTTAGGAGGTATGAAAACAAGATAAGTCTTTCGATTCTAATATGCTAATTACATGTTTTTGCACGTAAATTTCATATTTATGTTATACATATATTTCTGGATTGGTCTCTCGTGTATATACATATGTATAACCATTTACATAAGGTTAATGCATATGAAATATCATTGTTTTTCAGATAAAACTTCAGTTATACGTAGTTTCTTTAAAATATCATATATTTCATCAAAATGATTTTTATTTTATTATGTGCAGACTTTCCAACAATCAATTAATTTCGTTATCCTGACTTGTTAAAAATTAATAATTCTAAAACCAACAAATTTTTCTATTGCTACTTTTACAATTCCTTTACTTCAAAATAATGTAAGTTTAAGCAAGATTTCAAAATTCTAGTTGATTTCTATTTGTTTATTAAATAAAGGTTATTTTATTATTAATTCTACATGTACTTTGTTGATTTGTTTCTAATATGTTTCTGCCGTAATTGTAGTTTTAGATCATAGAGAATGATAATAAATAAAGAATAATGTATCACTCTCTACAAAGGAAGTGACAGTTTTGGCATACATTTTGATTCTTCATCTTTGTCAAGATCTTATCTGAAATGTTCTCAATCGTGGCATATGGCAATTTGTTTTAAAACTCGATGCTATTTATTTCTTTCAAGTTTGGTGACCACATCCATTCTGTTCAGTTTCTGTACATTAATTAACACATCTGTTTACCTTTTCTACTTTATCCTTAGTTTTTCTTATTTGAACCATATGAGGAATATTAGTGGAATGACCTACTTTCACTTATAATATATAATTAACAATACATATAATATAATATAATATTATATTATATTACCATTGCCTGTATAAATATTTCCGTAATATGCCTTATTTTCAAACGAAAACTCACTCTTTTCCAATTTAAAGAACCATTGTACTAACATTATTATTATATAACAATTGTACAAACATTTATATGCATTTGCAAATAAAAAATTCTTATTTTTTACAAATTCTACGAGTGTTTTCCCAATTTTAATTTCATATAAATTTAATCGTTTCTTAAAGATCGCTTATAATTAGATTCTGGTATTTCTTTTAGAAATTTTATTCGTATCTGGTATATGTATATTATAAAAGATTTCTCCCTTATTGTAGTTAATAACTTTTTAAATGTTTTAAACATTTCAATCTTTTAAACTCAATTATTTATAAGGAATGATAATCAATGTTTTTATTCAGAACAAATAATAAACAAATATACGTCGTTATGTTCATTTGTTATTAAGTATTACTGTATTTATTTAATTTATTTTCATATACTTATGACAGGCTTAGGAACTGGATTGGCCATCGCATCAGCGTTCGTGGCGTTGAATACATTTTTTGAGAAAAAAAGAGGACAAGCTGTTGGCTTTTCTATGGCTGGAACAACTTTGGCCATGATGATAGTACCTCAGGTACGAGATATTTTTGTTTTTAATTATTACGTTTTGTTTTTATGTGTGTATAGGCATTAATTCATAAGAAGTATAGAAATATTTGTTAATATTATTTAACATTTTTAATATATTTTCTTTATACTATATTTTTTATTACATAATAGTTTTAGCCAGATTTGAAATAAGATATATTCTGTAATCTTTCTAATTATATAATGCGATAAGTTATCTTTTATAAGAATGATTTCAATAGATGTATGACTTAGATAATTATAAAAATTATATTCATCGATGGTTTCTTTCTCCTCTTATAGTTAATTCATCTTCTTTTGAATTCATATGGATTTCGTGGAGCGATGTTAGTGGTTGGAGGATGGGCGTTGCATTCTACTATTGGCGCTTGTTTATTACGTCCATTTGAACCTGAAATTAAAAGTACAAATGCCGATACAAAGGTAAGATTATATTACTATTGCAATCTAATATTATGTTAGATCTCATTGAAAATTCAACGTAATTTGTGATGCAAATATGTACATATAAAAACAGGAAGTCTTGCATTATAAAATAAATCAGAATTGCAAAATTTCGATTCTTTTTTTTAAAGTATGAAAGTTTTTTTCTTTCGAATACTTTAAAGTTTTGGGAGATTTAGAAATTTACTAAGATAAATTAGATTTGATCAAAAAGACTTAGAGATATCAATCTGTTTTATTACTATAATAACACTCGAATAAGCATTCACGAAATAGGTTCACTTGAAATCGTTTAACTGAACTAGAATTTCGCATGTCATTGTTATTTTTGATCCTATTATATTTTTCAATTCACCGTTTTGTATTTCGAGTGATTCTACTATACGAAGATTGAATGAAAGAAAAGAATAGATTAGTTGGCAATGCCTCGAAAGGAGTTTTAGTGCTGAATAAATAATTCATCAAAGTCACCTTTGTACTCTTTATAACATTTCCATGAGACTATTACCGATGAATCTTCCTGCAAATAGAAATATGTTCAAATATAATTTCGTTTAAATAGTATTTTGTTTTACGCCAATTTAAATTATTATTTCTTTATTCTTTTAATAATATTTGCTTTATAAAATAATTCTTGAGAAAATTTTTATAATTGCTTAATTACATGTTAACGATAATTAATTATTAAATCATTTTAAAGTAATATTGTATTTTTCCATTTCATCTCAAAATGTTGGAAAGTGAAATATGTCATATTTATTAATAAGTAATATAATATCATTTCTTTAGTAACCATTTAATTTTTCTCTTGGGAGTTTATTATAATTTTGACATATGGTCAGTTATCGTTTTTTCATTGTGTTAAATTTATATATCATCTTATGGCAATCAAAATGAATAAAAATTTATCGATGTTAAGTGATGTAATAGCTTCTAATAATACTTTTTTATCGCCATAAATATTTTTTTACTCTAATATATTCAACGTGGACGATCAAATATTATCATAATTTGAAACATGAATGTCCAGTTTATTAATACGAATTACTTCCTTGTTGATGTTATTTATCACATCCTTAATTTCTGTTTTTAAATTGCCGCGATTGCCATTTAAAGTACAAAATAAGAAACGATATAAATTATCGAATAATTGGATGATTGAATAAAATTATATTAAAATTTTTTGTTATTAGAAAAATTTTATCAGAGAACCCAACAACATTAGCTTCATAAATTTAGAAGCAAATATGAAACTTCAAATTTCTATTATCCAATGATAATTGCATATTAAATTAATATTTCATTATCATCGGCTAATTATGCGAATATGAAATATCATTTGTCATTGTTCGTGTTAATTCATACAGTAAGGATATGGTGGGTTGATTACACTTTAAGCGGAAATAAATATATATTTAATCATTTATCTAGAAACCATCGTCAGGCATTTACTCTTACCATTTTACACAGTTAATCCACCAAAGTTAAGGATCCGTGTCATCTAAGATTGATTCATACCATGATGACTCAATTATTAATGAATTCTAACTCCACGTTTGTTCTAACTCATTTCTATTCTAATTCAAAAAAAAAAATTCAATCCACGTATATTTCATTGATAAAGGGTACAAATTTATGGAAGTATGAATTATGAAAATTCTATTTATATTAAACTTTATAAACTTTAAACTCAGTATTCCTAGTTTACAAACTAATGGAAAAAAACAATTAATGACTAGAGTGACGGCATATACACATATTTCATCTTACTGTTAGAAAAACTTTGTTAATTGAATTATTGATTTTTTTTACAATGAAAACGATAAAATTATATTTAAATGATATTGAGAAAATAAAGAGCACCTTATGTATCATCGATCTGCTGGAAGAGTGACAACTGCGAAAGGTAAATTTTTTTATTATATATTATCTTTATTTGTATTGTTTATTGCATTCTCACTCCCCCACAATAGAAAATTCGAAGTATAAAATTGTTAACATTTTAATATCATACTTCCATAATATTAAGTTTGGTCAAAATTACATACGTAAAATTACGTAAAGCATTTCTTTTTCACACATTTTTCTAAAAATCAATGAGCCTTAAAGGAGCAATATATGAGATTAATATATTATCTAATATTAATATTGGCAATTTAGCAATGAAAAAGTTTTTTTCTTTTAGGATTCAGATAATAATTTTTGAATCTTAAAGGTCTACAGTTATATTGTTCCTGTATTATATACATTGTTTATTATTAAAAAAAGAGTTAAAGTAATTTTCCACTTGTAACATCCTTTTTATTAAATATGTATAATTTTATTATATAATTTTATTAAATATATATATATTTTATTAAACAAGATAATAATTTATCTCATTTTGGAAAATAAATCACTTTTAGAATTAATTTTTGCAGATATCTTAAGATTGACAATTCTTTAAATGTGCCATTCTCCTAGCAAATTAACGATACCTTTCATTCAGTGTTCATTGAAATAAACAAATGGGGCGAAGAACTTCCTATTTTAGTGGAAATTTGTTGGAACGGATTACGTTTAATTTCTAACAGTATCTAGTTTTATCATTCGTAAATTTGTATTATGATCTTGAATAATATCCTCGTTTGATAAATATCGATTACTTAGGTAAAAAAAAAGAAATTAATGGACAATTATTATTTATAACAGCATAGAAATAATTCAACTAGAAGTGACATGTTATTACAAGTAGAAAACAATGGAATGGTGAAGGAAGTTAAATGTGATACAAGTGACTCCGAAAATAATATGCTGGAGTATAATAAAACGGAGAAGATAAAAAAGAAGTCTCAAAATGAATATCTTAGGAAGATAAAGGAAACCTTTGATTTAGACTTACTTAAAGATGGCATCTATCTAAACATAGTTATTGGCTTGAGTTTATATTATGTTGCCGAATCGAACTTCAAACTAATGACACCATTTTTTTTAACTAGTATACGTAAGTAATTTTTTAGAGACGAACTTAAATAAGATTGGTACTGTAGCAGAGGATGTTGTTAAAAACTATTGAAATTTATATAAAATGTTTCAATATCGTATTCGTTTAAATATTTAATTTTTGCACAAATAAGTTTAGTTTTAATATAAGAAAATAAAATAATAGATGTATTAAATATTTAATATGAAGACTAGAAATATTTTATTGATAAAAATAGTAACAATAATATTGCAATATATAACATAGTAGGAAAACGTTTATGGTTCATCTAACATCCTAGCTACGGTACACAGTGGAGCGAAACCCGAAAAAACGCGACAAATGGTCAAAAACTTGATTATAGAATTTCTAATAAAACATTATTAATCTAACGATATTATGTGTTGCGAGTATAACATACTACATATCTAATATATGTATGTTATAGTTTAAGGACTATAAAGTGATATACCATAAATAAATAAATAAATAAAGAAAAGAAAATGATATTATGAACAGAAAAATTTCATAAAATGACTTTTATCAAAATATTACAATGAATATATCTAATCTTAGTAGTAAATGAATTAAATAATAGAGTGAGTATAAAAAAAAACTGTGGAACGTTGGAATCAATTTTTCGATCGTTTATCGCGTTTTTCGGGTTTCGTTCCACTGTGCGCCATTTTTTAGGATATCGGTAGACTTTTCGAAGGAACTTGGTCGACAGGAATGAGCAAAGCGGAAGTTGCCTCTTGTTTGTCGATATCTGCATTCACCGACATTCTTGCCCGCCTTTTACTACCAACCATTTTCGATAAATTGGGATTCAAGAACAGAACCATCTTCTGGGTTTTTTGTATTCTAGTTGGAATTGGACGATCTAGTATGTACTTTGCATTTATATCTACCATGTTATTTCCACATACAAATACCCTATACGTATATAATGTTTCTATGTTGCCATTAATGATACTTTGTATGTAAACTCAGTGTCAATATCGGGAAGCATGAGAACAATAATTAGTAATGCAATAGTAGCAAATATAATTAAATCGATATATTTTCAATAGTCAGAATGAATAGCAACATGCCTTTTGACAAATTACATTTATGTAAAATTACGTAGCATACTTCTTTATATATATACATTTTTTTTTTTTTTTGCACATTTAAATTTTCCATAAATGCATAGAAATTATCAATCTAATAATAATCTGTCGTTAGCTTTGATGCGAATTCTCAACTAAATAGCGATCGGTCAGGTTCAACCGATCAGTTGATATCGCGAACCTTGAATGAGTTAACACTCAAGGTGGAGATAAATTGAATATATCGAGTGTTAGTATGATTTGGTACTTTATTTGCACTTTTAGTATACACGAGGAGTTTGATGTTTTGATCACGACGGTTATACGATCTTGTTGAGATGTTGAGATGTTGTTGCTCCCTCCACCAGAAGCTTCGTCTCGTTTGTACATTCTGACTTTCCGTCCTGTGTTTCCCACGCTTTATTGTCCTTTCGTAGGCGCTTATCGTCTGGTTGCCAGCTGTTTATCTGTGCCCTGACCCATTGGCACTTAAGATGTTTTTTAGCTTCTTAATGATGTCCACATCGTAAGGTTTTGCAGCTTGGGGAGGTAGGAAATTCGGACTTTCCCAAAAAAGGGATATGTATCGTCCGAGTCATAAACAGACGGCCACTCCAAATTCCAAACAGATTTAAAGCAATAAATAAAAAATCGTCCGTTCCGTGAAACCCAATATTCTAATTAAAGGATACATACAAAAAATGACTCCTTCAAATATTTTAACTTTTCAGATAGTAATACATACCGTTTTTATCAGAAGCTATGTAAGCTCACAGCATGGTGGAATTGATATTACAAAAAAAAAATGATCTATATCTTAATTCATTGTCATATGAAAGTTAAACAATTCTAGAGAAAGCTTTGGCGTGAGGTGCTCATAATTTAATTAGATATAATTCTTTTGTGGTACAATTTCAAATACACTCATAAGAATTATGTAATATAATGAATATAATTAAAATGCATTAACAATAAGTAAAAATTAAAGATACTAGAGTATCCCTTGGCTCTTCTATAGAAAAATAAACATGAACAAACACCTTTTTTGTTATGAGTCTTTCAATTTTCTTATAGTTCTTCTAGTAATTAAATAATTTTCTTATAGTAGAAACTTTCTTTTTATATTTTTCTTTTTATGCAACTTCTTGTTACTGAAACTACATGCATATTTTGAATAGATATTTACCATCAAAAGTATTAATATTGTTCCTTCATTTTTTCTAATTTCTGTTTATTATACTTTTCAGTTATGGCTGCGCAATCTAAAGGAATACTTTTGATAATAACATTTGTGATAATAGGATTTTTACGTGGCGCTACTTTGGTAAATTTAAACCTTACCGTTTCCGAATATTGTCCTTTAAACAAGCTGCCAAATGCCTTTGGGATGTTTATGGTATTTAAAGGTTTATTCGTTGTAATGCTGAGTCCTTTAATTGGTAGGTCTTTAATAATTTAATTTAATTGAATCGTATACAATACAGGATTTTAATTTTATACATAATGGGTTAGCAAAAGAATATAAGTCGAATTTTGGATAAAATATTGTAGGATATGTACACTAATATACTAATCATTCCTTTCACGATTTAAATCAATTATGACATTTTATATAAAATCAGGTGTTTTAATACTTATAGAGGGACATGCATAAAATCATATTTTTCTGGAATGAAGTATTAAAATATAGCTTCACAAAGAAATAAAGCAAAATGTAGAGATGTAAAATTAGTTCATGACATTATTTGATATTATAAAAAAGATATATTATATAATAATATATTATACTATTAAATGTGATGGAAATTTTTTGTGTTAATAAATTTTTATTTTTATCTTAGGATACATCAGAGATATCAGCGAAAGTTATGCACTTTGCATACATTTTATGACACTAATGATAAGCATCACGTTCATTACATGGAGTATCGAGTGTATGTATAGGATATTTAAAAACAGGAAATCTGTTTTAGTTAAACAAGCACAAGACATCGTGATAGAATAACTATCACTTAGAATTTAATATGTAGCACTTTCATAAGAACAGATATAGCACAATTTTAATGAAATTCAGACAAAATTTTATCTAAATAGGTAGTGAATATTTATTATGATTTTACTGGCAAATGAACACTATTTCATCAAAATATTCCAAAAAATTATTATTATTTATATATTTGAATATTATAATATTTTATCGAGCGATAAATATTCAATTATTGGCGCATTATTTATTATGGAAATGTATATTAATATATTAATTAACTTGTAAGAAATATTTCACAGTACCGTCTGTAGCGGATAACTGTTTGCAACATTTGCAAACATGAATATCGTATTAAATAATTCCGTCTCTTATATTTTTCCTAATCTTTTAGCAGCTTAGATTGCAAGCCTTGAAATATTTTTATGAGTAATTTTATAAGAGTAAAAATTAAGTACTAGATAATGTTTTAGTGGAGATAAATGAATTTTTCTTTTACGTTACATAATCACTAATATACATCACATAGTTTCGATCTAATGCAATATTATTTTTTTAATAAGAAGCTATTTTTAATAAACGTAACTCCTTCTTTTTTATTTTTATCTTTTTTTTTTCTTTTTCTTTAAGATCGTATTCACCTATGGGTGTTATTGTTATTATTAGCGTACCATAGTACCTACACAGTTGCATTATATAGGTTTGCATTATACTATATTAAACTCCTATATTCTTAGATTATCGTAGATATGTATATTTACATTGTTATAATGAACATTTATGTATAATAGATGTCAATTTTTAAAATGAGTTTATGGTACAAGTGGTATTTAATGAAGGGAAAGAAAAATTTACTTTATGGAATTCAATAATAAGAATTAATAATTTGCAAGAGTAAAAATGTTGTGATTTGTAAAAGACGAAAAATTGTCGTCCAGTACTGAACAATTACTTAATCAGTAGATTTTTCGGTCTAAATGATTAATAATATTAAAAGAAAACATTTATATGTTAGAATACACATTTTTATTCAAATATTATTTTTACATATATCAAAAGTAAAATAATTAATATTTTTTTGGTCTGTGCATTCGACCTGTGCCCAGTCTTCACCTCATATTCTCCTCTGTATATTTTCCTTTTCTCTACTTTGAAATTTCAGACATATTTTTGCGGAAGAACGTACAAAAAAGATTAAATGAATATCTTCTAATCTAATTTCAGTTGCTAACAAATTGATCGGTCTATGTCTGATTCGTTGGTACTGGATGACAAACACGTGGAAACGTTTTAGATCATAATATATATTTATACATTACATAGAATTGTTATATTCATTTGTTTATTCAAATAAAAGTGCTAATATCTGGTAAAAAAGGTCAATATTAATTTTGATCGCTGAATGCTGGGCGGTACTGCACGACTCTCCTCTACAGATTAATTGAAGGAGGTTTGTGTCTTTTAGAAACCTGTCGATATTGCAACTTCTACACGTATATCCATTGTCATATAACATGCAAGCTAGTTTACTTGGTGATATTTTAAATGTTGATATCCTTAAATTTAGTTTCGCTATATTATACAGGATACTCCACTTAGTATGGTCAACTGAAAATTATGTTGTTGCTAAATTTACCTACATTAGTAAAATCTTGAAACCGATCTAACTATTTATATATTTTGTGAACCTCAACATTATCTCACAAAACTAATTTTTGTATCACTTAAAATAATAGCTATATTTCAGGTGATCATGTTAAGCGAGGTAGGCTATTCATTAATTTTTGTCATATGTTTTATATGAAATTTTTTAATATAATATATAATTTATGTTACTTACAATATGACAATCGAATTTAAATTTTTGAACTTTATTTAATTTGTTTATTGCGATCTTATTAAAAAAATATGTGTATATGTATGTTACTAACTATTTATATATTAGTAAATACCAAAACACGTGTAAATATTGTAACTTATCATAGTGAATTTAAAAATTAGATATTTCTTTATTCTCAATAGCCAAACACGTCAAAAGGATGTACAGTGAAAATCAAAAACTGATGTGATCTTTGTGTTTACAACTAATTTCAAATTAAATATATTAAAGTATAACGAACACAAATAATAATGTTTATATAAATACTATGATGTTAATCATAGATTTCATGTTATTATTCTCATAATGAGATGTACCTGACATTTTGTATGTCGTAGGAATCTTTCATGTACCTAGTTTTGGAGCACTTTGATGAGAATTTAAAGTAAAAGAATTAAGGAACATTGTCGCAATCTGTTACAATATTATGACCAAAATTAACTGCTAGTCGAAGTATTATATCTATCTTCCTACCTCTTTAGACAAAAACAGTATGTTGAATTTAAATTGTTATTGTAATTAAAATTATATAAACTTTCTAATAAAGAAAATAAATATGAAACACGCTCAGAACAACATTTATTTGTGTAAAATATTAATATTGTTTACATAAATAAAATAACGTATTATTTTCAGTTTATGCAATGAGTTCGGAGTGTCTATATGTGTTTTCTAAATTCTTTTGTGTTTGTTCTCATTCTATTTTCTTTCTTTTAGCTTTTTCTTCTTCTGCTATTTTTGTTGTTTTGTCGTTTTTATATAATACAGCATACGTAAAGTGGAATTTGTGTAATTTGCAACTTCAAAGGGAGTGACTATTATTTGATCGGTTCATGGAAAACCAATGAAGTTGTATAATCCATCAGAGAATGAAGACGGTATTGGACGTTTTTATCGCAATATTGGCCAAATTAAGCGTAACGCATGGTTGCCTTTAGATAAAGTCATCAAAAGAATCCTCTGCTTTATCAAGTAAAACAATCGCAGCGTGGTTTCACTACTGTCAAGAGATGATAGTAGACCATTTTTAATTAGGGAAATTAGGGGGGATTTTAGAATGAAGCTGTGCGATTGATGTTCAACTAAGTTATATAACAGTTCGATATTTTTCTATTTTTGTGTTACTTATTTTTCCACGTGAATGTTGCTATTTTTATATGATTTAAAATTCAGGAAAATTTGCTTTCTTGTTTCAATTTGGGAATATATGCTGACATTGCCTCTGCTGTGACTGATCTATATTATGGATTGTATTTCGAACTCATAATTTTCTCCCACCTTTTCCCCTTACACCCATCTCTACATTCACATTCTAGATTCTGCTACATTCTCCGCATGCACATCCCATTCTCTCCGTACGTTCCGTTTCTCTAATTCCCACTTCGATCGTTCCATATCTCCCTTATTAGTTTTGTTCCTAATTTCTCGTGAACACAGTATCTTAAATTAATAATAAAGAAATTATATATTTCAAAATTAAAATAAAATAACTGCATAAATAAGCATAATTACGTTTTAAGAGAGATTGTACAGAGAATTACATAAATTGAATAACTGTAATCTTGACTCCAACTTTATAACAGTTGCAAATATACAATGATGTAATAAATAATATGATGTAATCGTATTACAGATTATCATATTATGGATAATATATTTCTACACTTTACACGCTATCTCAACTAACGTATAATTTTATTGCGTAATAATATGATTAACAATAATCACTGTTTTGGAACTTATATTTTCTTCTAAGCATTCCAAGCACATGCTTTCTTCTTAAGCATTTACAATATACGTGACAATGGAAAAGATTACTTACTAATTATTTCGAATATCATTTTGTGTTTATAATTTGATCGTTCGTGCGGTAAAGCACGTAGAACCGCACTTAAGGTCAGCTTCAAGACAAGCAGTTTGTGGCAAATGGGCGGCGTTGGAAGAACGGAGGTATAAAGTTCTTCTGTCTCACAAGAAAAAACACATACATATGTATTTCTCTATTCATCCAGTTCGCCGTTGTTGCGGCAATTTGCCGCAAGCCACTCGTCTCAAGCTGGCATAATGATACACGTAAATGAAGCCACAAGTCAAAGACCAGGCTCGGCTTAGAGCCGAGTCACGAAGCCGGTTTTTATCGGTTGACTTCTCTTCATCGAGCCAGTCACAAATAGTCCGCAGCTCTGTTCGGAGTATATGTTGCTTATTTTTGTGCTTCACTCGAGCTAGGATGCGACGCAGCAGCTATCAGTGAAAAGTTTCCAAGAATGCGTTCAACCAGGAAATACAGTAATTTCCAGTGAATGAACACAATAGGAAATTGTATTCGTAGTAGTTTCAATTATCTTAGTTGGTAGTTACGTTCATGAAACGCGTTTTTAACAGTAATAATAATCTAAGTGTGAATTACAATGTAGTCGCTTGATATATCGTCATAATTCAAGCAATACAACGAGAAATAAGAAACTACGTTTTATTTCAAAGAAATTGTAAGTCTATTCTCCTTTTTATTTTCTCCGATTTTTGTTTTCTGTCATAAATTTTGTTATGTTTTTCTATAAATGGTGAGTCGTAACCCAGATTTTTCATAAATTCGTATATACTCAAATGTTTGTGCAAGTGAATTCATATATAAAATTTGTTTCTTTTTCCTTTCATTTTTGTACTGTATTATTACTGCATCACTTGTACTGTACCGTTAAGGATACTTTTATGCGTTCACAGCAAAGTAAGTAATGATAATTTCGATTATTCCTGTTTTCCGAAAATCGAAAATTGTTTTGTATATTCGTAGCTAAAATTAGTTTATTTAATTTCAGTCATCCTTTTGTGTATTGTTGTTGTGTTTGTATATTATTTTATTATTGTATTGTATGTATATACACAAAGTAAAATAAGGATTACGAATTTATTAATTTATTTTACATTTGTTTCAAAACTACACTGAGTCAAACATTTTACCCTATTAATAAACTAATAAGTCACAAAAACTGTAATAATTTTACATACGAAATATATATTATTGCTATACATTGTTACATTTTTGATTATAAATAATTAATTTATCTTGGTTTATCTTCTTGGCTAAATAATCTGTACTTTTTAAATTTCATTTATCATTTTTTATTTATTTTATTATTGTTATTATTAGTCATTATTTAAAAGAATAATATTACAAATTATTAAGAGGATCGGACACATCTTGATGTAAGAAAAATATTAATATCAATAATAAAATATAAAACATAAAAGTATCAATAATCAGCGAGTTAGGAAGTCTTATATGTTCTTTTAGAACTGATATGTCCATAGCTTTTTTTCTCTATGATCAGAGTCTTTTATCTATTAATAATAGAATTTCATACATCGTAATATCATTGAATTTCTATAAACAAAATATGTTTAAATAATTTAAAAATTAGTATACATTTCGTTATTTCATCTTACCAATAATTTCCATAGAAATGATATACACTCGAATTTTATTTTCTTTAAAATAATTTAATTATCAATTACTTCTCAAGAACAGAAATATAAATTATACTTTCTATTGTTACTTATTATAAAATAATTCACAATGTTTGTTAAGAATTAATTATTTTTAATATCTGTTATATTATAGATTACTAACGTAAACAAAATTTTAAAAATATTTTAAACGTTCCCTTAACATGATTAGATCTTGAACTCAATTCCTAGTATATAATGCAATTATGTATTACAAATTGTACGTTTTGGATTAAAACGCCGTTCAACATTTATTAAATATCTTGCTAAGAAATAAAATGCATAATCCAATTCAATCCAATTGAACGCTTGAAGCTAAGGAAAAGTATTATCAAGTGGCCATTTTCACTTGGGTCAAATGCTTACCTAGTTGGATAAACTAGTAGTAACGGGGCCATCAAACCATTATTAAACAATAGGCTAAAGTAGGATACATGATGGGGAATTTTATTCTTTGTAATTGAAGCACTTGTCATTAATATCTTATCGCGTTTAAAAGCTTGCGTTTAAGATTTTTTCACTCCACGCCTAAGTACCTATCAGCTAATATATGTATAATTGTCTAATATCTATCTTATTTAATATCTATTTTAGAAATTTATTTATTTTAGAAAGAAAAGATATTTATTTGATCATAATCAAATTAATAGTAAAATAAAATTAATTTAAATTATAGTAAAAATTAAAAATTAATAGTAAATTAAAAATTAATTTTTTAAAATACGAAGTTAAATAAATCATATAACCAGATTCAAGTAATTATATTCATTAGAATTTTTTCCAATTATATTTTGTGATTATAGACTCATCAATTTTGATATATGAACATTCTAGTAAATATAATCATTTCATAAAATTATCCTATTGCAAGACTCAAAATCTTTACAGTTTTGTTCATCTCGTTAATTAATTTTTTAGTTCTTATATACATCGAATGGAACATAATTCACAAATAAAAATAAAAAAGATAATATTTAGCACATTTAATAAATAGTTAAGTCAAGAATACAATATATGATTCTCTTGTAAAATACGGAAGATAGTGAATATAATATTTAAGGAAAGTATCATTTGCTTAAGTCATGTCTAATTTCTCATATATTGAATAAATATTCCCAAAAAATGTATTTTCATGTTTATTTGAAAATGTAACATATCATGTATGTAGTAATATGCATGGTAATAAATATTTCAATTATTTGTTAGTTATAAATATTTTTAAAAATATAATATACGATAAACGAATTTTTCATTAACTATTAATTATTATATCCCATTCATTCAATATAATACTATAATATCTAATATAAAAATTTTTTATAAATATTTTATTAATATTATTGATTACCTATTTGTATAAAATAATATGATATTGCTAATGCGAAATATGCTTATATCAATACAAATACTTTAAGAGTGTATTAATAATATTTTTAGTACAATATAGCTTTCTAATATATTTTCTTACATCTTTTTACTCATCTTTACATTCTTTTTTTTATGTTAAAAAATCATACAACAATTAAGATAATAACAAAAATTTCTTACTGCACATATCAATTATTAAGTACTATTCTATCGTATCATCATTATCGGTATAAAAATATATGTATGCACTCTCAATTCCCTTGATAATTTTCTTAAGAGGCAATATTTTTTGGTATCTAATATAAGTTATGTAAAAAGTGTTGAACTATTTCATATCTCATAAAGAGCAGCCAAATACGTATTAAAAATATCATCCTATACGAATAATCATATTAACTCGTATATAGAAATATGTCTAATAAACTAATCACTTTCTACTTTTATCTTTGAATTATAGATAATGTTAAGAAGAAACATATATCTGCGGTATTCTAAAATATAAATATAACTTCTCACAAACTTTTCCGTTATTCTGTTATCTACTATAATTTGTAGACCTTACGCTTTACAATGCCGTACGAAGTATTTTATCTGTAATCAAGAAAACAATATTTTATGAATATCAAACAAAACGTTGGAGTCAAACTTTAAGACAAGTAAAAGATAAAGTATATAATATACTGTTCCTCAAACAGATGTATTGTTTAATATTGTTCTTCAAAAAAAAAAAAGAAGAATAATTTGATTTTCTCATTTTACGCTTCACGATTATGCATCATATTCGAAATTAACAATTATTTGGACAGATAAAATTTTATCAAAAATGAATTTTAATAAGCATGAAATGCAACAGAAATATTTGTTTATTATCATAAATAATTTTTCATTATCTAATCCTATAACGTATTTAAATAAATATTAATTACATAAATCAAAAGAAATAAATTTAAAACATTAATTTAAATATATTAGTATTCGGTATATAAAGTACGCATTATAAAAAAATAACATAGGTTGAACATTATAATAATTTATAGACTTAGAGTTTTATTTATAGACTTAGAGTTTTATTATTTTCTTGATTACAAAAAGATACAATATTAAAACAGACATATTTCCCTTAATAATATTTAATATTTAGTATTATATCGTATAGAGAAACACACATTAATCTGAGCCTCATCACAGATCACAGATTATGTATGATATGAAAAGTATTTAATTGTTATTGTATTTGATCTCTACCTTGATTCCATCTTAAATAAAATCCGATTAATCCGAAAAGGTGTCTATACATTTTTCATTTAGTAAATTTTAAAAGATCAAAACGGAATCGATCCAGAAATGGTCATTACTTTTGCGTGAATCAATGTGTATCATTTTGTACGAATATACATACTTTATTCATCGTTTGAAATAATATAAATTTTGTCCTTGTACGCTTTTTTTCCTTTTTTAGAGTCATAAATACGAAAAATAAGTTATATGAGAGATAAAGTAAATTATCTTAAATTATGTGAAAAATTAAAATACCTACAATCATGGTAAAAAGTATTTGTATAGTGAGGAAATTCAACAAAAACTATCGTTTGTTAAAAAAATTTTAATAAATAAAGCATATCTACATATCCTTATAAATGTGCAGAATAATTTTCATGAAAGAAAAGATGGGATATCTATATTCCATATGAAAATATTAACAAATATTTAAAAAATGGTAGAAATATATAATATTTAATATTTAATAATATATAATATCCTTTATTTGTTAAAATTTTCTTAACGATGTTCTACAATATTTTTTGGTGAAATAAATTACTGTACGAATACTTTTTACACTAGTCGTATATGAATTTTATAACTACATACCTTTCAATGTATTTAAATCTGCTTTCATCAAGTAAATTCCTTGATAGAGAAACTCATCTTTTGGTCTAACAAAATAACAGAAAGGTTTCTCCAATAAGTAAAGTAAACTTCTTAATTTAGAATAATAATAGGATTAATTAAATTTGTAACTGCCTTGTTATCGAAACTTAATTTCACAATTATATCCTTTACCGAAACAATTTATATATTTTACCGATTTGAACTATTAAGATATCGATTAAAGAGACGCAGACTGACTCTTCTAAAAATATTTTTAATTACAAATAACGAACATGTAATTACGAATACAGAAACGAGCATCACAGACTGTTTAAACAGTACGGTTCGATTTCTCTGTGATTATGGAAGTTATGGAACTGTAAACAGTTGGTATATACACATGTCTCTGCGTAGACGTAGACGTCTAGTACTTATCCAAGCTAGCCCGTATCTTATCATTTACCCAATCCGTCTTGTATTTGGTCGACACGTTAAGTTTGCAGTCTGCGATCAACTCCAAGACACGAAAGAAACAAAGCATCGACGCCGTATACTTGTCATTCCTATAGGAATCGTAACGTGAAAGTGGAAGCAGTATCTCGATGATGATCGATAAAATGTCACGTGGTGAAGCTGATAGAGGTTGGGCGTGGATAATCGTCGTCGGCGTGACAATCATTAATGTGAGTTTTCCCAGTGAGTTTTCTGTTTTTCAGTCTCCTACACAAGCTATAGACATAGAGACATCGCGTGTTCTGAATTGACTTACCAGATACATACATATGTACTTACTATGAAACATATTCCATACGCATGTGCTTTTGTTTAATTTTAAAAATATAAAACTGAAATAAAACAATATTATGGTTCATTCTATGTAATAATATTATTGGTTTTGAAATTATACACTACCAACGTATTTACATTTAAGGCTACATTTCATTCTATGCAAGATGATGATCATTATGAAAAAGATGTCAGATTCACTACAGCATCAACTGGAAGTGTAACGATACTAGTAGTTTTACCTGGAAACAGTTGTTTCGACCAATATGTAAAAATATCCCACCGCTTGGCTTTAGTTTTCAAACTAGATTGAGTTAGCAAGTTAATATAGTAGTGGTTAATCCGGTTACCGCGCTGTTGCAGCGCGTCATGAAGCAATCAGCCAGCGTTGTTTATATAAATGCCAATAAGGGAATTCACTGCGCTCGGCCGCCCCGCCGTGTCGTCAAATAGCCGATGTGTATTATAATACTAACTGAATCCAGAACTGAATTTGAAAACTAAGACCGGGCAGGATATTTTTCCGTATAAACCGAAAACTAAGACCTTGTATGGAAAACAAACTTGGAATTGAAAGATTATACTAAAAGTTAGTTTTATCATTAGTTTTGTCACTTCCTTTCTCTTGTGTGTTTATTTATATAGTAGATATCAATAGCGAGGATTAGTATGGAAGTATTGTACATATTGTACTGTATAGAAACATCTATATAATATAAAATAGAAATACAGCATAGAATACATTATATAAATATTGTGTGAAGTAGATTCATAAATTATTTATAATTATTACCTCTCAAAAATTGTAATACATAAAATATTGATACATCGATGAAAAATGCATGATTTACGGTGATATTTCTTAAATAAATGAAATAGCTTTCATAATTAAATAAAATTTAATTAAATTAAAATAATATTTAATAAATTGTAAACAATATAATTATATGTAGAAAAACTTATATTTCGTTTGAACTATATTCAACTATATTCTTAATAAACACTCCAAATAATATATTCTGTTACAAGCTCAAATATAAGCTCAACTAAAATATAACATTACTAAAATAAATTTATGACGTACGAGGTGGATGAACCATTCAAGAAGCCTCAAATTATTCAATTATTCAATTAGTCAATTTATTATCTGTACCATATATACTGTATCACACTAAATCATGTTATTAATGCGAGAGAATACAAATGTATGTATCAATATTTAATTTGATATTAAATAAATTATACGCACACATTAGATTGTTAGACAATATCTAAGTGTCAAGCTTGTACATTTATTAAACTGAGATATTGATAAAACCGAATCTAGTCCATATTTATCATTTTAACATGTGCTTGTTATAAAAACCTGTTAAATTAACAGATTTTTGCATTTAATGTAAAGATTATACTGTTATATTATAAAATAATTTTAAATGGCGAAACGATTTTATTTTGCTACATATGTATGCGAGAGCACGGATACATTTCTAACTATTCGCTAAAAATGAATATGTTATAGCTGGCGATACTTCCAATACAGCAAAGCTTCGGTCTAATCTTTAGGGAACGTTTTTTTTCACTTGATATAACCGCCACACAGACATCGTTAATTGTTCATTTGAATGGTACCATCACAAGCAGCTTAGGTCTGATAAGCGGCCCAATGATGAAAAAATTCACGTTTCGAAAAATTGCTTTTCTTGGTGGTCTTACTGTTGCCATTGGAATCTGCGCGACTGCATTCGCAGTCTCTCTCCCCGCCATTATTATCACTTATTGTATTATCGTCGGTGAGTAATCTCTACCGGATGTTTGCATCTTTTTTTAATCCTCATAAAACAGCACATTATTCTCGTGGTGTACTTGACTTTATATCTGTAACGTTATGTGTGAGAAATGAAAGTGAAAGTAGATTAACATAACATATTTCTCTTGTATTATATGTGTGCGAAGAATAGAAACTATTTACATAATTAATATCAAAATTCTGTGAAAATCAATATGACGGTGTTAGATAATAAGTAATGAGAGATAGTAAATAAGTAGTATCTGCTGTCTATAAATAGTATCTAATAAATACATCTTGAAGAGTACTTAAATTGAAATACTGCTGCAATGGACTCTAACATAATCATCTCTCTAATACAATTAAATTAGGTCTTTGAAACAAAAAATCATTAGTCTTTCCAAGATCGAATTTTTATTAACTTGTGAGAGAAATTAATGATGAGTGATAGAAAAACACTTTCGGATTGTTTTTTAAAGAAGATACATTTGTAGTAAAATTTCAGATTAATTTTATCGAAAGAAGTATATACGAGTATATCTATCTTTTAGTTAAAGTACAATGTTGCTTATACGCAATATCGAATGTGAAAAAATTAACGTTTTTGTAGATGTTAAACGTTATTTTATTAAGCTAAAAGCTTCCACCGAGAAACATAAACATTGATATTAAATCGTAATTTATAGGTATCGGTCATGGTATCATATTTCCAGCCACGAATCTCGCGATGAATACTTATTTTCGGAAAAAAAGAAATGTGGCTATGGGATTGTCAGTAACTTTAACTGGCCTTGGGCCTATTTTGATGCCACTTCTAATAGCAAAATTATTGGAAAATTATGCTACTATTGGCACTCTTTTGATCATCGCAGGTATAGCGATGCATTCATTGATCGGGGCAGTGCTATTAAAACCATTTAAGGAAAGAGAAGTGAGTTTAATAAGCGTATTAGAAGGATAATGTGTATGTGTTAAGAGGACATTGAACGATGTATTTAGTACTTGAACCCTTGATAATGACCTAGAATAAAAACCTTGATATGAACTTTGTATACAAATTTAGGAATGACTTTTGACATGCAAATATTATGTCTGAAAATGATTATCTCAAAATGTTTCCTGCTTTTTATCGATCATGCTTATCTACTCTATCATATTAGTACTGTGTATGCATTATTATTATTTAATTGCGATTGATACGAAATTTCACTTGATTTTATTGAGACTCCATATTATTATATATGTACGCTGAATATTTTTTTCCTAAAAGGACCGCAAAAATGACGGTAAATATAGGTATAAAACAAATAGGAAATAAAATTAAATATATGATACAACATTGAATTATCATTCTGTTAACATATACATATACGTTTCTATATACGTTTTGCATAAATCTTTTCTACTTCTTTATTCAATTAAATTATCAAACAGCAATACTGCGTTCATAGCAATTTTAATACAATAAATTAAAAGCCTAATTATTTTTAAAGTTACAAATAGTATTTATAACTTTATGCACCAATTTCGTACGTTCAACAGTTGTGTAAATAATAATCATGTACACATGCTGTTACAAACTAATAAGTTAAGTAATATATAACAATAATATATTAATAGACAAGTAAAAAGATACTGACTATAGGTATGTATGTATATTCTATAAAAAATATTTTACGAAAATACTGGAGAATAAGTATACAATAGTATTTTAATCCAGCTGTGTAAGATGTTATCTCTATGTATAATTGAAATCTAAAATTCTTATTTCTAACAAAATCTATTTAATAGTAGGCATATTGGCAGGGAAAAAAGGTTAGTTTTTGTTTAAGTATATATCTTTCTGCAAACATTTTTATATGCATAATATATTTAAAATGAAGTTTTATAATTTTGATCTAGTTTACGAGAATATTTTATTATTTATGATTATCAAATATAATTCATTAATTATGATTGCTAATAATTATTAAATTATGAATGTTTATAGTAGTTCTATTTTTATATACATAATTTAAAAAATGTAATTTATATGAATATTTATTGCACACAGTAAATACATATTATAATCAGTACTTTCTGTATAATAGTTGCATAAATATTTGCTTGCTTAAATATAGCCATAACACATCCTTCATTGTTCACTGTCTTCTTATTACATAGAGATAACAATAATTAACGTTCACGGTCAAGTTTAATTTGTAATAGATTACAAGTATAACAAAGGACAATGACATCACGGCATCTTCCGCAGAAAGCAATGAAAATGGTATACTGAGAGAGGTCAAAAGATTAAAACTTGAAAACGTAACTGATGTCAAAAACGACGGTGCTAATTCTAAATTATTGGAAGGACGATTGGAACAAAATATGAACAATTTTGAGCAGAATTTATCAGAAAATGTGAATAGCGAAAATAGCAAAGAAGAGAAGAAGTCGATTTTGGGAAAAATAACACAGCACATGGATCTTGACCTTTTAAAAGATAGTCGTTATGTCGCTGTCATCCTAGGTAATACTGCATAAAAAATTATTTGATAAATGTGACTTTTTATCATTTATTAATTATTTTACAAGTTCATTCAACGCAATATGTAATACGATAACATAGGAATTCAAAAAATAATTATTTCTTCCTCTTAAAGATTTCTTGTAGGTTTCCATATTTCGTGAAGTTATCTTTCTAATACGAAACATATAAAATGTTATATTTTCAGCTCTCAATGAATAATATATTTTAATAATTTTTTAATGTATAATAACATTCAAGATATGAAATTTTCATCTTTTGTTACATCATGAAATAGTTATATATCACTAAAGTTAATTTTTTTTTAAAGTTTTCATATTTTCTACAAATTTATATTATTCTCGATTATGCGGGATTCGGGCAAAATATTGGTGTAAATCTAAGAGGATGAATTTATATAAAAATTGACCCGAAAATATAGAGTAGTATCTTTTCGCACAAAGCTTTATTTTTTAATGAATCAATACTGAAGGTTGATCAAGTATGCGTATGCTTAGTTACGTACTTATACATTATATCACAGATCAGGATTAAGGGAAGGGATATTTTTATATCATTTTCCAAACCGTTGATAAAAGCTGTCCAATCACGAAAAATTTTTTAAATAAATAATTAGTTTTAAAATATAATTTATTACAAAATAAATTTTATTTCATATTTTTTTTAATTTATTTCATTTTTATCTCCATCATTTTACTTTTATTTTTCTATGATTGGGACCTTCGTTGTAATTGAGTCGATAATCTCAAACTACGAAAAGGTTTAATTCGACCCTGATCTCATTTATGTCTACGTCTAACAGACATCATTGCAATTCTTCTCACTCATTGCAATACATAGTAAGAGATAAAAAATTTTTGTTTCAGAATTTTTTATTCTTATTCCACGGTCTTTTCTACTTTCTTACTTTTTTTCTATAAATATTCGTCCAGTTCTTATAGTAGGAAGATGACAATTCGTTGTCGATTGTTTTATGTAGTCACAACGATAGAATAACAAACACTCAGAGTCTGAACTGGGAACGATAACAAGTTATAACTGTTGATGTTTATAAATGTAAACGTAACTAGCACAAGTCTATAGCATATTCAAATGTAAGCATATTCGATAAATCTTTAGCATTAATCTAGTCAGAAATAAGGCTGTCGCTCCGTAATTTTTATTTTTAATTACACCGATTCGGAAACATTCTGTACACGTGTATTGTACAAATCTTCAAAATCGATTTTCTTGAAAAAAAAGCAACAAAATTTTATCTTTATTTGCTCGTTTATCTTCACTGAGTTATCTTGTCCACACGTAAAAACATAATCTAGTCGATTGACCACGTTATGCGGGACTCTTTGTATATAAAGAATGTAAAATATACATGCATAATAAATATTTATAAAAGAAAATTTTATAATAACATTAATATAATTTAATGAAACATCAGGTCATATAATTATAATAATTTGCTTATTTCTCCACCGTTATTGCATTTTATTTACGATAGGTATGGGAGTGTCTTTAGTCGCTGAAACAAACTTCAACACGATGATTCCTTTCGTCCTAACCGAACTTTCTGGTCTTGAAAGGGATTCGATCGCAACTATAATGTCTATCCAAGCTGTGTCAGATATTACCGGACGTCTTTGCATTCCACTCCTTGCGCACAAAGCTGGTTGGACATCCAGGAACCTTTACGTGTTGTCTTTAATAGGATCCACCATTGGAAGGACCAGTACGTACAGCAACGTAAAATATTCGAAAATGAGAAATCGAGCCCTTCATGGCAACGAATATACAATCTGCTGGGTGGGTTGATTTCAGCTTTCTGGTAATCTGCATAGAACCAATAGAAGTTACGAATATTGGTTCTACTAAAGCGTTTATGAACGAATTGTTTTATTTTTCTGTTGATAAGATTTTGATAATATTTTATTGATGTTTTTATTAATGTTAATATTTTATATATGTTTCTTCTTGTACTATATATAAAAATTTTATTTCATAAATCCCTATGACATTAGAACTTACATCTTGTTGGTCAGTTTATACGGAGGATGTCTCAACTTTTTTCGCAAAACGGTGTCAGCTTATTCTATGAATAAAAATATAATAAGTAACAAATATCATATAAACATAGATTCATAACTGCTTTAGTAAAACGTTATAACGAAAATACCAAATGACAATGAATCGATTTTTCATTTAGATATGATGGTTAAATGAGCATTACCCACAATAGATATCATTCTATGAAATTTATTTTTTTATTTCGTCCTATCTCAATAAATGAATCGCTTATTCGTATTAGTTTAACATGCCCATTTTGTTAAGCTCTTATGTAAAAATCTGCTAATTTCAGTAAGTAACTTTCCTTTTTTTCTTGGTGCTGTTATATTGTTTTATCTTCTTTTCATCTTTCTTTTACTTTTTTCCATTTAATTTAGTTTCAGACGATCTATATACGTATGTATGTTTATGCAATACATTTTTTCTTATTTTATATATAAAACATATTTACAAAGTTTGACCGTAAAAAACTGCGTAAGCTTATATATAACAAAAAAGATAAAGCAAAATAAAATATTTATGACTCCCAACATACGAATAGAATTCAATATTTACAAAGAATAGATAAATTTACAAAAAATATTAGTATTGATTTAAGGCAAATTTATAAGTTGGAATAGAAAAATAATAGTCGTATATATTTACAAAACATTTATAAATAAGATTTACAAAGATTTACAAATAAGATAAATAAATAAATAGTACATTAATAAAATTTTATTAATTGAACGATTAGCAGATAACATTTTATAAAAGCAATTCAGAGCTAATATCGTTAATTTCAGTATTATCAACGTGGGGCAGTACGTACATTGTGGTAATCGGCGTTGCATTAATTATTGGAATCGCTAAAGGAACGAAAGCTGTCTTCCAAACGCTAATAATTCCTGACTATGTATCTCTTGACAGACTTCCAGCTGCATATGGGATGCAAATGGTTTGCAATGGTATATTATCTATTGCCATAGGCCCATTAATAGGTAAAGAACTGTGTTCAATTTTCTTATTTTATATTTATTTTTTTTATACTTTTTTATTGTCCATAATCGCATCAACTATTACAGTAAACTGTTAGCGATTTTGTCCATTCCTACCTTTATTAATTAATTTACTTTTCACTGATTCACTTTTTTATCTGCTTAAAAATTATAATTGTTACTGTTCCCTGGTAATTTTTTATTCATATCGCTGCCCTTTAGAAACTTGTTTTGTTATTTTGTTACTACTTCAATTATTACTTTTCGTTATCATCAGAGATCTTTCTTTTGTGCAATAATATTATCTGTACGCGATTACCATACAAATAAACAAATTATAGTTTCATTTATAATGAAAGTAAACTTACGAAATTAATTTTAATTTTAGACAGAAAATAAACAGAACAAAACTGGCAAATAAGTTTTCACCGAGTCTTGTCTCACCTGATTTCATTCTTCTTGTGCTTTTCTTTCGCATTTTCTCATTTTGACCCACATTTTATGCCTCACCTCGATTCGCTTAGCGCGTTTTCAGTGTGCAAATCTCAATGTGCTAAATACTTTTGCTTTACTGTGTGTATAAAAATATAAAAAGGATTATTAATTTTTTACATCTTAAATATGTAGAATATTTTCCTTATTGGCTATCTTCCGTACGATGGAAAGTTCAGAAATGCTTCACACATGAATAAAAATATATAAATAAATATATCAAAGAGTAACATATGAATACTTATACAACTCGGCTACATAAAATGCTTGACTTCCAATTTCAATCAACTATTATCCCGTAGATACATTTTCCATACGATATAAATGCGTAGTCTGATAAATGTTTCCATAAATACATGAGGCAACCCATATTTTTCAATTAAACGGTATTATGTGCACCTTTTTTCTCATTTTCGCGTATTGCATGTAACCAATAGTGATTGAAAATATTTAGATTTCCATAGTACTATACTTCTGTATATGAAACGCAAACTATATATATATTTATAATTATCGAAACATTATCAAAAATAAAATGCACAATCTTTGCAATACATTATACGATACATTACACAGTTACTTTCATTATAAAATATTGATACATTTTTTATTAAAAATTATGTGAAATATACAGCAGAATACATCGTGTAATACAGTTTATTATATTGTTAAATTTTTAAAGCTAGATACAGTATGTGACCGATAGAATGGATAAAATTTATTGAATGGAATACATATGTACAAATATTAGTATCATACTGCATCTAGAATACTTATTAGTGCAACTAGAAAAATAAGCTTCTAAATTATTATTAATTTTTTTGTTTTAATGTTTAAGGTTTAGTACATGACCAAATGATGAGTTACGTAGGCGCACTCCACTTCACATCAATTTTAAGTTTATCTTGTGTTGTTTTATGGTACATGGGAGGACTTTGGACATTTAATAAAACCATTAAAAAACATAGTACCAAAGAAGAAGCACAAAAAGATTGCCTTGAATGTAGTGCATAAGCATTTACTAATGTATAAGCATATAATTGAATAGATTATAAACAGAATTTCAATCGGGAGAAAAAATTCAACAAAATTTAACAGAAAAAATATTTAGTATAGTATTAATAAAATAAAATGGTTAAATATTTTCCACGAATATGATGCAATATTTAGGCTTTGTGATTTCGAAGCATAATATGGAATATTGAAATCAGAATAATATTGCAAGGATTAAAAAGAGAATATTATTAGTATTAAATGTTTACGTTCAACGACGTGCTATTTAATATTAAGTTATTAAATCAAGCTATCTTCGACTGATTATTATATGATGTTAAAGACTCCTAAAGTGATGAAAAACTTAAATTATTTAACATTACATATTTGTAAAATATAGTTTTATGGTATATTACAGTTTTTTAATGATGCCATATAAAAGATAAATTCATTAACTCTGTTCGAATTTCTCGTTTAATTTCTGAAAAATTGGACGTTATCCGTCTGATAAAATTTGCGAACTAAAATTGAAAATCTTTTGGAAAACGATGTTTATCAATTTGTCTTTTGAATGGCTAAATTAATAATATCACATAATGTTGTCATAAAATAGTTATTTTATTTTGCTATCAAATTTTATGCTGTAAAAACTCAAAAAAAAAAAAAAAAAGAAAATAAACAGTGCAATGTTTACAAATACACTATATTTCTTAAACTTCTTATTTTATTTTCTCTTGCAATTTGAACACATTTTACATTTTATCACTGCATAAGATATCACTTTTTTATCTGCTAATTTAAATAGAATCTGATTTCACAAGAATAATAAACATGAAAAATTAATCTTAGAATTTTTGAAAGAATAAGAAGATCGTTTAATATCATTGAATGTTTAAATATAAGTATAGGGTACAGAAAAAACTATATTAACCGCAATGTAATTAGTATTTAAAAAAATTTATTTCTATATTACATAAATCTTCTATTAAAAAAAATAATCTGATAGTAAGTATGTAATTTTAATTAATCAATTGCAACCACATTATTATTAATTTGTGATTATCATTTGAAATATTCACAGCGAATTTAGAAATAAAATAAAATGGTGGAATAGAAGAGCTGTACTTTAAAGTAAGAACATCATAAATGTGTACAAAATTTTACTCGCGTGGTTTACTTAATTAAGATTAGTCATAAAATATTTATTCTTATTATCTGTAATCTGTAATATTTTTGTTGCATTAGAAAATCATTAGAAATCCTAATTTTTTCATATATTAAAAATAACTTTCCTAAATTAATGATTTTAAATCATAGCCATTCCGCTTTTTAAAAACAACAATTATAAATTATAATTAAAATTTTGCTAAATTATGTTTATCCTCAACATCTAAATTCCTGTTTCGAAATGACACAAACCAATATCGAAAACTTTCGTTTCAACGCTTATTATAATTTATTTACGCAAGGAAAAGCAAAGAAGAAACGAAAGGAAAGACCGAAAGGATCTTAAGGAGATTCTTTTATTTATTTTATATCCAAAAAAGCTATAACGAAATAAATATTATGTTGATGATTATCATTGTGCTTTACAAATTTTAGGTATAAAATTTTTGTGCTATTTTAAACGTTAGCACTTAAAGAAAGAAGGGCGATGATTTGTAATTGACAAATATATTTTTTACCCATTTATTTAAAGAAGCTTTATTTAATTACGTAAATGATACAATTATCATCGACTAGATTTATACATAACAATAAATTTGCGAACTAGTATATGTAACATTCTCACTTTGATATCTCTACTTGATACTATTTAATAAAAAATGATTCGTTCGATTATTTAACAACAAATACTTTAAATTATAAATTAAAATTATATCAATAAAAACTGATATGACATCGAAAGCAAACCTGTGTTGTTTCGGAATTTATGATTTTCGATATTGAGTTTTCCACGATTACAGTTATCTTATTAGCACGCGTTTCTGTCGAGTTCATGTAATACCGCTAATGAGACTCCATAGCGTTATCAAAAATCGTAACGTAATCAGAAATCGCTGAAGTCCGTGCGAACTCGTCTGTGTACGCGACGAGCAGCTTTCTTTTCTACTGCTAGGTGAAGATGCAAGAACCAGTATCTGCGTTCACCAACGGCCGTTGCAAACTGGTATTTTGCCAACTAGTAATCGGGCGAAACGATGCTCCAATAATCCAATGCTATCCACCTAACGGAATAGTACAGTATAATACTATTACCTTAAGGCTATCGAAGGCATTAAAGATGCATCTTTTAACAGTAAAAAGTAGGAACGTGGGCAAGTAAGCAAGTGAGCACACGTAAAACATTTATGCTGGAGTTGCGTGGCATCCGTGGAAAATCTATGAGTACATACTGTTCATGATTTTTTGCTTAACAAATTGCTACAAATTACATATTATTTCGTATACTCAGTTATCATGCTGTTGACAAACATGAGTTTAATCTTGAAGGAATAATTTTAAACTTATACTTCATAGTTTTTCAGAGAAAATATATACTCCTGTATGCTATATAATATAACTATATAACTTTCATTTTTTTATAATCGCCGAATATATTTGTGCAAAATATAGAAGTAAAAAGTGTCCCATTTTAACACTATTTTACCACAATTATTATATATTGTACCACGTTGTTTGTAAGATTTGCTTATTTTTCTTACTATTGCAAATAGATATTTATATCTATGATTTATTATAAATATAAAAAATATAACAAATACATTTATTTATTTATTACAAAGATATTTGTTTGTCAATTTAGTCATTTTAATAAGTTACATTAATAAATAATATTTAAGAAGAACTTACTAAATCTATATGACTTTTCCATATGATTAAATCCACAAACAGTAAAATATTGTAGAAGAACCAGTAAATTATATAAAATTTTCTAAATTGTATGGTAACTTAGAATCACAGCTTTTCATTTTTTTTTTGCGTTGTTATCAGCTTAAATAAAAATAAGTAATGTAAAAAAAGAAATAGAAATCTATTCGTTATATTAATGTAAAACATAAGTGTTTACTAAAAGAATGCTGCTAATATCAGTTACAACTGCTTATGTTTCTTGAAATCGAATACAAGTTATCGAGTGGATTATCGTGACACATACATACATACATATATACATATATATATATATATATGCGGTAACGAAAGCGTTGCATCTTTAGTTGCGTCTTTGAATGGTCGGTGCCTCCGCATCACACAAAAGCAAAAAAATGCAGTGAAAGAGATTCCAAGTGACAGTGGTTACGAGGTCAGTGGAACACGCAGAAAGTTTCGTTGGAAGCGTTAAACAGCATTTACGACCATACTGCGCAGATTTTTTTCCCTTGTAAATAAACAAAGTGAACAGGGAATAACCACGAAATGACAGAAATTTCAAACAAAACTTCTTTACAGGTGCAGCAATTGTGCAGCATTATCTTTTGCACTTTTTCATTATACATGTTAGTATTTTGTTTTATTGTTAGAGAATAGTATATTTTACATGTAAAAATTAAATAAGATTTCTATCAATTTCAAATAAATTCTGATATAATGTTACTTTAATTTCATATAACAAAATAAAGTATAACAAGACTGAAGCGTTAAATATAATAAGCACTAATTACTTAATTATTATCAATAAATAACATTGATATAAGGGGAGTTATCCATTTCTCTGTAAGTAATCATGGACTGGATTAGTATAAACAAACAAAAATGTAAATATTCAAATTATTTATCATTATGAATATATAATTAACTATCTAATGTGCCAAACAATATAAACGAGCTGGATTAATAATCGTTATTAATTAAAGGTGGAGAAAATATAATTAGTATATAATAATAATAAATAAATTATCATCATAACAATAAAATTAATTATCAATAAAGTTACCTATATAGTACTTTTTGATTCTTTTAGAAAACTGTTAACTGTTTTCATAACAAACGTTAATTGTCAATATTACCAAACAAACGAGCATCGTAACGTTTTATGTGAGAAACGAATTAGCAAGATTCTAAGTTCTAACACGTGAGCAATAATGCACACGGGCAATATGGTAAGTAGGTTAAAATAAGTAAATATCTAGTTGTCTGTATAATCTTTTTTTAAAAAATACATACGTATGTTAGGAATATTTACGATATTATTTTATTTCTTTGATAGCTACTTTTCGTCTTTCACGTATTGAGCAAACATAATTTGTTGGATTCTTTTCCACTATGTTATACATTTCGCACCTACTTAAACTTTAATATTTCCACCAAGCATTTCAAAATGACGCGATCAACAGAAGACGAATCCGTAAATTGTACATAACTGACTAATACCGAGTTCTACTTTAATTACGTGCATTTCACCTATACGAATATTACACATAGCTGTATGTACAGTTAAAGTGAATCTCGCGTAAGGTTTAAAATACCTAATAAAGAAAGAAACAAGTGTCATAAGGGAAAAGGCGTTTAGAAATAGAAAAAAATGTTTGGAATCTCAAATTAGAAATTCGAGAAGAGAAGAAACGCGAGGTCAGAGAGGGACGCACGATAGTACGATCCATTAACCTTCCTCAAACAACCGATTGCGAGTCAAAAGATAATGCTAAAGAGAAAGTATATAGCGACATGTCCGAAATCCCACGCAAACGCTGGCCCAAAGCGAAAGAAAGAAAAACCTAGTAGTACCATAGATTCGCAAAATTGGTTAAGTAGCCGATATTGCGCCAGATTTCACCAGTTTCGAACTCTATACATAGCTATTTCTGACAATCACCTAGGACAATATTCCTCGATGTGAAGCGAACAATCCACGAGAGAGCAATTTTTAATATGTTTGGAGCAATTAGAAAATTATGTTGCATTCGTGACCTACATCAGTGATAGAAAGCCAAAGGATCATCACTGTTTTATACGCTAATAAGCGCTTCATTCAATACGTCTTTATATGTTATTAGTTTTCCAATTACCCAAAAGATGGGCTACTGTTAATTAAATAAAATAAATACTTTGTTACAATTCTACTAGGTCCATATAACAATTTGGGACATAAACGAACAACCTGTATTCTCCAAATTTATATTTGTTGAAAGCAGTTAAATTAAAAACGATTTAACCCTACGTTCCTTTCTTTCTTTTTTACTTGATCTATGAACATTATACGCAGATACTTTTGTAGAACATGGTTGACTGTTATGCTATGGGTGGGATGAAAGCCTTTGAGGTATTGCGGTGGTGCATAATTAAAAAAGAGTAGGAAGAAGCACTGCGCTAAGACTAAAGGCACGACATACGCGCTATTAGCTACCTTTCTCCTAATTGACCGAGCAAGAAGAGGTCTGTTGCGCCAGCGCCTAGGAGGGCCCTTGCTACGTCACTGCGGGGCCCCGTGACACACATCAATGGGCCGAAATGTAACGGTACCCTCCGCGGTGACCTACTCACCGGGTGACGCGCGCTCTCTCTTCCCCGTTCCTTCCTCCTTCCTTCTCGTATCTCCTCTCTTCCTTGCACCCTTTCTCTGTTCGCCTCTGTCTCGGTTGCTTCTCGGTCAAGCGAGCGTCGAACGCGAGCGGTTCGCTGTTCTCTGCTTCCCTGCTGCTCTGTACTTTTACCGAGCGAACCTGAACCCCTGGCATCGCACGCGACGCCGGCTGATTACACGGTCAGTAATGAAAGCGTCCTCCTCGCGCGCGGTGGTGCTGTCATGTAGCCGCGAACCACCATACCGTCTGTCCCTGTCCTTTTTTACGTCGGCAAACGTTCCTGTCAGTGAAAACGGTTTACGTCTGCAGACTAGTAGCGTGATTGCCGATTAATACTCTTGGACCTCGCTCGCCGGTCCAAAGCTTCGAATTAACATCAAACGCGAGTTATGAATGTGATTGTGCATCTCGTCCTCCAGGTGAGCATTACTATATGTTTCACGTTTTAAACTCCTCTGTTCGTCGCGAAGTTTTACTAAGTCCAGTAATAAGTATGCAGATCCCGAGTGTTTATTCATTTATTTGTAAACGTATGTTACGGTAACTTTATACCCTTAAGCTATGTAAACGTGTATTACCGATGCCCAGTACGCTTTTCTATAAATAAAAGCTTTCTTTTAAAGAGCTTGAGAAACCTTATATAACTTCGTTTGAACATTCATAACATAGAAATTATAATAATAGGTTGGAAACATATATTATCACCGCAGATCTGTGAAGTGAAATGCGTAAGATATATTATCATGATTAAAGCATTGTAAGTATTCTTTATACAAATTATCGTAAAGGAAAAAGAACACTGATACTGTAGTCGGAATGACTAAATTTATATTAATTGTACATGTTGCTAACAGATTTTTCACAATGTGACACGATATTTTTGTATCATATTACTCTTGGGAAGGGGATCTGGATCGGATTATCTTGGATACAAATATATGGATATCAATACATTTATTGTAATTATTATAAATTTTGTATAAAGAAATATGAAAGAAGATGTAATATAACTATTCGAAGAATCATATAAATTTTAACATTTTTCTATTTTACCAAAGAAATGAGAAGGTCAACATTATCAAAATACTTCAGACCTGTAAATAAATAGAAGATACAACACTTGAAAAATAATAAAAAATAGATTTAAAATTATCATTATGGTAATTTTTGCCTACATATCAAAATACTATTTAGAATATTATCAAATGCATTCAACTGGATTTCTGCTGTAGGTAAGATTTCAGAGCAAAAGTTTATGTAAAAAAATTGTTGTACCTAGTTGCCTTTATCCAAATGGTTATTGGAGAGTAACTTATCCTTCCTCCTCAAAATAGAAAGTTTACAAATACATACTTAAGGTATAGCCGATAATATTCGAAGCATGTATAAAAGTTCACAGAAGAATCATAGTTTATAACGTAGTTTGAGATCAAGGAAGTAGTTAGATTAATCGATTAAGGAATAAACAGATATAAAATTATTAAAACCTGTTCCTTTTAAATACATTAAATTGCGTTTTAAGAATTTAAAAGAAAGCGAGGCAGCATACGTATCTAACATTAATTTGATCTTTGCGCAGGTGATCACATATCAGCTTGTAAGATGTCAAGGAGGTGGACCAAGCACCTTTGGATATGATGCATCCTCGGCTTGCAGCAAACCATATTCTAGAGCTGGCCGCGCAAGATTGGTAAATCTTCCTTGTGATTTTCGACAGCAAAACTGGTGTACAGTAGCTGGTAGCTCTTATCCCTGGTAAGCCAATAAAATCATTTGTCCAATGAAATGCTTAAATAAACCGGTATTAGCTTTTAAATAGTTCTTTGTGCAATACTAACGGCTTACTGACAAATATAGAGAACTGAAGATTTTCAATTCAGATATAACTTTCAAACGTATATTATATTTAATATATTTCATGTATTAATTATAATACACTTAACTGTGTGGTACTAAATGTATTTTATATTGGAAATCGAAATGACGTTATGTACGTTATATATTGAACGAAAAATTTTATTTATATTATCATGATTTGTGAGAAAAGGATAAAGGATCTTGAAGAAGGAAATCATGAATCATGATATTCATCGCTTTGAACTAATTAACCTTGTTTCGATACAAGTTTTCGTATCGATAAAAGTAGCTAAGATATTAAACAATTCGAGATAGACGAAACACATAAAATTCAAATTCGAGAGCCTGCAATAATCTGTCCAGAAATTAATAATCAAACACCAAGAATTTTAACGTACTAATTAATTGGATCACAAACTGATAATATCAAGAAACGGATATCGATAAAAAGTTACACTGCATTCATTGACGGTAGAAAGTTAATCGACAATACGGGCAGAGACATTCTAGGAATTTCACTATTCATTGCTGATCTGAATTTTAAGCAGGACATTGAAGCTTCAATTATTAAAATCTTACGTGACTAAACTGTGAGAGTATTCAGGAAACGACGTACTTTTACTCTCGACAATGCGTACACAAACTTGACATGCTATAATTTCGATGGTACAAAAGGCTTCTAGTGATGACAACTGTATGAAATTATATTCATTTCATTTCACATTTCATTCCTAATTTAATAAATTCGTTATATTTATTCAACCTCATTGATACAAATAGTTAATATTGTTTATTGTAACTATGTGCATCATATTGTAACTGAATTTTAGTTCAATTGAATAGATTTATTAAACGATAGTAAATTGTTCGTAAATTTAAGATTAAAAGTATAAAGAATTTTGTCTGGTAAAAAGCAGTGGAAATATACCAAATGTTTCAAATATAAATAAAGAAATTTAAATAGAACTTCTTTAAATAATAAGTGATTTAAATAAGATAGAGATACTTAGGTTTCCAGTTTAGCAACTTTCACTGAATATATACATGTATATGTACCTCAAGTTTTAGACATTTTTATAACTATATATATAGAACTAAATATTGATAAAATACTTATAAGAAAATAAAAGTTTGCGTTGCGCTTGTGCATTGTTTGCTTAACATGTTAGGTTTAAAGACGTTAAAGATTACATATTGAGTTACAGTACGATTATGCATACTTTATATGAGTATAGTCGAAATTTAAAAATACATTTATGAAGATATTAGATCTACGAAAATACATCAATATATTTTGAAATAAATATTTAGACTCTTAACTGAATTATTTGAAAATATTTAATAATTACAGAATTTTTTCTTTAGAGAAACAATCATATGTATATATATATATAACAGAAAAAAATTTATGTTGTATTCTATAAAGCCTAAATAAAATAGAAACTATTTTTATAATGTCATTTCTCTATTTAATAATGTTCCCAAAATATTTTGTAATCTTTAATAAATACTTTAAATTAATAATATATTAAATTGACAATAATAGTAATATTTCTTAAATATTTTATAATCTATTAATTTTAAATCACACATACAGTAATACATATGTACATACATGTTAGAAATTTAAGAATACTATATGTTTCATATATTACTTGACGTGAAAGCAAAAGATATTGCTTAAATATTATTAAAAAATAACACGCTTAGATCGAATATTTTAGTAGCAAGAAAATTGAAATTTCAGTATGAGTATAGGCTACAAAATATCCGTAAGAATTATAATATAGCTTAAATTTATCAAACATCAAGATGATAAAAATTCTTCTAAAAGTTATCACTAAAATCAATATATTAGAACGAACTATCTGAAGATATTTATTATATAATTTTAGGCATGCGGTTCGTCGTTTCGTGCAAGAAAACAAAGGATTAATGAGGCGTATGTATGGCGATGAAAGGCATATCAATGTATTAAGAGCTGAATTCGAGAGAAATGACATCGAGTTAAACTACGACGATTATTACCAGCATTTTGTTGACGATCATAGGTAAGTTTTCAAAATAAAATAATTAATGGTAATAAATATTATGTAATTAGGTACAACAGTCTTTAATAGAGTAGACGAATGGTCACTCAATTTTGCCCCTGACTGTATATTCCAGACTTGATACATTTTAACAAATTTCTTTCTTATTACATTGTTTTATTACACAATGCGTTACCTATTCACGAACAATATTTTAGAAAATATCAGTACATGCACGACTACGAGTACTTCGAGTCAGAAGACGATTTGAAACTAAATGGCAACGAGTTCGAGGGACGAAGCTTTACAAGCAGATCCTTCAATGACAATGCCGCGAAGCGGATAAACAAATTTCCAAAATTAAGCGAATACACGAGACCACATTTTCGACCAACCGAGAAGACTACTACTTCAACTTCGACAACGACCACTAGCACAACCATAGCATCGACGACTACCGCCTCTTTCACCAAGGAAAAGACATCATCGACGATAACGTCAACTGCTTCGCCTACCCGTGAAACAACCACTCAATCCACGCCTTCGATAACGAGTTTGATAGTAAATAGGACAAATGAAGAAAAAGGAAACTCCGCGGACGAGGTGACGACGTCGCCTGTTGCAACAAGCTCTTACGCCGTGAAAGAGCAAAATTTCAGCATCAACGAAATTCTCGAGCAGATAGACAGAGTCGACGAGATTGTGGAAGAAGCTGGTGAAGTCGTAGAGGTCTCTGAATCCAGCCTTGAGGAAACGTCGACGGTAAATTTGTCGGACACCACCGATTTTCCGGATGAAATCGATGGCAGCGAGAATCTATTTGCGACGCCGAAAGGAACAACTGTTCAGGACGAGACATTGAGTTCGATCGACGAACAAGAGTTCAGGCCACGACCGGAATATCGACCTGCCATTAAGCCGGAAGCTTCGACTATGGGAGGACAGTTGTATCAGGACGCCGCCGCGAAAGATCAACAGGAACAACCGGTTTTGAAGCTTCGAGGAGTGTAAGTGTCTCTTGGTTTGTTTGCATTAGTTGTGAATTTATCGAAGGTGTTTCACTCTTGTTCAACACGCTCTTAATACTTCCTTAACACTTGCCTATAATTAAAACAATAGAACGACATAAGCTAGAAATGTGAAATTATTTTTTAGTATGATAGAAGGGAACGACAAAATAGATAGGAAAAGGAAGAACAGTAGATCAGTGAATAAATTTCTTCTTTTTTTTTTTGTAAGAACACGGTGTTCGAGAATTATTTGTCACGTGCATCGTAGCCTTATTCTACACCTCGACGTAAAAGAAAGTAGACGCAAAATTGGCCTTGAACTAGAAATTCAAAGTGAAATTTTTCTGTTGCGTCGTATTCTACGAGGACGAAAAGTCTCAAAGGAAGCGTAGGTCGCAACTTCTCCTGGAAAAAAATATCAAAATTCCATTAATTTTCCTGTTTGCTTTAATTGTAACGTATTTACGTTTTATAGTTAGATGCTGAAAAAATATCATCTACTTTAGTACGTAGTTACCCTAGATCCACCATTACGTATCCCGTATCTTCGTTTCTTTCTTTTTCTTCCTTTCCTTCTCGCTATTTAAGCAGCTATTTAAACGGACTCGCAATTTTATATTCCGGTCGTGTTTCTTCCTAACGTACCGACTTTAAACGTCGAAAAAATTGGCAAATCGGTCGATAATGGTATTCTACCTCACACTGGTGAAATGAAATGTTTGGGTCGCAATGGGTCGGCAAATTTGCTGCTCGCTTATGGCTTCCTCGTTCACCAGCTTTGACCAATGGATTTCTTCCTTTGGGTACGAAATTACGTAAAATTGCGTGAAGGAAATTGTTTATCGTCCGAATGAATAGATTATATGCGTTGAACAATTGAAACATTGGATCGAATATCCTTATCGTCTAAAGTCAATGCACGATCGTGAAGAGAAACTTGATCGGAATGTAGAAATGCGAGTTTAAAACTGCTTAAATAGCGAGAAGGAAAGAAAGAAAAAAGAAAGGAAGATATTGGATACATAATGATAGATCTGGATTAGATACTATTTTCCCAGCGTCTAACTACAAAATGTAAACACATTATAACTAAAGCGAGCTGGGAAACTAATGCCATTTTAACATTCTTTTTCTAGGAGAATGATTGAGTACCATGGTTCCTGTGAGACCTTTGATCCTCACGATGTGTAGAACACAATGTAACCAAAAATTCGATCTTGAATTTCAAGGTCTAGATTAAATTTGCGGCTACTTTCTTTTACAGATTTTCACCGATGCAGAGTTGTAGAATAAGGCTATGATACTCTTGATAAATAATTTCTAAACGCCCTATATATATAATATATATATTGATATAATTTTTTATGTGATTAAGAAGTTATACTTATTAAAATCGAATTTTGTTACATCTTTATTTGCATTGCTATGAGTACAGTTATATTCAATACATTTTATATCATAGCATACTTATGTAGGTCACACGTACATCGACGTAAGAGTTTTCTACATAATGTATATCTAATCGATATTGTTTTAAAATGCATACAAAATATTTCTTACCTATTTATAGTAATATTTCTTTACTTATTTATAATTAATAGAATTGTAAGCTTATCTTCTTATTACATTTCGGATATTATTTTGGTTATTTTGAATAGTTTTGTTAAAAAATGAATTTTAGATTCAATTAGTTTAATATAATAAATATATGTAACAGTAAATTTATATTTTATTTTAAGAAATCACTAGGACGATTAAAGTTTCTTTCCTCAAAATCTCATTAATGATATTCATACTTTGTAAGAGGTTTTATTAAAAAAAAATAAGAATAAAGAAATAAAATTAAAAAATGCGCTGTACAATTGCACAATTATAGGCTATCACGACTTACATCTTGAATTTCGCATATATAAATGTATGTGTAACAGATACAATCTAATCTGACAGTTATAATTTATTTTCTACGTGTACTAAAAATATTTCAGAAATGCTTGTCCCGTAAAAGAGGAAGTGGTTGCGCCATTTTGGGCGAATAATACCAGGGGCGAGGTATTAGCACTTTTGAATCTTTATCCGTTCGAGCAATACGTACACTGGGAAAAATGCACGTGAGTATTATAATATTTTAATTACTTTATCACTTCAATTTGTACATTATAATTCATGCGTTTAAAAAATATTTAAAATATTTGTTAGTATAAGATAACACTGATTAAATACATGTTGATACTGTAGTATTACATATTACATCGACGATATTGTACAATATCAGCACTGCAACACTTTTAAACAGGTTTTCTAAAAAATAAATTCATATTTTTATAAAAACATATAAAGAAATAGAACTCAAACAATTTGATTTACTCATTAACTATTACAATAGATAAGTGTAAAGCTTTGCATATTTTAAATATTTTTACGTATTATGTGCATTTTTAATTTCCCATAAATGCATAAAAATCTGTGATCTAGTAATTATAATATATATTTCCATCTTTCAGTTTAGTATCATATTCTGTCTCTTTGAAAGAGAACTGTTTTGAAATCAAAGCTGTCTAATTTATTTATTTTTATACGCATTTCATTCCTTTAAGTGTATCAATACATTTATACATTTCAACAAATATTTTTATTTATAACTACTTCAGTTTTAATTAGTCCTTAGAACACTTGTAAAGGAAGACACTAAATGTTATTGTTCCTTCCTGTATTTTTTTCAAAATGCCGATAAAAAAACTCCATAGATCTCTTACAAAAACCTTGAAGAAAATGCTTTAAATAAAATATGTACCGCTTTAAGATCCTCATCTTCAGTAGCTTGAACAATTTACGTGGGATTATTGACTATCATTTTGTTTGTTTAAAGACACGAAAACAAGCAGATGTACTGTCGAGATGGATGCAGATGCGAACAACAATACAGACTTCATCGGTTGTTAGCTTACGATCCGAACAACGAGTGTCGTGGTATCTTCAGCGATTGGTTTAAGTTCCCAAGTTGCTGTGTTTGTCGCTGTTACGACTTACCTCTTGAATTTCGCGTAACATCGCGTTCGCCTCGCACGCAAAAACAACGAATTAAGGTACGACCGCCGCAAACTCGTTAAATATATTCAAAGAAGCAAATTTTGTTTCATCGATGTAATCCATTCTCGATGTAATACGAAAATATAGCCTGTCATTCTCTTTGACATGTATCAAAGAGAGTATAGCGAATTTTACTTCTAATTATAATACTGTTATATATAAAAGAATTATCAAAATTTATTTACTAGAAAAAGTAAACTGTATGACGCCACAAATGTGAAAAGACCTTGACAACAGAAAGATAATTAGTTTCTAAGTCACTTGTTCCGAATGTCTCGTTATTTTATTACGTCGTAAAAGAGTTGAAACAATTTAATTAAAAACGGCGACCTATTAAATATTAGGAAAGAACTTTTCACTATTTCCATCGCTAGTTTAACATGTATATTGAACATTTTGTAAATAATCCCATTATCAAATTTCATACCTTGTTTTGATGAAGGATTTCAACACATAGGGTGAGATATAATTTGTCAATGCGATTAAAAGGGAGATAATCTTCCATGCAGAAAGAAATAAAGTTTTAATGAAAACATGAGTAATTGGAAAGATTGATTGATTTACTTAGTCTATATAGTTATCAACAGTTATGAACACTAATGTAACGTTCATCCTTTGTACTGCTTCGATGCAGCTATAACGACATTGCAAATATGAAAATTATCTTTGTATGTCTCTCACGATAAATTGGAAAAGAAAAGGACATTAATATACAAATTAATTTGCAGATATTTATAATTTTTCTTCACGAAACGTGATCCTTGACTCCAAAAAGCTTTGTTATGGAAGTACTGGACTTTCTAGTCGATTGTATCATAAAAATTGTTGCAGTGCGAAGTGTTAAATTAAATTACGTTAAATCGTATGTGTATGAAGTAAATTTTCAAAATATTTTTTCGTAAAAACGAAACAGTACAAAAATATGTTCTCTTTGCATGAAGAATTTCGTTCTCTTTCGTCTTACTACGATTTACACTGTTATTGTTATTTCATGTAACAAAAAAACATAATGCCTTAAAAATTGAAAGAATATGCATTAATGTGTGTGGTTTGAAAATTTACGAAAATTTAATGGCTCCAGGCTAGTCAAGAAATTTAGTCTTCATTATTGTTATTTATCACAAGGAAGAAATTCTCTCTCATACTATTCATTTGCCATAGCCATTTAATGTTACGTTACTTGAAATATACGTAGTTTAATGTAAATATAAATGATTCAAATGAAAAAATGTAATTCACGAAAGAAATATTATCAACACATTATATACTATCATTCCTTTTAATTGTTTTACAGTAAACCTCAGTTGTCGTAAATATCAATTGACACGATTGATAGATATATTACATTATTATGTATATTATGATATACATATATATATGATATACAAATATCTATAGATATTTACACATAAAAGTCACTCAAAAACTCGCTTAAGCAACGATAATTTATAAGAAGATACGATATATATACAATGAAACGTCTAAAAGTAAAAAAAATATTAGTCTTGGTATTATACACTTGAAACAAAATTTTCTTTTAAACGTCTGAAGAAAATACAATATTTATATTAGGTTTCTATTAAATTGGTAATCTTATGTTTTAAAAGATTTTTCTTATAGGTGACACGAAAGTTTAATTGTATTTGTATTTCTTACGATAACATGTATATACAACTTGGAAAGAAATTAATAGATTCTTTCTATCAACATTTTACTGAACATTATTCTTCAGAAGCAACGAAAAAAATACCTTTAAAGGTTTTGCAAGATATGCGTGTATTATTATTATTAATCAATATTTAGAAACTATATATCTGTTACTTGTTACCGTTAATTTTATCATTAATTAATCATTTTAAAAAGTACTTTCAGATCGAACACGAATATTTAAAAAAAATTTCTTTACCGATGATTTATAAACCACCTGTTTCCATATCTTATTTTATAAAATATACATGTAACAGTGATTGTTATCATAAGTAAGAATCAAAACTTGTTAATGTTTCATCATTTATAAATTCTAATGTAATCTTAAAATTCCTGTAATGTTTCGAAAACTTTGAAAATTAATGTAATGCTACTGAAAACTGTCGGACATCTAAAATACTATGTTAAAATGCATAAATTTTCAAAACATTTTTACGTAAGTAAAGTAACAAATAACATGGATTAAAATACACATATGTTGTTCAAATTAAATTCATATTGCCATAGTTAAACAATATCTCTAAACGCTAATATGTAACATTCTGGTTAAAATATCAAAGTTATTTATGGTAAAAAATAATGAAAGAATAACAAGTGAAATACAAATTAGCATAACACGAATAATACATCGATATAAGTATTATAATACTTTATGTTTCAATATTACAAAAAGTGGACGAAAGCAGATTATCATTAAGTGAAATGTTTTATTATTCTATGAATTAGTTTTTCATTCAGCGAATTCTGTAATAATTCTTTTATTAAAATTGTATATGTTCAGTATAATGTTTCTCTTTATAGTATTGTTTAAAGCATTTTCGTCCCAATAAGAAAAAATAATTAATTACATAAATACACTTCGAGAAACAAGCAAGTACACATAAACACATTTATCTTATATGTATACATAGTATCGTATTTAATTAATTTATTCGTTATTATAATTGTATCGGTTTTAATGCCTATATTATAGTAACTTTAAGGCTTGTTTAAGATGTTTGTTAGACAATTTGTTGCAAGATACTATAAAAAGATAAGGCTCGTGAATAAAGCTATATAAGCCATGTTTTCGTTGCGTTTGCGTTAATTAATTTCGAGTACTAGATATTACATACCTGATCTTAGATTATATACATTCGTAACATGTAACAAACAATGGTAATGGAGCTTTGAAATGCAAAAATTTTGTAATAATAAATCATATAACATTGTTACCCGTAATTGTTAACATCCAGTTAAGAATGTAACTATTTATTTAGCAAGTAACTACATGTTTTATACCAAAAGATTAATGTAAAAAGCTTTTCATTCGTTGATTGATTTTGTAACCATCGTAAGAAATCTGGGTCGACGTGATTATATATGTATCAATGTTAATTTATAATAAAGAAGAAATACATTATAATATGAGCAATTTAATTCGGTATATTACAATTATAATTTCTTGTATAAGTAACAATCGAAAATTAGAATTTTCACAATGGAGTAAAAGCAAACCAGGACTAACGATAACAGTAGTTTCTAAAATTTGTATGAACAGAGTTATTAACGAAAGAATAATTTTTATTTAAATGAAAGAAAGTGATCACTAAATCCTAAAAAAAACTCTTAAAAAATTAAATGATTAAAAAATATTAGTTTTTATTAAATGCTCTGATTACGAATAACCATTATGAATGATCAAAATTTTTTTCGTTACTGACAATCATTATCGATGAAACACTTTCGTTTGATTACCAATAATCATTATCGATGACGAAATTTGTTTTGGTTCTGTATGTTCTCTGTCGTTTTGATCCCCAATTATCATTATCGATGGTGGAATTCTTTTTTAGTTACTGATAACCGTTATCGATGAAGTTATTTTCTAACTTACTTTCAACCATTGTCAATTTTTATTGATATTAATGATAAGCAATACCTATCTACTCTTTTGTGTACATATAAGACCCTTACGTAATTTTACACAAAAACTTTGAAATATTTTGATTACAATGTTATAGATAATAAAAAATTTCAAATACAATAAAATTTTGTTGAATTTCGTATACATGTATATAAATATATGTATATGTAAAATGATAATTGAAATAGTTCATAAAATACAAAGTAATACTATGCCTTGTGAATCACTTTTGTAGAAGTTCAAACGACAAGTTCTCAGAGCATTAGTATTACGATCAATTTGTATAATATCTTTAAATTTGATTATATCTCAAATCACTGTTCTGAAATTATTTTTAATTACGTCAAAGTTTGTTTGTATTATATCTCGTAGAAACAGTTTTTACACAAATTATAATTAACAATATTAACCGATAATTTGATTTATACTACAATTAGGCTTTTAGATTTATTCATTCACATAATTTGTTTACGATGCACAAACTAAATCGAACAGTTTGGCTACGCTTTGAAAATAATTAAAAATTTGATATATAACTACCTTTTAGCTGGTTCAGAAACTTCATTTGTTAAAAATAAAACTGTTACGTTCGATGTAATTTTCATGCTCTATAAAAAGAGGATCATAATTTTACTCCTACATTATAGCAATTCAGACTACTTATAAGTAGTTCAGAAATTATTACAAGTTTACATTCTATTTACATTCTGTAAATTTATTATCTTAAATTAACAATCTTATTTTATTTTATAGTATTCTTATCACAATCAATAATATCGATTATATGACCTACTGAGGACCTCAAGACCTCGAGTTTAAAAAACATTGCTGTTCAACATAATATTTATATGCACGAATAAAAATAGCATCACGTATCATTCGTCCATACTAATTGCTTTAAAAAAGTGCTACAAAAGACATATACAATTATAATAATAAATTAATTAATCAAACACAATACTATACGTATATACCTATAAGATAAACATTCTTTTCGTAAAACAAATTACCAACAAATGAAAAGAATAAAAATATTTCAATGCGACTAAATAAGATAAATTACAAATCATATCTTGCGAAATAAAATTACACCGGCTTTTTTAAATAATTTAAAATGAAAAATTCTGAATTTTTATATTACCACGATATTTGAGCACTAAAAATTCGAATCGTAAAATTGCAACAGAACAAAAATTGTTTAACAAAAATTTAACATATATTGAGTTATATATCCCTTACGTTTTAAACACTTTGGTATATCACAAATTATTTTATGTAAATATCGAATGTTAACTTTTGTCATTCTTTTGCCAAACAATTTTTTAATTCGTCTTTAGCGTTTATTACGCTTATATATTTATCTAAATTATAAAGCTTAGCAATAAAAATTGAACATAAATTTGAATGTTTTTATAATCGATCGCATGTTATAGGTCGGAAGAGAATTACGAATATTGGCAGAAAAAGCTATTCAAAATTATTTCCATATAAAACAAGAATCCTCTATCAAGATTTCTTCGAGAAGAAATAAAAATTTGATTTCTCTAGAGATAAAGCGGAAGAAAGAAAATATTAAAGCAAAAAAAGCAAACTTCCGATGAAACGTGATATCAGTGACGTACAGGTGTTATATAAAACATATGTATATAACATATATGCGTTACAAATAATGATGTATGAAAAACAATCACTCTCCTCTATTAATTTCTTACTTGAATAAAAGAGAATTGATGAGAGAAGCTTTCGTTACAATCGACTTTATTTCCTTGCTCTCCTACATAAGACAACTTGTACGTTTTACAAGAAAGAAGGCTTACAAAGAATAACGAACGTCGATACGTTAATATTTATTATATGGGCGTTCGTGTGTTGCTGGAACAGTCTCACAGCAATACCGATACATCCCTTATATTATACATATTAATCAGAGTGTCACATATACATATATATTATAATATTACAAAGATCGCCGACGGTCCGCGTATCGTCGCGTTGTAAATATATGTATGTACATATCATATAACGCATATATATATATACACACACATATATCCAATATATGTATTTATATGTATATAAAGGAGATGCTTATATAAATAGAAGTATACGTATTTATAAATTACGGGCTATAACATTTGGTATCAAAACCATTGCAAAAGAAACGGAGGAAATTGAATGATACAATACAGTTTTTTTATATATTGTTATTGTAACCAAGGAATTCTAAGGTGATCGATAAATTAATCGCATGAAAAACAAAGAAAACATATTCCATGTTCATTATTCTGCTGATAATTATAAATAGATTACGAATTACATAATAGATTGTTTAACATTTTTCTTTCTCAATATACTGTAGTCTTATGTTTATTATTAATTTTGATACTTTGTTGTCGTTTAAAAGAGAACAATTCAAATTACGATATTAATTATTATTACCGTATGCAAGCCTATAAGAAAAATTTCTGTCACTACTCGTAAATTCATATTTTTAGGATCAAATTCAAGCTCGTTCTGTTTTCTCATTGAGTTTCTGCAAAACTCGAATTCTATTAACTAGTGTTTAATTGTTTCTTTTCTTTTTTTTTTTTCAAATTTCTTAATCGTTTAGATTTCCAAAGGCCTACGAATCCATATTGTATATTCGAAACTTCTTAATAAAATTTAATTCATTATAATTCTGTTTCATACACTGTACGAAACCTTACTATACAAATCGTTCTGATCTTAAGGAATTGAAAGTTTTATTCATACCATGTGATTTTTATTGCAATTTTTATCGTATTTCATAATTACGATATTTCTTTTTTCGTTATTAGCTACAATCAGATAATACTAACTGGCATCAATATGGTATTTAATTGTTACGGTTAATAAAAGATTTCAAAAATAATTTTCACTAACCATGAAAGTAATGTTGCAGTTATAATCGTATACATTAGCATTGAAATGTGATGAAAAATCGTGAAGGTTTGGTAAAAAATATTTTCAGGGCAGTCAATGCGTGGCAGGAATAGACACAGGAAGACTTATTTTCTTTCAAGGGAACGGTGTAAAATTGGACATTTGAAGCATGTATTTAGTAGTTGTATCAGCTATAAATGCTGAGCTGCAGCTTGAATTTTATTTAAAATTCAAGCAAAACTCGCGCTGCAAATCGGGTTCTTTTCAACATGTAAAATCAATGTATCATCTATTTGTGAAATTGATATAAGATACTACGACAACATATCGGATGTGCTGCCAGATGATAACGTGAACGTATAAAATAATTGATCTCCGGAAATGTTGAATTGTTTTCTCATTACAGAATCACACTTTTTATAAGATTATGTTACGTTTTCATATTGTACGTAATATTTGATGCCAACAATTTTTTAAGAAATTTAAAGTTGACTATAAGAAATAGAGAAATAAAATTAATCACGTTCCATTCTTATGTATAATATTCACTTCGTATTCGAACGAATAATTAGCTCCAATAACAACGAACAACCGTTCCAATAAATATTGCATAAAAATCTTGCAATTTACTGCCATAGAACGTTTTGATACTCGGAAAATTTGTCGAACCATGTACTAAATTCTACCACTAATTTCGTCTCTCGGTACATTAAATACGATCGGCTACCGTCTGAGCGTATACACCAATTCGTATAAAAAATATTTGCATCTTAGTATAATCGCAAATTTCATGCTGCTTATACGTGTCGATATATATTGATCACAGATTCTGAAATATCCTATCCGTTCGACCTGATAACAAAAAAAAAAGAGAGAAAAAGAGAGAAAAAAGGATGCTACAATCGCATAATTGTATTACACTGTTAGTTATCAAGCGCGATAAAAATATTATATTAATAATTGTGCACGCATTCACTGTTAAAGCTTACGCATACAAAGCACATTGGTGGGAAAGATCGAATGACGAATACTCGAAGGATTTATACAAATGTACATTACGTTGTATTAGTTTATCAGTAGTGTAAGTATTGGACGTCTTGATTACAACCTTCGTGATTAGAATTAAAATGCGAGAAATATTTTGAGTGATTGATAAAAAATACTCTCAATAAAATATCTCTTCCTCCTTTCATTTAGTTTGTTAACCATTCTCCGTCTATACGATATAAGTATGAGTAAATAATATAAAATTCAATAGAAATATAAAATGTAAAAATATATAAAATCTTTGTATTTTACGTGCAATAAACAAAACGATTCAAACATGCTGGATAATTACTGAGATAACAAGAAAACACGTACTCTGAAAATAAACAGACAAGTTTATTGCTGACTATGTAAGAATTTAACTATAAATAATAAATAGTTGAAGATGTAATAACTTAATAAGGGCACTTGTCGTGCGGAGTTTCGTGTGAGTAAATAAGATTTCGGTATTTTCTTTATGGAAGCATATGGAAAACTGCGTTACCAATCAAAATTAAACTGATCCTTAAAGCTCACTTAAAGTAATACGAAAACTTTCTCTTTATACAATCCATGATACATTACGCACAAATATGCTACATATGTATATACAATACATTTATAAAACATAATATTATATCACTATAATATTACTAAATAATATCATTTAATATTATTTCAATAATATTGCATTAATATAATATTATTTAACAAAAAATCATTTACAATCAAATCTCTTGAGTTTCTTCTTAACTCAAACATCCGTTTATGAACAATAAGTTTTTACAAGACGATTTTCCCACCACGATGCAAATTATTTATCTATCTTTTCTCCATAATACGTTTCATACGTATATTTTTATTACATTGCAAATATTTAACCTTCTCTATGCAGTATAAAGAAATAAAAGTTAAATAAATATTTGGCAGTGAATGCGTTTATAAACAAACGATACAACCATATATTCTGATTTTTGCTTGTAAATGGAGACCTCAACAACCTATGAAGCACAACGTTTTCTTCTTGTAGTTATTCAAATTGATAAATCGATCAATGTCTCATAATTCAATTAGCGACAAAATAGACAGAAATTTGACGATTGATTACTTTATAAATCAGTCTAGGTTTATCTGCACTTAGTAACTATGTATACAATTCCATTTCAATAATGCACTCTGTGTGTGTAAAAACATAGAAATGTGATTATCAAAAAAGTAGAAACATCATTCTGTAATCTAACTTTTATAAAATTTGATTTAGTTTGAATTTCTTGCATTCTGATATTATGTAGTCATTCATTTTGTAATCGATTAACGCATTTCTTTTTAACAGCCATAAGTAGTACATTTTAAGAGTCAATATTGTTTGTTTAGTTTTTCTTAACTCTCTGATCGCTGAACATTTCACTGTTTTCCTCTTGAAAAGTTATTTCTTCAAAAATGTTTTCAAACAATGAAAAAGATCAAAAATTTATACCATGAAAAATATAATAATATAATCCATAAGAATTTCAAAATTTACAAAAACTTTATCTCTACACAATCAAAGAGTTAAATATAAAAATTAAGTGTTATTATCGATAAATACTCTTCACTGAAAAATACTCAAATCTAATTTATCTACGCTCGCAACATTGTTACATTTATATTTATACATATTATACGTTTCCTTAGTCAAAAGAAGAATAAATTTTACTACTGATGAGGTAATACTCTGATTCAAAGACGGTTCTACCGATGAGGAGAGACGAATAAGACACTTTGCATGCCCAATTAATAAACTTTTCTGTTGTTCATCAATGAATTCTCTTTAGATTCTCTTCCAATTTACCGAAATCGTAATAATTTTCATTATCTTAATAAGAATCAAAATACATACGTTAACAAAAAATGTGTATACACATACAGATATAAAAATTTCAAACCATCCAATATCATAGTTCCAGGATATGCACAAGTGCTTACGATCACATTGACTGATAAGAGAATATTCTTAATATATGTGTATAAAAACTAATGTAAGAAACGTGTAAGAACAAACAGCACCAAGTTGATATTATTACATTATACATTCGCGAGCTCTATTCACTAATTTTTCAATGAGTATAAGAATCTTATTGTTTCAAAAAATATGCTGATTAAGAGGAAATGCTACAGACAAATTAAGTGTATTTGATTAGACAATAGATTTAGTTCGATTAAAAATTTTCATATTTTTGCCGATTGATACGAAAACTCGTAGAATACTTGAAAAATATACAGATATGGTAGAAGTTTAATAGAATCGTTAATATAATAGACTCATTAGACTCAGAGATAAATTACAAATTTAAGATAAGTAATTTGTTTTTTCGATATTCATCAAATTTATATACCAATATTGATTGGGTGATAACGATTTACAATTGTGGAAACTTGGAAGACAAAAACAAACAGTGACAATACTTCTTATTATAGTAAGTCGTTTCTCTATATTTCAACGTTTTACTTTTCAAAAGTAACATCTTTAATTGAAATTGAATTTTTTAATTAAAAAAAAGATAATTAGAGTTGTTTAATTTTTATGAACTCGTATATGATAAAATCAGAGAAACGAAACATAAGAAGAAATGAAACATGTCAGATGTGCTTTTAATTAAGTTTAGAATAAACTCTTTTCAGTGATGATGCGCAGTGTAATCGTTACGTACATCGTTATTGGTCAAACAAATAGTGCGATACAAATAGAATAGGAAACCTATGGGCAGATAGCGAATATAATGTAGGACACAATGATATTAAGACGATAAAATTTCAGCTGGAGCATACAAGTGATACTGCGAGGAGAAATTCGTTATAGAAAATAGAATACTATTGAAGACTAGTCGCGATTGTCGTTTGAACAAATCGCTATTAGAATCATAAATCATCGATCTGTATCGCGCATTTTTCAAACCCAATCGTCAGGCTTTGCTTCTCGTCTAAGTAATATATCACCATAAACGCTTCAATGATTGCCAGTAATTAATGCTTCTATTATCGTACATTTAATTATTTGTTAGTGCACCACTCAGCACGTGTGTCAATTACGTCTGAAATATTTTTAGAAACATTTCGAGTGAATAATACTTGCAAACATATATAATTTATTTCCTTGATTAGACAAATTCAATTACTTTCTTTTAAAAATACATTAAACAACAAGTGAATAAACGAATGGTAACAATAAATAATAACAAATTTCTTTGTTTCACAAGTTCAATGGTCATTAGAAATAAGTAATTTGTAATCTGAGATAAATAAAAAGATATAATTGCATTTTAATTTCATTTTAGTCCGTTAAAAAATAATAAATTTAAATTTTTCATGAAAAACATACTTTTATAAGTTTTATCTTTATACATTTCCAGATAATATATGGGAAATATCTAGAATTTTTCATACAAACTCAATTCACTCGAAATTCTATCGAAAAAGGTATACATCACATATCCTTCGTTCATTACGGACGTATTTGCGCGTACTAGTGCTATATATGTGGGTATTGAATGGTTCAGAATCACGTGCTTATGAAAAATAGTAAAAGTGCGTAGTTAAATATATATAACATTTATGTATATGTAAGTATTGCCCAAAATATGTATATATATGTATAATAGTAATGTAGAAGGATTGTGAAATTGATATGTTATCAAAGCTGTAATGTTATATGTATCACAGTGCTGTGATTGAGAATAATCATAATACAAAATTAATCTTTTCTCCCTCCTTCTTCGATACTGTTCTCTTTTTTTTTCTTTCTCTTTTTGTTATTTTTGGCATTTCACTTCGTCCTCGACCTATCTTAATTTTTCATCTTGTACCGCACAGAAATTATGTTTAATTTAAATATCGATAGTTTCAGTTTTTTAAAATAGGATAGTTGTAGACGTATCAAGCTATAGGAGAAAAGAAACCTTTTAACTCTCCACAAACGAATCTTGCCCGTTATACAAGATCCTTATGTAAGGTGAGAGTTTTATTGTTTCGTTCCATCTAAAGGAGTATTCAATACGACACAATTGCAATAATTAACAAAATTTTATGAAGTTACGGTTTACTCTTCGGTTACATTATACTGAATTTTAATTAAGAAATATATTACTCAAGACGCAATTTACGATTTGGATATTTTTTTAGAATTAATATTCATTGTAGTTGTATTTTGAATATAAATTAAATAACGACGCGTGCTGTTTTCATAACATACTGAGTCGTATGTTATATTTTGCACTACATTTGTTGTAGATACTATACATATACTAAAAAAATATGTATACATTAATGTTTTGTTATTTTCTTTTTAGAATTAAGTATCTGAATCGTGTTTTCGCCAATTCAACATTGAAAAGAAAATTACTGCCATTCTTACAAAAAGTAAACAGATTTGTTATATTTTTCAATTAGAACAATGCCAAAATAAATTAGGAAAAATAAAATCGTTATAAAAAAAATATAATGTATTACTTTCATAAGTATTATACGTTTGTAATATCGTCATATAAAATATAATTAAGATTGTCGATTTAAATAATTTACTTCACCCCACACATGTATAACGTTCAAGATTCATGTGTGTGTACAAATATATGCAATATATAAACGTACACACACATATATTATCATATCCTCTCTACTTATTAAAAGAATAAGAATTAAATATTCTTTCCCGAAAATATTTTGTTATATTAGTTCGCTAGTAAATTCCTAATTTTAACGCCTAGATTGTCCACGATAGCCTTTTAAAGAGTATTTACCTTGGGTGCGAAATACAATAATTCCTTGTTATTATAAGCTGCCAAGTGTGTACGGCACTTTTTATAATTCATAATTTTTCCCCTTTTTCTTTCTTTTTGAGCCTTTTTTATTACGAAATTCGTACCGATGATTTCGCAACGTATCAAAAAGTATATATCTACACTTCCGCATTAAGCATATCGACGCTAACGATACGAATAAATTTAATTGTAATCCTTATGAATTAGCATAATATTCTTTTAATTTTTGGTCTCACTTTGATAACTTACGCCTAAATATTGTCTTGTTAGAAAACTAAATTTCTGTTTTACAAAAAGCAATGTTTAACGTCATTTGTTTGTCTTCCACTCTTACTGGATTCTTTCTGTACGTACAAATTGTTACTAAACTTGATATTCGATATTCATCGATATCATTAAAGAACGTAAGCCTCTTTCGAAATTAGAAAGGCTTCGTTTCAAACAAAAAAGAAGATTATATATTTAAGTATCGAAGCATCGTTACTAGACTTTTACGATAGTTATTTCTTTTAGCTATTTCATTTAATGTACTCTTAATTTTTTCTGATAATATGTATATACGAAACTTGTATCTACATCCAGATATTGAAAACAATATAAAAGATCCCGTTATGTTTATCAAAATGTTTAAGAAGGAAGCAAGAAATGGAAGGAAGCAATTTAAATATAATTTTTAAGATAACAGTAAAAATTATTTAAAAAATGTATGTCGTCCTTATATTTAAAAATGTAATAAGAAATATGTACTGAATTCTGAATGTAGATACGCAATGATACGTACTCGCATTTTAAATGTGTTTAAAAATATGACTGCACCTTACAAAGCGTCTTAAACTCGATTTAAAAACATTACAGTGTAAATTCGTAAAATAATTCGAACTACAGAAGTAAAAAAGCAGTAACATACTCCATCATACGTTTCGTTACGAGCGCTTTATATTGAGTTTCTTTGTGTTGCGGATATCTACTGCTTATTATCATTTCAGATATTTACAAATTTAAAAAATGGCAAAAACAATCCATTTTTTGTCAATTCCGTATTCAATTTCTTTACATTTTTTAATTCCTCGACCTACAACATTAAAATTTTAACCCCTCAAACCAATTGCTACGCAACTTCAACAAATGGATTATAAACAGTTTTATAAAACAATGACTAAAGTATCACTTAGATTTAAGCATACAATTAAAGGATTCATCTAAACTAAAAATTAATAAACATATAATCCATAAGTTTCATAAGTAAATTATATACAAATAAGTAACCTCTTTTAATTTATAACATCCTCTGTACAATAATACTAATCACACAAAATTATTCTGTACAACGAAGTGATCTGAGGGGTTAATAACATCAGCCAAGCACTGAATGGCCGAGACTTATTCACTAACTAATGAACTTTACATTTATCCACCAAATGTTTTACGGGCCACAATACGATGAATATTTTTACTTGCTACATTAATTCATTTATGGTCTCACGCTAATTGCAATAGATAATTTTCACGTTGTTGCATACCTTATTGGGAAATTATGATCGATCGAGGTTCGAAGCAGCAAGTAAGGTTTTCAACTTTTATGAAGCATGAAGAATAATTCTTGCACATGTCTGTTGATTTAAGGGAAATTAAATGTTGAAACTACACTACGCTGATTTTTTCCATAAAAGTGAAATATTGAAATGTAATACATCAATAGTGTCATTTTCATAAGGAAAGTAAAAATCAGGGAAATTAAAGTTGAAAATATAAGATAGGATTCGTATAAAACGTACTGTTTGTTTCTCTTCCTTTTTAATATGAATGTTGACTGCATGATATGTTTAAATATTAAGATTTTTATATGAAGTCTTGTTTATCTCGTAATATTTTATAGGAAATGTCAGTGTTGTTTAAATAGCATCAAATATTTGCTGAAATAGTGAAATACTTATTAAAATACTTATGACAAAGCTTATTAAAATAAATTGTATAATTGGTATCAAACTTCAAAGTAAAAGATAAATGAAAAAAGGAAGAAAGATAAAAAAAGCATTAAAAACTTTGCATAATTGCATTACAATAACGAAATAAATAAAAATAATTAAAAAGATTGTAGTAATGGAACCATGAAAAGAAAAACCGAAATTCCTGCATACTGTCGTGACAAATAAGAGACCATAAATAAACAAACTTGTAACAATTTTACAATCGTACGACGTAAGGGCCCCCTGGTGGAATTTAGATTGATTTCCACTGTGGTTTGTGGGGACCCCCCCTTAAATGTCAGGGAGGTCCTCTAGGAACCCACAGCGCTTTGCTTTGTTCTTCATCTACTGCAGCTTTTACTTGAGTACATATGTACGCGACATTTACTCCAGCTGGAATTACAGCTGAAATGCGTGAAAGTTGTATCAACAATAATGCAACAGATTCACAGTAAGACATAAAATTGCATTTCTATTTTATAAATATTCTTACCAGAAATATAATGTTTATACTCAGCTTCCAATTTTAATGCTTGTTCATACATCTCCTTGGCCGCTTTGGCACTAACTTTATCGCTTGGGTATCTGGAATCTTTGACTTCCTTTATTTGTTTGGTACTTTTAAATTTAATCAACAAAACTATAGGGTAGATCTGATGTCGATGAAGTCGCTCGATCGACGCAATTGATACATCCAATATGCAATGAGTATTCTATAAATAAATATATATCAACAAAGTTTTAATAAAAGGTAAAAAAGAAATAAAAATAAATTCGCAGAATTATATAAATTTTAAATGATCTACTTTTAGGTGTTTAACCTAGTGTTTATACGCTTACTATAAATAACGTTATCAATATTGTATAGGCATTGGATAAAAAAAGATACCTTCTCACAGATGTCCTTGACAGCTTGTACTGTGGTACACTCGAAATAGCTTCCTTTTTTTCTATAGTCCACATAAAGAGAATCGCGCAAACCTTGTTCGAGCGTCGCTTGAGAACAGTGCATAGCTTCTGCGAGACACCTAGTGAACTGTCCTGGAAATTCTTGTAATAGTTTTGTCACTACACATTCGCTTAACGGTCCAATGATCAATACAGGTCTTAAAGCTGGATCTGCATAAAAATAAAAGTATAAAAACGAATTCAATATTTCGATAGAATGAATTAAATAATGATTAATGATAAGTAATAACTATGTATTAAATAAATATTTGATGTAACAAATATTTACAATCCAATCTTTCAACACGTTGATAACTTGCTGGAAGAGTTTCTTCATTTAGTGTTCCACTATCACTATACCAACCCAAATTTACTCCCGTAAGATGTGATAATTCTTTACTATCCCTACTAGAAGAACGTTGATGTTTCTTTCGACGAAAAAAGCTTCTTCTTGCGCTTGTGCTACCTCTTCTAGTAGTATCCGTTTCTAAATCGCCTAATGAACGTCGTAAAAGCAGTTCTTCTTCGACCCTAACGATATTATGGATACATATGAGATATAATAGAAATATGAAACATAATCTTAAAAGAGATTCGTTCAATATTTGATTTCCCCAACTTACTTGAATTTGCTCGGAATTATACCACAAGTTTGTCTTCTTCCAGCTTGATCAACTATCCAAGCTCTCCAATGACCCGGAGTACCATTAAACATTGTATTATCGACGTATAAAATATCATCTTTACTAAACCTAAGTTGTAGGCTATCTCCAACTTCGCCTACTCGATCGAACATTGCTTTCACATAAAAACTGTCTCCAGGTTTATCCTTTACTTCGTTATACCTTTCAGGTACATATTGAGCAATCAGCGTTACTTTATCTGCTGGTCTAGCCAATTCTAAAGCAGCTTGTTCTGCGGTTGCTTGTCTGAGATCAACACCGTTATATTCTAGGATACGGTCACCGGGACGTAATCCTGCATCTTCCGCGAGGCAACCTGGTTGTACCGAGTGTACGAATATTCCGACACCATTACCACCAACAAGGGAAATGCCTAAATTCGAACATTTCCTTGTTTCGATAAAAAGATACCTCGGTTCGCTTGGTGGTGGGCTTTTACGATTTTGTTCTTCTTGTGTCGGACTTCTTACAGTAGCATTTTGTCGTTGCAACGTGGTCGCTGCATTAAGCTGTGCACGTGTAAGAGTATTAGCAGTACCACGTAATGTATCAAGAGTTGCGGAATTACGCATATTATCTAACGTAGCTGAACTACGAAGTTCCGGTTTTCTGATATTAATGTCCAAAGATGCTGATGCTCTAATTTCTCGTTCTCTTTGTTGCGTACTTGGTACTTCCAATGAAGCAGAATTTCTGATATCTCTATCTCGAATTGTACGAGGTGGTTCTAAAGTATTTGAAGTTTCGCGCATAATAGTCAAGGTATTGGAAGTATCGCGTATTGTACTTAAACTAGTAGAAGCGTCACGTTCAGGTTCTGAGCTATCCAATGACTCAATAGTTGTTTTTCTAGGAGCTTCAGGGCTATTACATGGAGTGGGTGATCCACTACGACTACCTCCTTCAGCACCACCAGCTTCTGATGAACTCGAAGAAGCAGAGCCTTCTTCTAACTCATTGTATTCTAGTAAAAAGAAGTGACATATAAGGGTGATGTTACATCAAGATAAGAACCATGCAATAATGATAAATAATGATCACGTTTAATAAGAAAGGTGCAAGAAGATTTGTATAAAGTGCAGCTTGTGATAGGGATATTCTACTTTTTCTAACAAAACACTGTACTCACTGTCTGGACTGTACTGCACCAGCATCGTAATGGAATTACCGCACTGACGTAACACATTGGCAGCAAGTTGATAAGTAGCACTCCTCATATTGATACCACAGACTTCAAGTAACTGGTCACCGATTTGAAGACCAACTTGAGATGCTAAGCTGTGTTCGCTAACAGTGGAAACGAATACACCGCCGCTCTCTAAGCAAGAAATCTGGATACCTAAAGGTTCGACTGACTTGTCTATGTGAACTCTGCGAAGTTCTCCAGGTGCTGGCCTAGGTTGAGAGTAGCAATAGTCCGGCATGCTGGACCGTTTGTTGCCACTACTTCCTCTGACAGTTCCACCAGAGCTATTTCCGCTACCGGTACCAGGACTAAGTACTTCCACGTGGAATGTTGGCATCGGACTGCCTCTTTCTGAAGTTCTTTCTATACTGCCAGTAGATAATTTACCCACACTGCTTTTTGAAGTCACACTAGGATTTGATGGTATTCGAAAACGTTGATTTTCTTTTTTTCTTGGAAAAGTTCCACCTTCGTAGCCATGTGTGTACGCTGGTACGTCGTATGTAGTGCCAATCGGTGGAGCGCGAGATTTGTGGTAATGCAAATCTACAGAGGGTGTGTGCAAATGCCCGAATCCTGTTTGCGGGCCGGGGCTATATGAAGGTTCGAAACAATAAGATCGTGCATCGGGTAGTCCTATTGACTCCCCGGACTGTGCAGACGGCAAAGACGGCGGGGAAGGGTATCTCGAAGGTAAAGAATTTTGTTGATGGGGATGCGGATGCGAATGCGTATAGGGAGGAAATGAAAAATTACCAGTCAACTGCTGTCTCGTGCCGCTAGTCGACGAAGTTGATGATCCAGCCCCGGAATAAAGTTGAGATTGCACTCTATTATGCTGTAGTGTGTCTACTTGACTCTCGTTGCTAGGAGTATACTTTTGCGTTCTTTTCTTCGAAAAATATTCTACATCTTTTCCCGTATTTCCAGACTTCACGGAAAAATCGATGCTAGTTTCAGATGGTGTCAGCGTAGAACTGAGTCTATTTTCCGTGTTCTCGAATTCGGTTGCTGGTTTCTTATCTATCGGGATATCTTTGAACTGCACCACTGGAGTAAAGGATTTCTGACTAAATAACGGTCCAGTTTTAAGGAAATTTGGTAATGGTTTTTCTACAGGTTTATAAACCGTATGCCGATTGTTCATATTGGAAAAATTGGTTAAGGGTATAGGATTAGAAATACGATTATAATTATAACTTTCATACTTTGGTGGTTGATTAAGGAGTACACTTAAGGGCAACCTTTCTTTTGTCTTACGTGGATGTAAAATAGTACCAGTACCATTTTGAATCAGAGGTCCACCTCTGGCTTTCGGCCACGTACCTCCATTTTTCTCAACCTTTTCGGTTCCGCGTCGCTTACTTCGTTTCAATACTCCATTATTCGCTTTCTTGTGGTAGCTCTCTATTACTGAATCTAATTCCGCTATTGCATCTTGCTCTTGCTCAAAGGTATTTGGACTCGAGTTGCGGTGTCGTTTCTTCTTCTCCTCCCGATCTTTGCTATGTTTACGTCCTCGTACTATATCAATCTTCTCTCGTATATTGTCCCAAGCATTGCTAATTCCACTTGGTTTTTCACCACTAACGGATTTTGAAACTTTGTAAACACTTCTATCACCAAAGTTCGAAGCAACGTGTCTTCTTTCATAATCGTCCGATGGAATCTTTAACAATATTCTTTCTTGTTCTGTTTGAGAGCAACTATTCACCATTTTTTGTTTCTCAGTACCAAAGCTACCATCAATGGTCATAGTTTCAGAACTAGTTGCTGAAGGCAATGGTATTCCTTTCAGGGTCGTAATAGTTAACACATCCGTACTTGTATCATTCAAAGTTGCCATCGCTTCGTGGCTGGAATTAATGCCTTCCATTGGTTTACTATTAATCTATAAAAAAAAGAACTATATTAATATTCAAGAGGAATAAATAAATAAAATCAATACAAAATATGTATAAGACATACATTTAAAACTCTATCTCCAACAGCGAGGTTGCCATCTTTAGCAGATAAACTACCCGGTGAAATCTTCGAAATGTATACTCCAAGCTCCAAAGAAATACCATGAGGAACTGAACCAACAGGCAATTGCGTTGTCCTTAATGACCTTCTAGTTAAACGCCGTCTTCTTATCGTTAATGTAGCTGATCCCACCGAACAGGTACGTAAAGTTTCCATAATTACACGTGTAAAAACAGATGTACAATCTACATTGTTTACTCGCATAATGCAGTCATTCACTCTTAATTTACCATCAACAGCACTTCCTGATGTTACTTGAGCAACATAAATTCCTGTATCGTTTGGATAATATGGATTATCACGACCTCCAACTAATGTCAATCCCAAATCACGATCAGAATCTAAGCAAACTCGACTAAGATCCAAATGAATAGTAAGAATTTCCCAATCACTAACATCAGTATCGATCGCAGAATCATGTGCATGCGCTAAGCTTTGTGCAAATTGACTTGCTCTTAACGCATGATCACCAGATTCTATCTTTTCTTTGAGATCCTTTAATTCTTTCGATGCTTCGTTCCGTTGCTTTTTAATATCATCAGAATCACGTAAAGCACCCGCTAGTTCCGAAACAGCACGATCACGCTCTTTTCTTAATCTATCGCAGAGAGTTCTAATACTTTCCCTTTCTAAAACTATTTTATCCCTTTCACTGAAAGCCCAATCCCTTCTTCGTTTTGATACTTCTGCCTCTTGGAGGGCTTCCTCGAGTTCTGCTTGCAATTTATCGACAGATTTTCTAAGTTTATCTAATTCCAAGTTAGCTTGATCCAAGTTATCCATACGTTCCTTATCCCGTTTAGTATAATCTGTAGTGTTATTTTCTCTTTCAGCTTCTTTGTTCGAATTATCTCGTTCACGATTATATGAGTGTAATTCCATACGATTTTTATAATCCCTGTTTGAGCCTTCAGAATAATCACCAAACTTTTGGCGTAATTCGTTACATTGTTTTAAAGCATCGTCTCGATCTTGCAAAGCGGATGAAATTTCTCTTCTTAAAGTTTCAATTTGATAGGATAAAGCTTTTTTCTAAAAATAAAGAAAACAGATATTAAAATACAGAACATTAATTTAAAAATAGTACACGTAGTAGCAAATATTGTGCAGTGTATAAATAACTAAAACAGTACAAAATCTATGAGAAGAAAGTAATAATGAGCTGATTATTGTACTTAGTAATTTTTAATTATATTATATTGATATTGTTTTATAGCACATTTAAATGATTAAGTAATAAATAAAGATATATATATATATATATATATATGAGTTAGTTACATGAACAAATTAATTGTTTTTTATGACTAATTTAGGAAAATTTACCTCTTCTATAAATTGTTTATTCTGATTCTCTAAATGTGTGATTTTTGTATATGCTTGTGTAAGATCATCACCAAGTTTTTCCATTTCTTTATGCACTGTATCGCGCTCGCCCATAATTAAACTGTATTCTTGTAATGCAGCATTTCTTTCTTCCGTTAATCGTTTCATATCCTTACTAGCTTTCATGCGCAGTACCATTGCATGATTAATTTCCTTCACTGCTTCTTCGTGTTGTTGCTGTACTTTGGCTAAGGCTTCACGATATTCATTTCTTTCCCTTAATGCAATATCCCACTGCCTAATGGCAGCAGTACACTGTTGTTTTAAACCATTACGCTCACGAACTGCGCTATTACGTTCTTGAACAATTTCATCATATTGTTTTTTTAATCTGGCAGCCTCTTCTTGAGATAATTCCAACTATATCAAACCGAATATATAAAGTTTGCATTACAAATAACTCTTAATATGTGCATATATGTTTTAACGTTCTGTAAATTAATATTTTACACATACCTTATTAACGGCCGATGAATGTGATGATATTAAATCATCGTACCGTTTTCTAAGGGCATCGTACTCATCTTTAACGGCTTCATATTTTCGAAGCGCAGATAGATAGTGCTGATTCATAGTGTCACTATTACTAGCATCAGAAACAAGAACTTCTTGATTTTGACACCTTAATTCAGACACTTCCTTTTGCAACGCTTGGACTTCCCGATCTAGGCGTTGCTTGTCATTTACTAAATCTCCATATTTGCCCCGCAGTGCGGAACTTTCTTGTGACGTTGCCTCTAATTGATTCATGACTGCTATATGCTGTCCCCTGTAGTATTCCAATTCCTTCATAGTATGTTCACACCTGCATTTTAAAGTACTTCATTAAATAAATGTATAATTATTTTAATTATATTTGCTTTGTACAAAACATCAAACACAATATCACAAACAATTAAGCAATACCACATTAAACAAAACCAAGACAAACCGTCTTATAGTATCGGAGTGCTTATGCCTAAGTAGCTGAAGCTGATGCATGGCTTGATCACATTGAGCTTGCAAACCATCATAATCACTACGACATTCAGGCCCACCAACAGGACTGCCAACACTGCCATAGCCTCCACTATCTCTTTCTGCATGCCATACACCCAAGTTATATCCAATAATGCAAATTGCAAAACAATAGATAGAATGCAATTAAATATAATTTGTGTATTTCTACATATAAAAGTAATATCAGTGCAACAAAGTGTGCATTAAATTGAAAATAGCTTATATTAAATGCTTTTGTGTCAAAATTTATTGTATGTAAGGATATAATTTTAATTTGCTTCACATAAAGGTATAATCTAGATTAAACACACATCTTAACAGAATACATAAAAAGATAGTAATATAACTTGAATACTACAATAAATGAATAATTTGCTCATTTTAGATAAATTCTCTTGATACAAAATAATTTGATACACAACACAATTTGATTGACATTAATTTGTACTTTCTTCACATATTAATCTTACCCATATTGAGTGCTCCATCTGCAAAAAAACAATGAACAAAAATGTAAGCAATTGTAAGTATAATATATGATCCACTATAAATATAAAAGTGAAATGACTATATTTATACAAGTATACACTATGTTGTTACAATTGGTAGAACAATATAATCAGAGGTCTAGCTAGCTTTCACCAGGAAAGAAACTCTATGTCACGCATGTAAGCATCATGATTCACTGTTTTTTGCAAGGTGAAATTATAAATACTCTTTAAGTATCACACACCTACAATGCTCCATTTATTCAAGAACTATAAAACTATGTATTTAAATTATACATTACATTATTTGTCCAAAATAAAATTTGGTACTACTTTCTGGCAATGAATTTTTGTAAAATGATATAAATATATCAAATATTATATTATATGAATGTTTACATAAGACTGTTTTTTTTCCATACTTAGATATAGATAGAATATTGCTGCTCCCATTATTGTTTCTTTTGCTGTAGAGTTTAAAATTAAAATAAACCATTTTTTAATAGCATTGAAATTATTAGATCAAACTTTCCATTTAAATCTGTACCTATAAGAGTAGATAACTAATACAAACATATATTAACATGTAACATAGAAAACTAAAAACTATACTCACCACTACTTCCAGCACTATCCAAGGAAGACGCACCAGAAGCCATACTCTTGATTCATCGAGGATCTACCACAAATATTTCTCTAGCAAGGTACGTGCTAGGTATTGCCTGGAAAGTATCCATGCGCTGTACTTCACGGAAGAGTGAACCCTTTGTGAATTACTAAGAAGTAGCCTTCGGGATGACATTATGGCTATGGTCTAAACGGTGCATGGCTCTCATCAGAGGGATGCAACAGTGCACCTGGCACACATACACACAGAGTAGCTCTTACTCCAATACAAACACGTGCCTGGTAATATCGAGACTTTTCATGCATCACTTTTTTCCGCGCGGTTACTGATACGGGAGAAACAACGGGTAGACGTATGTTTTCTGAATGGACGTAATAAATTAATCTACGTTTTGCTGATGTGTCTCAATCTTTTGAGACCGCGTCGTATCCGTTTCTTTTTTTCCTGTCAACTGCGAGGTTATTGATTCTCGTACGCAAGCGAGTCCAGACAAGTATCGATCACCGGCTAGCTCATATCTAACAAACTGAAAACTTGTTATCACTGTAGAAAAAAAAGGAGCCAACAAGCCTTTCAGCAGTAATCTCGATCGCGCACCTCTTCAGATAATCCATTAAGTCGCTCGACAACACTAAAATCGACACAATTTTCACTGATTTCGACTGTTCAGATCGCTACAAACTGCGCACCGTTCATCCCAAAGCGACTAATGTCCTGATATTAACGATAATTGATCGCTCACCTGCTACACCAACGAACCTGACAATTAGCCATTTTCATTCCGCCACTACAGTCTGTTTCGCATTGTCGATAATAAACATACTTTGTGGACGAGCTTGTTACTTGTGGCGCTAGTATCCATATGAAATCAGTCGATTATGTCGTTTAAAAAGGCATATTCTAGAATACTCATTGTATTAATGCATTCCTAAATAATTTTATTCAAGACATGCAATATATTATAGTATTTTATTCATTTTATTCACGAAATGATAAATTCATTTATATAAAATATCACTTTTATTATACCACTATTGTTGTTGTTAAAACTAAGTTATCTTAGGAGAGAAAATTTTTATTTTCACAGTATTATAGTATTTGCAGTATTCACTTCTAATTAGAAGAAAAATAAATATCTATGTATCATTTTGAGATTTTGAATGTATAACTTTAATTAAAAAATTTTTTTACCAAGATTACTATGAAATTAATTAATTAATACGAATTTCAGATGTTATATATTTAAAGCAATACATATATGATAATATTTACTCCGACATCAACAAAATGGAATTTGTAAAATATGTACGTATATACATACGTACATACATAGTTACAGTATAACACCATATTAACCATCGATCACCTCATTTTCTTCTGTAGCACATTCTCAGCCGAAAGAAAGAATTACGACATCGATCATTGTATGCAGAAAAACATTAGTGACAAAAAGGAGATACAAAAGCTACTGAGATTTAAAAAAAATACAACCTATCTTCTTCAAAAACTGTAAATATTGTCTCTATAGATTATAAAAATAACTTTCTGATTATTTAAATATGTTTTATCATAACAAAAAAATCGTAAATGATTGCAAAATTTTAATTAAGTTTATCGGCAAAAGATATATTTGTCGATTTTATATTCTACTAAATATTTTATCTATTTTTATGTGATAACGATAACTGATAGAAAATCAGTAATAGATATATTTAATCCTATATTAAGAAGTATTTTATATAAATGTAATAATAATTACAAACAAATGGTTTAAATTATTTTATTTATTGGCGAACATCATTACCACTGATTTTCAAGTTGACAGTTGTGCATAGAAAAGAAAAAAATATTATGCGAATACTTACACCAGTCATAAGAAATATATACTTTCGTGTCATAGTGTCAGAGAATAATAGTATTCGCAGTTTTGTTAGATAGATTTGGGCGATTAATATTAAATACAAAATATATATTTATAGCAGTAATATTTTATCTCTCTCTCGTTCGCACTCACACTCTCTCTCGTAATATAATAACACATATCTCTTTGTAATATAGATAATCTTTCTTTGATTTTGCAAGGCCAGCATAGAAATCACACTAGAGAATGGTAAACACAGTTTTTTTCCTAAATTTTAGACAAAGAGACGCTCTCATCAAATGACCCATTATTTAAACGCAATTCACGTTATGTACATACATTTGTAAAAGTAATCTCGATTAATTCCGAGCTTTTCATACGTAAATATCAAATTTAATACGCAGTAATAAAAGTTGTTGAGTACCTGCACTGATCTTTGACAGTGAAATACATTCTATTAAAATCGCTTTTATGTCCTGTAGCTTCAGATTTATTTATTGTATGTATATGTGTATGTATGTGCGTGCTTTCTTCAAATTATTCAATGTTTGTGGTTTATAAAAAGATATTCTAAGATTCAAAATAATTGTAATGCACAGTTTCTGATATTTGAGATGTTTTGAATATTTTGTTCTATAAATTTCACGAAACCAAATATTCGGCTGACCTACTTCACGCTCATTCTAAAAGAACTTTGTAAAAATACATTGATCGTAAACCGTATAAAATATACTGTGTGTGCTCATCTTTACGACAGTTAAAAATAGTACTACTGGAAAGTGTTCGCAGCGATTGCTATTTCTTGTATATCTTTTGGAAGCTTCATTTTCCTGAAGATCTCAGCCGGCATTACAAAGATCATCATTTCAAGTAAATTCGAACATAAATCATCAAAAATATGTTTGGAGACGTAGTTCGCTCTTTATAATGACGATTTTTCGATGAAAAATTTTCATTTATATACCACGATTCTCTTACATATAGGATAGAGATTTTCGTGGATAGAAGTTTTCCGAGATAAGCAATGCAAGTAATTGAAAAAATCGTATCATACCGCGTAAATTGCAAACCAGAAATTTCGTTTAAAATGGAAAAATGTGATGCACTCCAAAACGACATTATACAGGCAGTGATAATCGTAATATGTCTGCAAAGTATTTGTAAAGACATACAAAGATTTATTGAAATTCAGAAGAAAACTTGTACTTGTAGAAAAAACGTTTGCTTGAGGAAAGTATATGCTATTTTTATACGCAGGTTTTAGAGGCAAATATCGTATGAAAAGGAATGTAGAAAACTAAGAGAAGTAGATTTTACTATGATAAACTTTGGTATTATATATGAGTGAACTTTCATGTCCCTCTGTCCTTTCTTTCACAACACCCTCGATCTTTCTGTGTAGAAAGATAGTCAATTATTTACAAAAGAAGAAAGAATGCTATAAAGTAAAACGAGATTAATAGTAATTATAATAGTAATAATAGTAATAATAATAATATTAATATTAATAATGTAATAATAATATAGTAGTTACAATGATCATAATAATAATAATAATAATAATAAATCATACTAATACCATTGGTGAAAGATAATGAAGAAAAGGGTGCATAACTAAGCAAATTAAATACACTTAGTTTACTTTGCGTATTATAACAATGAATGATAATACGTGTCTTACTCGCATGTTACTGACACATCGATACATCATGTGTTATTAAACAATTTGGTGCATTTGAATCATTATAACCGTTAAAACGGCTAGAAAACCTAATCTTATTCTAAGCCGGCTAATGATGCCGTAAGATTAACTAACGAGGTGTTCTCATGTTTCCTAAAGTTGTTTTGAACTAATACTAAAAAACTAGTAATGGTTTCGGTAAATTCACCGCGACGAATACTGTAACTAGCGATACATATCCTTGTTTCAATGTGAGACGTCAGAAATATATCGATAAAACACATATTTCTACAGCCCATAAGCGTGTGGATACTTATACCAGTCACTTTAGATCGTTTTATGGGACAATACGCAGTTGTCTCATTTGAAGACGGTACGAGAACTGTAACTGCTGCTTTATACATACATATATATGTATATATGTATATATATCATATATTATATATATCGATCTCGATTTATGCACATTTAATTATTACAGATAAAATATGTTATATTAATTTCTGTATATTTACTCTTGATTTCGGAAACTAAGTCTAAAGGCCATTTTACTTTTTATTCTAATCTATCTATTATATAATGACAAGATGTACCTACTTTTTTAAACATTCCTATTGATATTTATGTGTTGCGTGTGCTTGTGTGATCATTTATTTGTATCTATATTGACTATTAGAGATTAACTTACACCTACTAATAAATTAATAGATAAATAATATTGTTAAAAGTCAAACAAATATTTCTACAAGTAACAATTAGCGTCTACATTGCTAATACTTCGAAAGACGCATCACTATAGTTATATCGCAAAACATTTCCTCTAAATATTCTTCACTGACCCGTTCTTTTATAATATACAGCGTTTGTATCAATTTCTACCTAAAGAAGTTCAACCACAATGTTACAACATAACATAAAGCATTTCTCAATTGCGAGTTTCAAACTCTTTGCAAACTACTTCGGAAAAATTTCTTTAGAAGAAGCAATTCCGAAAAAGTACAACGTATAGAGTTTTCAACTACTGCATCTAACTAATTATTAAAATCTAATAATTGCAACGGGAAGTTTTATTCGCCGACAAAGGCGTATTAAACGTATCTCAAAGAGATCTTTAAACGGTAGACGTTTGCTGGTTATTGTTATCCAATGGAATACTTGTCGAACATTCTTTCAACATTGCTCGCAATCGAAGAATTTCTTTTGAAGCAGCTGCAAGGTCGGATTGTAATTGAAGTTCCTTTTCTCGTAGACGTTTTATATCACGTTGGCAAGTCTATAAAATAAAATTATACTTAAGTCATCGCAACAAAACATAGAAAATTTCATATCTTTACATACGTACCACATTTTGCCTCAGCAAATCTAACTTATCGCATTTAAGCCTAGTGACTTCCATTCGTAAATTTTCATTTTCTAAAACGCCATCCTTAGTGGTACATCTTGCTGTATCATGAGTTTCAGCTGAACTCATTGATTCGAGGCCTGTATCGCTGTCGGGATATACAGCTTGATCTAGCTCCAGCTCGCTATTTAATGAGCTATCGTCACTTTCCGAAATAACACGCTGTGTTGTTTCTGTTTTCTCGGATCGCTCTTGTTTTCGTAAATTTTCGTGAGTCAGTCTTTGAACAGATGATACAGAAGTTTTGTCCACCAACGTCGTGTCATTGCTAGCACAAATTGAAGTAGTGGATTCTCTACGATCAACTTCATCTTGTTGTAAGGTGGCCAAACTACTATCTTGATTGTCTGTATTGGATAAACTACTGTCCTGACTTCCTAAGCTAGGGCTTCCACGTTCTGAATCTCTTCTAAGGGTTAAATCCGGAGAACCTAAGGGACTCGAAGGTTCTACCGAACGTTTGCTACTAATTTTCGTGGTCGATTGTCGATTGCTCGGTGGACTAGGCTCTGACTGGCCCTTTTTTGATAATTGTTGTGGTACGCTCTCCGTCGAGGCATTTCTAACACGCGATATCAGCGCCTTTCGAACGGTATCAATAAATCTAGAACCACTTCCACCGCTACCAGATCCTGATGCATCACTTGCTGTTGGGCTTACTGGGCAATTTCCTCCAAACCCCATACCGGCAGCTCCTAAGCCAATCGCTCCACCGAGAAATTCTGCAGTCTTTGCTTGTAATTCTTCCGTTAAAGATTCTAACAGAGCTGACCTCGTTCTTAGCTGTATGTTCAAAAATTCTATTATTAGCGTCTGATTTTCAATATTTAATAATTTATAACTATCGTCAAAACTATTTTTTTATGTTATCATAATTATTCTACCGTGGCTAAGAATATACCTAATAATTTTGTAAACGTGTGGTAATTACCTCAAGTTTTGAAAACTTCTCAGCTTTATACGCCGCATTCTCAGCGTTCACTAATTTCGTCAAAAGGAATTCCTTGAAATCGACTCCCCGTAAAAATACAGCTGGTGTTGGCAAAGCTGGACCAAACCAGGGAACATCGTTTCGTGCTGTTATACTGACCTTGTACCTACATACAGAATTCAAATGAGTGTCAACAAATAAATTTAACACGTCAAAAATTTAATATATGAACGTATCAAAACTTTGATTAATACTAGATTATTAGATTAATACTTTATTAATTGATAAAAAAGAAAACCTATCTTCTGTACCTGAGAAAACGCAACATTCAGCGAACTAATTTAACCGGATGTTTGTTCAAAGTTAGGAATAGCGATTTCGTAACTGACGCACCCGGACTTTATACGACCTTACTACATAGACACGGTTCATACAAATCTAAGAATATACCTTGTATTAGGAGTGCAGGGGTCGACGACTTGTACCACGATGAATGCATGTAAGAAGTGACTGGCGATCATATCTGGACTGAAAGGGGTTGGCTCCTCTTGGAATATTATCGCGACGATGTCATTGCCGATGTGTCTTTTACGCTGCAATTGCTGAGAGTCTCCTGGACTGTATGGCAACAGAGAAGCCACATGAAACAGCACTTCTCGACCTCGAAATACTTCGTATACCGCGGAATCTCCGGTCTGTCCATGTCGAGTATCCAAACCTCCGCGGTATCTATAAACATTGATACGCATATTTGACCATACAGTAACGTAATTGATTTCAAAAAAGATGAAAAATAAAATTAAAGACCGATATTAGACTATATATATAATATGGTGATTATTACCCATATATAATATTTAATTTTATACCTGAATTACAATTTTTAATTAGTGAATTTCCTGTTAAAGTGAAAATATTTTTTAGTGAAGTGAGTTCTTCAATAGATTTAAAATTACGGGATATTTAATTCCAAATTTCATTAAATTCACTAAATTTGTTAAATGAGAAACAAAATGATAATTATGTGATATGATATTAGAAACGTTAATCCTCAATGTATAACTAGAACACTAATAGTAGAATATAGCTTCTTTAAAAGTATTGTTCGAGCTTGTTTTAAAATTAAATCAAAATGGATTGCATTATTACTATTTAAATATAAAAAACATTTTGAAACTTTTGTGTCGATGTATTTTTAAAAATTATTTATGCAAACATTACATAATGTTACCCAACTTATATACAGTAACAGATTTTGTATCGCAATTTTTCATTCGGGCTGCGTTTGTAGCAATACTGTCTACATTTATTCTATACATATATATGTTACAACTAGGTACGATATATATTTTAAGAATAATGAATTTTTTATTTTTCAATATATAAGATGCAAAGTAACGAAACAAGTAGAAATAGAAATACATAAAACATTACAAAATTTATCAAATTCATAAGTAGTCTTATTTCGGTTTTTTTTTTAAATATGTCTAAGTTAATATCTTCGTTTTAATAAATATATGATAATAAATATAATTCTTTATTAACAATAAAGAATATAATGTTATTTGTAATTCGTATATAATAATTTTTTATGATAAATCACATATAAATCATGGAAAAAGATGTTAAAAGTGCAAGAAAATAAAATTCAATGTCTAGACATATGTAACATAGCGACTAATGCTTGTAAAGATTACTATACTATACTACCCTCTTACATAATAATTATGTATCTATTAATAATATTACGAAATGATTTTTTATGATTATGTACCTTGTCAATAGTCTGATTGAAAATCGGTCTATTACCGGTAGCAAATGCAATACGTGTTAACCATATAAAACATTTTATAAAAATATAGGTTCTTACATTAAATAAACAAGTTTTATTTACTTGTCAGCCATAAAATCGCATAATTTCATATTACAACAATGCATTACATGTATCCGAATACATTGATCAATTTGTCTTAAGAGTAGTGAATTTTATCGAAGTCTAGAAGTTAATGACGAATTAATAATTGGAAGTAATATTTGATACTTCTTTATGGAATCACCGAAATACCTATTAGAATACATAATATATTTTACTATTTACTATATACAATACTATTACGTGCATTTACTATTTAAATATCATTGACATTATTAAATATCATTGATATTATTAATATTGGTAGTATATCAATTTAGTATTTACAAGATCCTTATTAATCTGACTTTTAATTTAGAAATTAAAAGATCTATGGACAAAAAGCATGTTAAATAATAAAATAATTCTGTAAGGTTTGTCAATTACAAATACCAATCTTATTATTGGATATTGTCTTTTAAGAACTAATTTAATGATTAGAAAGGACTATCATGATTATAAAGAGTAAAATCGCTGCAGTTTGGCTTATCCATAATTGTATAAATGACATACATCATGTTGAAAATAAACAAGTGTCCGGATACTTTTGAGCGGTTGTGTATGGGTATTGATTATTTTGTGTGTTTTTAAAAATATTTTTAATCAAATATCTTGTGACAAATGCTACCAACCCTTTATGATCTTTCAAGTCGATTTTCTGACCCAATAAGTCAAGAAACTCTTGGAAAGCTGGTGTAATTTGTCTATTTCCAAAGAGTTGTTCTTCGGTAACTTGGCCGGCACGTTGGTGAAGAACACCGAATTTAAACCTCGATACCAAGGCATGTTCGTCATACCGTGCTATCAGTGTACCAGCACCGGAACAGACAACCGGCATCAGCGTGCTCACGTTCAGGGATTCGTTGATCGCCTGTAAAAAGAAACTGCTTCATGCTCCACCGTGCTGATAGATTATGGTCTTTTTCTTTTACTTTGGGAATGAATATATTTGCAATCATTTTCTCGCATGGAATTATAAATAAATCTGCTAACATTGTAACTTGAAACTTTAAGTAACTTCGAGAGAAAGTTCGAGAGAAAAATAAAAAATAATTTGTACCAGACTTTGCATATGATACATGTGGCAATGATTCAGCTTATGATTAAAAGTTAGCATCTGGTTCTTTTTTATTGACCATGACAGTTTTAAGCAAAATCGTTGACAGTATTAAACCGTGTTATTCAAGACTTATCTGCTGTGCATTCCAGTCCTATGCATTGGCGTGAAATAGTTAACAGATAGAATTTTAAACCTTTGCATATGTTATTAATAGAAATGATATAGTAACTCGCAAAAGATTGGAAATCTAAAATTAAGTAATATATGATTAATTGATTCTGTATTCAAATCTGTTTAATCTAATTTTAATCTAATAAAAATCATCTAGAAATTAATATAGTAAACACAGATTAATAAATGAGCGATATAATAATATTTAATATATTAGAGAATATTTTTATATTAAAAAGATTAAACAAAACACAATTAAAATTTTTTTGTATTAAAAAATCAAACAAAAATGGGTATCTAACATATTTATTTCCCCAACTAACTTTTATTAAGATTACAAGCAAACAACATTGAATTCACAATTTCAGTGTTACTTCTTTTTTCAAAGCGAAAAAAGCTTTCGCAATACTTGCTCATATGAAATGTAAATTTATGAAAAATCATTTGAATTGAAAATAAGTAACAAAATTATAAACAGTAACATTTTTCAAGCGATATGCATAAAATATGTACATATATGTACATATTTGCATAATGTAACATACAGCCTTGCAAATCTCAACAATTGTTGCAAATTCTAAAATACTGGAATTGCTACTTCATGGGTCCAAATTAAGGACAATTCGAAGCCCACAATTAAAACACAGATACGAATCAAATTCTTGCAGTAAATTATTGTAACATTTATAAACAATTTCTATCATAAAAAAGAAATAAGAGTTTTTTAAAATTCATAAGAAACATTATTATATTGCATTAAACAACCTTTCCATTACTATATGAAAATCTAATTTCAAAATGTTTACTAAGATATATATACAAGACCTGCTGTTGCATTATTGATGTGACAATAAATAATAATATAAATTTATATATATATGTCATTAACAACAATAAAGTTTCTTTCAGCTTTTCATACTTTTCTGATTGCGTCAATTCTCAAAGTGAATTTACTGTCTGGGTACGTCAGCTTCTGTTTCAGTTTTAACGATTTTCAAAACAATAACTGTTTGAAAGATCAAAACCCATAAACCCTTGTCTGAAATTTTCCATGATCAATTTATGAAACAGTTTTAAAATACCTCTAATTTCTATTCCTTATTTTCTTTGGAACTGGCACTAGTCCAAGTACATAATCATGAGAAAAGAAAATGCTAGACGCACTGCTGTCGAATTAGTATCTGATTATCCTCACAGATAAAAATAAAAGCACTGTGTTCGAAAAATTAAATAATGCAAATTTCTTTTTGCTGTTGATAAAAATTTTTCAGATTAAACAGTTAATTGCAAATGATACATATTTATCATACAGAGTAATGTAAAAGTATGCTTAATATTTTTTTATTTGTACGTTCATGTGATTAATAAATTATATGTATTAGAAATCCTGTCATAGATAATTATTGTCCTTCTTTATTCATAAACAATGAATGTTACAAATTTATTCGACCTGAAAACTCACTCGTTTTGATATCAATATGCAAAATTAGTTTCCTTAAGTCTCATCTTATCACTCTTGTTATAATTTTTATAAATTTTTATTACAAAGTTTATCTGCAACTTTTAAAGATATTCCCATATGCTCATTAATAATTTCCTACACATTTTACACATACTTTTTTAAAAACATATTATGTAGAACGTTAAAACAATATCTATCTTATTACTCGTAATAATCGCTTACTGTCAGCATTTCTCTCGGTTACTTGACCTTCCATCACAGACTCCTAATCACGAAAGGGTAAACAGTGCAATTTATCTGCTTGATAGATTCTAACAAGCGTAGGGAAACTCTGTATAATGGTAAATACTCTAAACGGAGAAATTCGCGCTCGGTGAAAGCATTAGACCAAAAGGGGTATTCGAAATTCCGAGTTTTGCTAAGGAGCGGGTTACTAAAAGGAGATGAGAGACTTCACCTTAACCATTTTTGCAGGTGATGGATTCGGGCCGAGATTCGCGGCCGGTACCAATTCGTGAGTCGAACCCGCTCGCAATCGCAACAAGACCCTCCAATGCTCCTGTCCAGCAACCGTCTCGGCCTTCACCGAGACGAGGACCGGCCCGTTCTCTCCGTCCCTTCCCACCAGATTCACGTGCTCCTGTAAAAGAAAAAAGTTCAAGTTGGTTGAAACGAAGCGGGTCTTTTTACGATCGAGGCCGACCATCGAAAGTCGCAGCAGCTCGTGCGAAATGCACCAACCGCTGCTTTTGTCGGCCAGCTTTGATGCCCTTCTACGCCGAGTACATACACCGGTGAAAGGTGCAACATTTTCGTGGTGGCCCAAACGGCGCACTTAAGGGTGCACGTGTCTTGAAAAGTCGAGAGAGTTACGATCAACGTATCGATTCTTTCACTTCGCTTCGGTATCCTTGTATAAAAGATTCTGCGACACCGTGAAAAGCATAGCACGACATGTGAAGAACAGAAGAGAAAAATAGAGAAAAATGGTAATACAGAAAGATATATAAAATATCGAGAGCACAGTACTCATTATGATATTTAGTAGATATTTGAAACCAATTTTTATCTAAGCTTTTACTTCAGTGTTCAAAGAAATAAAATTTCGCATAAAAACTGCGGTCATTACACAGTACTTTAATATGACATAATTCAAAATGAAAACAACGTGTGACGTTCAAAAGGGAGAGCTTTTTAAAAATAAATAAATGGATGATGTTTTTTAGGAGCTCAACTAAAAATAAACAATGTTTTAAAATTTTTAAGGGGATTATAAACACACGTTTAGCTCCGAAATTAAATAGAAAATCAATTTTGATGACATAGGATTGATTGGCAAATATATTAAATTTTAAAATTGCGTCTCTGTGGAAAATGGGAAATTTAATTTATCATGCCTTCCCCTAACATATCGTATGTATTTATTAAAAAGTATAAAGAGCGTTTACAGTTGTCAAGATTTTGAAGTAGATGTTACAAACAAAAATTAGTCAGTCCTTTTCCTTTAATAAAAACTCAGGTTCGCCTTTACTTTTTAAATGGTAGCACGTAATTCTTTTATCCAGTATTGTAGGCTGCATCGTTATAAATTTAGCAAGGTCTTATGTTTCTTTTAGAATACTTTGACTAGGAAGGCATTCTGAAATATAATAAAACTCCTTACTAAGAAGTAAGTCACATATGAACTTATAAGATATGAAATACTGTGTGTGTGTGTGTGTGTGTGTGTGTGTGTGTGTGTGAGAGAGAGAGAGAGAGAGAGAGAGAGAGAGAGAGAGAGAGAGAAACCTTAAGGAACCTTATATTTCCAAATGATCTTCTAAGTAGCTTATTCAAAGAAAGCAACTAAATGAGACATCCTTGAAATTAACCCGATATTACCTAAAAGAAGCCATACATATTTGACTCCCCATTGAACAAATTTGATGGTATTATAGTATTTTGATTTATCGTTGATTATGATATATATTTGTTAGATTACTGATTGAAAAAGCGTAGTGACTGTTACAAAATGGGCATCCTATATACAGTGATCTGGCAATAAACCGATCAACTTCTTCAGCATATTTCAGAAACCATTCTAAACAAAAAATATTGCAATGAATCATATTAAGCAATGAATTATATTAATTCTTCTAATGGGTTATGATTCAAAATACTAATATGTACTATTACATACTACTTAGAAATCATTGCACTATATCCTCATTCTGATTGAAATGAGCTATTTCCTAGAGTATTTATAGTTTGTATTGATAAGAGTAAAACATTGGTTTAGTTGATGACATCCAGTTAGAAGACAATGACGTTAACACATAATAGCATTGCTTTGTTAGGGCTTGTTGCTTGATGGGTAGGCAGCGGCGGAGCTGAAACATAACTCCCACGGTTAACTATCCTATTCTTTTTAAATTTTTTTGTGATGATGTAGGATATTTTTATATTATACGAAGTATGGATTATCTTTATTGAGATACTTTGATAATTGGAAAAGTTGATATTTGACAACCAGCGTGGAATATTAAAATCAACGTATATCGCGACAGAAAAATAAAAGACGATCAGTTTTTATCGATATTCCGGATATTGATTAAAGAAAAAATATTAATTATAGAAATGATGTGTATAAATTAATGATTGATAAAATATTATTCGACGAGCATTTACATATATTATAAGAGAAGAAGTAGGAATTCTAATAACTTAAGACGTAATTATGTGCTTGGATATATAAGATGTATGTTAGATGATATGATGCACCGTGTGTTTTGCGTTACATAATATGCACTACGGCGTAACACGTTGCAGTATCTCATTATCGTACGTTAGGGTAGCGCGTTACATTATATTACAGCACTTGAGGAGATACCTATGTCACTGTATCACCAGATAATAGAACCTATTAATAAAGATAGACTAATTAATTCTCTATATTCTCATATAGTTTAAGACCTATATTTTTTATATACTGTTTTGTCTATTCACTATTATACCACTATATTTTAATATTATATTATTATACTTAGCTAAAAAATTTATTTAGTTAAAAAGCGATCTGTTTATAGCAATTATTAGTTCCTAGCTTTTCATATTAAATGGAGGAATTTTAAGATTAAATTATAAATTGAACTTCCTTACTCAATTTAATGGTATACTATTCATTTCTGGTTTACTTAAATTATTGGTATACTACTATAAATTAATGTTACTGTACTAATGACTAAACCAAAACTTTATGTTAACTTGATAAGTTTAATTAACAGTTAATTATGTATGACACTTCAAGATATTTCTTGTATCTTCAAGTATTCTGGCCTTAAAAACTGTCTTCATAAATATACCAGCTATAATACTTTTGGTTATCAGTTGCTAAGTTATAATGAAATATATTAACAACATCTATTTATATTATTTCTTAACTGGTATGATACCAGTTAAGATTGAATCATTGGAGACCATAATAATTTAGGGTTAGATTACTTAATTTTTGAATTTTTAATTGAACTAATATATTAGTATTGATCTCTACCACAGAGAATGTAAGATAAATATCAAATTAAATATCCTATCCTATTAATCTAATGTAAATTATGATAATTATCTATAATTCAACAATACTATTTGAGGATTACATGTATATTTCGAAAATCATTATCGATATGATACTTACAGCTCTACGAGATGAAACCAGCAATTCATGGTTCATAAACTATTGTTTAATTTTATTATAGTAACAGTTAAAAAACAAAAATCAACGAACCAACATTGAAAGCAAATGAACTTAGGAAAAACAATAATAGTGATAATCTTCGTGTAGGTCGTCAGGAAAAATATAGCGTGAGCTGTTTGAGTGAAGATTGAGTGTAGCGTATAAGATGTGGTGGATAAGCACACAAAGGGCACACCATCTGGAGATTCCAATAAACTAATAATTCTCAATGTTACCCTTGTCAGTTTAGATACTCTCCACGTGGCAAAATCAGTAAAAGAAAGATTTCCTTTTACCGTCCATTTTTCTTTTTTATTTTTATTAAGCCTTTTAAATCATTTTTAAGTATTAGTTTTATTATTTGATATTCATTATAAAAGAATTTGGTAAATATAATTTAACTCATAAAGTGTGAAGTTACAAACATATATAGAACCTTAAGTATATTGTATTTTGTATATTTTCTTATTTTCTTCTGTATACCTTACAGTGTATACAGTTTCTCATAATTCCTTGTTATAATTTCTGTTATATCGTATAATCGATATTTTTCTCATGTATCTTAAACAACGGATTGATATACAATGCATTATATTGAATAATGTAGATAGGAAAGTACTAACATTAGAATCTCATGGGAGATCTAAAAACTTAAAAGGAAAAAACGATTCTTGAACCAATATTAGCTATTGTGATAGAAGACATCAAACAGGTAATTTTCCAAGTGAAATTCTATTTAATTTCTAAACAAAGACTTGCTGCATTGGTGTACGTTTTGAAAAGATGTCTCACGACTTCGAATTTTCCTAAGACCGATTTGCGACTCATGAAAGCGTTTCATCGTAAATATATTGTGTACTCTTGCAACGAGAACAGGATGCGTGCACGCATGCACGCACAATGAGCCCACAAATCTACGTAGTGACGCAACCATCAAGGAACTCCCACTGCATGTATAAAACGACAAAAATACTTAGTTACTTATACGTAATTCGATCCAGTCGTCATTCATGATTACTTTGCATAGAATATTCGAAGAATTCATAATTTTAATTCGAACGCACGTCTAATCAAATATCTAGTGTCGGAAATATTTGATAACAGAATGCAACCCATTAATTTTATGTGTTGCGTAAACATTAATAAACATTAATAAAAATAGTTTCATAAGTATCATTAATCCTTTATAAGCAGAATTTTGTTTGCTGACAAAGAAAGAGATTGTAATTGGGTAGGAGACTATGCATATTTATGTATTTATTAGAAACTTAATGATACGACATGATATTATAGTATTGTAATGTGGTAAGTAAGAAATGAATTTTTATTTATGTTCTCTTGCTTTGGTTGCCCCTCACAAAAATACAAATTTGCACAAATGTACACGATCTGTTGATTAAAGAACTTTAATCAAATTTGAAATTTAGATACCAATAAATAAATCGTTTAACGCTAGTATGGTATATGAATGAAATAGGATAATATCTATATAGATGAAATAAAATAAAATTTTTAAAATACATATTGATATACACATGTAGTTGGCGTAACAAAATCAAATCATATAGCTACTATAGCATCGTTTGTATTTAAAGTACTTTAGGAATTTTGACAAAAATGTCTTTATATTAAATTATATTCCACTTCTATAAAATATCTGTCTTTTATTCACAAATTTATTTATATTTATTCGCAATATAAATTTGTATTATAATAGGTATAAAAACAACGATTTAAAAAAAATAATGTCAAGAGAAAGAGACAGAGTAATCATAATGCACAAAAAATAAAATAATATAATGAAACATACCGTATGAATGTTAATTAAATACAATTATACATAATTGCTTGTTTGTATTTCTACAATTTTCTATATAAATGTAACAGGTACTGTACGCGAGATACTAAAGATAATTGTAAACTTTACTATTGTGTAATTGTTATACAAACATCAGTAAAATAAACTTCTATATTAAAATGTATGAAGTTTACAAAGATGGAGCTATATTTAAGAATAATTAAACGGTTGTTGAGAAAAGCTTTTATGTTCAAACATGGAATTACTGATAACGCTATCTTCAGCCACGATAATATCGACACGGTACTGCGTTTCCTTTTTCACATAATTAACTGTATTCAATCGAATTCTATTGATACTCACCTGTATGTTTTTTTTCGTTTCTGTTATTTTTAGCAATTTTATTACGCAGATAGAGAACGAATTTGATATCAAAAGACAGAATAAATAAGAACAGTAATCGACTTTTGAGGGAATTAATTTTCATCCACATCAAAATATTACATAGTTTGATTTCTATAAATAAAATTCAAAATTAACTATTTAGTTGAACATTTCTATTTATATGATATTTCTGTGCAAGTTTGATCGTTTATAGAATGTAAAGAAACCTTTTGTGGTAAGAACAACATTACTTTTATTTCTGTAATTGCTTCGTATCATATTTTGCATAAAATGTTACAAAGAAATAGTATCAAATAATTTTTATACAGCGCAAATTATACTTAAGGCTGCTGATCAGCAAACATGTTCGTCAAAAATTATTTCACAAACTTCATTCCTTCCCTCATTTTCAGATCTTATCACAAATGTTACTTGTAACAAATATATCACCATTCGTCTTTCCGGTGATTTTTCAACCTCTACATGAGCGATGTACAAATATAAACAATGCGTTAATGAACTTGAATGACTAATACATTGTTTGAATGTATTACTGTGTAATTATTGTTAAGTGTATGAATGTGTATATTTACATCATTTGAATAAGTTTAAAGGCGTTTCTTGTATTTGAATGATATCTACTAATGAATGTTGAAGAATTTCTGTGTTTAATGTTTACTCTTCGAGAGTTGGAAAATGTCTGCTTATGTCTTTCATTTAGAGTGCCCGAACCTTGCTTTGTATATTCAGGGTGCGTGTTGATTGATTGTCGTTAAAAATGTAATTTTCCAATCAATAGCACCCTAAGTGATGTGATCGCTTTTCTTCTACTATGGGTGGAGCTTTATCTAAACTGATGCAAGACGTTCAGTTTTTCAGAAAGGTTCCAGATCAGAAACTTCAGCAACTGCTACCGTTATGCATAAGTATATATGTGTTTCTAAATTTCCCTCTGGAAATACCAAGTATATAACACATCCCTTACTACTGAGTACGAGAGAAATTAACGATACGATTCTAAAGAATATGCGGCTTATTACTCTATAATATATGTATATATTAAGATTAAAATAAAAAATGAGCATTTTTTACGATTACGCTACAGTATTAACCAACATGAGCTTCACCTATTTCTTTCGTGTGTTCCGCACGGAATAATAAATTTTCGAAACAGGCAAAGACATTTTATATATGCTCACTATACTGTGTTTGAAAGAGTTTTGGTGAGAATGCCTCAGAGAAATATATTTCAAGGAACAAGCTCACGTACATTATGCAAAAAATATTCCTTAAATCAAGTAATGCGTAAAATGAACAAATAGAAGTATATATGTAAATAAATAGATACTAGATAGTGTTTCAAGCAAGTGGACCAAGTTTAGTTTTAAATCAATAGAAGATAAAACAAGATTTTACTAGGCAACACGAAAATGAAAACAATGGATTCGAATATGTCTGCTTTGAAATTGGATACGTTTCAATCAATTTGTAGGTCGCCTGTATTTCTTTAAATGCAACTACATATTTTTTAATGCACTGATACGTTTCCTTATTCTTTATAGATAAATGTTAAAGTACTTATGTATCTTAAAACGATTACACAGTTCAAAAAATATATGGGTGTATTAATTTTAATTTAGCAAAGTAATATATGAATTAATAAGCACCTTTTCAATCAAAGACTGAATTTGTTAATAGAACTATCTTAATATCTTCTTACACAGAAAAGCTCATCAAAATTTACGTTGCTTCATCGGAAATTTCCTATCTTTTATCGTTTTAGAAGTATGACTTGATCCATTACATGGGATAATTTGTAAATATATACACATATGTATACAAATGATATGAAAATATTTAGCTTGAAAAAGATTAGTAGCATTAAAAAATACGGAAAAGAAGTATTACAGAAAGAGACACGTTTATATCGAATTAATCATTCGTAATTACAATATCTACTTCCATGAGTTCAACAACCGTAAACACTCAAGGCAAACCAAGGTTACGTACGATATTTCTACAACTCTTATCAACAGCAAAGCGTACAAAAATTTAACGTTAGTACTAGCTAACGTATATGCATACTCTGTTCTTAATCAATATTTCTTCGTCTCGCTATCAACGAGTTTAAACATGAGCAAAATTTCACCGCATTCCAGTTCGTAATAAATAATTTCGGAAAGAAGTTCATACGTATAATAGTTGAATAAACTCCATGGCAAACGGGATGCCTTAATAATTTGCGTTATAATACGCGTCGTATTCGAGCGAAAGAGTTAATTAGGTGAACGATATTTTATACAACGGATGTATGTACATACATTATTAACGGATTGGTTGGCGGGTAGAACATTCTAACCGACATTGTCCTAGGTCTTTCCTATATGAATATGTGGCATGTTCTTAGATTCGAGCCAATGCAATAGCACGAAATATTCCAGGAAGTAGAATAACAGCAATCTTTTTAATTATACCTTTAATTGAATTAATCAGATTTATCACGAACAAAGTCCATGTTGTGTGGTTTCTTTTTTTTCACTCGTAGTATCGTGTATCACGTAGCTTTGAAGGATTATGCTATCACTCATTTCTTTGCATCGTGATGTTAGTGTCTTCGTAGATTTGAGTATAATCTCTTTTATTCGTTAAAAAGTTGCATACTTTTTCTTTCTTGTCTTTTTTTTTTTTGCCACTTGAATGTGGAATTGGAGCGTTATAAGAGAAGTTAAAGTACGTACATACTTCGTAAAATATACCAGAGAATGTCTACACTTTTCGAGAATGTATTTTGCTTTCAGTTCTTCTACATACAAGTTTATTTAGTAATATGTAGCACAAGGAAATATACGAGAAATATTTTTTAAATTCAGACAAAATTGCATTTTGTATTTTAAATGGTACTGAATTCGCAAGAGAACATAAATATTTATATTTCTCTACTACTTATTACATCCGGTAGAGTTAATTGCCAATAAAGCTTACAACATACAAAAACGAGTAGTATTACACCATGCGCTCATTTTCCTGTTACTAGATACGAAAATGATTTACTTTTCATAATTTCCTTGTTATATGTAAAAATACACCTTGTATTTAAATCAAATAACTTTTTTTAATACATATACCTAATACTCTTACGTAAGTTTCTGATTATTTTGCTACGCAATAATGGAAAAGCATTTGTGTAAAGAAAACATATATATGTGATGCAATGGTAAATCGTTAAAATAGAATATAATTCCCTATAAGGTAATAGTTATAAAGTTAAAATTGTATAAGATGTTAGTACTGCTGCATTTGAAATAAATAATACACGATATCAAACAATTTCTTTGCTGTTACTCTTAACTCATCTAACAATTTTTTAATTCAAGTTATGTTGAAATTTAAACACCAAATAAGCATTTAGATTAATATATATCATGATATAATATCTTCTGTAGAGCTGAATAACGGCCACTAAATAAATTGTTTTCAAAGTTTCATAACTCTAAAAATATCCGAATGTTAGTAGTTATCAAACCTGTTTACGTAATAGGATGCTAGCAAGCATGCATATCAATGATGAATTAATAAAAATAAAACCGAATATTGTACTCAGTACTAAATCGTGATTAGAATAAAAATTGAATTGTGGGTGTTCTTTTTTCTCTTAAAATTTTTTTACAATATACGATCATTAACATTATTTCCTTATCTTTCCGGTATTAATAATTGACCTACCCGATACGATTCGGCCATTACTGATAGAAGCTACTTTGTCAACATGCATAAAAAAATATCTCTTTCTCCCCATTTTCTCTCTCGCATGTGCCCCTTCGATTCGGTTATCCGAGTAAACTATGGTTATCGTATGTGCTTGATATATTTATGATGATTCTCCAAGCGCTTTACTATTAGCTATCGAGACCCGGATACTCGAGAAAGATAGATAAATGGGAGTAAGTAATTGAAGAAAGTCTTAATAATCCTAACGCTTTTAGGATTTTTTAAAAGAATCTTCGTTGCTTTATTAACAATACGACAAATTATGATCTAAGAATCTCTTGCAAGGTAATTTTATTAATTGCTTTCATTGCTTTATTGAATTTAAAAGATATTTAAATACGATGTGCTTCAGGAAACAGTAGAAAAGTCGATAAATATATTCTATCGAATACATGCGAAGTATTCGATGAAACAAATGATGTTTGACTTTGTCAGATACTGTATTAAAGTTGAAGAAATTATTACCAATTACTATTTCTGTATCTCCCTTTCCCATCATACAGACATATATCTTTCTTGAACTTTTAATTTTAGTCATAATCAGAAAATTTTGCGTCATCAAATATAGGAAGCAAGATATTAAAAATAAATAAGATAAATACAAAATCGTTGCATCAGATGTGTACTGAAAAAGATGATAGTAAATGAATGGTTGGATAAAACGGAATGGAACGAATGGCGTTCATTATTTCCTAGAAGAGTAGAACAGTAAAACTGGGAAAGAAATAAACATACCAGTAGCTACAATGCACCATTTCGTATATTAATTGGAAAAGAAAATTGATCTAACCATTCTCCTAACAGTTCTTTATTCATCACAATTCGAAGTAATTTCCGCGTTACTTTATGGCAATTACAGGCAAATATTATTTTATTGATATAATTGTGTAAAATTATAACTATATATGTTAATTAGTAAAATTAAAGTGTCTATAAATGCATTTAATAAGAAAAATTAGAATATTTCTTATTAAGAAATTGAATTTAAGCAATATTGTAGTTGTTGTTTTCAATTAAAAGACAGTTTTTAGTTAAGCACAAAGTGAATTAATTAAACAATTAAACTAAATAGTATAACGTACTCACTGATTCGGCAAACAGATAAAAACAATTTCATTTCATTAAAAAGAAGGGAATGTACTTTAAGGTAATTCCTGAAAACACTTCCCAAAAGTACAAAGTTGTTTCCTCATGAATTCCGTCTTCGCGACTCTATGAAATTTACAATAGCTTAGGAACTTTTCCTCTTCCTTTGTCTGCTAAATTTATGTACGAAAACTTTGCCTCCTTTTATTTTTAAAAAGCGAGACACTTGAGAGATAAAGTATGCTACTTTATTTATTTTTATGAATTTTAATATCAAACTTTCAATCTATGTTTCTCTGCGTGGCAAGCGAAAGTAATATTGTAATTAATTCTTCGATCACTTTTAGAATAATTACATTAATGTAATGAATAATTAAAAACTGTTTTTTAATTTGAATTTATATTAAGAATTATTCTTCTAGGAAGATGTCCTTATGTAAGAATAACTCACAAATAATAAATCTAAATAATTAAATTGTTTGTATATAATATATCAACTTTCATTCTACTAAATATCAGTTTAATAATTCGAAATATGAATGATGCGAAAAATATCTATATTATTCGAACAATAAACTATTTTAATAGATGCACGATTAGGATTATGAGTGAAAATACTCGGTTATATAAATTATTGCAATAACAGTTTCAGTGATCTACAATCAACGAGAATACAATTATATGTACTGTGCAAAAAATAAACGAGAGATCTAGTAGTGCAATTTGTAATAGATCGGAAATTTGATAATCGAAACTAGCATTAACTCCAACTTCGAAATAAACATGTTTCTCATTAATTTGTAACAGTAAAGATAAATCACTATACACGCATGAGTCTCTTGGTATCCTCTAAACAGAAACGCCCAACATTTAATTATACTTTATTAATTCCTCATTATACCTTATTAAATAGAACGTTTACTCGCGATTTCCGATATTCTCACGTCACAGAGGAACGATCGGCGCACGAAAGCCCATTGGAAAGGTAAAGAGAAAGCGAGCAGTTATATCCTTCAGAATCCCGCGCGGTCTCCCGACATTTCAATGAAAACCGCACAAAGCTATAAAAGAAAAACCCCGGAAGAAGCGGACAAAAACAACGCAACTGAAAGAGTCTGACCGTAGCGTAGCCAACGCAGAGTTAGTATCTATACAAATAATTCTGCGTTGGAAAATGAAGGACGAGGGAGGAGGATGATGAGCAAGAGGGCAAGCGGAAGAAAAGCGGAGGCACCTTAAAAGCAGTTAAGGATGAAAATCAGGGATGTCGAAGAGAGGAGGTGAGGTGAGTTTCTTCTTATATAGGTATTGCTTGTAGACTATGAGAACGTTCCCACTCCCACGCCCGAAGTACTCTTTTCCTTTACCTGCGACTCTTTCCCTCTCTTTTTCTTTCTGCCTCGTCTCATCTTCCTTTTCTATCCACCTTCATGATTCCTACGTGTGTAGAACGCTCGTATTCGCAAGCCGTACTACAGGGTGATTGTAAAGTAATCTCGCGTTTTCTTATATTACGTAGGAATAAGATCGAGATTGTAGGCCAATATAATAAATCCATAAAAGAAATCAAATTCCAAAGATATTTATGCGAAATCCGCAAATACGTAAATGTCCGGATATTTGTGTAGTGTAGACATATCAGAAAAGAAATGAAAGTTGATTCTATGTTAAGGTCGATGATACTTATCCCAGACTGGTACACTGCAGCTGTCTTTTATCAAGATGAGACACTTCTTACGATACGGAGTATATCTTTTATTTTTTGTGTGGAATGAAAACGAGAAGTTTCAGATACTTACTAGAGTAACTCACAACGGCATTCCTGTACAACAAGTTTATTTGTCTGCTTTTTAGCTTGACCCTTTTTCTCTTTTCATTAATTATGTAATTTTATTAACGTTGTTATTTAAATAAAATATGAACAAACTAATTTCAGTAATTCAAACTTGCATATATTTTGTAACAGAGGTACATTTATACTCTTTATGTTTACCTTACTTTATCAATATTTTATTATAGGAAAATAGAGTGAAATAAAACAAATACAACGAAATATGCAACATCACACGTAAAAAAAGATAGATTAATATTGTTACGTTATCATTACTTTGTAAAAAAAATAATGCGAGCAGATGTATTTTTTTATCTAAGGATCGAATTTATTTTCTAATCACCCTGTATTTACCGAGAGCCATCATGCTTTGCAGCACGCATATTGTTTTACATATGCATGTCTTGCCCATTAACCGTGCTTAGAGCAGTTACGAGAGAAACGGCAGAAATTAGTTCTTCGCGTGATATTTTTCAAAATGCGTGCAAATTTTGCAATAAAATTAGAATTATTCGATTCAGCGGTCGACGTTATCAGTTTTTCCAATTTATTTTTAGCGACTGTATAACCAAAGGAATTAAACAGATTTAATAACTTTGGAATGTTAATTTTAATGAATGAATATTGTTGTAACATGACCGAGATAATTAGCACTTAAAATAACTCGCTTAATTGTTACCCAAATAAGTTAACTGTGATTTAAAATCTCGGTTAAACGAACTGTGAAACGCTGGCTCGGTGAAACGATATCAGTCTAATATATTTCTCACGTAAAACCTAATTTGATTTAATTTATCTTTTTTATTTTCCATTTCTATCGGAAGATGTCAAAGATGCTATGCTATTTTTATACGCTTTTTATTGATTAGCCTTAGTAATGTAATATGTAGTAGAAAATCATCTTACAAAATCACCGCGAGCTGTATGAAAGCCGTGCTCATTGAATTTCAAATTTTCCATTTTACAATTTTTCAATCGGGCTGTTTCTTCGGAATAAATTTCGATACTCGTTTCCGTAAGTTTGATATACCCGTGCATACAAGTATCTCAATGATTTTCCCATTGTATATGCATCTTTGATCAACATTCGCCTCTTTTTAATCAAACTATGTAGATATATTGTTCGTTCCCTCAACTGTATCAGGTGCATCTACGCTCATAAATGTAAGAACGTGTTTCCATAATTCTGTTTAAATAACGCCATTACTCTTGGGTACAATGAAGTAATTAGCAAAAGGATACGGACGGTGATGTTCACAATCATCAGTGCTTACTTCAACCTTCATATCTAGGCATTGTTTCAGAGTAGAATGACTAATCGGCTCAAGGTGTACTGGCTAATCGTTATAATCTTATAATTTCTTCTCAACACTGCCCAATCATTATGGATTTAGAATTTTAGTAGCTACTCCAAAGCGATTTCGTACAACGTGTAACCATAAAATGGTAATAAAACGTACACGATGAAATTTATATTCGACTTGTTAAACTAATGGACTAATTAATCTACAAGATCGCGCATCTATCGAAAGACCTACGCAAATTAACGCAAATTATTGAACAACAAAGCTTTATCGGTTCGTAATTCCAACGAGATACGAAACTTTTAGGAAATCGGTATATCTTGATACATTTGGACACCATAGGCACCGATCGATAACCAATACTGAATTCATGTATGCAATACAGTTTATGGAAACCTAAACACGTTTCCCTTTTGCATTATTCGTGTTATTCGTGTATAGTAGTATTAATTAACTTCTGTAACGTTTAAAATTACTGTAACTTTACGGAAAGAGGATGGGGTGCAACCAATGTTCTCTGCGATTCTAACGTATGAATTTATTGTCTAGGTATGAGCATACATACATTTGCTATAATTTTACGAAAAAATACAACAACAATGTACGCTAATATAATTATAATTTCCAAAGCCCCTGTATTTTAGGGTACGTTTTTCGAGGAATAAATATATACAACAAATAATGAAATACATTAAAAAATTAGAATTTTATTGCAAAAAGAAATTATTATATTTAAAGCAATTTATGATTAAAATAAATTACCTATAATAAGTGTTCAAGTTTTATTAAAGTATAATATAATAGCAAATATTAACTAATATGTTATGTAAGTTTATTTGAAATTGATTTAATACCATAAATAAAATATGATTCTATTAAAAAAAAAATAAAATAAGATACGATAAGATAGATATGGCAATTTATATTTATGAATAAATAAGTATTCATCTTAACACCTCATATGGTGCTTCAATAAAATTGTATAAGAAAGCTCTATATTCGTAAAACATACGATTAAGTAATGTTATAATTGTAGTTTAAACAAGAAACCTTTCAGATGTTTTATATATGAACTAATCTCGTTGTACTTCTTTTACTGAAACCTATTCAAATTCTTCACGTAACGAAACATAAATAAATATGCGTAATGAAAGTAATACATATAAAATTTTAAACATTGTACTCCGAACGAAAAACAATTTCATAGGACCAATTTTCAATTCATATTTCGTTAAAGTAATGTTCGATTAATACTTTATAAGACTTTAATTTTCAGTTATAATTTCATACAACTGATTTCCTACGCTCGCACTTTCGAGAACAGTGTAATTAAAGTATCATTTTTAATTTTCTGTCAATAATTTATAAATAATAATTAATAAATAATATATAAAATATAATTTATAAATAATTTATTTCAAAAACAATTAATTTAGTCTGTTATATATCGTATAAAAAAGTATAAAAAAAATTGTACACAATACTAGCAGATTCTACACAATCTGAATGAAAGTTCAAACGAACGTTGAAATACTATAGTGCAATTGAAAAATTGAAATTAAAAACATTTTGTACGTAACATAATTATATTATATAAGGAAACATTTATATTTACAGAATTGTTTACATTTCCCTTTCTAAATTTTATACCATAAAAATGAATAATTGATGAGCTAATATTATTTTCAATATAATTAAAATTTAACTGGTTTTGCTTGTTTGCAAAACTTACGTACATATTCCAACGCGAAAGTAGTAGTAAATTACAACTTACGTTAGAAGTCGTTAGTAATAAGCATGTAGCGTAGTCTGGAAACCTGTATCTTATTAAATAGTGAAAGAAGTATTTGAGTACATATATATATATATATATATAAGTATACTCAACATCTGATATTTAAGCAACGCCTAGTATTTAAGTTTTATAAAAATAAAAGTGAAATGATATATAATAAAATTATTATAAGTCTATAATCACATTTTCTTCCTCAGAAGATGAGAGAGTTAAAAAATTATTTCCTGAATCCTGAATTAATAATAACATATATCTTTCAGTACCTAAAAAAAAGTAGATATTTACTTTATATCTTTACAAATACTAAATAAATACCTAAACAAACATTGAATATCTCTGTAAATTGTAATTTTACGAAAAATTAATTTAATTTATGCTTGAAAATTTAAACACCAATTCATCAGGTATAAACTTTTTCTGTCTGCGTGTTTAGTTCATTGAAAATCATTTTTTTACATTTATACATTAAAATTATTCTAAAATCTCCGACTTTTTAACACGAGCATTAAATGGAATTAATCTCTATATTTCATACTTTTTACTGTTTACATTGAGCTTTTAAAGGTATTAATGGTGTTTTAGTAATTCCTCCAAGAATGAAAAGATTAATTTCTAAATATAGAAAAAAAGCTCCATAATTCACATTAGAAGGATCTGTTCATCAATCCTAAACTTAATATTTAGAAAATGAAATAGATTAAAGTTCTGTAACTGATATATTCAATAAAATTAATATGCATACCCTACTTTATTCAAAGTAAGTATTGAAGTAATATTACTAAATTTATTATTATTTTTCAGGATAATATTATTTTTTAATTTATTTTTTAATTTATTAGAAGCTTGACTTGCGATCTATAAAATTTCACTAATAATAGTTCAATCGGCCCAGAAAGTATTTCAAAACAGTACGAACAAAATAGAATCTGATAAAATGGATATAAAAATAAAATTCACGATTGACATGCTAAATGTCGAAGAACATATTAGAGAATATACTCGTACATAATTTACATACCCTTCCAACGAAGAATCGCCTATAGCATTTGGCTGTATCATCTTGGTCTATCCTGGGTTGCCATGCAGGCTGCGCCGGAAGTAACGCCCTGCCAGCTGAGTCCAGGGCGTGTCGATGATCGGTACCGTCGACCCAGTATCCAGGCGGTGTCACCACAAGAGGTGGCTGAGTTCCGGAAGTGGCTTGCTGAAGCGCAGCCTCCATAAGAGCCCTGCCAGCGGGTGCATCGCCAACTGGTGACGGGGATGGCGTGGGTGTGTGATTATTCTGATTACCAGGACTCGACGCTGCCCTGTCCTCCCTCGGGGTCTGTAATCACGACAGGCCAGTTCGATATGAGCTCAAATTCACCTCCAATGTAGTCTATCTTTTAAAAGCCCTTTCAGAATTTTAAATTGAATCGTTAAGAGATCTAGAACTTTCCACAATTTAAACCACTCCAATAATTATCATTTTCGCATTTCGCTATCTTTAATAACACCCCGAAGAAAAGATTAATGTTGCAACGACTAAAAAAGCTTTTCAGTAAAAAAAGCTTTCCAGAATATCAGAAATATAGAATCAAATATATATGAAGCATTTTTTAATTTTCGGTAGTTCTTATATCAAAATTCTTATTAATTGCGTTATTTACATTATGTTGGACGTTGTGAATTATCAAAGAAACGCATGTGAGACATTTTTCGCGTTCTTTCTCCTACCGTTCTTATTGAATCTATGAAGAGAATCGTTTAATTTATGAAACCAATTAACCAATTAAAGCGCATAATACAATTCCGCGCATTGTATTATGAGATACAGACGTACAAGTCCTTAAATAAAATAAATTAAAGATATTAAACAATTTCGATTATGGTATTCGCTTATTCTTCTTATATATATAGCTGCAGAGACTTACCATAAAAAATTTTTTATATATTTTTAAATAAATTTTATTTATGTATGTGTTATGTAAACACCGTCTTCAATATATGATAAGTTTTTAAAATGTTCCCTCTAAATACTTCAATTTATTAATATTAATAGTATTTAATTAATATAATGTTTTATACTATACATATAGTTAATATGACTGATTGTTTAAATACTTTTGCAATCTTTGGAAAACATACACTTTCGTTAAATATCTTGTTGCTTCTACACATATATTTACACTTGTTCCAAATTTTATTAATAGTTTAAAATGTTTAAAATGTTTCGTATAATATAAGTACATAATATGTTCATAACAGGTTTCTACAAGTGTTCGAATCGATTCATAAGTAAATATATATGTATATACGCACAATGCAGTTCTAAATATGTACTCAATCGACATTGAAGAAGAATATTCTTGACGTGCACGTCATTTATTTTAGGACATACGATGTAAACTAACTGTACATTACGTGTACTTGCCATAAAATATTGCTGAACGGTTTTGTTGGCCGTGGGGGAAGCAAGCAATTATTTTTCTTTCTTCTCGTTTTCTTTTTAGCTACTATTATTAGAGTACCGCGACTGGCGCGTATACTTCTTTATTACATATGCGCTTTTTAATGAATTTCATTTGGCATTGTTACCAGCTATACATGTTGGTCTTGTACCATTAACGTACGGAACTTCCACACTCGCTTTCTATGTTTCTTTATCGTGCCACCCCTTTTACGGAACTTTGAATAGTTTCAGTTACATAAAGAACCAGAATAGGATGCAGTCAATTAATGCCAACTACATATTCAGTGTAACAGACGCGAGCGAATGATGTAACAAATTAATTAAAAACAAATTGATGAAACTCCATGTTATGCTGTTCTGGATTCATTAGTGAATAACATTCGTTTGATACGTATACCGTGTAGTAAATATATATTACATTTTGCCGAATGAAATTTTATCGTGTTGCTCGTTTTATAATGTTTTTGACAGTCGATACGTTCTGTCCTGTATATGGTGAGAACGGAGAAGAATTATTTGTTATGTATTTTTGTCAAATAACGTTGAAATTGAAACGTTGAATTTGGATTTAACGCTACGTTAAGTTGGATATATTAAACGTAGCAATTAAAGAAAAAAATCCGTAATTGGTCAACAAGTACTATTTTTTAATAAGACAATATTAGACTTTGTCTTATCAACAAAGTGCAAGCAGACAATTCTAGGTCTTAACTGGGATGTTCAATCTTAATTGCCTTACTCATCGCGTATTTTTGCATCTACGAATCTTTTATCGTGACAAGAAATCAGATACTCTAGAAGTCTGTAAAAGCTTCAAAGAAACCGCTAGCGGAAAAGATAAGTTAAGTACAAAATATAAATAAAAAACATTGATACTCGTACTATTATTTCAACCAAATTATGTTCTACGTACAGTGATTGAAATTAATAATATTTTTAAAATCGAGTAATAAGATTATGACTGAAGTATAAACAAGGAAAATTTGCACATCTTACTGTGTAAAACAATTTTTTTATTAATCCTAGTTTAATTCACAGCGAGCAAAAGCGATAGTAAGTAACAGTAGAAAACAAGAGAAACTTGGGTTGAATGTAATTTCACAGCAATTACTCAACTTTTACTCAACTATGTAATCGCTTTAAATTCCTGACGTATGCAGGAGCTCGCGTTACTATCTAGTATCCTGTTTCATTCTGCTTTAGCTGGTACGTTACATAAATAAAAGTGCACTTTCATACAATTTCAATCATGTCGCAACGCTGGCACTGAAGCGATCGATCGATCCACCGGAAGGGAAGAGGCAAAAGAAATGGTCGTATTGCAGGAAATCGGAATGTCTTCGACAATTCCGCGTGTTCATGAAACCAGAACGACTGAATGGTTTCGCGGATTGAAAAAGGAAGCGAAGTAAGTGCATCGATGAATGTCAGTTAACATAAATGTCGAATACATAATGCAAGGTGTGGCTGAAAGTATTGTTCAAACAAACAGAAGGCGATTCGTTATGAAAAAATAAATCAGAAATGTGAAATAAAAATTTGTCATTCGACGTTTAGTTTTCGAGAGAAGCGATCTTAAAAAACCGTTGCGTATGTACACACTAATATTTCTATTTCTCCACTTTTAAATCCAATAATTCATGAATGTCATGTAAACATTGCATTAGAAAATTTAGGTATTATATCAGAAGTGTAATAGATATTATATTATTTATACTTTAGCTATATACGCGATTGAAAATATTTATTGTACGATTCTATTGCATGATATTAAAAGTGCAATAATCTAATATGAAATTCGCTTTCTGCCGGCTTGTATATTTGCCTCTTGAACAATCTGGCTCCAATCATACGCAGATTTTCTCCTTCAAATATTTTGGATCGATTAAAAAATGTCGTATTTATTTCGAATTAAAAAAAATTGATCGATCAAACAGATTTTCCTTTTTATAATTTTCTTAATAACATTTTTTTGTTCTGCTCTATTTTGGTATAAATACATAGTGATAGCTAAACTATGTAGCTTTATCGCAAAGGATATAAGCATTATATACGCAAAAATGTACAAAATTCATCAAATATGAAAAGATATATAAATACTCAAAGCAATCTACTTCCCATGGTATAGAATAGATGAAATTAATTTCCATTTAAATTCCTATCTTTTTTTTCTTGGTTAGGTATACCTGTGCACAAAAATATGAATTTGCATAAATATGCGCAGTTTAGTGGTAACGTATATGTATAGCATACAAAATACAACTTCCGGTCGACAGTAAGTTATTGTTGTTAAGTTTATGGAGAAATTATACGCGGATTTTCAATTACGTCGTCTCAAATCCTTGCATCGTTCAAAGGTCTGCTATATCATATTTTCAACCGCACTTAGTACAAATATTCGGCTTGTATGTAGTTTGTAGGTCAGTTATACTGTTATTTAGAATGTTATAAACTATTTCTAATTCTAAGGCAAGATAAAGACTACTGTTATATGACAAGATAAAACGAGTTATAGTATAACGCTTGTATTGTAACGCTGTAGAACGAGGCTATATAACACTACAGCATGCTCCATTTACAAACGATACACTTTTAGTTTTACCCTCAATTAGATTTAATAAGTAACGTTCTGTTAGACTTGTTACACGTATGTATTCCTTTGTTGTATTCTTTTCATGAAAAATAAAAACATTAAACGACCTCATAATTACATATGTGAAATTAAGGTCGATATTATCATGATGATATAATTGGCGATATGTTTTTAAAATGAGCTAATATCAAAATAAAGAATAATGGCGGAAAATTGTAAATAAGAGAAAACGAATAATCGAGTAAAATGCGTAGCGATACCTTGCGAAAAAATATTTGATGAAGCAAATAACAAGTTATTGTGTAAGTACGTAGTATCGCATAATCCCGTAATACAAACGGCTAAATACATTGTCCTGAATTGGTTATATACATGTGTCTCGGTATACAAAATGTTATTCGACGTAATTTCCCCATCTTAATGCAATATGCAAGTTTACTTTGATATGGAAAAAAACAAAGCTGTTTATCAAAACTATGCTTTGTTTTTCAGCAAAAATATTCCTTTCGTGCCAACTATTTGTTAATATTTAGGACGATTTTTCAAGTAGCTATAAAATAATCAATATCATTTGAAAAAATTAACGGCACCAACGTCGTAAATAATCCATTCAGAAGCAATATCGTAACGTTATGAATCACAGATGGTCTCGTCGCGATCATAATCGTAAATTTTCATCTTTCGATCTGCTAATTCCAATTAATTGCTCCATCTAGCAGAACCTATAGTGCGAAAACGACAGTATACATCTCTACCAAGCAAATTGGATTTCAACTATTTATAAATCTTCTGTTCAAGTCATTCTCAACGCGCAATAGAACTTTATAGGCTTATTCTTTAAAAAGTCAGAACATTTTGCCCTTCTCGTTTCACACATACATACATATATGATATTTCAAAATTATGCTTTTTGCAATTCTTCTTTGTGATATATATTATATTATGTCAATACAATACAATACAGTACAATATAATATAATGTAATGTAATATATGTATATCATATTCAGTCGGTCATAAAATCTAAACATTTTGATTGATTTGTAATAAGAGTGAATTTTACAAAACCGCAGATATTAATGACAAATTAATAATCATGGGCAATATTGATTGTTTTCTGATGAAATCAACAGAGCATAGATTATAATTATCCATATACAGACCTACTAGTAGTATATTACAATTATTAAATAAGCAATTCACATTGATGTACGCATACCTACTAATCTTATCTAAGTTATACATAGTTTGGAAATTGAATAATCTGAAGATAAGAAATTTCCTATAGTTTCAGTTCCAACAATAGTTTTACAATATTTACAAATTGCAAAAGCTAAATTTCCTGTTGCATACATGTCAGCATTTAAAATTCAATCGTATTATATCATAATATTCTACTATACACGGCTGTAATCACCATGAAGTATAAACTGGTTGAAAGCCTTTTATTCTTAATTCTCTAATTAAATTGTACGGTACAAAAAATAAGCAAGTATCCGAATATTTTTAAATTATAGCATATATGTGTATGTATCAAGATAAATGATATATAGAACTGCATTAATCGAGGAAGCACAGATAGATACAAAATTGAAAAATACTTAATATATGCTCTTTGTAATATGAAAATGCAGTACACATAGTCTCTAGACAAAAGTCTCAAGTTTACTTTCGATATTTACTGAAAACTAATTGTGAATAAAATGTAGTTTGGAGAATACTTGGAGCTATTAAAGTTTGGACGTATATATACAATAACAATTCAATCAACAATTCAATATAACAACAATAGCAATTCAATCAACCTTTGTTTCTAGAACGATGCCAAAAGGAATAACAAATTTATTAGACTTTTCAGTCGGAATATTTTCGAATTGAAATGGGAATAGAAAGTGTGGATCGAAATAAATTGAAATACCGCGTGAGAATTCTCTAAAATTTTCATTTGTACTTCAAAAAGAAAATAAAAGAAAGTCTTGAAAGCGATAAATAATAGACTTTTAGGAATACAGATAATAGATAAAAATGAATTTATCAAATACTAAATAAGTAATTGTTATATTTAATAAAGTAACGTTATGTTTCAAAAAGGAATTTATACACACGTCACACGCTTGTAGAAAATTCTTCCATTTTCACGTGCAATAGATTATAAAACAAAGTATTAACAATAAGCACTACAATGAAAGCAATGCAAATTCATCATTTTAGAAAATAAACGAGTAGTACGACCGTGGAGTATCAGCTTTTGAAAGAGAAATATACCTATATGAAAGTATTTACGTAACAGTCTTCCGCCGATTCAATGAGAATTTAAACAGTTCCCGTAGGCACAGAAATTCAAATTGGAATATATTCACATGTCAAAACGGACGGTGTGTACACACATCTACAGTTAACAATGTCAGGATGCTCTAACGTACATATACGTACATATATGGTAATAGATACGGACAACCGATAGAAATACCGGTAGTTTACTTATCAGACATCACATTGAAACATCGACTCGTTTGTCGAAGTACTTAGCATTTGCGTAATAATATTCCAACATGATCAAATATTTCCTCCTTCGCCCTCCTTTCTCTCGTAAAACTGTTGTTATTATTTAAAGCTGAAATAAACTTGGCTCTCCAGCACCTGCACATCAAATTTATATAGTCAAGCAAGAGTGTTCTTTTATTCTTTTATTAATATCACTCCTCAAACTGTTATACTTATATTATCTTAAACTGATGCGGATAAATTATAGAACGACTCTTTTACGCAAAGTTATATAACAAAATTTAAATTCCACAGATTTAATCACAGTATCCAGAATTTTAAGTTATCTAAACTATTACAATATTTTTGACGTATGTATTATAATATTTTTCTTATTTTCCTTTTTAACTTAGGAAATATTTAGGATGATTAATCGTATCGCGTTAAGCACGATTTCAAATTAAAACTACATTTAACTAATAATTTATTTCAAGTATCTGGATAAAAAACTGGGAAACGTTTTCCAAAAATAACATGAAGATCATGTAAATACTATAGGCAAAAAAAATTTTTATATCTTTGTGGGAAATATAAAGGTGCGAAGATGCAGAGAATGCATACTATGCATATATATAATGCAAAGATATATACCAAATACATATATTACTTGTTATAATATTTAACGAATAAAACAAATCTTTCCTTAGGCTTTACCTCTTTACTCGTATTCAAAAATATTTGCATAAATATCTACGATGTAAAAATTATATTATAGGTTAAAAGGATTAAGTATCAGTATTGACATGACATGTTTAAAATACTAATATTTTATATTTTAATATTTTAAGGATTGTAATGATTAAATTATGCCTGTTGGTCAGTGTTATAAGCTCTTGAAGTTTCATTATAAGCTTTTTTTTTTAAATAACTAATAACTCCAAATTAGTATGTATAAATGAATATATTAATTTTAATTGAATACATATGTATGTCAATATATCTCAATAAAGATATCAATACGAAACATTTTTATTAACTACTGATAATACCTCCTATGAAAAATAAGCGAAGATAAATGTTCTTGATAAATTATATTATACAGCTGACAAAATACGTACATGTACAGCGCGTATAGCGGAAGGCATACGTAATGTAGCACATACGTTGGAAAATGCATCGAATACATAGCGTTGCAAGCAGGTGGCATGTGCTGCCGAAATATCCGCGGTTGAACGTTATCATGTGTCACACGAAATATCGATTATTGGAGACCGATTTTCAATGCAAGATGCGCCTTCGATAATTTCTCTCATTGTTTCTCAATACTCGATTAACTGTTAGTGAACTAGTTATTCATAAAGATAACTACCTATTGATTTTAGTACTTATAAGTATAAATTCAACTCATATTATTTTAAGTAATAATTTTTCGCCTGTTTTTAAAACTGATAATATTGCAAAACATCAATTGGTTCGAATTTGCAAGTTATCGGAATGTATTCAGGCTCTATTTTAAAATATCATTATCTTTTAACCTATCATTAATGTTGATAAATTATCTACAACCTTCACCTTAGAAATTTCTGATTAACATAAAACATAAAATTATTAAGGAAGTAAAAAATTATGCAATTGGCAACATGTAGAGGTTCACAATGATATATTTTGTTACACAACATAAATACTTGTTATCCTTGACATTAGTGCTAGGAATATAATACGAAATTACACCAAAATATTTCCTAATTTATGTTTATATAATGTCTTTTTCATAAAGCTAAAATTTTAGTTATGATTGAATATCGTAATTCGACTAAATTTTCCATTAAATAGAATGAAAATACCAGGAATAGATTACACATGAAATGATAACACAGTAAAGAACGTTCAGAATAATTTAATATTTCCTTTCCATTGTAAAATTAATCAAGCAATTGGATTTGATTATCGCGCATGGAAAGATTTTGATAAAACCGGCTGGTTAAAATAATTTAAATTATATTACAACCTATGGTTATAATTGTGAATCGACGATTTGATAAAACTTTTTTCCATGAGAACTGAAATTTTTTGTATTATTTATAGCACAATTCATAATTATAAATTGCAATGCTGAACACGTTGCAGGTGATACATGACATCGTTGTATCATAATATTCCGAACAGGTGTAAACAGGTGCGGAGCAATAAAATATACAGTCGCTGCCTTATTTTAATTGTTAATTTAAACGATTTAAATTTAAAAAATATTGTCCTTGTCCTCCATCAATCAGAAAATCGATATCTATATAGTATATAATGAACATTTTTCACACACACATTCGCAACGAGAGTTTCCTATGAAAATCTTCCAAATTCAAATTTTAATTTAATAACGTGTACGTTCGACTAATTAGTTTTATAAATTTAATGAATTCTATACCATTTCGATTGCGAATTGGAAAAATTAATATTAAAAAATCCTTTACGCGCTTGATTTCTGAATATGCAGAAATAAGAGAGAAACGAATTTCAATTTCGTAGCAGAATGGGCTGCGTAGCAGAAGCTGACTTCTCGTTCTAGAAAGAGGAAGTTTTGTTATTTCGTACAGCGATATAAGCACGATTTTCTTTTTTCTTATACACGTACACCCGGACAGAGATCATAAGAATGATGAAAATTCATAATATCCAAAATAAAGTATATAAATACTTCGATGGATTACATTATCGATTAATTTAATCGGTCTTAGGTCTATTCGCGTAAGTATTGTAAGAGAAACCGAAATATTCCAAATTTAACAAAATTTATTCCGAAGAATATGCAGATTATTTAATTTTTTTATCTTTATACATCTGTAGGCTACACCTGGTATATTTATGAAACATTGATATAATTGAATTTCCTAATAACGCAATAATAATGAATATTGTGGCGGATATAGTCCATCAAAAATTGATTTTGATACAGAGTATAGAGAATTTATGCGCCGGGATTCGTCCACTCAATGGATTGGTTGTACAGTGGATCTCTACACTATTACAACGTGAAACGTTAAAAGGAAGCGATTAAGAATTAAGAGAAATTAAATTTCTTAAATCATTCGTATTGAACGATACTTCGAAGCCTTTTTCCAGCGAAGTAAGTTGATTATGCGACCTCGTCTCTCGTTCGATGGGAAATAAACTAATCGAGAATAGCAATGTTAACGTTATTTCATGGAACTAAATTTCGACCTTTCTCTCACAAATAAAATGTATTCGACGACCAGGTAATAAAAAAGACATGTACTGACCATAAAGGATAGTGAACGCTAATAATAGGAACATATGGTGTTGCGGCAGGTGATGCTATAATATGAACGACTACTCGTGAATATCAGTATTCGCACGATATCGAGCAAGCAATCAGTTATTCCAGTTTCCAGCTGGCTCCTCGCGCACCAAAGCGACGTGCTGGCCTTTTCTCGTTTAAAACATTTCGTAAGCAAAAGGAACGATTTCGTTCCTGGCCTCGGAGAATGGCACTTCCATTTGGGTCTCGGGTCTAGACGTGCAAGTGAACGTCGTTCCTATTTCGATTTTACATACATGATTCTTATTTCTCACGTATTCGTTATTTTGTCCAGTTCTATGACAATAAATTGATTCTTCATCGTTGTGAAATATTTATAAGCTTGTAATTCTTAAGTGAAAAACGGAGAGATACCAAAATACTTTTGTATACAATTTATTCACATGAAAATTTCTTATGGTATAATTCCATATAAATTATTTGTATAATTACATATATTTAACTTAATATGTTTTAGTCGCTTTTAATTTTGGCACGCGTAAATATAATCTACAGTTAATTTTTAAAGAATAGGATAGCTATAAATATAAAAAGTACATGTTACATCCAAGAAATTAACAATCCGTGTGACCAGTTAATTTCTCTCTCCCGGTTAATGGGTCGACCCTAGTCGGTTATTAAATTGACAACATCTCCACGGTAAATCCTTCCTACATAATCTTCTAATTTCTACGTTAGATACTAAAAACAAATTGGATTTCAAAGTTAGATACCAAAAAGAACCATTTTAAAGGAAAATTATTTCAATATTTTATTTATATATGTAACGTATGTCTACTCGTTAACTGGCTTATTTCTGCTGTTTTGTTAATAAATTAACAGCATTTAATGGTATGCAAACAGATATTGATTTTGTTCTTAATAGAGAATGAAAAATACGTTAATTACAAACATCGCAGTAAAATAATACAATAACATATGATTAAATATCTCACGTTAATATTTTATTATTTCTCCCTTCAAATCCAAACTGTATAAAGTAGATAAGTGGAATAAATAATTAAACGATTATTCAAGCATGTGTCGGAAACACATTTGCTCCCGTTAATTAAACAGTCGTCGCCTGTTCCTGGCCGACACTTTAACAGGCCAAGTATTCGCTTCGACCTTGCTGCTATTCATTTCGTTTCCAATTATACGTAACAAGATTGCATTCTCGTTAATACACATCTGAATAATTTGGTTTCCTGTTTGAAGTTACATCGATTAGTTACCGATCAACCCCAACTCATGCCAGCCAGTAGTTGATAAACATACAACTAACCAAAGAAATTTGCCTTTAAATAGAGTAAGAATATCTACATTGTACTAATACCATATCCTAATAATCATAAATATATTTCTGAACACTGCCCATAGTTTATAGGTGTGCATGTTAGGAATATAATCCACGTTTATTCAATTTTGATGTAATGTACAATTTTCTTTACTCCAAATTGACTCGAATCTATTGCACTGTTTTAGTGTAACTTATTCGAAAGCATAGTACAAACGCAATTTCTTTTGTTCTCCCGGACATTGACGAATTTCACGAAGTTGATTAACTAACAATTAATTCATAAGTTAACCTCGATAAATTTTCGAATTTTTAAGAGGTAACTTTTTCCAATTTTGCCTTCTCTTTTTGTTTTTTTTTTTTTTTTTAATTGTGTTATAATAAATTCCTTTGAATAAAACTTTCATTGATAACAATAAACAAAATTAAGAATTAATAACACAAATATTTGAGGCTTTTAGAACTAAAAAAAATTCAGTCCTTAAACTAATTAACAGCAAAATTAATTCCCCTAATATAAAAACATTCACATGGAAAATAATACAAAAACGATCAATGATTTTGTGTTGATGTAAATACAAGAACAATACCACAAGCTATTTCACGTCTAATAACTTAATATTTATAAACAGGTATGTTTTGCATTCCCAGTGTTTATGCTTTCAGAGCATATACATAGGTCAACCTACTTTAAATTTCGCAAATGCTTCGATTATCTGAAGCAACGGGATTCCCCTGTGGAATTGGCCGATCTAAAGATAGTTGAATAGAAGTCGCGATGGAGTTGCTGTCACTGTTTAACTTTTTGTTTCACTTCCACGATCCTTCCCCCTGGTAGCATTGCTTCTTCTTCCCCAAAGCTTCGAACGGCTCCGGTTTATATTTGGCAGTGAAGGAAAGGGAGCGAAGAAGCGTAGAATGACGGCGAACCAAAAGATCATCGTCCCTTTCTTTTCGTTTTTCCACTAGACCATCTCGTATATGGTTCATCCTTTTTCTTTTTGTTGCTCGTTCCCTGTCGTACACGAATTTAGAGCCACTTAAATTAGTGGCCAAAGGACAGGGGGAAACGGGCAGCAAGTTCTTCGACAACGAATGGCACACGACTCGGCATCAGAAACTACAGGAAGTTGAAACCAGACGAAGACTTTGAAACGTAATCCGAGCACCCACATCCGCATTACTTTTAAACTCCACCGTGTCTTTGCCCCTCCTTTTCATTGTCTCTATGAAACCGGCTACACTTCACTTGCTTTTCCTTCAATTTAATATTTTCCTTCTTTTCCAATACCTTTCGTTTTTTTGCACCTCACCCCCCCTCCTCCATTTTCAGCCGTGTTCCACTATTCGTAGTCTTGTTAAAATCCTATTCATTCTTGAAATCCGTTGAGATGGAACCGCACGGAACGAGAAAGTTTCGCGTCTACGTGCTTGCACGCGCATTAATACACAGCTGAACTAACGGTAACTTTTAAAACGCTCTTCAACCAACAGATTAAGCGTAAGAACGAATTTTTGACTGTACGAAGTTTCGATTTTTCAGAACGAAGCTTGTATGTCGCGTATAAATACGCATGACGCTTTTTTACTTATTGTTTGATTTGCTTTTGTAGCTGTTGAGTAATTCATTTTTAAATTTGTTTAACGTATAGCAACGAACAATGCGAATAATACGAAACAAGACGAGCGACGAATGTTTAATAATTTCGTAAAATATCGTCGAATTTAAATAATTTTCGTATACTATACAAGATATGAGTCATAAATCATCGGAAAGGAATTTCCTATGTCGTCGATATACATATTTTAGGATAAAAGTATATTTGTTCAGCTAACTAAATTCTAACACGCTAGCGTTATTCAAATAATAAAAATTAATTAATGTTCCTACTACGTAACTTTGATTATAGAATATTCCAAAAATAATAGTTGGCGAACTAATTAACGTTCGCTTTGCATTCATTCGAAAGTGCCTTATCGTTTTAAATAGAAGTGCTTTGAACGCTTTATTTCTTTCTTCATTAAAACTATTCCTAATGCGCGTTTCTCGGTGGTGGGCGATGAAAACGGGCACGAAATGGGCAGTTCAATTACGAAATTTCGTTTTCGCATTTAATTAATGCTCGGAACGAGTATTCAACACACGTTGGTCGTCCTATACAGTATACGCAAATGACGTTAGTATACCTATAAACCGTATAATATTTCGCAAGCAATTGGATAATTTAGCGATGCGTTGCATTCGACGGTAAGCAAGCAAGCATATATATATATATATATATATATATATATATATATATAGAGAGAGAGAGAGAGAGAGAGAGAGAAAGGGCCGAAGTGAAAGAATTTCTAGCGGCAGCTTTCTTTTTTGTGGAAACTGCGCCGTGGGAAGACCGAAGAAAAAGACGTTCCACTTGCGTTTAACGGGTTAGAAATTATAACATTCGTGTTCTGTTCTGGGAGTTCAAGAACGATGAAAAACAATTGCTATTATGGCTGCTTTTCCTGGCGATTTTCAACGTGGAAGAGTAGATAGGAGAAACAAACGAGATGGCCTTAATCACGATTTAAATATTTAAACATGACGCCACGCGCTATGTATACCTACAGAAGTACTATTTCATGATGATACGATAGAGAATTACCACTTTGTATGCACATCCAGCGATGTCGTATTAGTGAGAATCCGAGTAGCGAGTTCTAGAAGTCAACTTTTACAAATTTTCAGTATTTTTTTTAACAAACTGAGTTAGATGAATTATTAAATACTATTAAATAAATAAGAAATACACAGTGTCCCATAGCTATGAAATAGAAAAAGAAAAATAAAAGAAAGAAATTTTATAACAGGAAGGAATAATACCGAAATACACACAGAAAAATATAACTTTATTTATTAAAATAATTACTCTTCTTTTAACAATTGATTTTTACATTTTTTGCGTTACATCTCTACATTCTTTCTTTTCGTCTATAAAAAACTACAGAACTGATGTAAAACCTAATATATTATGTTATACCTATATTTTTATATGTTAACGGGATAAGGAACGAAATATGTCGCGTCTGACATCATACTGAGAAACAATTTATCCTCATCTCTTAAAGAAGGAATAGATTATATTCCACTGGTAAAAATAAAAACCTTTTGTAAGTACAGATCCAACGTAACAGAATATTTCGTTACACAAAAATTGAATTCAGACTACAATGAAGTAAAATTGGAATGATAACCCTTATAACTTTAACTGTTGAGTTGTGTATTCTTCAAGTCAGTTTTTATCATGTTGCATCTTGTATTCCGAATATATAAATTGAAAATTTTTAAGTGACTTTATTTATGATATTACACCATCTATTTATATTAAAAATACTCTACAAAACTGTATACATAGTACAAAATTATACTTGAGTACATATACATGCGTAACACAAAATTTTCAGTGTTAAGATAAGGTTTAAAAATTGATACAACCTTCCTATCGAACGGAACGGGTCTCGCTGCAAATATCAAGCTAGTATTTAAGTAAATATCACCTATCATCGGTTGTATGTTACTAGGTAAAAGCTATTTCCGTATAGTGTGACGTAATGATGCACGATTTGTCGAAAATGTCTAGAGGTGAACGGAATTTATAACCCGCGCATATTTACATGTAATTATTATCAAATTGCAAGAATATTCGAATTTGAAACATATACATATTGTCTGTGTATTGAAAAATTGTTTCTAATTAATAATAAAAATCAGTTATAAAAGATACAGTGAATTTTCACTCTACGACATTAGAAGAAAAAGAGAGTTCACATGCCATTAAAAGATTTCTTTTTTAATTGAAGCTTTTGAAGAAAGAATAATTCGAAGAATAGAAAAGATTAATTTCACGACGTAGAAGTTAAATGTCAGTCTATTTAAAGAAACATTTAATTCAATTTTATGTAACTAATTAATATACGACTAATAAATAACTATATTAGCTTTTACATGTACTAGCTTCGGTTCATTATTCACAGCTAGCTACAATTTTCACGATTATATCGTTAAGCAGAACGGTAAATGGTAGTGTTTGAACGAAATGATCTACGCGGAGAGAGGAACTGATAAATTGTCGACAATTACAAACTAAGCATCGAATGTATCGGCTTCCCAATTTACATTCGTTCATACAAATGTTAGGGGTTAAAAAATAATGTTTATCGTCGTGTCAGTACACAAACATATGTCTACTTCACAGGCTGCGATGCAGAATAAATCGGTCACATCGTACAGTCTGCAAAGCATATATACGTGTATATTTCATTGCAAATGAACGTTTGATCATTGACACGTTTTATTTGAACCAAACAACCAGACAAACCAAATAAATTCTCTCATGTGAGCAATTTTTCCTAAAATTTTTCCTTTCCCAAAATCAAAATCTGAACAAACTACCTCTATTTAAATACATCTTAAGAGATTTTAATGGATTAAACATAGCTTCAAGTATTTTTATATTAATAAAAAAAAAATCATTTGCGTTTTGCGAATGATTTAAGAATCTGGCACAATATCCTATATTATTAATATATTCCAATTTACAAGAATTTCAATATTCCACCAACTCTTTTTTAAATACCTTTTACGTAGGTGTTATATTAAATGTACTCTAACAAAACTTTAATACGTCTATCCAGAATATTTGTACAAATATTAATATCCCTCTTTTTCTATTATATACATTTAAGTTAAAATTACAATTTCAGAAATAACTGTATCAAAGAAAGCAAAAAAAAAAAAAAAAACAATTGTGTTTATTTTTACTCCCATTAAATTTAAATTTCCCTTTTTTCGATTTTAATTACCTGTCACTTCAAAGTGACGACGCTTCAATTACGTTCTTCAGTTTTCATAAATCGACTTTCTGGCAGAATTAATTATGCAATGGATATCAACATCACAACTGGAAAATATGTTTCCTTCCACTGATGACATTGAAAAACTGTTGTCAATCGCGTTTATGCAACTTCAGGTCGACTTCGTTGGTCTGTTTCGTTGCGTAATATTCACTTTAAAATATCCAGAGCGATAGACGTGACCACATTTTTCATAGATATACGTCGAGTTAACTGTCTATCTGCTTAGTTGTTCGGCTGTTTCGTAACAAAACTTTAAGAGAATTTGAAAGGCAACGTATTTTTAAAGCACCAGTATTTCATTAAATAATACACGCACTTCTTCTTTCTTTGTACCTTTGCTATTTATCAACTAGCTCCGTAATTATTTTTTTCGAAAAAAAAAAACACTCGTTCTCATTAACGAATTTTTTGAGGTATTAAGTATCAAATAATTACATATGGAATAATCAATTTTAAAAACGCACGAAATTTTTTAGAACTTAGTGGTTGATCTTAATGTTTGTACCTCGGCTTAGAGCCTTAAGCTCGTTAAATATATTATGACTGTTCTATTATAAACTGGAAAATTGCATATTAAAGCGAAGCATAAAGTAAAAGTGAATTTTTAAATATTCTTGTATGTGAGCTTAAACATAATGGGGCAAAAGCTGATCGTAATATCAATACAGATCAATTCAGAAAAGCTACAAAATAAATAATCTATCATTGCTGAGATAAATCTAGATTGTAAAATGGAAAGATCAAGGATAAAGCTTAAAGATTATCAGTAATGACCAATAAAAGCCTTAACTGTAAATATTATAAGCTCCTCTTGTATTCAAGATGTATGACAATTAATGATAATTGATGTACATACTTTGCTTAATATTATTCCCAACAAAGGTATACTTACACATATTTTACCATGAATTTGATTATTTGTATATAATGTAACATAAAAAGCTTTAAAATAAACTTCTAACGTTAATACATCTTCAAGCAAATGTTGTATACGTGACAATGCTTACGTTTAAAAGATCGTCACGTGTCCGTCCGGTAATTTTTTAATGCGATAATGCTAGTTCCTGTTCCGACCACTATGTCGATAATGAACACATAATTAACTAACTTACTGCGATGTAAAACGTTGACCGTGCGCAAGCGATAGCAGCGATTACACGCGTGAACGTTGATTACTCTCCTTGCATAATCGCGACCGCGAATTTTCTATATGTTAATTGTGATACTTATGCTAACTCATACGCATGAGGCCATTCTAACGATGCGATACTATTCAAACGACAAACGAAAGAAACAGATTGTGCTAAACGATTATCTTAAAATAATTGCTATTCGAGTATCGTTCGCAGACAGTAACCTGACTTAATTTCTAAACAGGAAATCTGCAAATCGTTGAACCTCAAGAAAGCTTCTGGCTGAAACTTCATAACCGAGGAAACTCTAAGGAAACTTTCAAAGAAAGCCATTACCCTTCTAACCGCCATCTATAACGCGATACTGAAAGTTAGCTACATACCTATCTCTTGGAAAATTGCCCAGATTATATTAGTTCCAAAACCAGTTAAACTTACGGAAAACGTTCAGTCTCACCACCAATAGCCTTGCTACCAACTGCATCAAAAGTATTTGAAAAACTGCTTCTGACGAGACTTATACTCACACACTGGAGCAGGAACGATTCATACCGGAACATCAAGTTGGTTTTTGGCATAAAAACGCCACTACTAGACAAAATCACAGAATATTCGAAAGATCTAAATGGTAAGAAGTATTATTCAGTTGCTTCTCTCGACGTGTCGCAAGCTTTCGATGAAGCATGCCGCATGGATCTGCTAGTTAAAATTAAACAGCAACTTTCTTATCCATATTACCTCCTTTCGAAATCGTATTCGATCGACAGACTCGAAGTAAAAATTCGGTACACCATCTTCAACCTGTATTTTATGTGCTCTGGTGTTCCACGAGGAAGAATGATCGGCCCAGTACTCTACACTCTCTCTACCGACAAAAAGCAATGCGGTAATTGCAACATATGCTCACGACACAGCAATCTTAGCCACCGACGTTAATCCAGACGAAGCCCCGGAGAAATTACAGTCACAAGCCAACGAAATCGCAGTCTGGTTGAAAACATGGAAGATGGAAACTAATGTCGCCAAGTTAATACATATTACTTTTACAACGAGAACTAAAACTTGTCCGGCAGTCAGTTTAAATGCCGGCACGATATCGCAACAGGATACGGTTAAATACTTGGACGTACACCTCGACAAACTCACATGGGAAATAAACATACAAAAACCTATGGTGAGAAAAAGTCACAACTTAATACCACAAATTATTATGACACAAAATGATTATGAAACCAATCTGGACATATCTATTTGAAGCAAATTGATATTGCTTGTTTAATAAAATTATTCGTGGATTTCAATATTTTACAGTTTCCAGAAGTACATATGCATTAAGAATGTAAAAAATTGGAAGGAAACAAAATTTTATAGCGGAAGATAAATCAAATTATTTCGATAAATTTTAATTATAAATTTTCTACTCAAGATTTACAAATACAAGAACGAAATAAACTTAAACGATCCAAATTCTTTTTATTTAAATATAGTTCGAGTGTTTATATCAACTTAATCGGTGTTCCTTAAGATACGGAACTTTCTTTTATAATCTTAAAGAATTACTAGCCGTCTGTTTGCTTTAAACAGTAATTTATGCTTTCAAAGTGTCAAACTATTTTCCCAACTCTTTGCATTATCATTTACGTCCGGCAATGTATTTACTTTTTCATCATAGCCATATTACGTCGCTTAAAAATGTTAACAGAAAACTGTTAAATACCTGTGAATGGGAGTTACGTATCTAGAACAAGTTGGCCACAGTTTAGAGTCTTTAAAGATTAAATTCAGACCAGGACGTGTCTCTCGAGGCAATAGCTTTCGTAATGTACGTACACGTACATACACATACTTAGATATATATTTTATAAAAAAAAAAAGAGAGGAAGGTAGAACCACAGGAAATACTTTGCTTTCATGTAGGCAGAACCAAGAATGAAATCGCAATGTGAGCATCGCTCTAACAGGTCATAAAAGCGGAACTATAATACCACACTATCCGATTGTTACCAACCTGCATTTTCAATGAGAACAATGCTCCTCGACGTACTTTGTTAACGTATTCTGAACTGATACATGTTATTTGCATTTCTAGACATTTTTACCGCACGCTAAACATATACTCTTGATGTAGAAAAGTGTTGCATCATTTTCCAAAGTGAATTACATGCAGTGCTATTTATTTTCTTGTAACGAGTGCCTTAATGCACTGATAGATAATCAAAGATATGCAAAAAAGTAATTATCTTGTAAAGCATAATGGCAAGTGTATCTCAGAATGTGCGGAAAAAACCATTATGTATTTCAGTGTAGAAAGAAAAGAAAAGAAAAAGGTCGCAAGATAAGTTTCCGGTAATGTTACCAAAATTAAGAAGAATAATTATTAGAAAATAATTATTAATTATAATATACCTTCATATATTATATGTACATAATATGCCTATTTTTAAATGATACAAAAAGACAAATAAATAATAGTAGTTTATTAACAAATTACTAGTTATAGGTTCTAGGCTTCTTTAGAATCTCATAATTTTTCCTCAAATGGATAACTTACAATTTGTAAAATTTAATTGTAAAATTCAATTTATTTCATATTACCAAACTTGTTCGTGTCATGTAAAAATATTTATTAATGGCGAGAACTTGTAACTTGTAAAATTTCTCTAATAATATTAATCAATTGTGTAACGATAAAATAGATAGAACATATATATTTAACTTCATAAAAACGTCCAATAACATTAGACGCGACACTGTTCTGAAATGCTTAATAATCATTTATTAATAAAGTTGAGCAATTGTTCTTCAATTATTTCAAGTTGCAAGGAAACTACATCGAATTTTACACGATTTGGTCAAAAAGGCTGAACGCAGTAAAAAATCATAGCTTAACTGTGTTTCGGGTAAAAGTACGACAGGTCTAACGATTCATTGATTATAGAGATTGATGGGGGTAGTATTCAAGGTTGTAAATTGAAATTTGATTTGATTCCGCAACTGAAATTTATGATTCATCTATTGTATAGCTGTCCAAACGTGTTAAATAAATAGCAGTAACTCAACACAGAAAATGACAGATTTTTAGTAAGGTTTTTGCAAAAAGAGAGTTTGCTCATTTATCACAAATATCTACGTATAAATATCATCTTCGATAAATCATTGAAAGAGATATTTTGAAACAAACATTAGTTTAATAGCAGTTTAATGAATCCATGAAGATAAAACATGCTTGTTTGCAAAAGTGTTACATTTCATAGAATTTTCATCATTGGTGACAAGAGTAAACGAAACTTTAATGTAAAACTTTACTTCTTTATTATGAGACAAAAAATTAGATTGCGTTAATTTCGCATTTAAAACTTCTCAAACTTGCATGATAAACCTATTGCATTACACAATTACGGTGTTTCATGGATAATCAAATGCCATATTATAAAGAATAGAAGTGCAGCTTTAGATACCTCAGCTTTAGAAAAATATCAATGCGTTTTATGGCCTTAAAAAGTTCAGAGGGAATAGAGGTTACTGTATAGTTCATGATATTTTCAAAACCAACGAGCTTTAATAATAACGTTTTCCAATAGAATTAAAGAGCATACAAATTTGTTTTATGAAATCCAACTTACACTAATAGATCGATAAGCGTTCTTTTAATATTACTTTTTTAATACTGTATTAAATATTACTACTTTCATATAAAATTTACAATTTTTAAAAATTTAAATTTTTATTCTATTTTATCATTTTTTGTAAGCGTATTAAGCAACTTGTTTATTTTATCTCTATAAAATGTTGTCTTTTTATCGAACAATTGTGATACGTTTAATTATACATTCCTAAAATTATTCAATGATTTTTCTGGGAAAACATTTTTCAAATTTTGGAAAATTAGAAAATTAGATGAAGGAAGTTTTGATAAATATCTTGGTATTTCCATGTATCGTAAATTCAGACCGAATTGTTATAATTTCGTCATGGAAGAAATATGCTCGATAGTGACTGGACATATCATTTCTACAATCCTTTATAAATATCACGTCTACAAGTTCATTTTAAATGTACTTCGGCGATCACTTTGACGAAAGTTTGTTCGATCGATGATCGGTGAGCCTTAACGTCTTTTTTGTGACATTTTAAAGACGCCAGAAAAATTAGGAAACCTTTATTCCTACTACGCTTTCCTACAATTGAAAAAGTTCAAACACACTATAAAATTGTGTACTACCTATTGAATTAACGTTTATCCCGTTTTTATATCCTTCACATAATACTCACAATCTTGCGACATGTTTTTGGTGTTTTGGTAGTAAAAAAGCAAAAGAGATAGTAATATAACAAAAATGTTGTCTATTTCTTCGCATATTTAAAAATTTCATAAACAACAAACATAGACAGCAGATTTTAATCATTATGTCCGCTGGGATATAAGTTTAAAAATTGCGTATAATATTTGTAGGCGTGAGGTTGGTAGAGCATCATGAAAACGATGCGAAAGTACCAAGCGGAGAAAATAGGACGCATATTACAACTTAATATTATGTATCATAGTTAATTATTTTAAAAAAGAAACTTCTGTCCAGTAGAAACTCTTTTCAAATAATCCATGTAAAATATACATTTTACGTATATATACCGCATACTTGGAAATTTGGAAATTATTTGAAATTTTTAAAATTTAGTCTTCAGTATATTTATCCATTATAGCAATATCTTTGTAATATTCCTTCAAATGCATACGTTAACGAAATATGAACATGTTATTCTTCTATTTATAAAACAATCCATATCGTTTCATTTGACTCACGAAGATATTCCAACATTTGGAAGAGCTTCACATGTATGTATTATATAAAAGATTTTGAAATTTGTAAACACTATATAGAGACACAGCTATGAAAGTTACCAGATATTTATTGGAAGCATATATATACTTCACAAAAAATTATCACATAATTTAATATTTTCACTAGATTCTGCTCGGAAGAACTCGAGCAAAAGTCATAAGAAAATTAATCAAACACTCTTTCGTTCAACACTCTCTGGCTTTCACGTTATTATCTCCTTTTCTGTTTATAGAAAATAATAAAATTGAATTGCAACAATGAGTGAAAATATATGAATGAACGATAAAAGGGTAGGGTAAAACAAAAATATTTAAAATATACATGTGTAATATACATTATATATGTCACATTCAAATGAAAGAAAGACATCAAATACCAAATAAAATGTGCTATTTTACTCTTTTCTTTCTCTTTTTGTTAATGCTAGTAATTATTAATGATTGATATTAGCGATGATATTTATTGATATGATTAGTTATGATACAATATTTTTTTTTAGATGTTTCCCACTAGTATATTTTTGGACTGATATGTTGTCACAAGGCCATTTGCATTTTATCTGGAAAAAATTGTATTGTGTGACTTCAAGTTTTATTATTATCAACATATATCAGAGAACTGGTTGTAAAGAGTGAAGACATCAGTTACAACTTACAATAAGACATCTATGACATTTATTAGCTTGAAAACACAATGTAGTTTTATTTGAATCTCTCAATTTGTTTTGCATGATTTTATGGAGGAATGTGATACTATTTAAATACCTTAAGTATTTCTTAATGCTATTATCATTGTATGATAATTTACTAGCATAATATAGATACAATCAATGTTTTATAACACTATTATTTAGCACTACTTTTATTATCTAAAATTATTTTATTATTAACAAAGTAATAATTCATTAGTGTACTAAATATTATTAAATTAAGACTATAAATTAACATGAAAGAATATAATTAATAAATATATATAAATACTTTGCACATTTAAATGGAAGAAAATATAATAAAAAGTTAAAGATTGATAAATACAGCAATAAATAGAAAAGAAATATTAAAAAGGACAACAATAAAAGTTGATAAAAAAAAGCAAATAAAGAATTTCTCTGAACAAATTGTAAAATTTGGCAGATAATACTTCCTCGAATAAAGATAAGTCGAGAACGGAAGGAATACAATTTTTTTTGTTTCAGACTTCATTTCCGAGAACATCGACTTTGAAGAATCGTGGGGTATCTGTACAATATACATGCACTCAACTATTTCATGATTGGACACATTCGGCGTAGTTGTCGATATTCAACAGTGTCCACGACTCGTATTTTAAACTTGATTTTCTCGAAAACCAGACGTAAAAGAAAAGGTTTTATTTTACACTTCCGACTTATTTTTAAATGCAGACAAGAAACAATCCTTAGTTATTGACAGTTGCGAGTTATAGACGCATGCTGTACTACATGTACAGTAGCGTGCAAAAGTTTTCAGTCAGATATTTCTCTACTTTATTTTTTTAAAGCGATGCGTGAGAGAAGTTTAACTAATATTGGGTAAACATTTGTAACAAATGAAAGAAAATAGTATGACAAATAAACAGTACTCTTTATGAATTTTTTTACAAAAATATCAAAATTACGCGTTCAAAAGTTTCCAGCCATTTTACAAAAGAAATTCGAATTTTAACTTATTTGATTTTAATTTTTAATTCTCATCGTTATGCCTTTTGCTTTTATGACTGCAGCACAGCGGTAAGGCGTGGATTTGATTAATGTTGAAATATAGTCTGAAAAATTGTATTCCATTCTCTTTTAAGATTCTCGAATAATTCTTTCTTGTTGGAATGTTTAAATTTTGTTAACTCGTCATTTTAACTATCTCCATAAGTTCTTCATTGGGTTTACATCTTAGGATTATACTGGCTGGTCTAAGTCCTTTATTTTTTGGGCGATAACTACAAGCTTTGAGGTATGCTTGTGCTCATTATCATGTTGAAATATCTACTCCCTTGGCATCTACCTTTCTGTATAGTCTAATAAATATCTGTCTAAGATATCTTAGTACACGACACTGTTCATTTCCTTGATTTCCACAAATCAATTGATGTCCATAAGCGAACCAACCACTTGAGCAGAAAATACCTTCCAAACCATTATATTTTCTCTACCGTACTTTAATCTTGGTGTTTGATATGTCACATCATATTTTTACCAACAAAACGCCTCACACATTGTCCTCTGTCACTTTCGAAAAGATTAAATTTTGATTTATCAGAAAATGTCACATTTTCCCAATCGTCGACTGCCCAATGTAAGTGTCCATTCGCAAATCTTCTATTCAGGCCTTCTGATTCTTTTTACTAATGAAAGATCTTTTTGCACCTGATCTACCGAAAGGACCTACTTGGTGTAGATGTCTTATCACAGTCGAGTGACTAATATTAACAAGTCCTTCCTATTTCAGAAGCAGTCTTTTCTATATCTACTGTAGATTTTCTTTTTATTAATTGGTCAATTCTTCTAGTAGTTTTTCGCGGTCTCCCACTTCGTCTTCCAGACCTTTTTCAGAACGATATCTTTTTATAAAGTCATTAACCGTGGATTTCTTGATTGTTGATATTAGCGATCTCACGAGTAAACTTGCCAATTTTTGACAAATCAACTATTCTCTCTCGACGATCAATAGAAGTATGTCGAGTTAGAGCTTTAGCGAAGCATCAGTAACTAATTCTATGTTGGCATTCATATGTAACGTAACTAGAGCGTAATAGACTCTGAATACATTGGGAGATACGACCGACAGTAACATTTGACCCTATCGCATTAACAATTTTGTAAATATCTATATAGAGAGATAAGTTATTATTTTGTGGTTCTGTTTTCTTTTAGTTGTCATACTTGTAACAATTAATATAACAATAGTTAGTATTGATCCACATATCGCTTTTGGGAAATAATATGAAAAATATATCTGACCAGGAACTTTCACACACTACTGTATACGTATATTATATCTGCAAATTTTCAAACCTAACTTTCTTGACAGCGAGACCTTAAAAGGCTTTATTCTTTACTTTCGATTTGTTTATGTAGCTAAAATAATCATTGTATTAACTTTTCTGAGACACCCTATTATACGTATGACGACAAATATTATGTGATAATATTATATAATATAATTGATTTACTAGAAATATTTACTCGCGCTTGATTACAAATATATCCAAAGGCCTACGGCAGAAAGAAGTAATTCTGGTAAAATTAACTGAAAAATCGATCAAAAGAGTACAAAAAACAGACTCAATAAGCTGGCCGAACGACAAGCCCGAGGCGAACCAGAGATGCGACGGGCTGATACATACAGATAAAAATGAAATAGAGATGATGTATAGAAATATACGTACGAACTTCGATATAGATAAAAGCAGAATTGAACACCGAAATCTACGTAGAGATAAAAAGCGATATACATACAGATATGTATATATATAGAAGGATTAGTATTAAACTCGATAGCGCCTAAGATTCTTCTCATGAAGCAAAAACAGGAAACATAACAATAATATATAAAATAAGAATGAAAATAATTTTCATATTCTTTTAGGTAGTAAATTTCAAATATTCTCAACTATCTGAATATAAATATTGATTTATTAATAATATTCACAATTTATATGTGTTTTCCAGGTAATGTTTATAATTTCTGGAAAATAACTGGAACGGTTGCTGTCTTTTCGCGTGTTACGTTAAGAAGGGATAGGACTCATCGTAGAGCTACACGTAAAATCTTTCTATACAATATCGTTTTTCAGAAACATGAAAAATTCAAGGGTTTTTCAGCATTTCGTTGCGACGAACATTCAGAATCGTCGCGACGCGTCAGCGTCAACTTTATCGCGATAATTTACAAGCACCTATGCTTATTCACAATAACTCCATTATTTCCTTGTTTACATTCAGGGAGCATAATGCAGCGAATGCGTGTCATATTGAATGTATGCCACCCTGTACACCAATGAGGAGGCGTATCCACTTGAATTATAAATAATGACGTGTGACTGACAAAAATATACGCATTGGTCGACTCTAGACGCGATGACTGAGCTAGGAAATTGAAAGAAATATGGAGAAACAGGCGAGAGGAGGAGAGAGGTGAGAAGACGACAAGTAGGAAAACGAGGAAAAAGAAACGAGCCAGGCATCGGAATCGAGACCAAGAACAGAGAGGGGACGAAGGAAAGAGAACGAGGGAATAAGACTTCAGCAAGAGGCGCAACGCATAACCATGGTGTACGACGTGACTCATCGAGTGGCAACCGTAGAAAACCCTCGATTGCATCGACAAGGAGGAATACGAGAACGCTATAACTCGACGGAGGACTGCATGAACTTACGGAATGGATGATAGAACGGGAAGCAGCATCGAGAGCAAATGTGCGAGCATTTGTGTTTAGGAGAAAGTTCCCTCCGCAAGTTCAGAGATATATCACTCGTTCCAATACATGTGTACACAGTAGCTTCGACGAAGATACCCTCTCACCAACTAGTTTATAGTTCGCGATCTAATTTACCCAACAGTTTGAATAACTTCGAGATTGCTATACTGGTCGGTCAATGGAGAATCGATTGACTTAGCTAATTGATTCGTTGAATAATTAAATATTACAACTACCTGATGATGGTACGACTCAAAAAGTGAAAATGTATAGAATACATGTATTTAAAAAATGTATGCAAGTAGAGCAAGGCTACTCAAACTTTTATGGACCGAGATCCACTTTCGTAAATGGCAATCTTCTGCGATCCATTGGAAGATTACATAATGTATAACTGCTGTCAAGAGTTTATTGATAGAGATTGGAAAATTTATTTGATATAAATCTGTGAACTGACAGAGATTAGATAGAAATATTAATTCTCATGATCTTTAATCGAACCGACTTTGAATTGTTTATCAGACGATTCTCGATGAGTAAACTCCTCCACACTTTAGGAATCAATGTTGTAGAGTGTGGAGCATTGAACTTTTTATAACTTTTAAATCTATTAGTTTAACATAGTATACAATAAATGGTATATGTGTAAATATATGTCACTAACTTTGTAAGTTCTGTCACTTGCATATTATGCTGTTACGAAATTACGTGATTTTACAATCATTACGGTTACTCTTTGGCGTGAAAGAATATGTATCTATGTCTTATTTTTAGATACTGTTATTAATACAAAAAGCAAATATGATTAAATTTAGTACGATTAACTCTATTATAATACTCGAATTATGTCTCAATCTCACACCCATTTCAACAAGCAAGAAGATTTTTCAGAAAAATTGTAGCATGAAACTTTCTTTCATATTTCTCTCGAACTTAAAAAATTGTTATTGGTTAAAAATAACGAATAAGTAGAAAATATCTTAAAGAATGTAGCGTGGTTAAACTCGCCTTTTTGTCGATTCAACGTTTAAACTACGATCTTTTGTATGAGAATGAAAATATTTTTATATAAAAATGTATGAAAATAAAAATACTTTAAAAATAGAAATTCGTGGGTCACGCGAATTCAACTCGACATTGTCTTCTTTTAACCAATCAAATATGTATTGAAAGTTTGAAATATAATTTGTACACTGAAATATTATTTCATAGAAATATATTATGATAATGAATATTTACTACATTCATATCTAAATTTAAATATGCAAACAAAATGTAAAATATTCATGAAAGCGATTAAAATTTTTTTATAATTATTTTTTTAATAAATTATTTTAAGTTTGCAACTGACACACAATAAGTCATTTAATAAACGTGATCTACGTCAGTATGGCGTGCGAAAAGGTACACGCAGATTAATAGTTCTTCAGGAATAGACTTACTGTAATTAATTATTTCACATTAGATCCTTGGGCTTTGTTCTATTTATCAAATATAAATTTAAATTATGTAAATTATAAATTATATCTATTAAATATAAATCCTTGCCACTATCTTGAATATTTCAAAAATAATTGTCATAACATTATGCTATAAGTTTGTTAAAGAATTGCTAACGTCCATCATCTACCTCTAAAAGACTTTTTTTTTTAATTTAATAACTGTGTAGATACCTGTTATTAGCAGGTATATATTTACTATATTAACTCTTTTCCTGTGGGATTCTTAATTAATACAATTTATATAACAACAGCTACAACAAGCTAACAACGACAACATTTGAATTAACGTGAACAAGACCTGTAACTTTATTATTATATTTAACTATATAAGCAAAATCACTTAATTAGCCGATCTTTTTCTATAAAATCTGGATTGAAAGTATCAAATACAAGTGGTTGCGTCATTGGTAACGAAGGAAACATAGAAAAGGGAGAGATACCCTTGACTACATCTTAGTCATATCTCTGTTCCTGGAATTTTAGGGGAGAATGCAAACGACCGTAAGGGGAGAAGAAAAAAAAAAAGTTTCCTAGGCAAGGATCAGTAATAGACGGCTCCACCCATCCTTCGATACGGTTCTTATATGCCAAAGAAACGAAAGAAGAGACTAGCAGCTCCACGAATCGATTGAACCACGGGTAGTCACGATAAGAAGCCAATTTCGTGTCTGACTCATGTATTGCTTGCAATACCGATGTCGAATTTATTGAAGGAGCATAATACTTTGATAAAGGCCGATCGCCTCGATCACAGAAATGTGTTCCGTGCGAAACTCAACTGAACAAACCTATCTCCAATGCTGTTGTTTAACTTGTTAGAGACCCAATGAATTCTTATCTCTATCAGAGCTATTTTTCACAGGACGTGTCATGAAAGACCATAGAAGAAAAGCAGTATATATACTGTCTTATTGATTTTCCTTTCACTTGTCTAACCTTGTAGTTTTTTTGTCACGTTGTAATCTACAGTTTCAAATATTGAAATTTCCATTGAAACCATGCGTACACCGCGATTTAAAAGCTTCGACTGAATTATTTGGTGAGAAGGGAAGCTGGAGTTTTTAATGTGAAAAAGAACGAATACACGTCCCAATTGTTCTATAGTTTAAATTGCTACATTTAACAACATACAGCAAAAACGTTATTTTATAATTATTAGTTTATACGAAATGTTTTAACGATTCGATCCTTGACAAGACGTGTATTGTCAATTCTTTCTGCTTATATTTACGTTATATAGTATTATATTAACGTTGCGTAGTTAAAAATGTTGAGTATCGTAAAAAGTTAATTATCTAACAAGAACGCGAAGTGCCATAGATTTCTCTTACAATGTATTAAAATAATTTTGAATTGGAGAATTCTACGTTCGAGATACATGAAATAAACAAATATATAGTAAAATATTATTATATACTCGCAAAAATAAAGGATAAATATGACAATACAAGAAAAGCTACAATAATTTATTAAAGACGATAAATAATGAATCATGTTAGTTTAGATTTTATTTTCTTTCATTAACTGTGAAAATTAAAAGTGATTCCAAGGTTTTCAACGACAATGTCTTGAATTTCATATTCAACAAAATATAAGGTACTCGTACAGAATATTGCTAAGAAAAACACACGGAAAAATAGGAGTGAATGTACGTATTAATAAAACATCTGAAACAAACATTCAGACAAAGTTAAGGAAATTAAAATCGAACGCAAGAAAAAACAATTCTAATGTGACAGAATAAAATAAGGTTTTCCGTTTCAGAATTGAAAGCACCGAGCTACTTTTAACCGTCGCATGCTACATGAAAACAAAGGCTTGTCATTATCAGCGCAACCACTCTTATTACCCTTTTATCTGTATTTTTATAATAAGATACTTTACACGCTGTCATGCCGTTCTATTTTAATATAGCTTTGAGAAAAGGTCCAGTTTCAATGAGTTTCGTATTATGAAAAATTGCTCCTTGAATTAAGTTTACTAAACTTTTTGTTACAATCAAAACTTTCCTTTTCGTTACGAATAATGATTAATCTGCACTTTATTCCTGATTATAATCTTTCATCTATTTAGCTGTTTTATCTATTTTATCTATTTGTGTATTTATATTATGTTACTATTATTATTATTATTATTATTATTATATATCAATACATACATTATATGTATTATATTATATTTCTATCTATAAATATTGATTTTAGAATAATGAATATTTTACAAAGGAATCTGTCAAACATGGTTTTTGAAAAGTAACAGATTTTTTCAGACACCAGAAGATTATAACAATAAGATAATAGCGCTTCAAGCTTATTACTTACATCCTTCTTAATTGCAAGTTAGGAGGTAGAAGTTCTTAAGTAGGAAATGTGACGTAATCAATCATAATTGCAAAGTATATCACACTGAGGAAAAGGATCGAAGTTAATAATATTCTATCGTACAAGAAATCATATTTGCAATTTAATGTTACGAATGAAATGTAACGTGTTTATCAAAATATAAGGCGTGAAAAATTACATCGACATAATGCATAACATCTAAATCTACATTATTTTTACTGTACATAGTACCTGTAATATTTGTTCAATTTGTTTTGAGTAATTTGAGCTATTTAACATTTTCAACAGCATCTACGATTATATGCGTTAAACCCCGTTCTCTTGGTCTATGAACATGTATTCTATCACTCATAAGCATCCGAGAATTTTGATTGATATGTAGTAACAGCATGGAAGTTTTATCAAATTATACGTATTAATCACTAAAAGGAGCATTTACTACCTTGTGATAGACTCAGCACTTTTAAACTATCGAACTGTCTATATAATTTAACCCTGCAATGTTCTTCAATGAACTTTTATGTTCTAATCTTGTTCTTCTTCGATCAGTAAAGAGTTTTAAAATTTCGAAGAAAGCATTAACGTAAATTTCAAATAACAACTCGATAACTATTTTGCCATATTTTCCTCAATTTTAGTGAAATAAAATTCCTTAATAATCGAAACACGTAATTTAAAATAACGTTAGAGCAGAAATGAGCAAAAGTTTATCCTATAAGTGCAAGAGGACGTAATATTTACATAAAATATAATATATAAGTAATATAGTTATTTCTATTATTTGAAAATAAAAAATTACTTGTTGGTATTTGACCACCAATGCAGTTTCGCTTATCTTCTTGCAATTATTTATCTTTCTCTATTAAGTTCTCTATTCCAATTTCATCACTAGTTGCATTAGACTAAATTTATCTCTCAGAAAACCCACATTATTTATGCCATGACTTAATCCAATACATCGGAAGAAATTCCATTGACGTAAATATAGCCTATGAATCATTCTGTGTGTTATAGTCTTGATGCTTGTTTTGCATTATTTATTTACAGTTTTCATTAAAAAAAAAAGCAAAAATGTATCCAATTCACAAGCATGGCATAAAAAATAATCCACGACGGAGGGACAAACACTGCTTTACGAAATATTACCAGTCGATATTAATCAAAGCCTTCTTAATAAGTTGCCATAAATTGTCTCCGAGTATACTCATCCTTAAATAATGCAGGACTTTCTAATGCGTAGGCGGAGAAGGCAGTGGGTATATGACAAGCTTCGAGCACGTCTTTCACATCTATGATCGTCATGGAATTCTAAATGTTTCTTGTAATGAAAAAAACATTCGTTAGACGAGTTAAAATAACGCATATCCGAACGTTGGTATTCGACGTAGACGAATCGGTAGGTCGAATGAGTTTCGCGCGGTGTGCCGTTGCGGGCAGAGTTGAAGCTAACCGAGGAACGACAAGAGTAAACAAGAGCGTAAAAGAAAGAAAAAGGGATGAAAGAGAGAGAAAAAAATGGAAAAGAGAGGGATAGGTAGAAAGGCGGGAAGGAAAAGGCTGAACGCAACTCGCGTATTAATAACGCAAGTCGTGAGGGCGAGACGGAAAATCGGCAAAAAGAGAGGCCTTTTTAACCCCTGACAAACCGGGGAGTTTGCTGCATTATCCCTCGACCCTAAGCAAACTGCGTGAGTGCAGATTCATCGTTCTTCCTTCGTCTCCTCTTTCTTCCCCGTTCCCTTTTCTCATCGTGTGTGCGTACCATCGTTCATCTATGTGGCCGCATAAACGCTACGGCGCACGGTGTGATTCGTATTTACGTACTTTATGCCAGCCACTTCTGTAAACGTAGCTGCACACTCCCGATTTCCACAAATCTGCGATTCTCCGAGAAAAGTCAAAGACTAAATCACGCCCAGAATATAATGCAATACCGATCGGCGAATGCAATGGGCGCGCCATCGACTTTGCATAGCATTGCCTTTCTGTATATACCCAAGTCAAACATTTCTGCACGTATTAGTGACAAAATTAAACTTTATCTGGTCTTAACCGGTTCAAAGGATCGAGAGAAACGTTGTTTTCTTACCTTTACCTCACTTCGTCAACAGAATTCAAATAACAGTATTTTAAAAATTTCCTATTTGCCATAGAAGACATTCAATCCTTTCAGAATGAACATTTTGTTCGCTATTATTTTTCAATTTAAAATAGTCCAGTGCGTTTTTTTATTTGTTGATAGACTTTTTTCTCAATATTAAAAGGATATTTAGCTAATAACCGTAAAGCATTAAATAATGGAGATCCATCAATTATCTAATTTAATAGAAATAATAATCTTATAGATTGCTGGATGCTATATACTGATAAAAATAAAGATTGTTATTTAATCACAAGATTGGTATTTACCTGCAGACTTACTCAGAAAACAAAATTACCTATGACTCAATCACTTATATGAAAACGTACTTCGCGAAATCCTGATTAGGAAAAGGATACTCGAATAACTGCAAAATTTCAATCTGTTCCAGAAATATTCATATATAATTAAATAAAGTACGCTCATGCTGATTAAACAATTTTACTAAGCAACAAATGGCAATCATTTTAAAATACATTAATAGCGTTAAAAAAATAATGATATTTAATTTACAACGTTTATCATATCGTGCATTGCCGATACCATGTTATCAATTTTCTTGTGTCAGACAACTTACGATTAATTATACTCTATACTCAGACAATTTATGAGCATTCATATAACGAAACGGAAAATCCAATATGTCGCGTGTCATATAAATTTAATAAACCTCGGTGAAATCAGTTTTATTGGATTTTGATAGATGATTTGTAGAGTCTCGAATAAAAAAAAACGAAAGTGTATGTCAGAGGTTGATTCGTTGGCACGTGTGAGTGACACCGTACAATGGACGTAAATGCGTCTGCAAATATCCTCGTGATGCTCCGTGATACCGACGTACGTGTTGCATATGCAAAGTCACACCCATCCGAGCAAACGCGACGCTGTACACTGTACACATATATAAGTGGTTACCTATGGGGATTGTGGTATAAAATGACAGAAACAGGTAGGAAGACGGAAACACGGACAGAAACTGTCAGACGGAGGGGATATTTATCATTAGAATACGAACCGCGGAAGAATAAGTACTAATGGTCGTTTCAGAACACGCGCGGTTACTGAAATAGGTACGGTACTTGTACACAAATACTCGCGAATAGTATTATAAAGCAACCTATAAGAGCGAAAAAATTACTTGAAGATCATACAAAACTTGCTAAAGCATAACGTATCCCATTTTGTCGGGGCACTTATTACACGCTTTACACATTTTTCTTCTACGCACCGTTAGAAGGAAATTTAATTTCCATAAAACGACTGAATGGGAATGGAAAAATATGCCGCCTAAACCTGTAGATTTAGAATTAATTAAACGAAGGCAAAAACGAGAGACAGTCAGAGATGAAAACAGTGAAATACAACAAATATTAAAAGCAGCAAATGCTAATTCATAAGCTCTCATGGAAATAATAATGTGCATAAGTATAGGAAAATAGACATACACATCCCAGATATATTTCGCCTTATACGGTACTTATAACATAAAAACTAAGATAAATTCTTTTTCTGTAGTAGTAACACAACTAATTCTGTACTAATTCTATGTAGAGGTAACTGTCACATAATACGTAAAAATCTCCTTGTCATACAAAAGTTAACTCATGACCACGATTTTCGAGTCAATTCAAAAACGCACACACTTGCATGAAACGAATGGATCAAGCCTGCAACAGTAACAGAAGGCAAGCGCAACAGATCCATTACAAATATATACCGTCGTTGTTTATTTTGTATATTCAAGACAATCATTTTGCATCTTTAAAATTTACTGTCACATGCGTAGAATCTTTTTAAGCAATTTTACAATCGCGCTATACAAGGTCACGGTAACAATTTTCTGATCCTGTTGTACGAGTACCGCGTTCTACGGGTTCCTACTGTATATATATATATATACACGTGGCTCGAAAAATATCTATGCGCTTACATGCATGTCCAGTTACAACTGTAAAAACCTAGTCATAGAATATACATATGTATGCGTGTACACGCTACATACCAAAGAATGCTGCAGCTCGAACCAGTCGTAAGCGATGATGTAACAAGGGGAAACGAAGCAATTATGTCGCGTTGGTAACTCGCGTGAGATTCATCGTCACCAGGATTTTAAACAGTCCCGAATATAATTGCGTAGAAAGAGAAAAATTAACAGAAGGATAAAACTTTTTGCGTATCTACGTTAATTACGTCAGTGATTGACTACGTACCGATCACGCGCGATAATTAATTCCACTGTAGTAACTACACGGTGCTGCATCATCGATCGGTAATTAATCTTATAGGTTCTCGCATAATTAGTATCGCCGATCTCTGTCCCTTATTCTCACTTTCATGCTAAAGTTTAACGCCATTAAACAACATCGTCTATCGCATGGCGACCATTTTAAAATTAAATATCGATTTATAATATTTTATTTCACGTACCTGTTGTTTCAAATAGCATCGAGAGTTTTTTAGTGTTTGGTATAATGAATACGCATGATATTCGAATCATTTTCTTTCATTTTAAACTGAGTTGTTTCACGAGCAAAGTAGTAACAATATTATTAACGTAGTTTATGAAGAGATTTCTATTCAAAAGTCTGTCATCCCTCGTTGGTTTACTTAATTCTCTTTTAGCGATAGCAAGTAAAATCTCGAAACCAGTCTCAACCAGCCTCGAAAGAAAAGAACAAGGTTGGTGTGCACAGATTTCATAAAACTCAGTGGAACAATATTTTTTGGGAATAACAGCTGTAAAAAATATCGTAAGTATACACCATCACGGTAAAAGTGTATCGATTCCAGTACAGTATCTACTTGAATTTAATAAATTTACTATGGTGAAAGGGAAAATTACATTTACTTTAACCAAAGGAAATAATTATTTCACATATACGATCTAATATTTATTTAATTCAATATCTGGATTGTTATATACATAAATATACATTGTTTACTTCTTGACTAGATTTTATTTTTCTAGTCTTCTACTTATTAAAAAAGATAAATAAACGAATTCGAAGAAGGATAAATAAAAAGCGTTCTTCCACAGAATGATAAAAAAATTTCAGCCACACCGTTATAATGGCTAGTATCTTCGTTACTTTCTTTGGTAACAGAGTTGCAGCAAACAAAAAACGTAAATTGACTGCATTCACAGAAGAAGACGTCGCGTCAGTCCTACAGTATAACTATATACAAAATCGCTTTCCTACCTCGCAAAAAATGTTTATGAAGGTAGCGATATCCGCGATTACACTAAACGGTGCAATGTCCACATTTCATGCTCGTTCAAGTGTTAGAATTTTCTGTCATAAACGTTTATTAAGTCACCGCACAATTCCTGAATATCTTCGACGAAAGACACTTACGTACGTCGGAAAATTTTATGAACTCATTATAGCGACATTGCAAGTCACTTCTTCTCAATTCAAAAGAGCGAGCATTACGAACAAAAAATTGGGAATATGTTTTGCATAAATAACAATAGAGGTGGGATCAACATAAAATTGAAAAACGTGCTTGATGGAGGTACTTAATATTTACTGCGCATACGAATGCAATAGAATATTGAATATGCACATATATTAAACATTTGATATTCTGAGCTTTAGCAACGTCATTTATCATTTTTATGAATGGACGAAGCTATGCTGAACTACGCGAAAACTGCAAATATCGTTCGATTTTGTTAAATCGTAAAAATTATGAATTCGAAAAATACAATTGAGAACACAAATATTTTAACGCTTCGTACAGTTAAAATTTCATTTTCTGGTTGATTTCGGTCAGATATGGACAAAGAAAATTTATCATTTCTTTTAAAAGTCAAGGAACGTATCTCTCGATTGTGACAAGAAAGTAAAGGAATTTGGATACAATAACGCTTTCGAGTGAAACGTATCTTCTCGAATCGGTTATCTTGACACGAAAAGGTAGGAAAGCGTTCTTTTCTTCGGGAATTTCCTGAGAATCTGGTCGGAAAGAAAACAAAACAGCTTTGACAAATAGAAATTCTAGCCGAGAAATCTGTTGTTTGACAGAGAAGATTCGCGAGAAAAATCAAAAAAGTGATTCTGCTCGAAGAATTTCCAGAATATTTCGCCAACTAAACGGCCGGATTTCCTCTTGGCCAGATTGTACGTCCGAAAAAAATATAGACAGAAGAAAAGAAAGGAGGAAAGTCGGGAAAAAAGGAGCCCTCTTCTCTCGTCCAATACGGCAGAGAAGGAGAAAGAAACAAGAGAAACGCTGTCTCCCGCGGGAATGAATAATTCAGTACGGGCGCGCATAGTTGGACGCGCCCATGTACAGTCTCGTATATACATAAAGCAGAAGGTGTGCCAGGAATGAAATTGTCGTCGTGAACCACGGTCATTTCCACTAACAACATCCAATCTATACCTATCTGTGCGTACCACCGAATGTCACCAAGTCGAAGATGCTCTCTATCTTTACAAGTTACAGCTTATGCTTTTCATTTGCAAAACGAACTACTTCCGTCCTGCGTGTAAACTACGTGTCGTTTACGCCTTCTGTTCCGTCTCATCGATAAACAGCGGAGGAAATGTTACTTCCTTTAATCATCGTATACCGTTGGCAAAACAAAACCTTCCTGCCTACAGCTTGATCATGATCGAGTATCCATCTGTTGCAAGCATGAATCATCTTTGTATTAAGTTCAGAATTTATTTTAATTCGCTTGTATAATAAGGTCATTCGCATTTCTTTGAAGAAGCGTCCAATATCGTTACTCCTAAATAAGATCCATTTAATTGACTTCAACTTCCTCAAGTGGATTAACGATTAACTAAATTATTTAGCTTATGTTTGCAAAGTATTTCGTTCTTTTATCAAAACATGTTCCAGTAAGAATATTTCATCAAAAATTTCCAATACAATGAAGTAAGAATAACAAGGATAAATGTTTCAATGTTAATAGTATAGCAAATAATCTCAATTATGAGTAGTCAGAACGACAATGTAATAAATTTGCTGTGTCATAAAAGAAATGTATGATCTGATTTATGTATATATAATAATAAACAATTTTTTTACTAAACATTCATAATATTTATTTCATCATTGTCATTAGGTTATTAACTTACAAGCAACATCTATCCATGCTTCTTGTTATAAGCGACGTCTTTTTATTATTTCTTAAAATGTAACACTGCAAGACGAACGATCTTGTTACATGACATAATAGAACGAAAAATAGAACGTAAACGATAAATTGCGACTTTAATAAAAAGATTTACTTCTCAGTTTAAAAGCTATCTACAATATCAGCAAGCTAAAGATGTTTCCCTTTCCCACAAGCTTCTATAACTTTCATAAAGTTTTAATTTACCATTCTCTTAATATGATCTCAATTTTGTAGTAAAAAGTTATATGGCGACATTTTTATAGCAAAATTTCATTGAAGGAACTATTACTTTCTAAGAATATAGTAAAGTTTAATTGTCTATCTATAATACTGTCATTCACTAACATCTAATTCCGTTTAAACTGTATATATATATATATATCTATGTGTCTCAATTTAATGTTGTACACTATGTTTCTGATCGTATGAGAAAAATATTAACAGCAATTCTTTTCTATACATAACAACGAAAATATGTACTTTAAAAATAAAAAAGGACAATATAAAAAATAATATAAAAATATATAAAATATGACGTATATAATAAATGTTTGTTTATCATTAAACTTGAAAACTGAGAAAAAAATTTAACTGAGCAAAAAAGCAATAAAATGTTGTGAGAAGTTATTAATACGTAAATCAAAAAAGAAATTAAATTAAACAACGTATTTGAAACATACGTGCTTACATAATGTCTAATTTTATGCGATTATTAATAATGCCATGTAAATGATACGCGATAAAACAAGCATATTTCGCGATATGAATTTGAAATAAAGATTTGCTAAAGAAATAGAAGTTTCATCCCCACTATGAATTATTCTCCGACAAAGCGAACTATCAGTTTGATGTTACATAATACTATTTTCATATTACGTTTCGAATCCCTCTGAATGCAGACCTATAAACAGAATGAGCAGAGAAGAATACTCTCGAATTTCGTGAATGCAATTGATTATTTTCAAATTATCCTTCTGTTTTAAAAATACAATGTTTTCAGTTACAGGAATTTTCATAATACAAACAAGACCAAAGCAATTTTCTAGTATATCACGTAACATATTTTTAAGTTCAAAATTTATATAGTGCAAAATTAACATTATATAATATTTATAAAGATAGATACATTTAGCTCGAATAATTGATAAACATTTTGTCGGATAATATGTATGCAAGAATTATAGAGGAAGTTGTGATTATGATTGTTTCTCAAGAATATCCGCTAGAAATCTAGAATGATTAATTATGTTATTACAATTTATTACACATTCTTATATTTATATATTTTTGTCTTTTATTAATTGTAAAATGTTAGCATTTCTATTATTAAATAGAGAAAAATTAAGTTCTTAAATATCGCAATAAATAAATTTAACAACAGAAACCAACAAAAGGTATTAATAAATTTGCGAATTGCGGGAATTTTCATAAAAATCTTCTGGAATATTCCATGGAACTTTTATAGTCCCTTCTGAACTTAATCATTATTTAATAAACTAATTCTCTCTGGAACTAAAAATACATCGTCCGAAACTATCCCCGATGGAAAATTTACGGGAGAATATCTTGAATACTGCTATTCTCTACACGGCGGACGATGAAATTTGTATTATTCTCATGTGAACTCCAAAGTCGTGAGATTTACTTGTTCCCTTGATATCGGCGCTTAATGTTCTCAAGCAAAAAGATCAAAATGATAAAACGAATGCTTAATAGGGCACCAATCAAACGCGTATAATACCAATTAACGCTTCAGTGTTCGTTAGTCATTAGAGATTAATGAGCTCACTATCGAGTGAGTGGCATTTAGAATATAAAACTACCATCTGTCCGACTATCCCAACTAATTATGGTGCAAATATAATAGGGTACTATATAGTTTGATCATTTATGAAATACCTACCAAGTAATATGTTTTTTTCTGTTGTTCCTATTTCGATCAATTACATACTTGATACGGATAAATTATTTTATTACGAACTTCGTAATTTTTACATTTAATTTGATATTTTTGCATTTTTCGTGAGTTTATTCTTCAAACTTATGCGTTTAGAAGCTTATTAGATTTTCTACTAAAAATCTAATTTACGCATGACGTATTTTTACTGCGGAGAAGCAGTTTCCTACGCCCAAATACTTATTCTGAAATGATATTTTTATTTATGTATAATTAGAAAATTTATCATGAATCATTATAATATAAAGCTTAATATATTCATAATAAACGTTCAATTAATTAAAGCCTTGATCTTAATACTTACTTGATGGCTGTTTGAATATACAAAGTAGATACTTTTTAAGTTTCTGCCCAATATAGATAAAAAACTCATTAAAAAACAATTTCAACTTCTTTTTCGATAAGCACGAACTTACATCATAACGAACATAACTATGATATCCTTGAAAATTATAAAAATTGGAAAAAGTATAAAGGAGCCATAGATTGAAAAAGCTTGATGCACATTTACGAAAACTTCAAAGTTAAAAAGTCATTAGGATATTATAATGTTAGTCTATAGAGAATCCATATTTAATATTAGAATAGTGTTCTCATAAACTTGATATATATATATAATAGAATTATATACCTTTTCCTTTTCTTTACATCTATCCACTATTTTAATGACATCATATCGTTAATATTCATATTAGTATTATATTTATCGTAATTCGTTTGTATGCGTACTATAAATGATTTTGCAACACATTTTTAAATTTTAGCTATACTTTTGAAAGTTTCGTTCAATGCAACTCAAATTTTTGCAATAGAATTTATGTTAGAAAACTAACTAATACGTAATTATTATATTTTACTATGTTTGGCAAATAGTTTTAACAAATTTCCTCTATACAAGGAAACAATTAATTCGTCAGATTCAATATATATATATATATATATATATATAATGATCATTGTACTTATATATTGTATATATATAATGATACTTGATAATTTAGATTATTTATTTTATTTATTTTACATGAAACCAACAGTTGTCCTAATACTTATAAACGGTAGTATACATGTATAATGAACAAAAAGGAGATACATATAAAAAAAGCTCCGTTTATTCGAATTTCTTCCACTAATCTAATTAATTCTATCTGACGCCGGATGAAAATTTGTATTGCGTTTATTGTCCTTTGTTTTGAAAGAGACAAACGTGTCGTATACTCGTTTCGAAAGGAGGTGAAGGTCGATAACGTGAAATTAGTGGCTACACAAACGATCACACGATCCATCGTAAACATGGTTACATTGTATTAGAACATCAAGCTGTTTTCATGTCAGTGAATGAAACGTTCAATACCAGATTGCACGTATTCAGTTGCTTTTTAAGCTAATTCGAGCGTATTATCTTTCGATCCGACTACGATAACCTTTCGCGAAGCTCTCAACGTTCATTTGAATTCCACGATAAGATCGATAATTACATCGATGCTATACATCATCGTGTCACTAAAGAAAAGAAAGGCGTCGAAGGAAAGAAATAATTGGGTCGCTAGAACAATTTTTTGTTTATAGAAACATGTAATTTTGACGAAAGCAAAAATAATAATGTAGCAACTAGCAATTTTCTTTTAATGTTTGCAATTTATCAATTATATTGGTCAATAAATTGTATTCTTCGTAATATTGCACTTTTTCCATATATTAATATATATTATGACATGAATGGCAAAAAGGATGGCAATAAATTACAAAAATATAGCACACAGTTAATTTCATTGAAATATGATGGGTCAAAGTATCGATATGTCAAAATGCAACGCTATTGCTCTTTAAGATTATTTATTTACAGTTATTATAACAATAAAATTAACAAAATAAATTATTTGAAATTAGTTTAATTTTCAAAGAATATAAAATAATATATTTAGCTAAAACGATGAAGTTTCCTCAAGAAGAAAATCCTATATTTATGTAATATACGTTAAATTAATTACTTGCAGTGCGTTTTAGGAATATGACAATCCAACAATAGTTTATTAAAATTACTAAGGAAAGTGTATTATAAAATTTTGTCGGCAAAAATAACCTCCTTTTATTATAAAATTCCTGAAACCGATATTCTGATCTAACTTTGATTTTCATAATTAGAATCACCATATAAATTAAAATTAATTATTTAGACAAATGACACATCCCGGCTGTTAAATGCTATAAGTTACTATAAATGATTATACAATATTAGTGAATATAGAATTTAATTCACCGGTATTAATTTTTGTCCATTCACATTAACTTTTCGAAAAAATCCAAATATTCGAAGAATACGACCATTCGCTTGATGTAAAGAGGAATTTATATTTATGTTTCATTAATTTTAAGCCTGTGACCCATGAGGAACATTGAGCTGAGGCAACATATGAGAGAACTGACTTGCAAGGATGCAACGTCAACATTCCATTTCAAATAAAGAAACTTTCAATTACGCGAAGGTTGACAATTCTTTATGGACTAAGAAAGGAATGTATCGAGTGCTTGAAAATTTACGATTAATTTATTGTATAATTGTTTTTATATTATTATCAACTAATCGTTAATTATTAATTGATAAATGCCAAATTTTAGTATGTCAAATACCATTATGTATGTAATTTAGAGAAAATATATTTTTTGTATTGTGAAATGATGTACTGTATTGCATTACACAATTAATAAAACGAATCTGTCTTAACGAGTGATGATTGTATGTCGCATACTAATTCTTAATATCATCAGTGTGTATTAGTGTGTAATAATATTTGTTTTGTGAAATTCATTTTTATTTGATAACAAACGTTGGTATATTGCAAAATTCTATACTTTGTTCCAATTTTAATTTATTTTTCACATTACATAGGGCCATGTGATATCAGAAACTAGATTCATATTGACTCTGCCAACATTTTCCAAATGACAGTATAAACAGCAATCCAGACTATAGTAAACGTCTTTCAATTAATAATATAGTCTGTAGTAACGTCTTTTCTTTTCATCACTAATAATTCAAGCGATTTTCAAATCTACTGTTTTTCAATTCTTCTTCATGTATTACTTCATATGCCTTCAGATATCTTCTTCTCAAATTTTCAAATGCTTTATTCATGAAAAGTGTAAAATGCGCGAAAACTAACAAAATATAAATTTATTGAATACTAAAAGCATAATAGGATGGAAAAAATTGAAAAATGTAATGAAATTTAAAAAGGTGAATATCTTTAATTAACCGACTATCAAGTATATACCTATGGTGTGCGTGAAAATGTGTTTATTTCTATTCCAAGCACCAATAGGCAATTTTTTCCACTGACAAAATTCGTATATGCGTGTATGCGTCACATCAGGGAGGATATTGACGCTGCATATGGGTTAAAGGGTAATTTAGCGTATCGATTTTCTGGCCGCTCAGTGGACTGCACACATGCTAGGCGAAAGCTCGATTCCGGTCTAGGATGGATCGATTTTTCGTCGTTTCGTTAGTCAGTAAGCAGACGGTGTATGGCAGCTGCAATACCCTTTGCACCTGGCTATCTATATGGCGACCGAGCAAACGTGTCGTTACGATGATGGCGACTCACTAAATCTCTCTCTCTCTCTCTCTCTCTCTCCTTCTCTCTCTTCTGAAGCAGCCATAGCCTGCGTATACGCGAATCTCCACCTTGGCTCCGGACCTTATACGTCAAAATAGGGAAAAAAGAAGAGAGAAGGAGCCGTACGAACAGCTGTGCGGCCCCTTTTGCGAAGCGCCTTTTAAAACGAAACTGAGCTACTCGTACGACCGACTGGCTTTTACGGTTCAACTACACACACTTCTTCCATGCTCGTATTTTGCTTCGAAGAATGCAGCGGTTAATATGTTGATTACAAATGAGAGCTTTACCCTCCCTTAACGTAATCGATTATTTCCATGCATCGATTATTTAAACTTTTTCTTAAATGTTTGAAGTGGAATGCGAAGCCATGAAATTTCTGCACAGCTTGAAATAATGAGCAAGAATATAGTAAATCTTGTTTTTTTTTATTTTGTTCTTTGGTTTACTTTCGACCTACTAACCGCGTTTCTGTATTTTTAATAAAATAAGTTCAAGAAAAATATAAAGGAACGGCTCTGAATACGTGGGATTTCTCGTTTTCTTTTTCTTTGGGGCGTTTCTCTTGAAACGTTACAAATCTTTTTATTTGTTTGAAACGAAATGTGACTGAAGGACAAAAACTCAAGAGTCATATCAAGATTAATTCTTTTCCATTATTTTTTGTAAAATAACATTCCTAATTAAACTTTTTAGTTTAGTCAAATGAATAAATTTCTGCATCTTTGAAAAGATTTCCGTATGACAAATTCAAATTAAGGAACTGTAAAGGAAACTTAGGAGAATATATAAGTATGTACATACTTTGCTATTCCAACATCGCTGGAGTTAATTTTGCGTAACTCTATTTCCTCATTTAAATGTAAATGATTACCAACGAATAAAGTTGCATCATTTACTTAAAAACGACCAAAGAAGAGAACTGCATATAGATAATTTAATATAGGAATACCCACTCGTTACATTTATTCGAAAAATTTAATTTATTTCATATTTTGCATAACAAGGTACGTACGATGTCAGTGAAATAATCATAATAAACTAATTAGAAAATAGATACAAGCAGATGAAAGCAATCAATTTACACTAAATATCAACAAGAATTTTAACACTTATAACTGATAGTGTATACATATGGAGATTGAAAGAAAATGTTCATACAAAATTTCAAAACATGAAGTTCAAATGTAATCGTTTTAATTTTAAGTATAAAAGCTTTTAAACCATTCTGTATGTTCAGTGTCGTTTTTCTAAAAGAATCTTTATGTAGACTAAAACAGTGGTGACGGAGAGAATATAAAAAAGGCTCAGCGCTGCTTTTTTAAAATGCATTCGATCTATATAGTATGTATACCCGCATTTGCAGTCACGGAAAGTATTCTCTTCTAAAGTTCCGTTTATCTTACAATACTTCCGGGAACAATATTTTTATGCATTACACACGGTTGTAAATTTTGAAATTCTTCGAGGAAAACTTAAACATTACATCTGTATCATGATGGGTCTTCGTATTTTCCAGTTTAACGTTAAAATTATGTATACAGTTCCATCTTTTTCAGTACATTATTTATTTATGAATGTGAACACATAGCTATTAAAAACACTGTACCTATATGTTCACAAAATGAAAACTTTTATTTCATTTGTTGAATGATCGATCATAAAAGAATGATCGATTCTAAAAATTTCTGATTTTATCTAAATTGTCTTTATTTTCATTAAAAATATACGTTATATTTTTATTGTGTTAAATTTATGTTCTAACTTGAAACATTTTTAATTATACAATCTTCAATTAACTTTTCATTAATCCGCTATAACACTATGCGACTTGACAGTTATACGCCTATATACCTATATTTCCGAAATTTTATTTTATTTACTCAAGATTATGGTTTCAAAATTATTAACAGCTGGATTTCAGGAAAACCAAGAAACTTATAATGATTTATGATCTCTTTTATCGTAAACGGACAAGAAGTTACGGAGACTTCTAGATGTATATACATCAGAAAAATTCTTTAAAATATTCTTGAATAAACTTAGTTTTACTGGACAAATTCTAAATGAATTATTTGTAAATGGTATAAGTGTTATATGTATATATATTTATTTCTTTTAAATCACATAGAATGACACTGAGCTCGATGTTTTCCATCGATTTCAAATCCATTTCAACTCCATTTCAAATATGGTACAAGTCCGCCGGGAGTAGGTACTGTCATACTTATTTCGTGATCGGTAAATCGATAAGTCACGTGTATCGATACAACGAAGGCCGTAATAACACAGTAACCGTTTCGAAATATTCAGCGTACAAATTTATGTCAAGAAAATTGGTACACGCAGCTCATGGTGTTTTTACTAGATGAAATTATATGTAATTGTGATAAACCGTTAGTTACACGTAACTGAGATTAAAACAATTTATTTCGTATGTTTTACACAGGATGTCTCTATTATATCGAGACTAAATTCGCACGTAAAAACAGATATTTGTAGAAAAACGGTAGCAATTTTTTTCACGATATTTCTCTCCGAACTTCGTATGAAGAGCAGCGTTACGTACTATTGTAATAAACCGTTAGCTGCTTGTAATCGCTTGTAGAATATATTTTACGCTTGCAAAATATTATTCCTACCATAGGCAGTCAGTATAACGAAAAGAATTCGAGGAAACGAATTAAAAAATTTTCTACAGCATTTACTTTTTCAACGATGCCCAACTTTTAGATGATTATTAATGTAGAAATACGAACTTCTACTGACTCAGATATATACGTATAAGATGTTCCCTAAAAAATTTAAGCATGAAATAGTGGGCTAAAAAACATGGTAATTTACGTCGGTCTTCGTACTACTTTTCATAAAATTAACTGTAAGATATTCATATGTTTGCAGCACGAAACGTAGATCAGTAGAGAGTGTTAAAACGTAAATTGATTATGAAACTAAATGGATATACGCTAACAAATTCAAAAAACATTAACTCAAATTCCTTTGAGTTAACCTTTGCTTGATACTTGATAGTATTACATATTCGCGGATTGTTTACAACTTTTTAATGAAGCTTTAAATAACCTATGTTTATATAACACATTTCTTTGACTCATATTCAAAGAACACATCAATAAAATTCAGCTAGGAAAAACTAAAACATAAAAACTCATTTAAGCGAGCAGAAAATGATATAGAACCTTATCATTCTCAATATTTTTAAAAATCTGCACGTTTTAAAATACGAACGAGGATTTCTCAACGCTGGATTTCGTATCATTCGGGATAATAACGTCCCCCTATAACGAAATATTGAAAATTATACGATTCTCGAACGTGTAATTCTTAATTCAGAGAATACGATAATAAAACTCAATGTGGAAAAAAAGACGCATGTAAAACCGGAGTATATACGACTCCTTTTAAAGCTAGTCCTCGCTTTCATGGCTGCAACAAACGTTCTCTTCGTTGGCCACGTTTCTGCCTGCCGATACAACGCGGAATTTTATCTTTTATAACTCTAACATTATTCACCAGCGCCTTACAATATTTTCTCTTAATATTTATCACGTCCAAAAAGTGGAAAGAAAATACGGAAAAATATGGAAGCCAACGTTTTGCTACGGGGACTTGCAAATGGAATATTTGATATCGTATGAGAATATAAGAAGTTACAAAAACTACGGAATAATCTTATTTGCTCGCTGTATCATGATTACCTTGGTACAAGGTTCCACAATTAAACTACAACTTTTTATGAGAATATAAGTAAAAAATTATACTGGATACGTTTGAAACATTTTTCTAAAGGAATATTACGACATAATGGATAGATGATAGAGTTTCTACTTGTTAATCAAATAGTTCTGTTTCTGTGTGCATTCTGTATGATATCTGAGGCATTGATAAAGATATTTCTAAATATGAATATCTTATAAGTACGATTTTACTTTAGAAGTAACCGCAACAAATCTATTGCTATAACAGGTTTTTCTTGCTTTCTTATCTTAATTCTAGCTCAAAAAAGCAAAAACTATTCACAAATTATTTATGTTTTGCATCTCCAATTCTTCCCATTTAGATAAGAAATATAAGCTTCGGCAAAACGTACTTTTCTCCCTCTTAATTGGAAAAATAATATTCAAATAATACATAATATCCTAATTTCCAAATATTTATAATAAGATTTTATAATATATTTCATTGTTATGAAGTATATATTTTTAGCTAAATACTCGAACTTCAATGGAGAAATTAATGAGATATACGAATTAAACAATACATATAAACATTGAATTAATTAATCCCGTTATTTGAGTCAGCTTAACGAATTCAAAGAAAATGATTAACAATGAGGAGAAAATATAAAAGATCACTTTCAATACTATAATCTTCAAATTAATTATTATCAAAATATATATTTACATATATCATTTACACCAACTACCGAAAATATGTATATATACCACTATTTTACAATGAAACAATTTTTTATCAAGCTCTATACATTTCATCTTCGTAGTATTAAGTTATTTTAGTTATATGAAAGTACTACAAAACAATACGAAATTTGATATTTATACCTAATTAATTAGTAGTATGTATTATAATACACTGGTGTGCAAATATTTTTTGGAAACATTGTTTTTTCCTTCTATTATAACGAATAAATCAATAAATTTGTATTCTATTATATATATATTGTAACTCCGACATTGTTTCCTTTTATATATTAATCGTATATTAATTTCACAAAACTAAATATAAACAATTAGTTTAAATACTACACTCAAGTTTTCGAATGTTCTTGAAGTATTAATAAAGTATAATAAGAAGTATAAGTATTTCATACAAATATTTGATGATATTTCATTACAACAAATATAAAAAATCTTTTAATTTTAATTTCATGTGTATTGTATAGCTAGTAACAACATATTCCCACTTCTTCTGAGTGTTCGTTTTACTTATAACTTTTTATTTATATATTTATTTGGAATATGAACGTGCGTCGTAATAGGCATAAAATGTAAACAAAATCACATCAAAGGAAGAAGACAAAGCAAATACGATACACAAAATATAATACAAATAATATTCAAACATATCATATAAACGTTAATCAAATAATATATGTACGATTTGTAATTAGTTCTTTGTATTTCTACAAAATAATAGCTTTACAGGCAAGTTTAGTTAATTATCTCCATGACAGTCAACATATTCATACACATGTACACATATTATTGAACAACGCATTTCTTTTATATCAACTGTAAACAATGATGTTTTTGAAACAACTACAACCATCAAGCAACCATTTCCATAATGAAACCAGTTGTTTTGCAATATAAATTATGACGATAATTTTTTAATAGGCTGTTGAGAAACGGCAAAGTATGAATAACAGTTTCACAGGCGACGTCCGGGCCTTAATCTTTTACCACGCGCATGCAAATGAAGAAATTTCAACGGGCGAATCCAGTCGTAGCTATTTATGAGTCACAACTGTTTTTTCGCGAGGCATTGAAGGCTACTCCGGGGTTACGAGAGATGAAAGCAACCCGCGGTTTTCAAAAGGAAATTTGAAAGTGAATGGAACGTCGATACAAAATGCAGCTACGTGGGGCGTTGAGAGTGCACGCGAGAAAATGGAGGATTTCATAGAAAATCGAATGAGCCGAGGTTCGAGTGGAGCGTGTTTTACCTGCAAATTGTACCCATCGTTTTCGCAACGGAATAAACTATTGGATTAACAGTTTAATCATTCGAGAACACGTTTGTGTATCTTTCGAAAGATTTAAGTGGACGCGAATGTCATTAACACTGCCACGCGAGTTGGAACGAGGCAACTGGGGGGATATAAAAATAGAAATTTCTTTATGTAGGAGATTAGTCGTAAAGTGCTAACGAGCGACATAACAGAAGATCGTTCTTACTAGTTAACTAAAAAGGAAACCAGAAAATGCTGGCAACACTTAAGACGTATGTATTCGCATACGAGATGCGACAAGACAAAGGTAGGCACGATTTAAATCACTAACGCGTACAGGCTGCGAGGGAAGATTGTTAGTTAAATTACAGCCAGTCTATTACGTAAATTACTATCGATCTCAATGTCATACTAATGCGAAGTGGGTAGACCAATGAATCATATCGAGAGAATCGACTATTTCGAAGGCATGACGAGTTCTTTGTCACGAACCTTCCAGCGTTGAAAGCTTGCTCATTTATTATGCAAAATTCAAGAATTTATCTTAGGTCATGTTCTAGTTTCCCTAAGAAAGAAACCTGCATACTTCATCGATCACGTGCCAGAAAGTGTTTAAATAATTCATGAATTAAAAAGTCTTAGCGTTATGAATAATAATTCACTTCTATACTTATTAATCGTTCAATTAAAATAAAACGTGGCTAAAGCACGAGAGAAAATTTGATAAAATGGACAAATTTCACGGTACTCGAATTTCACGTTAATATGTATATTATTCTCGATGATATTAGGATAAAGATATATCAAGCTTAAACCGTCGATAAAGTGATTATCAATGTGCTACAATGTGTTACCTGCAACACATAGTAAACGTTCTCTATCAGTAAGAGACGACATTGTCGAACGAAACGACGTGCCAAGATCTTACGTTCGAATCGTATTCAGTTATTAAGCGCTGAACGAGAGATCCTTGCCAATGAAACTAATCTCAATTTCGTTCTTGTCAGGACAGAAATACAATCTGCTGATGAACATGTGTCGTTCTACTGTCAGACGTGTCATGCCGCCGGGTTCATGTTTAATATAATACATTGAATAAGGAAGATCAAAAATCATTCATTAAGAAAAATCAAATTTAAAATGTTCGAGCAATAACATTCGTGAAAAATTGATTTTAATTATGTTCGATACATGCGTAGTTTATCGAGAATTTTTTCTTCACAAACAATTTCTCAATAATTCTTGCGTTACGGCAACGTCATTCTCAGTTTGCATAAATTGCAAACACAATCGAATGCAACAAAACAGTGTCTTAAGAGAACCGAGAAATGGAATGTGTATAGCAAAAAACGACTAAATGAATTTTAGTTGTTTTAGATAAACCTCACTGGTTTTTATGGCAAACCATTTTGCATCGAAATATGTATATTCGATGTTATTTGTCGACTCTGTTGATTCTCTTTTGGCTTTTCGTGAAGTTCCAAAATTTGTAGTAAAATATATTATTTTAGATAGACGTTTTTCTCTCAGTATTAGATAAGTATTTAAAGGAATTTATTTAAAAAAATTTTTAATTTTATAGGCAATCCAAAAAATAAAATAAAGTTTTGATTAGGAAGAAAATGGAAAATTTTTTTATTTATCCCAAAACATGAATAAAGTCATACAACCAGTTGCTATTACAAAGTTTATAATAGCATTATGTGTTATATAAAGAAATCATGCCAATTTCTTGTTGCAAAGAAAAGGAAATAAAAAGAAAACGAGAAATATTATATGCTGTATATTTACTTGTTCATTTTCAGAATTAGGAGATAATAAAGAATGATGTATCCTGATGTTTGCCGATAAATTACGAAAAGCAATTAGATTACCTATTCAAACAATGTTATCGCCCGATAAAGAATACATCTAAAAAGTCTTAACATGTCATATAAAATGTTCCAACCTCTTTTGGAATAAATTATATCCATTGACGGGTGTTTTAAAAAACAATAATAATGAAAATAAATGTTTCTTTTTATAACACAAAAGCCTGCAATAATAGGTCATTTAAAGCAAATGAAGTATATCAACATTGTGAAGAAAATATGTTTCAATCTTTCGGTATTAGTACACACGTGTATAGGTATGTATATGTAGAACTGGAATCCTTGAAGATGTAAATTCCTTTTTAATATTCAATATTATGTTCAGTATATTAATATAAATTATTTAAATCTTCAATATAAATACTAAATTCCGTTTAATAGTCAAATCAAATATTTCTTTTTTGAAAGGTAGTATAATTTCAAAAAGAAAATCTAAATATTGTATAATTTTTACTTTGCAACGTGTTTCCATTCTGCGCTACAAATATATCTTTGGTTCTTCTGGTCGCACAGATTTATCTCTCGAAATGTATGCGTACAATCAACATTTTACTTTCTCCTATGTAAATTTGTCAAAAAGATATTAGTACAACGAATTCATAACACTGGCCCCGAAACATTTGGCTTTAATCAAATTGCATTGGCACGTTACACAATTTCGAATTTACACAATACTAAATTGCGTTACTCGCATGCACTTAAACAAGCAGAGCCAAACAAATACTCCTAGTTACAAGATGGTAGGAACAAATGCAGAGAGCTATGCATATTTTACAATCGGAATTTGCCAATTACCCGAGCAAACCTAAGCAACTCAGCAATGCGTACATGGTTAAAGGGTAGATGGCAGGTAGAAGAATTCCTGTAGTCGACCCTATGCATAATAGGACTATCGGTGAGATCAAACACAACAAAACAACCAGCACGTACCGTGCACGTCATTAATAAGTCTCTGTTTCGTGATCTTTAAACAAACTTTAATTCGCTTTAGACGACGACAAGTGTAATTCTTGCCAATCAGGGCCAGTTCGTCTTCGGCAAGAATTAAAGTGCCTGTCGTCGAGAGCACGTGCTGGCAAGTCGTTAAAAGCGAGCCTTTAACTCGTCGGGCAGTCGCGCCGAGGCCCGTCGAGTAATTACGCGAACGTATAGGTTTCCACGTGTAGGCGCACAAAGCGTAGAAACTCACATACACGGGTATTAAGGCTGATTCAGACAGTTGTTTAGTTAAGTAACAGGTAAAGCCGAATTTACACTGTTCACTTTAATTCCATTCACTAAACGAGGATGAAAGCGACGTTTTTCGATGAATCAACAGCGTAAATTCGGCTTAATTTGCTATTTGACTAAACTAATAGCCGTGTCTGAACCAGTCTTTACTGTCAAGACGTATCTTGAACGGCATCTAAATTGTTCGCAACAGAAGCAGCAGCATGATCCTACAAGTTGTGAACAGTTTATGAGTAAAATATAAGTGGTTATAGAATTATTACAATATATGTCCATATATAAAATTATTGTAACTTTCAATTGATATCATTTAGTCATCAATGACTACAGTAGTTTGGATTAGGTTACTGAACATTTTTCAAATATATATTCAATATATATTCAATATATATTCAATTAATTAATTATTTATTTAATGAATATATTTTGAATATTTATCATATATATCTTTATCAAATAAGGTACAAAATATAAATTGAAATTAGAAATAAGTGAATTGAGATATAATATATGTACATATCTAATATATAATATTCGTTCGATATTCACGAGTGGTTGTTGTTAAACAAATTAAATTTTGAAATTTAATCTTTCAAATGAAATTCCATTCTTGAGTTTCTTTCCTTTAGATTTTTACTTGAAAATTTGATTGTACAGCGAAGTAAAGATATTAGTAAGTATTCTAGAATTTCTTCAGGACTTAAAAAATGTAGGACAGTAAAAGAATAGACTTGTACAGAACCGACTCAGTTTATCTGCGAAGCGTGAAAAATAAATTTGCTCTACAGAGAGTCAAAGGAGTGTATAAACAAAAATTCTTGCCCGTATCAGCTATATACACAATAATATAAAGATATAGCGTCGGATGAAAAAGAGAACATCCTAACAGAAGAAATATACCGACAGAGAAAACTCTTCAAACGAAGAAGTATATATTTCTGATAGAAACTAACACAGCAATGTTCATTTTATAACCAACCACCAATCACAGATCGAATACAAATTACAAATTGACAAGAAAAACGGTCAAACGTGCTAATAACGTGTTGCATCGTATGTTACACACGTTCTAATAATGATCTCGCGAACTCTTGAGCGAATATGTAGTCGTTGGCAAGTTTATAAGCTGTTCACGAAAGTGACCATATTGCTGGCAAACAAACTTCAGAATCTGTTTGCGGGCTGATTGCAAACTTCAGTATGAACTACAGATGCTACTAACAATTATCGATACATTATCGATAACTTCTACATACATATTAAGATATCGATAATATCGTTAATTATATTGACTAAAGTAAAATGTAACATATAGATAATATATTTATTACTCCCTTATCTCTTTCTGTCTTATTCGAACTGATTGTTAGTATACCGTAACTGTTGCCTTATTCTCGCATTAAGACGAATTTGTCCTATTTTTAAGAAATAATTTGTTAATTGAAATAGCTATATCTACTAGCAGTAAACATAAATATTTAAAAGACAATCATAAGTAAACTACGAATATTTATGTTCATTCAGACTTTTGTGAATATACCACCAATTAAATAAATGGAATCCAGGTAGAAAATTATTTTATGTATTAAACATTATTATAAGTACTCTACTTTGAGTACTTTTGCATATGATATGCATCCTATGCATTTTTGTATCTTCAAATTTCCCACAAATGGATAAAAATTTGCAATCTAAAAATAAACTTGAGAAATTTTTAACTTCTTTCGTATTTCATTGTGTCATTTGATTATATACATTTGGATAATCATATCATATAGATCATATAGATCATATTGTCTTGACAATACAAGTTTTCAAACAGGGACACGCCTCGTTTGAAATTACTACGCGTGCACGTAGTCAGTTATCGATATCGTTAGGATATTATCAATATATCGAGTTATCTTAATACGTCGAGATAACTTTTCGATATTATCGATATTTATCGATAAGGTTATAATAGCATCTCTAGCGCGAACGCAACATTGCGCACACATAACCAATCAGTCGGCCGGTCATGGGAAAATAGGACTTTTTAAAGCGTCTCGTAGCGCAGAACGATGGAGTAACGGGTTGTTAGAGGAAAATTACCGCGAAGCTGATCTTTGTGGTTACAGTTACCGGGCTCGTTTCTCGCTGCTGCTCCTTTTCTTTCCTTTCCATCTCCCTCCACCTTGGAACCTTTCTTTTGTCTGGACGCCGCCGTTACAGCGTTGCAGCTAAAGTTTTCTGCTACTTTTCCTTCCGACTGGTTCAAAGCTCGTCAAGCTTGCGCGCAAAAAGCGTAACAACGGTGTTATATACGTTTTCTCTGTGGCGCGGTGTGGACATGCCAGGGCATTGCTCAACGTATGAAAACGAAATACGCGGAAGCGTACTTGGCATGCGCGACCAGAAGGAATTAAGATCGCGAACGGATCATCCGGGAATGTGCGAACCACGCATCGAGCTGCTACGCGTACCTACCGCTTCGGCCATCATTGCGTTTACCGGTTCGATCAACGATTCTCTATATCACGAGACAATGACAACCGGTTGGTGTAATTACTGCTTGGTGGATTCAAATATACATATCGCAAATATATTCGAACATTCGGTCGATTAGATTCGAATTCTTTATGAAAGTTTTAGGAAGTAGCTTCAACAAGTGTGCTATCAAGTATGCTCGAATCTAAGCGCAACAGATCCAAGACTCTACGAATACTTTGCCAAATAAAAAATACATTCCCAAATAGAATTGGACGCTGCTCGAATTTACACAATATTTCACAAATTTATCGTTCTTAAACAGACACAATTGCAGACGTTCAAATAAATTTGTAGGTATCTCGTTTATCGTCTATATATCTATGGAATTTTATAAATGATTATGCCTTTCTAACTATTGCAATTCGATTGTTACTTGCAAGAGATTCAATTCTTTCGAATATCGAAATAGATAGTTACAAGTAGATTTTCGAAAGTTGCTAGTGTTCGCGAAACTAACCATTAAACTAACGAACCATTATATCCTACAAGTAATATTCGCTCTATGAGGCGAAAGTTGGATATTGGATTTGATTCGAATTTATAAGTTACATATTGAACTTGATCCTATCACTAGTAATTACTTCAAAGCATCCGTGGAAGCACGTCTGTCGTGGAATTTCCTCGTTATTTGTGAAACGCGACGAGTTATTTCGGTCAGATCGTTTAGATTTCGTGGATAGGTTTATACCCAACTGCTACGCTTGTACCTCTGCCAAACGGCCGAAAGTTTGGGTGAGTTTAATTTTGCCAGATGCTTATTTCGTGTCTTTGTTAGAATTCTCGAAATTCCAATTCTATATTGTTTACGAAAACTAACCGGGTAAACAATATGTTATCCAATGGTTAAAGAAAATATATCGTAATTGTAATCGTATTGCATTCGCAACTATAATTTACTTTGCAATTTATAATGTATGATGTACTGCAAAGTAATCTCTTTATGGAGGTTTAAATCATTATAATAAAGGAAAGAATAATTGCTAAATCATAGGAAATTATTGTGAAAATTGTAAATAGGAATTATTCGATAATTTGTTAAATAGAAAATTATAAAATGCTTAACAAGTATATTTTATCTGACTTTTGAATCGATTGTACGCATAAATCCAATTCGATAATAATCTAAAATGAGAGATTTGCAACTTCCTATCTTCTTTTTCTAACACCTTAATGTAAGTAGCTTGTTGAACAAAAGCTAAATTAAAATAGATAATCAAATAGAAAGGTACTAGAAAGTACCATTTCACAATGATAGATCTTACAAAAGATCTTCTCATGGAACATATGTTCCATTCATAAAACGAAAGGATGCCAGTAAGCCGTATAATATTTTCCTTTCATAGATCGACATCTGTCGACAATAAAAACTCGGCCCCATCAGATCTGATCAAACTGATAACCAATCCCTTGATTCTAAAGAAAATCTATTTTATTTCTAAACCTCCGGGATAACGGGATAATGGGAAGAGAAAAATAGAAAAAGTACAGAAGTTCGTAAATTAGTTCCGGTCCGTTCGATCGGATCTAAGTTCGATACTTAGAAAAAATTCTCGCGAAATAACAAAACGACTAATGAAATAGTCGAGTGACCGCAGTGAATTTCCGTGAGCGCGGGAAAAACTCACCTGTGATATAAGTTTCGGCAGTGTGTGTGTATGCGCGTGCGCATGATTATTGTGTCCTGTCGAAGATCGTTCGCTGTTGGGCCGTTGTTGCTGCTGTTGGCCGGCATCCGATCTAAGATCGTGCCTCCATCTCAATACACCCATCATAACCGCCTACTGTATCCTCTATTACGTTTCAAGACTCTACCAAACGCGTATCGTATCAACGTCCGCACTAGGGGAACCAGTTCGATCTCGACGCTCCGACCTAACCTAACGCGAGTGTCCTGTTGCACCCTTTACGAGACTATGCTGATCTTCGAAACGCCAGACACCTTGACGTCGACGTACTGTAGCAGAAATACGACTCTGTAGAAGTTGACGTACGCTGCACCAAAATTCGAATGGGACATACGTGATACGTTTTGCACACTCGCTTTTTTTTTTTTTCTTTAATTGAGAAACGCGCGGGAAAGATTTTCCGAAATATGCGTAGGTAAATTCTTCTGTCACGTATTCACCGATAAAAATCAGGATTTCAACAACACCAGACTACACTCTATCTTTTAATAACTTCCGATTAAGGCGTAGGTAACTCAGCACTGCGTACCTGCTGACATTATTTCCGTTTATATCGTATATACGCTCACCAGAGAACTAAGAACCCACTCGATCCTTCACTACGAATTTGTTCGTGTGATTGTTCGTTTGGTCACTGAAGTTCACTGTCATTTTCATACTTCGATCTCGTAATCGTACGATGGATCAAACGCGCAGGATATCACTTAACGGTGCGTGTCACTTTTTCCTGGCTATTCTAGCTTTGTTCGTCGCCCACGTTTCGATCAACTAAGCGAGGTCAGAGTAGAAAGTGTTTACACCGTGGGCGCGTTCGGCAGACAGGATCGTGTACACGCATACATACATACATACGTACGTACGAACGAAGAAACACGTAAACGTGCCAGAGCGAACGCGTACTAACTCAGTTCGGTAGCGTAGAAGTGCAGGAGCGCGACTGGCACTGGCATCGAGACCGTACGGTTCGAGGCTTGCCTCGTCTGCCGTCTCTACTTCCCCACCACCATCTCCTCTCGCTCCTCTACGCCCCGCGGTGCTCATAGCTTGAACGTCCTGCTGTTCTTAAAACTCCCACCATCCTACTATCGTACCGTGAACAAACGTTGCCATGGTCGCCATCAAACGCGTAAACTCGGTTTCACGCAAACTTCCATCATTTTCTTTCCTCGAGATTAACGATCGATCGATTCGATCGAAGCGTTTTCAAATTGTCTTTCTTAGTTTCGATACTAATATTTTAACGTAACCATCGAAGGGTTTTCTTTTGAAGTATTAATCTTAGTTTGTAGACTATTGTCAAATTTAAGATTTTACAAATTTATTTAACCTCTACAGTTAAGTGAAAGCTTCAAATTTCTCTGCAACGATAATCATATATTTTTTCGAAACGTTCGAATTGAGAGTAAACTTTCAATTAATGTACATCGTAGCCTTCGGCATTAACCCTTTGTTAGTATAATGTTTTCATCGTGAGAGATAGTTTTGAAGTATAGTTGTTGATTCTTGCAACTTAATCATTAACAACCAAGTATATAATCCCGTCAGATGTTTGTGCATGTAATACCAAAAATTATAGGAAATGATTCTATGATAATAACAGGAATATTTTTAACGACCGAAAAATCGTAAATCTTTTAATGATTACTATTAATCGCCTACGATGCCATATAATTTGAAAGTTATATATCCAAATACTTACATATTTAAATTTCTAAAATCTTATTTTGTTTATCTGTTACTATAATATATTATTGTATTTTGTTATATATATTAATTAGATATTTCCAACGCATATTTTTGAATATGCAGCTATACATACAATCGAAAACTTCGTTAATAAGCGATACACGAACATATTAGAAATGAGTAATTAAGGATTGGTTAATTCAACAGGCTGTGAAATATTTCAAAATATTTTTATTATCCTACATCCAACTACTGTAAGAATTACGTAAATCCAGGCATCATACGCATGAGCGATATGCATAAATTTCTCGATATTCCTGATAATTTTATTGCATTCGTTAACTGTTTGCTTTTTATCGACAATGTTCAGCGTTTTAATTTTTTCCGGTGGAAACACTGAATATTAGAATAAAATCAAAAAAGTAAAACATCCAATAAAAACAAAATATCGGGACGATATCTGACGCGTTTCGAAGTATTAATTATTAATTTTGTAATTGTGCGCTAACACTCTTGTTAGAATCGTTGAAATTGGCTTGGATTGGATAAAAAGAACAGTGTTGTTTTTATTTAGCTATTATACGATCCTATAATATATTTAAAACGTATAAAGGCAAGTGGTAAATTATCAGTAACTATACCGATGATCAATCCGTCATATGTTTTTTTTAAGTATTTGCTCACTGTTCACGTAATTAAATATAACTCTAATTGTTGGATAATATCAAGCATCGTGAATCAGATATAATAACTTACGATAATCGTATTTTAAAATTCAATTTTCAAGCAACAAATATTGGCCAATTCACTATCATAATTAAATTACATATTACAATACATTAGTTCCCAATAATTATATTTCGTTCGTTTAATTCTGAAAAAGAACGCTTAGTGTTTAATTTCGGTAAAAAATGTTGTTTCTTAAATCACGTTACTAATCATTGACGTTTCTAATTTTGGAGAAAAGAAATTATTTCACAAATACATATTCCCTATATAAACATCTCATAAGAAACAAATACAACAGCTTAAAACTGTCTACAGAAGGCAAGAGCTGTTTAAGCGATAGAAAGAGTTAATAACATAATTTCGCTAAAACATTTTTTCACAATGATTATGTTGATGTTGCTAATATGTAATTTATTGTCTTACTGCGATTCTGTGATACATCGTCATCCATAACTGTACGAATATTATAAATTATGGTACATTTTAAATTATGATGAACTTACACTGTTCCTCCCCTGTATTATAAATTACAGAATGTCATCGGAATTAATGATACTAGATTTGTTTCTCTGTGTAACAAGCTTACTGAACTTTATTTGCTCGACCTATTTTGTAGCGGGGCATCATATTAAAAAGTATCATTAATATCGAAAAGACTATTTTCGAATGAAATGACGATATAGTGCCGTGTGCATAGAATGTTATTGATCTAAATTAAAACTGTACCTCATCTTCCTTTCGAAATGATTTTATATCGAAAAATATGTTTTCGTTTGTCAATAAGGCACCCACACTTTTCATAAAACGAAACATTAATCCTCAAATAGCATCGTTAGATGATTATAATAATTTGTGATAGTTTATTAAAATTTGGAGTACTTCATTTCACTTCATACGTCATATTCTTCGTGATACAGATCAATAACAAAATTAAACTAAATTAAAGATTCTAAAATTACGTAGGTAATTTAGATTATTATGGTCCTCGGTAGCTTAGAGGTACCAGTTAAGAATTAATATTTAAAATACGTTTAATATTGAAACGATTAAAATTGATACGACGATGGAAACTTTGTAAATCAATTACTTCGAACGTTTGCTGCGACAACTCTAACAAAGAACGACTTAATACTAAAAACATGACGTTCCTTCATTTCTAGAATGGGGAGCAAGGTATCCGCAATCTGATTTAAATAATCGGAACGATGCTCGACGAGAAGAAGTTCTCAAGCGGCGACGATGATCAACTCTAAAGGAGCAAACCGCAATTCAATTCTGTCCGAGTCAATTCGTTCGAAATGTATTCGGTCCAATTGTAGCAATTTGCAAGCATGGACGGAGAATGAGTCTTACATGGCGAAAGGAACGCGATCACATGGTAAAGCCGCACGCTTCCGTTAAACCGAAGAAATCAAGAGACAAATTCTTTGGTATTCGAGGAGAAGTTAACGACAGGTGGATGGAAGTTGGGGGGGAAGGTGAAACCAAAAGGAAGCAGACTGCCATGGCAGCGAGAGACTGGCAGCAGAGCGGATGTCATTTCGTGGTCGACTTATTTCGTTACCGGTAGGTAGATAGTACCAAGGCTTCCCATTCCTTTGTGTCCACCTCTTTCATTATTTTACCCAACTTCCTGCGTCCGAAAGCGACAGAAGACACAACAACGCGTTCCTCGGTTACGAGCATGGATCGTCTCGCGATGCGGTCCCCCTCTTCGCCACTTCCTCTTTCGATCCGTGGCCCGTCGTCTCTCCTTTCCTTCACGGTCGGCCCATCCTTTCCCCCTTTCACCGTTTCTTCCCGCGTATCTTCTTCCACGTCGCGCGACTCTTTGAAAATGCTAACCTTGTTCCATTCTTAACGACTGCTCTTCAAGTCAAAGACATTGGGCAATAAGCGTCGACCGAACTTCAACTCGAACTCAGACCCGCTGTCTCGATGCGTGGGTAGACGTTATTTTCTATATTCTTCTCGAACGTCGAAGTTTCTCTCTGAGAGAATCGCTGGTCATAGGCGAAGCTTACTTTACGCGTGAAAATTTGTGCTATGATTTACGGCGATAGGTTGAGCTGCAGAAGTCTCGCAGAGGAAAGGCTGCGACTATGCTGGACTCAATAAAAATTTTATCGGACAAAGCGAATATATAGCGATATCGGCCTCCTTTTACCCGTTTCTTTCTGTTTTTACAGAACTAAATTCGAATTTAAGATAACAGACAGCTATGCTCCGGTCAAATTATTATTGTTGAGAAGCAACGTGTCGAATCACACGTATCTGTCGATATACGGATATTTTATTTCGGCTATGTTTGACTAACCGGACGTCTGTACTTTCTCTTTTTCAATCACAGGCTTCTTTAATAACTTTCATGAAGAGAGAAGAAACTCGTTTCGAAAGAACGATGTTCTTCCGTTCAGAATATCAGAATTTTAATGCTCAGAAAGAATTATCGATGGTAACTGGAACGTTGAAGTTTTATTAGATACGGAAAATTGCAATTTAATTCGACGGAGATAAAAGGTGTAGTTAATGATGTACGATGCCACGTGGGCATGAAATGTATTACGCAAATAAATGCCACTTTACAATGTTTCTTTGTGTCAGATTAAGAGGGTATTCTATTGTTGACACAGAGACAATTAAAATTAGGTAACAGAAACGAGAATTGTTGATTATCATGACAATACTTATTCACACGTCTCACTTTTAGCACTGATGAAAACTAAACGACCTCGACTAAAAGGTTTCCTCATATCTCTCTCTTCACTCTCTTTCTGCAAATACAAATTTCCTTCGACTTTCCACCGTTTAAATACTGATTTTAAGAAAAACAACCTTACATTAACATAAATACTCTCAGAGACTTTAGTAGAATTTTAGGATTCTGTAGATTTATCTTGTTTCATCAAATTCATTTATATGAATATTTATAACATCGAATATATTATAGCGTATTAAAATTAAAATGATTTTTCTAGTACGAAGGACAATTAATTCTTTACTGCGATTTCCTCTATTTAGTAGAAATTTTCTTCACAGTATTCGTAACACGGTCCAATAATATTTATTTAACAGTAAGCCTCTACTTTCAGCAATGATCATCGTATAACGACGAGTTATACATATGTATTGTACATAGCTAATTATCTTTTTAATTAAAAAAAATTACTTTGAACTATCTATTCGTGTATAAGAAAGAGGAATAGCTTAACCTTTATTTATGGTGCTAAACTAATTAATTCACGACTCATGTGTTTTATGCATCACTTACAAATAAGAGTTTAATATGTATTAGTACGACACGCAACACGTAGTATATCGTGTTACAAACAAACGAAATTATAAAATGCAGAAAACCTGATGATTATACTAGACGCAGGAACGTTTTCATAAAGTGCTCAAAGCGTAACGATGTCAAGTTCGGGCTCTGTTTGCGCTAGTTTCGGGGTCATTCCCACGTGAAACCAGCGGATACAATAACCTGTTGTATACCATGAACGTCGCCAAACTTGGATCTCTGATCTTCACGGGTTGTGAGCAGACAGAAATCAGAAAATCTTCCCGACCATTCGGTTAAAGCCACACCATGACGACCGGTCGTGGTGGTTCAACCGACACTTCCGGTGTGCGTACCTGCACGGCCGGAAGCGCGCTCCTCCCCCTTACATCCTGAGAGGATCGTATATGCACCTTGCTTTACCAATAACAACAACCCGCATTTCGAACATTTCGGCCGATGCCTATACCATTTCCAGTAAAACATAAAACCGATTTACAGCCTGTACCTTTTATATACTTGTTCTTTTGTCGTACGAACGTAGAATTATAAAGGTTTCAATGTTTCGAGCGATTCGAAGAAAGAATGATGAAAATCTGTCGAATTAGTGCATCTTTGAGCAAGTAAAATTTTCATAATCGCGATATAATACAACGTATAGGTATTCTAATATGATATAATGTGATAGATATCCTAAAGTACCGCAAAAGTACAAAAGAAAAAATGTAGAAGTTGGTGAGTGGTCCGAAAGGCGAATTGGAACTATTTGATTTCAAATGATCGTAACTTCGGAATGAATGCATGAAATGTAAAAATTCGAACGCTATTTCGTAAAGGAAACTCGATATTTATATAGTATGTGAAAACATATCGGTCAACTCGTTAATAACAATAAAACGTGACAAGTTAAGATAAGGTACTACGATACAAATTTATTCTGTGAAATATGTTCGTTATTATACTATAACTCAGTTCCACAAGAAGATGAAATGCATCGAATACGAAGAATTATTGTTATATTTCATCCTTTTTTTTCTTGATCCGCTATAATTTACTATTATCTGTTCGTAATTTCTTTATAGTATATTCTTTATATTATATTTTATTGTTAAAGAAATATTTAAGCTCGTTGTTCAAAAACTAGGAGAACACTGTTTCGTTTTTTTAAAATCTGATAATTTTTATCTGCTACTTTTTATTTGTAAGTAAAATTTCGTATGCTTTCTAATTTTCGCGGAAAATAAAACAGATTTCATACAAGTAAACTTGAATTGATCACAGCGAACAAAAAAGGTTTCATACTAGCCAATTGAAAGTGTATCAACTGTCGGTAAGTTACCTTTACTTGTCGCACGTACTTACCGCACGTCGTCTTTTCCGTGATAAAAGAAAACTACTATACCGATACACGATAAGTAATTGGCCAATCGAACAAAATTTTCTCAATACTCGGAAGCAGAAAAGTTTAAAAACTTTTGCGAATCCAAGTTTCTCACGACATCACTGTCACACGTGTTATACACATGACTACGGGCTATTGCATTTGGAAGCCACATGAAGTGGAGATATAAAAAAGCAGATGGGATGTACTTACCATTTTCATTTTAACCTGTGTAAATGAGAAAAAATTTAGATTCTTAGCATAAGATAAGCACACTTTTACAGTTTTACAGTTTCATATTTATATGTCTATATTATAGAAATTTTCATTTTACTATCCTACTATTGCATTGCCGTCAAATTATTTCGTGTACGTTTTGTAATTTTTCCACGCTTCACTTACAAGACTCATTAGTCTTCAATCGCTCAACTATTCCTGTCAGTTTCCAACGCGTTGCAAAAGAAAAAGAACAGACTTCCTTATTTTTCACAAACCTGTGTCAACAATCTCTAGCCAAAAAAGATACCCAGTTCTTCTTGCCTCGTCATTATATATATATCACACTACTATGCCAAAAATGTATCAATCTTTATCTTCGTAAACTCACGTTAATCTCCCATCAAAATTTTAATTTCGTTGTCAAACAAAAAAATAATCTTGTCGTTAGGTTTCATTAGATAATCGCGATTCAAAACGCCCCAATGAACGAGTTCCATGATCATTTTCGTTCGAGCGGACTCTTCGCTTGGAACGGTTTAACACGTGACTAGCAAGATCCTTCCCTAGAAATCGACAGACCGAAAATTTTATAGACACTAGAAGGACGAGAAAGGCCGGCAGACAATCCTGATTGAAATTCAAGCAGCGCGTGACCAAACGATTCGTCCTAAAGCTTTTTGCTACTCGCACCGTGGATGATGACGTTCATTTATCTTCGAGTCATTCATGGCAGACAGATTGAGATTCCGGCTGCACGTGGATACTGACCAGACAAGTAAGCAAGCGCACCGTTCCAAACCGATTCTGCATACGAACAGATTTTTCAACCACAATAGCGTCTTAACTACTTGGGCCCCTTGCCAAAGCCTTTGGTCGTGTGTTTCTTCTCTTTCTACCGGATAAGATATACATTTGATTCTTTCGGCTAAACAACGATAGAATGAATTTCTGATTAAACAAGGTAAACTAAATGGATTGAAATCGAGGTACATGATTGGTCTTTTCGATGAAAATCATAAAAGTATGCTTACTATTATGAGCCATTATTTACTTTTATTCATTCCTTTTGGTTATTGCTCGATGCATACGATTAAACGATGATCGTTCAATAAAATTTGTTATTTAATTCAATTGAAATGTTTAATTTGACGAAGTTTTATCAAATTGAAAGCTACGAGTATTTTAATATTAATTTATAAATATGTAAAGTATAGTAATATAATAAATGAATTTAATTAAATATAGAAAGTTAAATAATTCTAGATCTAATTCGAAAATAAAATAGTTAATTACATAAATTGGTATTTCATAGAGATTATAAATATAGAAATGTTATTCATTATTTTATTGTTATGTGTTTCAAATGAATTTAATTCATGTGTAAGATTTAGGGAAATTTGTATTTTTTATAAATTTAAGATTTTTATGCTGAAAATTTATCAAATATATAGACTGGAAACTCCACTAATTATATTCGTTGTTATAGTTAGCTGTTATTCTCGTTATTAGTATCGTCTTGTTTTCAATTTTTTCTCTCGTATTTTGATTATTTAGAAAAATATTAATCACTAGAGGAGATCACATAAAATAAAAGGAATATATATCTCCCTACAGAAGTTTCATTATTTGAACAATACTTTTCTACTATCACATGAACATAAAATTGAAATGAGCGTTAGTACAGATCCATCAAGAGTCCAATGAGAAATTGCCAGACAATTGTTAATTTCAGAAATAATGTTTATTAAAATAGATCTTAATATTATGTACTTAATTTTCTCTATAGCGCACGTGGTTAACAACTAAGAATTACCAATAGTTAACACGAAGCTATTTCTACTAAAACCATTGAAAATGACTGGTCTTTAAAAAATACGTAATAATAGAATTTTTTTATATTTATTGATTTATTACCTTCTTACAGAAGCAATTCCATGTTATGTAGTACATTTTTGGTATTATTAATCCATCTGGGACCATGACCCCTAAACGAGGCTTGACACATTTATAAAATTATAGAACCAGTCATTTTAACTGCTGTGGTATTTCTAGTATTAACGCGCGTCACTTTCAATTTGTTTTGTAAAACAAAAAGTTTTATTACGTACATTTATTTCCATCCTAGATATACTAAATGTCCAATAAATTGTGCAGTAGTATCAGAAAGGAAATGTATGATACTAACTGTCAGGACGAAAGGAAAAAATACTTTCAAAGCTAGAAAACGATAAAAGGATCGTGAAAGTGGCAAAAATATACAACGTTGAAGATATTTTCAAATAAAATGCTGTTCGAGTTGGCGTCATAAAATTTGTATAATTTGTTTAATAACAAAAGATATGGGACTTATAATGAATTAAACACATATAGTATGTTACCTTACTTTTTGCTAGTACATGTTTGCTACTATGCCATTATCTTTTTGTTTTTTTTTTTTGTAGATAAATATTTCTCTATCAGGAAATCCCCTTATGCGAACGACGATGCTGCTATGCTAATCCGTAGACTGGGATTTCCACTACAGTGCTTATACTAAGTACACCTACTATTATATTTGGATCATGAGTGGAAACGTTAGATATTCATATCATGGATAACTTAATCCAATTGTAATTATACGACGTATCAATTAATTAGAATTTATGCATTGATATTGATAGTAACATGTATCGGAGTAAAATAATTTGTGCCTGATTAAGCTATTCGTCTCTTACAAGCATTAGAAAACTAGTAGCTATGTTCCTAAAGAAAGTATCCATTAAGGTATATAAATATATTTATTTTTTAAAGCTGAACAATAATTTGAAATAGTTTTTAGACGGTGTAATTTAGTTATAGACTCTGGATATAAGGAGTTGTAATAATTTTATTCTTTGTTGTCATTGCAGAATACTATATTTAATTTTGAAATTAAAAAGTTAATTCCTAGTAATATAGGATAATGTAATTTCTAAGTTGTAAATCACAGACATAAAGCGAAGATTTTTTCAAGCTTCATTAAATTTATAACGGTTTTCATTTCACTTGATTATTTAATTCTTCACTAATTGTTAGTTACTGTTATAATAATGTACAATTAAAATGATAATTACACGTCTGGCGGATATTTTATTAATACCTATCTTGTTGTTGAAAGTGGATATAAATAACCTTGCTCCACTTGAAATCCAAGCAGATCATAAAGTTTAATCATTTGATATAATGAGCAGTTCGATTATATATTTTGTCTTTACAATTCTCATTGTGGGAATTTTTAATTACGATGAAAATCATATATGTGAAAGGCAAAGCAACTTGTATGTACACGAAAAGTAGATTATAAAATTCTTGAATTTCAACTAGCTATATATCGACAGCAATAAAAGTACCTAAGTCCCTTAACGAACTGTAAGAAAGTCGAAGTTGAACAAAATAAAATATTTCAATGTATATGGCTGGACGACTGCAGATGATAATGGTTATTAGCGAAAGATATTAGCCTTCGTAAACTTCTTAATGGAGCATTTTAATCCAGCCAATCTTTCTAGAACCAAAGCTTCTGGAAAGCATGGATTCGACTCAGCAGAATGGAACATGAATAAGCATCTTAATGTGTCTCTTACCTGAGAGAAGTACGGTGGCAAAACGCATCGTTGATCATCAAGACGCGAACACTGCACTCTTTCCAGCAATTCGAATAAATCTTGCGTAGTACCCTACAGAAACAGAAAACGTTGATACGGCTAGTTCGAACGAGGTATTTTGCAATTCTTGATAGAAATTGTTAAATCTACAGTAAGTAGAAAAAGTATTCATACAGTAGTTAATTTCAACAAAACGAATTTTGTAAAACTATGCATATTTGGGATATTTTAACCAACAAGAAATATGTATATATTGTTAAGAATCTGGAAAATGGATTTAATTAAAAAGAAATATTATTTCTCGTTTATTTCGAGCACAGTCTTACCTTTATCTTTTCCTGATTGGCACCTTGAATATCTTGTCTTTCATCTTCGACAACGGTACGCCGGGATTCAGCCTCACAATACACCGATTGTTCAAGCTGTTGTCTCCTAGAAAAAAGAGATTAAACATTTATATAAAGATTTCGTATGTTAAATTGTAATGTTATACCACTATTTATTATTGCATATTATTATATATTAACGGTATACAATATTAAATACTACAAATGTAATTCGTTATGCGTAACATCGATATTCTTATTATTTTTAATTATTTTAAATCTTCACTGTGTGTTATACTGCATTAAGATTCAAATTAAGCTTTCTGTAGAAAATATCTCGAAAGTGTTTAAAAACTTCAAAGAGAGAATATTTCTTCTCGAAGGTTATTCATCTACAGCCGTAAGTAACAATTAACGTACAGACTACCAGAAAATACGAATTTAACAAAATAACAGATGACGAATCGTTATTAAATCTTGTTAGGATTTTATATAAATTATCAACATTGTATTTTGCTTCTTTATGTATCCTTTCATGTTATACTTCGGTTTACAAACTGCTCTAATCGAGTTCCGTTCTATTTTTGATACCATCCATCACTCCTTATCGTATCGAACGGTTAAGACACTAGGCTATTTAGAAGTGAAACATCAAGAAGCAGATGGGCCAGAACATGGAGTTGTTAATGGCTACTCTCGACGTTCCCGAAAAAGTCGTGAAGATCACCTAATTCGAGCCTCTCCTACGAAGATTCTCCGAAACAACCGCGCATCTGGCAACAGCTGCTGATTTTTAGACCATCGTTTTATGTCTCACTATCGAATCTTTCTGTTCGTTTGATTTGTTCTCACATTGTCGATGAAATTTGGCAGCAAAAAGAATGATACTCATAAAACGTTATATTTGATGTAGTTCGTAATTAGCGAAAATTAATACGATGCTAAACGTATATTAGAAAAAAATTGTTTGATTAAAAATAAACCCAAACTTTCACTTTCTTTTTTTCTACACTTTGTAATTTGTTGTATGAAAACATAACACTATAAATACATGATCGATAACCTTTAGGCACTATGCTTAATGAGTAAAGGGCAGTCATTTGATTCTACTAAAATTTAATATCATAATATTAAATAAGCCAAGCACGGCTGATTGGTTGGCTTTTATTAGTTACTTTTTTACGCATCCTGAACATCTAAGTAGAAAACAGATTTTAGCTGGCTCTATTTTCAATTACTTTAAAATTTTGTTTAAAATAATCGATACTTTGAAAATATCTAATATTAGCATTTTGTGAAATTTAGAATGCGCAAACGTTGGATTTGTCTCATCATAATCGATCATTTCATATTTGTCATTACTTGTTTATCAAGTATTTGTATTTAAATTCAATTATTACAATTTTAGAAAATTTATAAATTTATGAAACAAACTTAATGTATATTTAATATATATTATAAATTTTTTATTTATATATAACAACTTACGAGTAATGGTATTTTGTTTGAAAATAATAATGTATGGTATACATAGAATCATACACTCATGTGTCTATATTTTTTAAATTTTTATCCACCGTTGTTCTGTATTTAATTTAATTAGTATATATACTAAAACTAAACGATATCTTTGTCACAATTATTAATTTTTAAAATTAAGACAAATATGAAAAAGTATAATCTTTTTCTCATAAATAAATAATTATAATCGGCTAATTCGAATAAAAGAGGTTTACGTGTTTGTCAAGCAATAACGAAAAATATAAAAATTTGTCGTAAAGAAACGAAGAGTTTCTGGTTTTTGACTATTAACGAAGAACTTCTAATTCCTGACGAAATTTTCGACATTGTTTCGTGCTAAACAAATTAATTTCCAATAAATTCATTGTAATTTGCAATAAATTTCAAATAACCTTACACCGCAGCGTTAACCTACTCAGGTATATAGAAGTATAATTATGTTGCAGTCGAGAGAGGAAATTTACTTCCATTTACAAATAAATTCCATTGCAAAGTAGAAAAGTACATTTCTTATATATTTCTAATATAATAATTTATTCTCTTGATGTTAGAAATGCAGTTTTAGAAATTTCTTTAGAAAACATTAATATTTTCTACGATTCGTCACTATTTTCTCTTATCTTCACTTTCCTGTGTTACTAGACACAAATGCACGCATTTGTTTACAATTGGTCGCGAACAACCAATTTAAATGTGAATTCAAGCCGATATATTATGCAAATTCAACATCGTCGCGTCGACCTCGCTTTCAACCAATTCTGCCTTCGAAAAATTCGATAGTACGACTCAAACGTGCAAAAGCAAGAACGTTCGAATCTCTTGTTGTAAACCCTGCGAAGTATTGATTCGGAGGTTTCAATCTTTTCGACAATCTAGTTTGGCTGTGAAAAATGGAAAAGTTACGGAATAGCTTAAAGGTAACTGAGTTATGTTACGTTGAACAGAATATATATATTTTACGTGGTTCAAGTATAATATTACCAATAAGAGAATTTGCAATAATTTTATCCTTTAACAAATATATTTATAAACATATATTTATCCCGTACCCTTAAATACAACTACATATATAATAGAATATTGTAGAATGGCAAAATTGGGTTTTGAAAATGTACAATATATAGTGACAATATTGGTATTTGTAATTGTCAAGAGCTACTTGAATATCTAAGAAAGCTTTAATCTTTAAGACGTTTAATTTCTAAGCTACATATAAGTATGATAAAAAAAGATTTTTCTTAACTAACAGAAAGGTTATTACGATTATTTTAGCAGTGACATTTACAACTACTGGACTATATATCAATGTATCGTTGCTAACTGTTTTATTAATCCCAAATTAGTGTTACAAGAACTGACTTTCCTTCATTTCTCTAAATTTTTAATGAGAAGGATTTCGGAGATAACAGACTCAGTTGATTTCAGAATTTCATTCTTCTTTTACATTCTTCGAGACTTTCTTAATTCTTGGGAAATTAATACACAGAAATGGATGACACAATAATCGTAATTTAAATGTATTATCTACTAATTCCATGACAAAGTGGTATTGCTTTATTATTGCATAAATTATTAATTTGTCATTGTATACTTTGGTAAAATTCAGATGTTATTACTGTAAATCGATCGAAATAATTGGATACGAGCGGTAACATTTAAATGTAAATTAATGTAAATTATCCTTAATGTAAATTAAACAATGAAATGAAATATCAAAGGCTTCGTAAATTTACTCTGAGAGAATTTAAGTGTTTGGGATACAAAAATCTCGTATTGCACTCGGTAACCGTAATATGGAAACTACCGTTAAAATTGTGTTTAAGCGAGAAAGGAAATCAGAACTCGATGCGAGACGAATAATGTAATTTTCGCGTTGTAGTTGAAATTCTGGGGAAGAAAGGCATATTTATTTCACAAAGCTGTAATGCGCTCGACGATGCTAAACTCGATTACGACAAACGAAGCACTGGTGTTCGTTCCAGTCTCGGTTTCACAGTTTTACCAGAGAATTGTTCCATTTTGATGAATAAATTAAAATACGAAACCAGACTGGCTTTATAACTTTAAACAAAACAACCTAAACACACTTTACTTCTTTCTCGATTTTTGAATTGCAAAAAATATTTTATCGTTATGATATTATTCTACAGGAACAAAGTGAAAGGATTGTGACAATAGGAAAATAGTTCCACTTTATACATATATCGTATATTAAATATTTTATTCTGTAAATAAAATATGATCATTCGCTTAGTTATATGTATATCCCATCTTGTGAAGAAAGATAATACGATCTTTCATTTGGTGTAAAAGGAGCAAGTTCCGAGCCATAATTGAGACTTGGTAGCAAAAGAATAACTATAAAACTATTTTGAAATATGAATTACAAATTATAAATTATTAAATTATAAATCGATTATATAATTGCACAAAGCGATATGTGGTTTCGTAATAAATGAATTAAAAGGTACAGATAACTTGAGACAGTGTAATTTAGGGATGTAACAACATGGGATATAACTTGTTGCGACAATTATATAATGCATTTTAAAGGTGACTTTACTCTGTAAATTTTTTATTTCATTACTAAATCTCATTCGCTACTTGTGCGTAATACTTCCATATAAACTACAAATTTTAGTTTTATTATTGATAAGAATTGATATTGATTTTTTAAACTTCTTTTTTAAATTTAAAAATAAACCGATTACGTATAATTACAGGTAAGAAAAATATTCTTTCCTTAGGTTGGGCCTAATTGAGACAGACTTTATTGTGTGATTAACACACAACACTTTATTCGTCGCTTGTCACCATATATTCTCAATAAATAACCAACTAAGTTAAACTAGCTCTCGCTTTTATTCTCTACCATAGGATGAGCCCAAAAAATGTTTCTACGACGTCGGTTTCTTCGACGTAATAATAGAAACAAACAACAACGTTTTCTCTTCGAAATTCATTATGTTCTTAAGCTTGTAGTGTAGTTGTTTGTCGTCGGTACGGTCTTCAAGCGACCAATAAAAAATGGTTCGTGAGTGGTTGATTCCACCGACAGCCCAACCACACAATAACTACAAGCAACCACCGTTTTGTGGTTGTGACGTGTTCTAAAGTGGTTCGCCTGAGTTAGACCTTAGACCTATACCCACATACTACTTGACTATCAGTCGAGTGAGGTGCAATCGTGCGGTGGAAACCAGGCTGCGTTAATTCAACCTGAGTCGCATTCATGCTCACGATTCGGTTTTCTGAGTAATAAAATAACGTCTACCTGAAGGAAATGTACTTTCGCTTCTAATTGTGCGGTGAGAGAATTATGCAAATCCGTTGAATAATTTCTGAGATTATCTCTAACATACATACATACCTTTTCTCTTCATAATATTAATGATATCATGTATAATATATTAATATTTCTAAATACACACACACAAAATACAATTACAATCATTTCAAGCGTTATTACTAGATCAACTTAAAATTAACTTGCAGGAACAATTTAACTGTCAATAGACATTTGTCATTTTCTTCCAAATTGTTTTTTCATTTGATTCAATTTTAACTTCGCCTGCATCATCATTGTTATAAAATGTATACATTACCCAAACGTCTGTAATAATTATCGCGCATTATAGGATAACATCAGCAGTTGCAACGTAAGTGCAAGCATCACAATACTAACAGAACTTTCACGGTCGAAAGTGTTAACTGCGATACTCTTAACTGTTCGAATGTTCCAAATTGCTCGAGCAGATGTGCGTCCCGATTTGAAGTGTCCGCGGCCAAAGGCTAAGATATTTCCGGCAATATGCTCTAACATACGGTGCCTTCAATGTAACTCTAACCTTGCTTTGTGACACTTCAGATGACTGTCCTCGAAATCGACCGAGTGGGAGCGGTACCCTTCCATTGATGGAAGAGTCCATCGACTGACTGATCTTGAAAATTTCTTTAAAGAGAACTTCAATATTCAATATTATTGTTGTAGAACAATAAGTGAAAAAATTATACAGTACCACATTCGATTGTTGTATAAAGTAAAATAAAATAACATAAATAAATAGGTTAAATTCATGAAACTTACACATTCGTGTAAGTCTATCTATAGTCAAATCATCGTGAAATAAATACATTCTTTGAAACTCCTATAATGTCACGTGGATTGAAAGTTACATACTGTATCTATATCTATGATTTATAGGTATTATTTTATACGTTTATTGCTGTACAGTTTTGTCTTATTACTATATTATTGCTGTTGAGAAATCTGTTTGTAATAATTATCGCTTCCTGTTAATCAAAAACGGAAAAATAATGTTAATAGGTCATACAAAGCTCACACAGCCACGTCTACTCTTTAAAATCAAGTCTTCCATTTGTAACGCGTATATTGCCAAATAACCCTCTTTAGCATCTGTGATTTGAAAATCACCTACGTTACATGCCTATGTACGTTTATACTTTGTTATTCCGCTTCGTCGCTATATTATTGCTATTAAGCATTTATGAAATAATGCTAATAAACCTAACAAAATAGACCTAATAAATAAAGATCACATTAAACTCACGTATTCACACCTACTTTCTATGGACCGAATGCCCCATTTGCAACGTATATAATTGCCAAATACATCTCTATAATCTACAGCATGACATGATTTGAAAATTACATATGTATGTGTATCTATTATACCTTTTAAGCATTAGTTTGTACGTTTATTACATACTCTACACTATTTCCTTTTATTACTATATCGTTACATCGCAATTACGCAATATATAAGAGTTACTAGTTTCTATTCCTTGCCTCAGAATGAAAATGTAATCAACCGTAATAGTGGCTCCCTAGAAGCGCGGAAAAATTCGATTACAGAGTTTAAATTGCTCAAAGTACTGATTATATACTTCGTTGTGTACCTGTTCTACTTTCCAAATTAATAAAACTCCCAATGAAAATTTCAGAGTTCACAAGCAATTATTAAGAGTATTCTCTATCTTAAGAGATTTAATGTTTTATATACTTATAGCTTGAGTTCCTCTAACTCGTGATGCTTTTAAGCGAAAATTTTCAATCTTTATTCATTTTAATAGAGCTACTCTACCGTATTAAATAAAGATAGATTAACATACTTTATTAAAAATTGTTTCCAAACGCGTATTAAAAAATATTCTATAGAAAAATTCAACTACTCATATAACTGTGCTAGCGGACAAAAACATTTGAAGATCACGGGAAATACGTGGGATAAGTTCATTTTTATGGACTTTTCTGATTTTAATATCACTCCATAATTCAAAAGAGAAATGGTATATTGAATCCAAGAAAGGAGACATTTTTAAATAGTTACAGGCTCACGAAATTTTTCAAAAGATCAGCGTATTTCTCATATTACAGCAAACAATATTTCTGAGATATAATAAAATAAACAAAAATAAGCAGTGTCTTGTTTGTTTTGTAATTGTCGCTTTATTTTAATTACTTAAGAATCTCCAATAAGAAAGAAACGTATATCATCTTCTTTATTATCATATAGCCTTTATTTGTTTTGATCCTAACACTCATTAAAATGAGGAAGATAGAAAAAGCTCTACAATTAATTGGTTCTCGAAATTAATCAAATAAAATATACGACGTATAATACGATTTCGTGTGACACCTCGATGCAAAGAAAATCGTAACTGCTATGGGCCAAATAAATAACGCGATCTTATCGTTAGCGGCGGCTGTTCGTCACCTCGTGGCGAGCAAAAGACATGGGGGAAAAATAACAACGACGAGTCGCTGGATTTCTGCAACTCATCCAGTTGATCATCCATTCGATCGCGATTGACCGAGTCGTATTCTGCGAGAATCGTGGATCGAGGATCTCTCGCGGCGCATCTTGCCGGTATTTCGTAACACCATCGCAAGAGATAAAGAAAGAGCTGTCCTTTCAATCGCAGAGAAAGGAAGACTGTGTGACGTGACAGTAATTTAAATAACCTAACTCTAAAGAAGCACCGTATCGACGTATCCCGTGATTGCTTCTTATTTTTCTGTCATTTTGATTACGATATAAAACGACCGGGTCAAATAAGACCCTGGCAATCCTATCTTATTATTTTACGTTCTATTGCCTGCATTCTGTTTGTATTTCGTTGTGATTACATTGTATTCGTCTATATAATGTGTCGTTATTAAGAAAAATGGAACATATTTCTTTGAGATTTGATCGTCTGTTTACTAACAGATGCAGTTTAAATTTAAATTAAATTAAAACAAATATCTAAGTAAATCCAAATTTTTGCGAATATAACTAAAGAGAACACCTAAACAGAGATTTGTTTTATTAGCTAAATATTATAATGATTACTATACTCTGGACATTTGACGTATTTCTGTATTATTAGGCGCATTCTGCGAATTTTTATATAAAAATTTCTCGACTCGATTTTTCAAAAATGCATACACATCCGCAGTCTAATGACGATTTAAAACTTCTAATTAAGAAATGTACCTAACGTATTGAAATAAATTTTTTATTACAGATTTTGTTGTTTCATTTTTACAAGATAATTGTTTCTTTTCTTTTTTTGCAATGTTGGTGCTAATTTTTAAGCAAAATCCATTATGTTCCTGCTCAATTATAATTTCTTGTTTTTCGTTCCTTCTCTCGACTCATCAAAATCATTTTTACTGTGACGACCATTTCTAGAAAGAAAATGAACCAGAATTACTATATTCGATGCTAAGCTCTTTTTAGAAGAGCTTACACAATCGCGAGCAAAAGCTCGTAAAACTGTCCATTCGTCCAATCGATGAAACATTAAGTCCTATCTAAAGTATAAATTTACATGTTATTAAATCCATTCGATTCACGCCACTCATCAGCTTTCATAATAAATCCATCACCTTGATCAACGATATTTGGATCATGGGCGAATCTAGATTATCTTCAACGCATCCCTGGGCAAGATGAAAGGACGATTCGTTCCTGTCGAAACGCTATGAAAAGCGTTCGAAAATTCCACGTGCAACCAGCATGAAATCGCGAAATCTCGTTCAATAAGGAAACGTACACAGTTGTTGTCGAGATTTTCACGCAGGATTTAGAGATTCAATAACAACGCGTGCACGTAGCCGACGATTGAACGTTGCGAAAGAAGGTCGAACGAGCGAGAAAGCGGACAGCCAGGCCGGTCTGCCTCGACAAGGCAAATCGGCGAGCTTCTAAAACGAACTGCAATCATTCTGCGACTGGCATTTATCGTCGTATCTGTCGATAATCGCGCATTCCGCCTCGTCGAGTGCCATAAAGGAGCAGTGGCATAGCTCGAGTCGCGGGGTGTCCTACCATAGCTGGTTCTCGCCACTCGAAATCGGCACAGACTAAGAAAAAACTACGGGAAAAGTAAATGTCCCGGTAGTTATTTCACCGTGATAGGAATAGCTTTCCGTTTTCTTTGTAACGTTTAAAGTGTTTCGGATAGTTCGAGCTTTTCTCCTTTGAAACAAGTTTTCATGTATAAATTGCTTTGAAACGAAACAGTATTGTCACCGATTATTCTAGTCTTTTCAGTGTGCACCGAGCACAGACTGAGACCAAGCTTATGTTATTATGTCATTTCACAAATTCTGTCGCCTTTCCATTATCAATTTTTAACGAGGTATTAATCGAAGCCTGTTGGAACCATTTTGTTTTTCAATTGTATGCTCTTTCTTAACTAGTATCTATTTTTGAGCAGATGTAAACAGGTGAAATTGGTAGAGGAAAGAATGACAACCGAAAGTCGAAATCAAAATTGTTTGCAATAACACTATATCCTTTATCAATTTTGTAAAAGGATAAAGCAACGATGGGAATCGAAAATGTTGATTCAATTTATCCGCAAACGTATAGAACACACTGAAGATGGTTTCCGAAGTTTCAGAAAGGAAATTTTTAGTATAAAATTTTGAGCAAACTCTGAATTACGAAGATTTTATAAGTTAGAGATCAAAAGTTAGATTTTAAATGGAAAAGGATAAGGGAAAATTCACCGTTAACTAAACTCGATTCTTTCTTCCAATCTCATGTTAAACTTTGATTAAAACTTATTAAGTGATCTAACGTAAAGAACAAATAACACGAATATCACAAATCCGAGAAAATTTCAGTATCTAAATTTCTTTCGATAGATTTGAAATATTACTTGATACAGTAATGTTTCAATGATTATGTGTACATACTTGCAATGAATTGTTGATTTATAGCTGGTTTAGAAATTCAAAGTGATCTGTGGCTTTCGAAAATGCAATTGGTCAAAATTTGAACCTAATTACGAGTGGATTCTACCATTAGTAATGAGCAAACATAGTAAACACCAAATATTCTAAATAAATTTGAATAAGATTGAAAAATTTCGAATCTTATATATAGATATTTACCTTTAAAAAAAGTGGACACTTTTAAACAGACTCGAGATAACTTTTTTTTACGATTTGTAAGTATTTCGAGAAATGTAAAAAATAAACAGATAAATACTTTTACAAAGCTTTTTATAAGCACTTTATCCATTTTATTTTATACAAATATGTGAATATTACAGATTACGGTACTCTTGTGACAGTTTACTGATAACAATATTGAATTCGAACGAAATCAGAGTGTAAGTGCATAACATTTACGATACGTAGTTTCTTGTCTTCCAGAGCACTAGTTTCACGAGATTAGATTTTTTCAAATATCATAGTAAAATACTCTTTCCATTGTCCAGAGTAGATTCGTATAATTCGAGTATTTTCTAATAATAATAATCCTATGAACCAAAACATTTATATTAAAAGAGATTTGAACTTGTAAGTTCATATTGAAATTAAACTCATCCCTACTAACGAGTTATTTCACATTAGTAATTAGTCGTTATGACAAGGAAACGAAAGGAAAATTACTTTGCTTATTCTGTTACTTAAAAATAGCAAAGAGAAGAGTATTTATTCCTGATAGTATAATTAGCGCATATTTTACATAAACGAGTTTAAGATAATAAATACTTAATTGTGTGGCAGCAGACCAGCATGATAGCGACCTTAAGCTGTGTTATTTAAATTATGAAGGACATGGTATCGCTGGTTAACTTTAATTGCTGCAACGTGGTTACGAAAGGATCGAACCTAATTTGTAAAAGGTATAAAAAACGTTCGATGTTTGCAACACGAATGCAGCCTGTAGATATACTGTTAAAATGATCATTTAGCGATGTTGATATCTTTTTATAGATATTAATTATGAGTTAAACGACTAGTCAATCATCACAAGCTTATCAGAGATAATGTAATTGCAGCTTTCACAAATTATCTGTATTTTCCGAATAGTACAAGTTTTACCTACTTGATACTTTAAATGTTTTCATAGTTGATTTTCATGTCGTTTTTAGAAAAAGCATTCAGTTATTATATACTTATATACTATCTAATTATTATAAGCTTCGAATCCCTTCTATTTATATAAATAGAAAAATAGCACACTTTATATTTCACTCCATTGTAATATGTAATTTTAATACCTTATTTAATTCTCAACTAATATCACCGGGTTATAAATAATTACAATCTTCTTTGTGAATAAAACACGCGTATACAAAGTATCCGATTTTAATTTATAAATGCGAATTATTAGTAAATTATCTACTGTACGAAAAAAATATTCAGACAGAAATTAAATGGTTTCGAGAATGACATAATTTGGCGTGATTAGTTTTTCTGTAGCTGAACGAGATCATATGGAGGTGACATATATATGTTCTTAAATCGAATCATATCATTTTTAATGTATTAGTCGATCAATCTTGATATTTTATATAAAAATTATTAACCTATTCACGTCGAAGAAGTATTTAGCTTAGCAGGTACTTTAATCTTTTTGAAACAAAATAAAAAGCGTTATATGAGTAGAAAGCAAGGAATCTTTAACGTACAGTACTCTTTCTTCTTCAACGATATAAATGTTTGATTCTTAAAAAAGAATTTTTCAAAAAGTGGTTCCTGAGAAATGATATTTTCATTCTTCTATTAATAACAATTCCTCAAATATCCTTAATATGCAACGATAAAAACTAGAAGATACGAAGAACGTGGATCAAACTTCTAGAGGATACATTTAACGCTAAAAATTTTCTATTGTTTTCGAAAGCAAAACGACATACGTATTTCAGCTTTACCATGTAACTTTAGAACCTATCGTCACATTTGAAGGAATTGATACAAAATTGTGCGAATAAGTGTCGATATCGAAGCTACGTTTCGTCAAAGCAAGCGGTAATGGCCACAAACTGTCGGAAGCGATTATATTTGCCTTTAAAAAATCATAGTCGTCCTTGATATTGCATTAACTAAATCTTCCAGTTTACAATGTCGGATAAACACAGACTCGAGCCTAGAACAAGATCGAGCGCAAAAAAAAAGCTATAACGCGTATACTCTGTCGTAACACGGATAATGTGTACGCTTTCTTGGGGTAAAAATGTACTCGATAATGAAAAATTCTTGCTTCTCGATTCTTGTAAACGCGAAGCTTCCTATATTTAGCTAAAAAAGAAGAGGAGAAGGAGCAAAAGAAAAGAGAAAGAAAGGAAGAAACGTGAAACGAAAGCAAAGAACAAAAAGACGAAAACACCACGGAGAACGCGATGATGACTTAATTTCTGGAATTACCCGATCATAACGGACGAATGATACGCATCGACGCATAATGCTTGCATCCTATCGATGTAGAAGAGGGCTGTCGGCAATTAGTTTGGAATTATGGTGTACCACTTATGCGAGACGGATGAGCGGCAATGAGCGCGTTTTCGATGTACCTCGTCCAACTCATTGCCAGCGACATCGATCAAAACGAGCAGCGAGTAATAATAGTCGTTAGATGGATACTAAAACTAATCAAAGCGCGACATGGGATACAGTTACACTACCTATCCAATCGATTTAGCACAGATCGATCGGCCCAGATCGCCGTCGCTACAACCGACTCGGTCGTTCATATGCTTTGTGTACACACTGACTATCGGGAATTTCTGCTTTCAGCATCTGGGAGGAGACTAGTAGCGGTTCATTCGGAAGAATTTCATATTCAGCACCGTTCTGCTACTGCTGTTACTGCATGATACTCAGCTCGTATCGCTGGCAACGGAATATAGAGGTAGCGGATAAAGCACAATCGCCGACCTAAATAACTATGATTTTTGTAAATTTGACAGTTGCTTCGTGCTCGGGAACTTGGAGTTGGCTGATTACGGCGATGAATTTCTTCGTAACATACAGCAACCATACGAACCACACGGACGTAAAGAGAGAGTTACATAAAGGTTTCATATCTGTTGTTTACTCTCCAGCTAATACTCGGTACTTTCACTGCATGCAGGAAATGCTTCATTGAAGTACAAGTACTGTAAATCTGGTCGTCTATTTGAAAAAAGTGAGATTTACTTTTTATTGTTAATCTCAATCCATTTCTTGAATAGAAGGATATATCGAAGTGATGTTAATATATGTAGCTGGACATAAAATTGTATTGTCTGAAATTATAAATCGGTACTTTTGTAAGCAAATCTATTTTCTTTATGTAGCAGATGAAAAGGAAAATCTTTCGATTTAGTAATACAATTCGTATTACGATCGGTAATTTTCGGTAGCTTTTTTCTTGTCCTTTATATATGATAATCCATTAAGATAAAGACGCCCTAACGTTTCTCTATTAGATTGATTTTAGGAAGAAACTTCATTAATAGCGCATAGGTAGGTAATTAATTTTTCGAACGAATCTGTCCCTTTTCAAGTTCATAAATAAATCGTACGAAGATGTATTTCTTTTTAAATCAAGATATTGTGACTTAAACTTTCCGTTTTTCTCAAAAGTAATATAAACTTATTCCTAACACTAATACAAGATCATTTCGTTGTATTTATAATTGATACAAGATTCGTTAATTTAACAATAATAGTTAATTTTATAATAAACAGAAAAAAATTAGAACTCCAAATATTTTTTGAAAACGAGGAACCCATTTACAATTTGCAGAGAATGTAACTTATCAATTTTTAATTTCTTGTAAAATTCGTTTAAAAAATGGATTTAACAAATTATAATACATAAAATATTTAGCAACAACACTAAATATATGTATTAAAATTATAAGTAGCAGATTTTAATCACATATATTGCTTTAAGGATACAATTATGTGAAACTATAGGTATTAAAAAGAAGATAGATCATAGTAATTATACTTTTTAAATGACTAGTTATTTACTACTTAGTTAGCTCTCCTTAATTCCGACTACTATGCTATTATTATACCTTTACACATTTCCACTTGAAATATATTATTTGTCACTGTAATTTCACATAAGAGTAGATTCTCATTCCAATTTAATGCTCGTTAATTTTATAAGTGATATACTGAAGACGACAGTATTACATGATCGTTTAAAGAATAAACTCTATTCAAACCTATTTATTTAATTACAAAATAAGACGTTAGAAGAAGTAAATCACATTTCATTTAGAAAAAATGTCTTCATGTGATATTACCTCTATATTGTCTATCTTCTCATTTATTGAACTAGACAAGAAATGTAAATATAGAGACTACAAATTATTTTAATTAGTATACTTCTCGAATAAAAATCTAGAAGACTTTATAAATTCGAAATTAAACTTCATCCACGTGAAAAGTTGCATTCGAGAAAAACTCAAAATAAGATTTTTGCTATTTTTTTCCGAATTCATCAACCGTAATATAATGTATGTTTCGTACAATCTTACAATTATTTCACTAATTACACATTAGAAAGCGGAAAATTCTTGTATAAATAAGACATTCGTCTGAAACAATAGCAATGTAGTAGCGAGTTAACTCATCTTAATAGCTAAAATAATCTAATTGTCTTCTTTTATATCTTACAGTGGTTTTATCTGTAATTATAAGTTATTTTATATATAGAAATAACAAGAAAAATTGATACACTTTGTTTACAAGAAGACAATTCGTTAATTCGAACGATTCAGAATTCCAAGTAGCTTGGTCGTTATGGTCCTTCCTATCGATAATCACGCATTCCTTTTCGTCGGCTACCGTAAAAGATCGGCGTGCTTGAGTGTCACGGTATGTATTTCGTGCACGTTATCGTCTTACGTGGTTGTAAATTGAATTATACTACACTAAATACTGAATCTTATCTCGAGTGCATTCTCACCTCAGTTTTAACGAGTTTTACTCTGCGTTTCCGATACACACTCACGCGTGAAATTTGAAATTCTCTCGTTTCTTACGTTGTATTTCTCCTTACTTAGATTTACAAGTATATTGTAAGCTTATAATGTAAGTATAACAACGTATAATATAATATATTATAATATTATATAATATAATACAATATAATATAATAATAATATTACAATATTTTTGTATAATGAAAAAACCTTTAAAGAATTTTATTATACCTTGTTCGACTAATATTACAATCAACCTTAAATTGTTCTCGTACATTTTCTATGACCATAATTATGTAATGTATCTCGTCTTCAAAATTTTTACGTTTTTATAATAAACGCAAAAATACTTTTATAAAAATTATATTTATTATGTAATGCTAGGTAACATTACTAGGTATCACAATCACAATTTCGATATTATCTATCTTTATATTCGGTAGTGTTTGACTTTAATCAGTACTATTTTCAAAATATGTTAAACGGCAATAAATAAATCCTTTGAACTCAATTTATCACAAATTTCCTAGAAAACTTTTCACAAGACATCATTTCTCGTTTTCTAAACAAAGCAGCTATAAAGATAAGTTTTTCATAAAACAAGCATTATGTAAGAATCTTGAATGCGATAATAAAATATAGTCTTCTCATTAAGCGTATTTATTCGAAACAAAATACTTAGAATTCCAATTGTATCAAATGTTTAAAACATGCATCGTTAAAGTTAATTTATAATATTTATAGTATTTTACAAATCCAATGAATCAATTTTATCAAAATAATATACGAACTTCTGTTTGAATAATCTAATAAACAACTGAAATGATATTTTCTTTCTTGTTGTAGTATGCAGAGTTAAAGCTTGTTAAATAAAAAATTGATTAAAACGATTATTTCCAAACCACGTTAATACAACATTTCACATGCAATATTTTTAGTCAATTTACGTTATTAGATTCTTTTCTTTAATACTGCGATTAGAAAAGGTAATTGCAAGAATTTGTTTAATATTTTTGTTGCTTGATATGTCTTATTCTGTCTAAATCTTACAATTATATACAATTATGTTCTATACGTATATATGTTGTATATGTATATATATGTACAATTATATACAATTATTAATATTGTACAATTTTATGAAGCTTACGTTCACGCAACTTTTACGCATTACATATTTTCTCGCTTCGTCTTTAATGAATGAAATGTATCTTATCTTAAAATTCAAACCATTTCAGCATGAACGTTTGAATTCTAAAAACGTGCTACGTATTTTGTCAATCTATCGTAAAACGTGTCCATACCGTGTGACTGGCAAAACTAGCAAGCTGTTCTTCAACGAAGCAGCTCGCATTTGGAAGTTGGAAATAGTTCCAGCTTCGTCTGAGATAGTACAAGAAAGAAGGGTAGCACATAGGAGACACGAGGAAACTATGGAACGACGTTCGTTCTCATAGGAATCAGGTTTCTACGGGAGCTGCACGTGCGGTCGCTTGGTGAAATAAAAGGACGGGTCCAATTAAACGAGTTAATTTAATAAGCGCTCGTGACGAGGCGTACGAGAGAATAGGCGCGGTTAGGCCGCTAGGACAACGAACAAAAAGACCATTTATGCACGCCAGGTTGAACTTCCTAATAGATTTCTTATTTTCGAACACGTCGTGGCGACAATTGCAGTAACACTAAACGCCGCTTCTCATTTTACAGATCATTTCATGAGATTGTGCCATGATTGGTTCATATACTTCACGATATGTTTTATTATCTTTACCTCCGCGTAATGCAAAACAACCAGTATTAAAGGTAATCGGAAATGAGAAGAAGATTTAATGCGACAACTGCAGAAGAAATCGATAATGGATCAAAAAAGAAAAAGATCCCTTACGATAATGAACAAAACTCAGCTTATATCCTTGTAAAGTTCTTTCTATTTGGTGGAAATTTCAAGTTAAGTATTTTTCATGATATTATATTTTCTATCAAATACTATTCAATTGCTTGTACTTTATTAGTAATTAATATTTAGTATTAAACATTTAATTTCGTAGAATATTTAAAAATTATTTGTTTTTAGCTTCTGAAAATGTTCCAAGTTTGATTACATGTCGTTTGTTGATTTCTTTACAATTATAATTATCAATAATATCACTTGAAAAGTCATCCATTTTATCTACAACCGTTTCTCATATTTTTAGTAATGTGATATTAGTTTGATATATTTTGAAAATCGTATCATCCCTACAAATATCCATATTTTCATCATCACTTGTTTCCCCCGATAACTAATACACAAATTAGTCTGTAATATCATTAATCTCTTTAGCTCACTCCATCTACATATAAATATACTTGGAACATTAAATTCTAATAACTATTGTCGATCAATAAAAAGAAAATACAAGATACCTATTTCCTTATCCATCCGTTATAGATTAACAGGAGCAATAGCAGGATTATATTTCTTCGTAGTACTTATCTTTCTCATATAACTCCCTAAAGTTTGTTTTTGTATATAACAATGTTAAAACTTATTAAATACCTGCTTATTTACATGGTAATTCTTACTCAGTGTATACAAGCATCTAATTGAAAATTATTACTGTCTATATACGCAGAGTACAATGAAAACATTGTATTCTATGTACTTGTACATAAAGAACATTAATAAATTACGGAATAACATTCTAAATACACGGCCCTAAATGACAGAATAAATGCTAAGAATTGTTGAAAAAGAATCTAAAAATCGCATACTTAAGATCACATATTATTTGGAGTAATAGAAAACCTGTGGATGGAACATTTAAATAAGAATTTATCGATTAATTGATAAATCCTATGTGGCAAATGAGAAGGTTAAAAATATGTATATTTCCAATATTGAGTTAAATATGAGTAGGATATACATTAATTGATATGATCGGTCTTAGAGCGAAGTGATATATGTCGATTGTCGAATTGCGTAACTATTTTATCTTATGAAAGTTATCACACCGGCCGTTTAGATCCAGTGGACTAGACGAGTTTATCAGTTTCGAGGAAAGTTTCTTTGCGTTAACGTGACCTCTGCTATTGAACAAGGTACGCAAACGCTCTGATCCGCCTTAGATTCTGATTGCGCGGACCTTTCAGCTCTCGATTGAAAACCAACCGATTCGAACGCGGTGGTCTCGCGCATATTTCACGTACTCGAAATACAATCGCGTTTCTCGTTTTCCTCATAAAACACTCGTATTGAGAAATAACTATCGTGCATGAAATGCTTAATGCCGCTGGTTTTTTTTGTACATTTATTTTCCCTTACCCTCTTGATGTTACATTTTTATGATATAGTATTATCTTAGTATAATGAAATTATTACAGTAACATTGTTACTTATATTATCAAATATCGAGAAATCTATTATAAGTGCTACAAATAATCTTGTAAATAACAATAAATAATTATGTGTACTATTTTTAATTAAATATTGTATCAATATCTTAATATTTTATTATATGTGGAGAAAATATGTGAATGTAAAATATCTTTTTTAAATTTATTGTTATATTATCTATGTTTTTAAATATCTATATATTTAAATATTTATATATTTAAATATCTATATATTAAATATATATATAAAGCTACATATGTCAAAAATTAGTTTTGGGAAGATTTAGAACTTTTATTTGTGTATCTTCACTAAGGATTAGACATATAAAATTCAGCTGAGTAATAGACACGGAGGAGACATTTTAAGTCATTCCTTAACAGGCGTAATATTAAAAAAATAGATCGTAAAGGATTAAATGCTACAATTATCAAATTATTAAGAAGGAAATCACCGCAAGCGAAGATAATCTTGAAATTATATTCAAAAATAACAAGACTTTGTTTGTATTGAAGTTAAAACTGTGTTAACTAATGCTCCAAGTTTATACGTACAGGAACTAATGAAATTTTACAGGAATGTGAAACAACTGCAGCAGCACACGTAATCTAAAGTAATGTAATATATATCTAACCCCTAATAAATTCTTAATTAAATTCCGGATGAAGCTTAAAATTAAATTCTGTTGCATGATAGAAATCTTAAAGTAGAGATATGAATATTTAAATTCTAAAATAAGAATTAAATGTAAATATGTATAAGCTAATGGAAACTAAAGTAACAATACGTTAGAATAGATTATTGAATGTATAGAGCTATTCTAAGTACATCACTTTAACGCTGTAATTTTATTTTCGACATTAATGCTAATTTCCCTTTAAATACTTATTTTTCTGGTAATTGGTAACTCACTTTACTTAATCCCTCGCTAAACAACGTAATTAGCTTGCCATTTACTACAGCTCGTTATCGTAATTATTAACAACACTTTTACACGCATATATATGAAATATGAAAGCGTAACATAATTTCTGTAACGTACTTAACTTTTTCCCAAGCTAAATACCAAGCATCACTGAAGCAAAACTAATAAAAAAGAAACACATATCTATTCCGTTGACGGTAAAACAAAAAGTTAAACAAAAATTAGGCCTTCATCTCGTGTAAATTCCAATCTAGTCAGGCTGGTTGTCAGTGCTAATTTTCTTATTTAAAATCATCAATAGCCGTATTAGTGACCCCTCTATTTCAAGACTGATAAATTGCAACTGTAATTTGTAAGTCACGTCATGACATCATCCATATCGGAGTTCGTAAACAGGTTCGCAAATAGTGCCAGTTACGAATCCTCTATTCGTGCAACTGTTCACGAACAGTATGCGAACTGAGCCCAAGCGTTTAATTACATATTTCGACATATCCTATGATGTCCTTGGTTTGTTCGAAAGCTATTCGTGGCCAGTTCGCTTTCAGGGCGAACTTCCCGCGTACACTTAACGAACACAAAAGAAAAATACATTTGGGTATCCTGGTTATAATATGTCTACAATAGAGTAAAAGAATTGATTCTATTTTTTAATATATTAAAGTGAATATTGTAATTGGTAAAAACATTTACTTAATCCATTTAATTATTTCAAAACATCAAAAAGCACGATCAATTCTTTCACACTATTATAAACAGATATATTCAATAATATGATATTTTGTATACCACGGTGTCGAAAATTAATATGTATCACTATATATTTCTGGCTACTTATTGAAACTATTTATGATATGATCGTACAGGATAAGGATTTTAGGGTAAGTATAACGTCTCCTTTGTTGATTTCATATTATCGATGGCAATTACTTTACATAGTTAAAGTTTTTAGACTTCTGTGCGCCGTTCTTGATGCTTTAATAACAAATTATAAACCAAAGCATTTCTCCAACGTACGATGTACAATAGTTTGAAATCCCGATTTTCATGGCCAAAAGTCAATTTTTCAAATTTAATGCCTGTTTAGTTAATAACGCATAGATCTGAAAGATCATAACCGAAAAATATAATTATTTTATATTTTTTATTATATCACTACGAAATGGCCTTCTATTGTAGTTGGATTCTTAAGATTCGTACGATCAAAATGATACGAAACATGACTATATTTGTATTAATCTTCGCAATAATTTTAGGAGTAAGAAATTACCTGACTCCGTAGTATTTTATTTCACTTCGCCTATTCTGCTTCACTCGCACTGCCGAGGTACTTCTACTCCAAGCACACGCACGGCGCTTGAAAATCTAAGGAGGTACTTGGACAGGTCCTTAGAGATACATACTACTGTACGCATATTTGGTGTTCGGTAATTATTCGTCAACTTGAACAAGCATGTTCGTGAGAAATCGACTAGCGACTCTACACATATTTGCGAACTGCTCGCAAACATGTCTTCTAGCGTGACTCTCATTTTAATTACCTCGTATATTTGTCAATTGAGAACTAATCTCATACGCACATTCTACTACTACTAAAATTTGTTCAACTAACAACTTATTATCCTATTTTTACTCAACTCATTTTTATTCTTTATTTTATTCTTTATTTATTTTGTTCTTTATACAAATTATAGCCAATTACATACAAACTCTCCAACTATTTAAATAATTTTATGTTATTAATAATTGATATTGACAATATATTGTTCACTATAGTAATGTAAAATATTTAAGATTAACATGATAGAAATTCCTAGAAATCCAAAAAAATAAGTGTACTTTTAGAAACAAGAATTCAGTACTTTTAAATTTGCAAGATTTTTGTACTATCAATGTATTGCACGATATTGCTATGTTTATCTTTTGTATTTCATTACTGAGTTCATAATATAATCATTATAAATAATGATATCATTTGCAAAACAAATAAATTTATGATTACTCACTTGATATTCAAACATTTGATATTAGAATGTACGCGTATGCGTCGTGCATAAATTCCAGTTCCAATTATCAAGGAAACCGTAACGATAAGAAAGTGTATCAGCAAAAGTACCATAAAAATCCAAACACGAATACAACTTCCGTCGCAATCATGTCAGTAATTATAGAAATAATTTGATCTACATAGGGTGCTTCAATATATTGGACTGGCATTTTTATCGAAAATAATAAGTTTGTGAAAAAAGGTGGCGGAGAGAAAAGTGTAATGTCTCTTATGGGGAACATGATAGCGTGCGTGATTTTTTTCATATTTGCAAAATGATTTCATCGTCACAGAAGTGAATTGGAAGAGCTATTGTTGATTCGTTCCGGTATAGCGGTTTCCATTTAAAAAACACGTAACAGAGAACATAAGGGTGCAAGTTAGAAATTGACGGACAGACAGATGCGTCCAGAGAGCATGTATCCTCGCAATGTCACGCATGAATATGTTAATGCATCAGCCATTGCTACATGGCCGACAAGCTTACTCGATGATGGATTACAAAGCTCAACCGTGCACGCACTTTCTCTTTCGTCGTTTCTCTCATTTTCCATGGTCCTCTCCCTTTTTCTCGCTGACTATTAGCTACGAGAACGAGCACAACATGGGGACACACCCGACTCACATTGTTGCCTCCGATTACTGAATTTCACCTGATCGATCGATCGATCGATCGATTCGCGGCCTCGTCTCCAGCACCGTAATACACCCGACAGCGACTGCTCAATGATAAATGCATCGCGTTTCTCTCCGTGATCACTTTATTACGGGGTACGGTTCGTGTACACGCGTCGATATTTAACATCGACCAATGACGCTTTGATGTTGGTTCAACACGAGAGAGAGAGAGAAAAAAAGAGAGAGAGAGAAAGAAAGGGAAAATCGAAGAGACTATCAGTTAAGAGGAATGAACCGACTCCCACAGCGTACACCGCGACCATGAAATTATTAGCGAGTTTGGGCTTTGTGTAACAAGAGTGGATCAAGAGTAGAAAGTTTCGAAATGTACAAAGCGGAACGACAGTTCCCCGCAAACTTTCAACCAATTTTGGTAATTTTATCATACTATTAATTAACGATCCACCTGCTCCTCTGTCTGCTGCTGCTCTTCGTATCACGTATCTTTCGATATCGTTTTTCAAACTCGCTTTATTTGTATGTTTATTTAAAATTGCAAAGTAGAAGGTTACTTTTATGGGGATTACAAAGGATAGAAAGAAAACCATACAAATATGGCTTGCTTATTTTTATTCGAATCGCATATTTTTATCGATATGATATGCAACATGGCTAGTAATTGTGTTATGTTCCTAAGCTTTTTATTAATACTATTATAAAAGTGTACAAATGATTAAAACGACGCGATGTATAGTTCCATAAATGGTCCAATAAAAACACATCGATGTACAAGATATTTAGAATATATAAAAAATAATTTATCATTTTATTGAGACTAAGAGAAACCAAAGTAAATATTAAATATTCCTTGTAAAAGTAATATACGTGCAACAAGAATGCTACATTTTGAACAAAGCCTGCTTTTTAAATATTCACTATCTTTAACTAAACAAAGGAGATTGTAGAATAATTAAAGCCGATAAACAAATCTACCAATAATTTCTTCGGTTTTAACATGTATCGTGATTTAGATTTAACACGCTTACTTCTAAAAATATATATTACTTCTAAATTTTAGTTATTTGTACATCACAGTAATAAATAAAAATTGATAAAAATTTTTAACCTCTGAGCAGTAAAATTTTAAGTCGTTAAAAAATAAATAAGCTTGATGTGAAAAAGAAAGGTAAAAAATCTTGCATTTCTTAAATTATCAGATAATATAAAATACAATATCATATACGAGAATAAAGGAAATCGGGAAATATTATACCACAGTTTACGACGCGTAGTCAAGCCTCGATTACATTATGAAGCAATATCCTGTTGCGCTTTCATCCGGGAAACCACTACTCTATCGCACGTAAAACTCCACGACACCAAAGAAATTTTTACGATCCGTCTGGTAAATCAAATTCCAGCAGAAATCGTCGAAAGCGTGCAATTAATTGCCGTTGACAAACTTAAAAACATCCAGGAAAATACTTAGTTCGTGCGTGCAGTCGAGATGTTTCTCAAAGGGATCGATATTTGTCAGGATTCGACGCCACGCAAATATTTGCCAGGCACGAGATGCATTGGTGTCGATCAATCACCGAAACATGGTACTCCTTCGCAAACTACAATGATCGGCGCGACAACTTCATTACGATGCATGGAAAATCAACGAATCGATAGAACGATGCGTCAACGCCAACGGGCGTTACCCCATTGTGATTTATGGCAAGCAAGTTTGCCAATATTAACGACACTGTCTCCGCAGACGAGGGGCTTCTGAATAGCTCCGATGATTCGTCCCGGTTGACCCCTGGTCTCTTTCGTTCAACGATCGAAAGGGACCGATTGTTCCGTGAAAACCGCGCGATACTTGCGTAATTTTCTCGACGCCCACGTGCTTTACGTCGAAGAACCTCGTGAAAACACGCCCAAGTCCTGGACACATGCTACTTCTCTTTTCCATTTACCGATGCCAAATCGAATAAACTGGCGAATATATTGACTCGTACGCTGGACGTTTCCAAAGGTTTAGCCGATCTTTCTCGATCTTCCCGTGAATTTAGATACATGGACATTCCATGATTATATTTCTAATGTATTCAAATTTCGCTGGCTAGCGCGCGAAATGTACGTCCAGGCGAACACGCCTGCGCGGTTTATTCGAACAGTTGGGCACGAGCAAAGCGAGTTTATTGTATAACAGATTCTTGAATTAAAATTGTGAGCATCAAGACTAAACATTTTAATCAAATATTCTATTGCGTGTAAAATTACAGCTGTGAGAGTTTATCACGTTTTGTGGCTGGAGGAAACTTTATAACCGAATTTGAAATTTTAATAAACATTAAAGTATTGAATTTAAAGAAGTAGCATTTGTAACATATATTTTGATCTTCTGTCATTTCTATCTTTTTTAAGCAATATCTTTATTCGTTTAATGGAAGTTTTATTTTCTCTAATTTGAACTACTGAAAATCCACAGAGCATAGAATTCATTAAATGTTTAGATATTTCATATAAAACGTTATTTATTTTTATTTTATCTTACGTATGTATAATGAACTAAATTATCCGTATTTCGTAATACAAATTGTCTTTATTTACAACATAGTAAAAATCGACTAATTTTATTTAAAATTCGTTTAACTGAGAGAATGATCAATTATAATAGCACGTTAGAACATTGACAAAAATGCAAACTGCGAGACTTAGTATGGTATTAACGCAATAGCATACACAGTGATTACGCTGTTTCTTAAATGTGCAGCACTTTATATGTTACATAAATGAAGGGTTAAATCAAAGTACAACAGTGTATCAAGTGCACAGGCATTTATAAAAACAAGGCGCCCCAATTATTTTGCGCAGCACATCGGTTATTCGTGCCGACAAATACCGACGGGACCTGCTTTTAACCTTGATTCGAAACAAGCTCTACAATTTTTTTTCGAACGTACTCTGTAATTTGTCACGTAAGTGACCATGCAACGCACCACTTAAACATCGTCCGATATCAACACCGTTGATATCCTTGCCCATGTCCTTATACATGTCCTTCGTGTTTGCTCATTGGTAACAACTGGCACGCAGCTCGTTTATAACCAAGCAGCAAAACAATTAAACCTCTCGAACGGATACGCGTGACACGAGAAGAAATAAAAGAAAGACCGGGGGCGTCGAAAAATAGTGTTACCATAGGACGCCGTGCGGAAGGATTTGTTTATCTTGAGACGATTAAACAAGAATTAACATGCAGCCGCGAAAACATCGGTCGAAAGATGCATCGACATCGCGCGCGCCGTATGTTTAGACAGAGGGTACCGACCAAGGAGATGAAAGAAATAATAAACAGTGGCCCCGTAATTTCGGGGGTTCGGCCGCTCGAGGGGTTGACAACTACGTGATATATGCGCAACCCTGCGCCGAGCATATGTCGCCTCTACCAATAGCCGCATGCCTTTAATCTACACGAGAAAAATATGAGACTGCTTTCCCTCTCTTTCGTCCTCGCTCTTCCTCGTTTTCACTTTCGCTTTATCTCTCTATCGCGCTACTGTCACCGAGCTTCTCTACCGTGTCCTGTCTCTACAGACTCGTCCTTGCATTTGCATAGCCCATATTTCTTTCTTCATTACCATTATTATGAGTATTTCGGTATTGTGCATCGAACATAATGCGGCCTGCCGTTCTCTCCCGGTGACATTTGCATCCCGACAAAGAGAGCATTCACGCCTCTTGATGGCACCCTCGAAATTCTCTGCTCGAGAGACTTCTGGATCCTTGATATCGCTCCTCGTCGAAACACATTATCGAACGTTTACGCTTATGCGATACGAGCCTCTGTTCAATGCGATCCGACAAAGCATATCGATCATGGAACGCGGCGTGTCTGCCAGAGACGTAGGAGGAACGATGACTTCCGTCTATAGAACAGGCACTGTAGTCGTACTGCATACGAATTTACACGCGTTAAAGATAGTTTTTAAACACGAGGAGGTATGAAGTATTGAATTTGTCATGGGAAATTTGTCATAGTTTAAAATCTAGTACAGGAATAGAAAGCTTTGATTTTTACATCGAGTCTTTTACTTTGTTACTATATCATACGAAGATAATAATCTGTATTTTTATATACAGCGGTATGTTATTTATTACTTGAAACAGCTTTGCGATCTTGAAAAAGACGTAGAAATTCAGCTACGTACTAAGTTAATTATTCCAAGATATTAGGAAATTCAAGAATAATTAACTGTAACACTAAAGATAACAACAAGAAAAATAGTAGTATTAAAACATTTTTATTATTGAAAACCATTTTATTATTGAAAAATATATATATGTATGTATGTATATTGACAATAATATAATGGATATGTGTGAACATATAAAAAATGCAATTATTTAAATAATTTTTAATTAATACAGTTATGAAGAATATCCTTAATGTGTGTTTAATTCACGTTTACATATTTCATTCCAATCAGAGAGAATTAATGAATTCTTAAATACAATAATTATATGACGTCATTGTGTCGTATTAATTTTGATCAAACTAATTTAAATAATATGAGAATTGCTTCTATGTAAGCTTATGATATGTGTCTATATTCATTTGTATACCACACATGGTTGTTATATATACACTATAAAATTTACATTTAACTGGCAACCGCTCTCACAATTGGTTCCATTATTGCCTAAACGTATAATAAAATGATATTTAAATACACATAATTTCCCTTTGTATCACAAAGCATAAATTATTACTTTCAGCCGTTTTTCAAATTCTTGATATACTCAAAGAACCTGTTTTAATTACAAAAAAAACTTTCCAACGTTTCTCTACGGCAAACACGGAAAGCGCATAAATGATACTCGCAGCTGCCACTAAGATTTCCCTCCGGAACATCTACAATCCACAGAGTAATAAGTATAGGAACGGAAAAGAATTCGAATTCTCGCAGAGGACTATAACGCGAGCCTAATTAAAAAAGAAAATATAACAAAAACAGACGACTGTTCTAGGTCCATACTCTCGTGAGCTCGGTCTATTATGACGACGGTCATAAACGAGGGACGACCGTGCTATTATAGAATTCATTTGTATGCGTCTCGATGCAATGACACGAGCGTTCAGACCTAAATCTTATTAGGCGAGTTTCCAAAGCAGATGACGGTCAAAACACGAAGGCCGTGACGATTGCACACGGTGTGGATTACGTATCTCTATCCTGTATCGAGATAGAATCGCGATCGTGTCGTGTACACGCGTGCTCGATGCACGAGGCATTTACAGGCCCACGTGCTCGAGGGCCTTGGCTGGCGTTTTCATTTGGCCGACCACGACGCGGCACGCGATTCCAACGATTGCTTCGACACCAGTTTCGATCGGCCAACACGCAACGATCGGCGTGCCAACGGAACGTCCATATGCCGAGAGACCATGATTCAACCTAGAATATATTATTGCGCGCCGAGGAATTTCATGTAATAACGCTATGTACGATATCGTGTTGTGTCTGCCTCGTGTTCCGTCAGTAATTACCTGAAAGTCTCGAAAGCCTGACAACAGTGCGCTGGAGCCGTGCATGAGAAACGATGGAACTACACATCCAATCTCAAAGTTCTATTGCATTAAACCAGGATACTGTCAAAATTGTATAACAATTTAAATCCTTCATAGAAGTAAAGTCTAATAAATTGGATATTATTGCAAAAATGTTTCTTACGCAGTAAAATTATGTATGAAATAGAACTCAATGTCTGCATAAAATTCCAATCTTATGTAGATTCTATCCAAAATTGCATAACGATTTTAATTCTCCATATAAATAAAGTATAGAAAATTATGTATTACATTGCGAAGTTCTCTACTGGACTAAAATAATTCGATGCACATTGAAATACAAAGTTCATTATATTTCTTCGACAAATATTTAAAATTTTTTATATAATAATTTTTTAATATTTGTAATGGAGTTGGTTTATTTAAAAATGGCTTATGATGAATTCGATAGAAGTGGATATACAATTTTCTAGGTAATTTATCTGTTGCATTAACTAGTTTCAAGCAACAGATAGTGTTAATTGTTATGAGGGTCACTGGTCAGTTGATTATCAACATTGGTTTTTATATTGACGTAATGAAGGTCATTGGTGACAGGCGATGCCAGAAGTAATTATAACATTTAAATGAATGGTTATAATACAATTTTCAATACGTTTAATGTCGCAGTGGCAAAGTAATAACATGCTAGATGTACCATAAATTGCTTAAACATTATTAATGCGAAATTAATGTTTTCACAATACATAATCTTTACTTGCGATTCTTTCATTAAATTATATACTGTCAAGAATAAGCAAGTATCTGTACACATTTGAGCGATAGTACTATGTACGGTATATGTTGCGCTCTGTTTAAGCTAAGAAATATGGTGTCTGAACCTCTGCGTACTTTGAAATGTCGCACATAATTTTACATGGTAGGTACTTTACACGCGAAGGAAAAACTGTTTGATGTGGCGATGATTCAACATGCACCTTATTATTTTACAGAGCATTTACGTTGCTGGTTTCGCGATGCTAATTCGCCTTATTACTCGAGTACGTTTCACGGGGCGTGCCCGATTGACACGCTAAAATTCTCTGTTCCGTCCAAACGCGACAGAAGCGACCGTCGCTGTTATTAACGGTTGCCACGCGTGTAATCCCAAGTTATTTACGCTCCGTTATCCCCATATGTTAGATTACAATATCAGTTTACCGAATGGTATTTAATAAATACACCGTGACATGAATATGACAGTTTGGATAACGTTGCAGAACTCGACAACTAAAAAGATGCTAATACCCATTGCTTTTAATTAACCAATGTCTTCGTTCTGTATGCCTCCACAGTCCACACATACTTATCATCAGCGTTTATTAACGCGTGTCATCTCGGGGATAATGGATACAGCACGGTGTTTAAAACGCGTGAAATTCCTGCATATCGAACAGACAAATTTGTAATTTAGAACGACAAAGGAAAATAGATAAAAAAAAAAAAGCGATAAAACGCGTGAAAGTACTGTAAATCAGGCAGATAAATTGGTAATTTAGGACGATAAAGAAGCAGATACTTAAAGAAACAACCATAAATCATAATAGGATACGGCATCTACATGCAATATTATGTTCATGTTTTTATGGAAATATATTTTTATGGAAGTTTATTATTAGTATATACTTGTTAATATGCCAAAAAATTAATTCAAAGCTTTTTTTTACACTTTATTTTCAGAAATTAAAAAATAAAAAATATGTCACTTTTGGTTAATCCATTATTGTTTTATTCTTTAAATTACAGCATATGATTTTCCATTCATATGTTATATATAATTGAATACGTATTACATTCTGCATATCTGCTGTTCGGATCTGATATTTCGCGTGACCTCTTCAATTTACTGCGAAATACGGATTCCAATTTTGCGGCTTGAAATGCTTGATTATAAATTGCACAAATATCATCCCATAACTGGATAGCTTCGATTCGTCAGATATTATTAATTAACATGTCAGCGAGACGTGTTTCGATTGCTTAAGTTTGTTTATAGATAACGTAAAATTTGATTTAAAAAAAAAGTAAACGAAGAAAATTCATCTGTTTTAAACTAATTTCTGAAAATTTGAATAAAAAACAGTATTATTTTTGTACGCATGTCTTGACAATTAATTTGTTCTAATTCATATGTCTCGAAATTTTTGCATTATAATTATTTCCTACGTGATAATTCATTTAAGGATGGACTAGATAGGTATAATATTTTTCAAATTACATAACTATTAAGTACGCATTAGTGCTGTCTTATTACAGTGAATGTAATCGAGCACGTCTGTGAATTTTTCATCATATTTCGATAAAGTTTTAATAAAAATCAATGCCTTTTAGTATAATATATAGTAGAAAATATATCTTTTACATACATATTTATTAAAGCTTATTTCATAAGAATTCTGTCCACGCAGCATAATGATATTTATAACCACATGAAACTACGCGTTATTTGCAAATGTTGCAAATAAATTAAAAGATATAGAATGCATATACGTAATATAAAGTGCTGCAAGATTTTGACAAATAACCAATAACTAACGATACAGCTATATTGACTTTTGAAGTGCAGAAAAACAATCAGACGTAAAAAGAGAAATATTTTTATTTTCCAGAGCATCCGAAAGTTTCGAAAATACGAGGAGAGTTATTACACCTTTTAGTAGAATTGAATCCGAAAATATTTTTTTCGTACGATCTTTACCACGAAAAAAGATATACAGATACATATTTATTTTTTATTGCGAATTACTTATTACAAACTTTTTTAAAAGTAATCTAACAGGGTATATGATAATAATTACAGGTATAATTAGTATAAAGTTTAATTTAATAAAAGAAAAAGTTTGAAGAAAAAAAGAAACGAAATTTCAACTTTGATCAAAGATACACCATAAAGTAATTTATCTCTACAACTTATTTTTTTAACTTCCCGCGTTCGCTTATCTTCATTCTAAACTAAAACAAGTTCAATGTAATATATATAGTACAGTACCAATATAGCAACTGCTATCAACGTTCATGGTATCGTTTCAGTGACTGGTTTATCGGTTTACTAGCCATCACCTTTCTCAATTATTCCATCGCGTTCACGCTGCAACCAAATTTACGACGTGAAAATTCAACGCGTGTATATAAACCAGCGCTTGGTAGTTAATCATTTTTAATTGCTTGCCGATAAAAGGGGCTGCTTTCAACGATCGAGAAATTCCTCGGTTGAAAGGGAAAATAACGCGCCCCCGCGTAGCGTCCAACGTCTGTTATGCATCGCTGCGTAACCACGGACGAGCATTTCGTGCATTCTTTTCGATTGTCTGTGGAAGATTAATTCCTCGCGTGGCTTTCGATATTATCGATGAAACCATCAGTAACGCACCGCTGCCTCATCGTAACCTCTGCTTACAATAAAGAGTGGTTATGAATATCTACGCTACTCTGTTATTTGGATGCAAGGTATACCAACAATTTAATACCGGCAATAATTCTCGATCGCAACTGCTCGGCAAATTTTCTTCTGCGGCTTACTCGTGGCCAACTAAATAGACGCGCACGACTCGATCGTATACGATGCATGCGTGCGTATATATCTCTTGTTTTTCCCGCAACCTGCTACGAATCGAAGTCTCAATAAAATACGAACGCGTTTCATGCTCGTACCAACCATGCAGAGTCTAGTTAATGTATTCACTGTGCATTAGATTTTTATTACCTACAAATAATTTTCCTAGTATTAGTAAAGCCTCAGTATTAGAGTGCGGATTTGTACGAATTTATGGGAAACTTGAGGATGCAACAAATATTTGTTATAATATGTAGTAGATAGAACAATTCTTTATCTGAATTTCATTTTTTTTTTATTATATTTATAGAAATATGAATTTACATGAGAATTCGAGAACCTAACCCCAATCTACTGATCGTATATCATATGTGATTTACATATTTTGATATATAAAAACATGCGATATATTAAAAGCATTAATACGTATGTTGAACAGATACAAAAAGTTGATTGGTTGAGAAATGAAAAAGTGGAAGAGACTGGTTGATCAAGATGGAAAATCGGACTAGTAACATAGAAAATGTAAAAAAAGTTGAAGATTAAATAATGTTATTCTAAAATTTACACCTTTAAGTAAAATTAGTCACATAGTATCAAGGTCAAGTGAAACTATTTTTGTTATTCAAAAATTATTACACATTTCAAGATGCATTCAGCGAAGTTTATGAAGCGTATAGGATGATAATTTATCGGATATCTCTGTGCATAGATGAACATCAACAGTGCAGTCAGGCGAAGTAACGGAGTACCCATCTTACCCCTATGCTGCAGTACCATCTCAATTTCTCATCCGAAGTGCACAGTATCCGAACTTGATATTAGCCTCCGATGTTTATAAAAATATCCAATAAATCATTTTTTAGACTTATACTTCGTACAAATTCAGGATAATAGAAATATGTGTGTATAGGCAGAAAAACGATATTGAAATCTCAATATAAAGGATTAAACAAATTCGAACATTTCAAATATTAAGTTCCTTTTGTTAATGTAAATAACTTCATATGACAATTTTTAGTAGATATTATTACATTATCCTATATAAGTATTTAATAAGTCTCGTCGCAATGGCAGTTTTAGGGGAAATGAATAGAAAATTAATTGGTATATATATAAAATCTAATAATTCACTTCTATGTATATATCTCTATACTATGAGAAAATATTTCTTAGGGATATAATACTACGTGAAAATATTTCTTGACGATATGACTAGATCGCTATCTCGGTTGACCTAAGACTTTTGTATACTACTGTATACATATGCATGTCTTATATATAGGAATGTAAAAACACTAAGAATACGAATGATGTATGAGTGTATAGAAAACAAAAGAAGGAAGGTTGGAGGTTACTGCAAGAAGATATATACGCGCAGGAAAGAAAGTTCGTCTGACAGCGAAAATGCGTGTTGTACGATCACATGTTTTATATCCAACATATATAATATTTCATCTTTAACAAATACAGTATTAACATTTTTCTTATTTTCTTGTATGTACTGTAAGTTGGACAATCAACAATTATCGTTGAACTTAATTAGTAAATCTAAATATTTACTAAATATTTCATAATACCGTATACGTGTAAAATTATACCAGGTTTGTGCTGCCAATGATCAGAATTTCATCGTTATCTCGAAAGCATCAAATTTCATGAAGCTTCTAGTCGTGACGTAGCATAGCTAACAGAGTAAGTCCAATTAGAAAGCACGGCCACATTAACGAAAATAGAGCATCATTAAATCAATTTTGTTATTACCGTGAGAGTATTTTATAATGATTTTTTAATATTTCATAAGCAACACGATAGTTGCTTTTTGCACGTCTATAATAACATATTTAAATGATATGTTCAACAAATTTGACACATTTTCACAGATAATTCTTTATTATATATTTATGAACATGTAATATTTTTTAATAGGTTTTAACGTCGCATCAATTCTACATATGTGGTTATTAGCGACAACTTTAATATATAACATTAACGTTTTTGTTATGTAATATCACGTCTTTCGGAAAAGCCATAACTTCTTTTCTTGTTTTCTATGACTGAGATTTCCACTTTTTCTTATCGCAATTCACAATTCTTTTGCTGTATATTAAACTTCCTTACTTACAAATATAATATATAAATTCTTGTATGTCGATCACAAATTTCATGATACAGAAGTTAATGCACGAAAAAATATGCTTAGTATTTTGTTCATACGAAAAATTTACGAAAGATGCAAAACATATCGTGTTTTGATTATGTTACATATAGCTAATGTGTAATGTAACATCGAAGTTGCTGTCTCTAAACTTCGCAAACCATTTATGAACAGTTCCATCAGATATTACACCTTTCTCGCAAACATCATTTACTGTTTCACTGACATACTTTCCACTTTCTGATCAAAGAAAAGCGCTAAATATGTCAAATGTATTATATCTTTCCTTATCTTTAAAATATTATAACTTCTAGAGAAAGGAACCAAGTTTAGAGAACCAAAACCAAGTTTGAAACTTTGGCAAAGGAAATGTTACACGATAACTTTTTATTTCGACGCAGTCAGTTGTTATATATTAAACATATTGATACGAACTTTTTAAACAATAGGTACATCATAAAATATTAAAAGTTATTATAGCGATAATATTTATTGTATTAATTAAAAATTTGTTTGTATTAAATTTTATCTGAGATTTAACTAGAAATAAATTAAAAATTATTCGCAAAAATATGACAGCATATAATGAAAAAGAAATTCTATATTTCTACAATTTTATGTAATTAATGAAAAATTCGTTATTACAACGAAATTTAAATAGTTATTTAGCAAAATTACAATTATTAAATCGCGAAATAAAATTTAGCAACGAAAATTGGTATATTAACGTTCCTCGGTTCACTGCAACCATCAATATTTGCTAAAATCAATATTTCCGTCTCAATGAATTCCTTTTATACCAAAATTGATAAGTATATAATTCAGTTTCTAATAGACTTATCCGCTAATCGATTACAGGCTCAACAAGCCAAAAGAAAGAAACAAGAAAAAAATGAATCGCGTAAACTGAATCGCCGACAATGATGATCCCTAGGGCTGTTGCAGCGGATGATGATGCATGACTCACAAAGTGCCCACTGTGCTGTACACATTGTCGATTATCATTACTGTACGACTACAATGGATCCAATGACCAGTTTCTACCATTCGTTGCGTAATAGAACTCATATTTCACGTATGAAAACGTAATAACGTAAATAAATCAGCGATATTTGGCCTAACACGGGTACTCTTGTATGCCCTCTGTTCACATTATTCAACAAAAGTGATGGGAATATATAGTTAGAATAGAATAGAACAATATAGGATATAGTTAGTTATAGTTATGGAAAATTAAAAATATTGTTTGAACGTTATAAAGAAATAATTGTAAATAGACTGAATATTTATGCAAATTACAACTACATAAAACTAAAAAAATGTGGAACTCAAATAAAGTTTTCTTCGTTTGTTAAATGTTATAACATTTACTTAAATTTATTTTGGATTGGATTTAAAATTTATTTTGGATATTCTATATATTTTTGCATATTATATGCATTTTTGTATATTCAAAATATCCCACTAATACATAAACATCCACTCTTTAGATACAAAATAATTGTGCATTAAAAATAACTCAAGTACAATAACATAAAAATAAAAATCTCACAAATATCTCGATTTATTAATAAATACAATACTAATTTCTATTCACTTCATTCGTTTTAATATGAACGCATTGCAAATGTTAAATTATGACATATGGCGATACAAGCTCGTCGCTCCACCCATTTCCATTATTGAATTCATTTTATCAAAGTCTATCGTCAACCGCATTTCAAACGCCTGCCCGTCCAAAACGATTCGACAGCTAGCGAGCGCGTTAAAAACGAGATAAAAGCGAGATAAAAACGAGACAGAAAAGAGAAGAAAACCGAGGCTGTGCGCCTGACATAAGCTACCAGCATCCCATATCATGAATCGTATTTAAATAACAATCGATCACTCTCGAGTTTGTATACGACAGAACGAAGTGCACAGAGAAAGAACAAATTTCACATATAACTGACCAAGATAGAATAAATACGAAAATGATAGGAAAGGATATGAAAGAATAGGATGGTAGGAAAAGAAAAAAGTATCGAAGGCTCTCCGCAGGGGTCGTCGATGATGATCTCGGGAGGGGTGCATCAGTGGATGACGCGTGACTCACAAAGTGCCCACTGTCCCGCACACCCTGTCGATCTCGTGGTATTGTCGGAGCCCTGACCGAGCAAAGGGATATACGCAGTCCCTCCTCGGTATTATAACCACGCTTCCGTATACGCCGGAATTGCGGTTACGCTCGACGACTCCATTCACCAAGATTACGTGCTCGATAACGTCTGTTTTGTGCAAACATGACTCCCTGGTCCGGTATAATCGGATTGATTTAATAAAACGTTGATGCGAGGCGCGGAATGTCGATGGCACGTTAGCGATGATTACGTCTGCGACTTTAGGGCAACGGTTTTCTATTATATATGGTAGGACCATAGGATGCTGTACATATTCGTATAACGCGATTAGAAAATTGCTATCGTATTTTCGTGATCATAAAATCCCTTAGAACTTTATATATGTACATGTAATAGCAAATCTTAAAGATGTAAGAGCATATTATTACCTCAAATATACAAAGTAAATGAACCAGAAAAATATTTGTAATAATTTGGTGTGCTCCCCTTTTGTGTTTTCTGGCGACTTTGACTCATTCCTGGCAAACGAATGTATATATTTTTTAACCGTTTCGAAGATCATAGTTGTGCATAAACATTTGTAGAATAAGAAGGACTTTATGCATCGTGCGACAGTTATTTTTACGCATAATTAGTTTTGGTAATTTGAAAGAGAATTTATCTGAGTTTTTATTTCGTTGGTTTCCTATAACACAGAATCTTCTACTGTAGTTTATAGAAAATTATATTTATTTATAGTGGCTACGAGAAGTATTGCACAATTGTACTTATTATAACATTTACATGCTAATTAATTAGGCACGATAATATTAAATTTCATATCACGTAGTTATACATGTAACATTTTCATGTAGCTACAAAATTTGATATTATAAAAATGAAATATAAAACCTGATAAAAATATGTTTTATTGGAAAATGAAGGTATGTGGTAAATACTTTTTGTAGTCAGTAAATGTAGTGATTGTACTGTTCGATATGCAGAACTATGTAAAAGCGAACTCTAGGTACGCCACAGCTGTCAAGTATCGTATGGTCATTCGGTTAATGTCTCTGTGTTTGAAAGCTGTGCGTGCTTCCTTCTAATACCGTGTCATCTACGTGGTATGTATCTTAATCCCTTTTTGCTACTACAAGCAATGGCTCTCTCGATACTTTTGGTTTACCTTTATACTCTAAACGTAAAATAAGTTTAATATGTTTTGTCGAAACGTTTAATGAATGCTGAATTAAAAAATATTATATTATGGAAAAATTGTAAATAATATAAATAGGTGATTTAAATAGACATTTTCTTATATATCTATGTATATATGATGAAAATAAAATTAATGTAATAATATATATAAACAGTTATTATAATATATTGTATATGATTAATAATATAATAAAATCATTATAATGATATATATATATATATATATATATTAATATAATTTATATAATTAATATAGTAAAGAGATATAATTATTAAGTACCGAACAAGTAAAATAAAGTTTTCAATATAATAGTACGTGGCTGCGAAATTACCAAGCTACATGTAATTATAGAAAATGAAATAAAAATCTATTTCATATAAATTCAGATATAATAAATTCAATGAATTTACCATTATAACAAATTTAGCATATAATCGTCGTATTGTAATAACAATAAAAATACCGCTATAATATAAATACAAATCAAGAGTTTTAAATAATTTAAATAATTTTAAAGAATTTTAAAGTTCTTTACCAGACATTTCTAGGCATTTACAACTTAAACCAAAAATAATTATGTTTAATAAAAAAATGTGTTCCACGTCACAACAGAATAATTTTATGTTATTTCAACTTGATTTAGGGATTCATCGACCAGTAGGTTTACGTAATTCAATCTGTTTATCTTGGTTAGATTTCGCAGATATGGAATCTCCTGGAACAGATTTTCCGTAATTCCACCGGATTAGATGCTTTTATCGTTCTATTGCCGATCGTTAGTTCTGCCTCGTTCACTAAATTATGATTGATTTTCATGCATTGACAATCACGTTTACTTAGACCAAGGATGAAGTAATGTGATTTTCCAAAAGGAATTTACCACATAGTAATCCGAAAATAGCGACATTTAATTACTGATAATGAGTGATAGAAATAATTGAGTTCAGCGACGACATTAGGATTAATTTCTGCATATAGGAGACTTTTGACGTTTTAAATGCTACTAATGTGATGGCAATTATTTTCGTTTAATTACATAAATGTATCTTTATTTAAGATGTTTTATTTAAAATGTGTCAACGCTGATAATAAATACTTTAAATTTATATTTATAGCTTCATTAATGTATTTAACTTTTTCATTTAATATACTTGCTTTTCTATACAATATATATTCATTATCATCTATATTCATTATTACCTAATTTGTTTATATAAATAAATTATTTTCAAATATTATAATTCTAATAATTCTATTTTCTCTACTTGATTGTAGTAGCAGTCTTTATTTCGGAGAAACAATTTATCAAAAATTATGTAATGAATAAAAAATTTAAAAATGTTAGATAAAATACATTTTGCGCAATTTATTAAACATGTTATATATTTGTCATGTTACTTTTTATTTTTCGTACAGTCAAGTTCGTATGATTGAAAATATACTTCTGGCACAATTGTAAGACAGTCAATATGATGTAAAAATAAATAGTTAAATTTGCAAAACCTTTTTTTTGGGTATAAAATACATTGTTTACAGATCACAGAAAGGCTATATCTATACACAACGTATAAACTTTTTACGTTCAATATATCGTGTTAAATTGATACACTAAATGGATGAAGGTTGAAAACAATTTACTATCTGGAATTAAACACAAACAAACTTTTTATCTACAATTCAATCGAATCTTACTCGAATCCCGTGTAATTGTATCACTCAATGAATCAGAGCCAATTGAAAACTCGAAATTCCGATTATTTGCTCTGTTTGCCTAGAAATATCGCTGGCCTCGTCTATCGCTATTCAAGAAATTCTGGTTTCTTAACAACACAAATGTTAGCCTGTGTTTCACGAGCAAAGTACCGTGACACGTTCGACGCACCGCGTAAAATACAAGCGCACGACCTGGCTAGTGGCGCGAAATTTGTTGCAAACATAAAATCAATGCTAGACAGATTTATCATTGACACCCGGTGCAAGCAGGGACAAAGAACGCAGAGGAAGAGAGAAAGAGAAAGGGGGAGAAAATTCTTACGGCAGCCAATAAATGGCCCTTGGAAATTCAAAACCGGGACGCAAGAAAATTTCTTATCTCGTGCAAGCGATCTACGTGGTAAATCAATTTTACACATCTTCGATTATTCGATTTCTCCCGGTGCACAGCTCCGACTAAATCACCGATTTTATTGCACCTGGATCGGAGAGGGTCCGTAAGCATAGTCAGAGATCGGCTCTTATGGCATTCCAATCACGATCGTTTTACAGAGAGCTCGTGCTCGCTCGCGCACACCACACGGTCTCGCGCCAATTCGTGGACGAGTTTACGACCTCCTTTTTCTTTTTCTCTTTCTCTCGCTCTGTCCTTCCTCTTTGCTCCTAGCTACCCTTTGCCAGCCGAGGGCCAAGCTGCTGCCTTGCATGCTACTTCGCCTCTTGTGTGAGATAAGCTTGCTCTGGCCACTTAATTGCTCGTTTCCTGTCCAGAAGCAAAGCCAACTGAACGCCTTTCCTGCACCGGAGTCGGAACTACGAGACCCGGCACCCCTCATCGGAACCACCTCGCGATACATCGACCAATTAACACGGGAATCGACTCGCCTTTTGCGAGATTCTTCGATCGTTTCTCTGATTCTAATCAGATTACAAACGCATCGCGTCGTTACAGGCCGACCCTGTAACATGCCCAATCCTCCCGCCGCACCGCAAGATCAACATCTGTGATCACGTTCCAATCAAGGTGGTGTAATAACCACTGTTATCAATGCTAAACGTTCTGCGATATACAACACGTTCTGAAGTAGAAAAACTCGAAATATCATTCGCGTTTTCTATTTGTCAATCGAGAACAGTTATTACTCAGTATCGAGTTAGATGTTGTTCGATGATTTATTACGGCAATCAGTCTTCGTTAAAAACCAATTAAACATGGAGATTGGTAACAAGATCGATCAAATTATAGAAACATATGCAGACAATTTTTTTGGGGAATACCATGATGACTTCGATGATAATGATTATTTTTTAGAATAATTTTACAGTTTAGAAAATAATAACACGGTTATACGATAAAGAAATTTTGAAAAGTTTGAAAGAAAATAGTCGACGTTCCAAATGATATCGATGATGATTATAGTTGCGATAAAATCAATAAAAGGCATGTAATAAAATGTAATGAAACTAAAAACATTTTTTAAAATAACGGATGAGAAAAATAGAAACATATACTATAATTTTGAACTATTTGTCTGAATTAATATTTGACATATCGATAATGTTTAACAACTGTCAAGCCATAAGAGATTTAAAAATATTTGACGCAGAAAAATAATTAGTCACCGAACGCAATTATTGCAGCAATGAAATAGACCGCAATGTATATATATTATGTATTAGTATACAGTATCGTAAGTTAATGAAAATGCAATTAACAGTGAACGAGTTAATATTCAAATTAAACGAACGATAAATTTGGAATTTTATTAAAGAATATAATAACTATATTTAAATACAGATCTATAGTTGGAAAGCAATGTTGTGTAAATTAAACTATAATAATTTGTCATTGGTACATTGAGACTTGAAAAAGAATATAATAATATTTGTTTTTGTCTATTTGTCCAGCTGATTACTAGAGGAGGTTAAACATAATATATGGAACTTGCATCAGAAGCAGTAGGTAAATACTTAATCTTTCATGCACAAAACGTATTCATACATTGAAGTAGAATGGTAAACGTTATTTTTTAAAAGTCTATTATTGTACATATATTATTATAGAAGCGTGTGCAAACTTACGGACATTGCAAGTAATCTACATACATTTTCCACGGATATCATATGTGGGCTATTACACTGAATTATATGTATATCCTGTGTCACATAGTACGTATGTATGTAGATACATACTTGTTTTGTGTTCATATTTTGCAGAATTCTGTAGTTTGGACAATTTACTGATATCCTCATACGTAATACGAATATGTATCTGCAATGTCTGTAACTCCATGCACGTCTTAAATGAAGGGTATTTTTAATTGTTTATAACTTACTTCGAATTATTGACAATTTGAATTGTAATTTGAATTTGAAAGTGACAAATCCATGATGAACTATACTTTTCAAATACGTACTTTATCTCGTTCTTGCGTTATTGTTTTATCACTAAACAATTTGTTTATATCAGTCATTAGTTCTTACTTAATTTTTTTCACTTGATATATATATTTATTTCATATATATATAAATCTTAAAATATTCCTATAAAATTCAAAATAATCTGTGTACTGAAGAACAAATCTTTCAATGATTCTTAATTTTCAAACTTTGTACAAATTCCTAGAAATATTTCAATAATATGCATACTGAGCATGTGAATTATTTAATTCCATTACCCTCTCATATATATAGTACAATTTCATGATTAGTGCAACAAGTTTCAAATATAGTAAACGCATAATAATTGAACTCCTCAACTGACGAGAGGCGTAAGTCCAATGCAATCGCGTAAGACTTAACTCACTCGTTAATTAAAGAGCTCGATCAAAGCAGTATTCCAGCATTAGGAAGCTCAAATTATCTTTTACAATCTTTCTTTTTTCCGTCTGTAACGAAACCATAATTAATAAAAATCTCTTTGACAGAATTACATATATTCTTAGTTATTATAAATATATTTTTAGAATCTTTTGATTGTTAATATACTATAAGACAGTTGAAATATTCAAACATTTTAATCTATATATATGTTTATGGTTGATAATTGTATTTGAGAGGTTTGTCTAAATAATGTTTAACCCAGATTATGTTTGTTTTCATATTTTGTTATATTTCGCTATTCGCCAGTATAATTATTTAATTAGGAAAAAGATATTTTAATAAATTTTATTTAACTAAAATTATTAACTAATTAATTTTATTTAAATAAAAAACAATTATCATACATCAATCTATGCAAAATCCAAATTTATCTGAATGTAAAATTTATTTTCAGAATTCTAAATGAAATACATTATTTGTGGAAATACTGTGTTATGAATAACTGAACTTGGAATCAGTGCTATCTGTAAATGAATACATTCGCCATTGTACTTTTTTCCGTATATTGTTATTATAGGAACAAGAGGAGTCAGAAAAAAATTACTGTCAAATAAAAAGCCCAATATTACGTTCTTCCTTTGTTATCTTGCTCTTGGAACAATGCATGAGATATAATAGTAAGAACGGCCTGTTTTATTCACGAGTATGACATGGGCAGCATTGCCTTAAATGAGCGAATACTTGGATGTCGTCCAACAGTGGATCAAGTCAATAGTGCTATTTAGACTAATATGTACCAAGTTCCTATCCATAAATATTCTCCAAAGTAAGAGTAGTCTTATGAATATGGCACGAGGAAATGCTAATTTCTCTACCTCATCAGGTGGCTCTGTCCTTCTAAATGACGACAGTAATATCGAAAAAAGGCTTGCATAATTATACTAACTGTAAACTACACGTACTTTCACATTAATTCGTTCACAAGAGCCGCTCTACGTCCCACGTACTTTCAATTTATGAATGTTTGATCCTTCATATCATATATTTATTATACCGTTACTATATTTTAACATTTCTAAGACAGGTTTATTTGAATCAAGATAGTTAATTTAGCTTGTAAATGATGAAAACAGGCTTTTTAACTCATTATTAGCGTGGCATGGTGAACGATGAAATACATTGCACAGTATAGTACGTAGAAATACAAATACATAGTCTTTTACGAGAATATAATTTCTACTCACCAACGTAAAGAAGATTATTCAGCTAATGTTAATACTCTCAATTGTAATTATCATAATTCAGTAGCGCGTGTTATTGCTTTATTTCTAAAAGTTATTTTTTTATTTATTTTATTAGATTTTAAGTAATACCTTCTCGCTGACTTAAATATCCTTAACACAAGGTTCTTAAGATCATTTTCTCGTTTTTGATATTTTTTTTCTTAAGTTTTTTTTTTGGATCTGAAGTATACGATATTTTCTTATTCTTTCGTTATTATATTAAAGATTAATAGCGTCATAATATACAACAAATTTAATTATTCTATGTGATGTTCCATCTTAAATTTTAAAATGATGAATTTAGCTGACTAAAATAAGTCTGTTTTGCTATATGTATCATTTTTAATTTTATTTAGAAATATGAAGATACGAATGTATTTAGCATATTTTTACAGTCCTATTTGATTTCTGAATCCGTTAAGCCATTAATGTAAAAAGCCTTGTTTATTTAAAGCTACAATGACAGTTCTATATGCAAAACGAATACAAGCTGTCTACATTCATTTTCTCATTTCAACAAATTAACTTCATCTTCACTACTAAATGTGTTTGCACTATGAAAAAAATACATTGTCATTACATAAAAAATACACCAAAAATACGTTGACATAAATCAACTCATGCGAATTATATTGTTTAAAAAGCGCAACTTCTACAAGTGTTAATAGAAAAGAACTGTATAATGGAATTTTTGAAGATTTTTCATGTTATTCGTGCCACCAACCACATCAACGAAAATGCCTGTGGTCGATTGCGTTTAATCTTGCAATGCAAATAAATTAAACAGTACTTTTAGTGACAAAAAATTCTATAAGAACGAAGTTAGTATATTCAGAATGACGAACATTGTGATTCACGACATTTTCTCCTGAACGTTTTTTCTTTGAATTTTCAAGATCATCAACATTTCCTTTCAAACAAGCTACATATCTTTCCATACATCAATCGATGTCTATAAAAGAATGTTTCATTTTCAACTCCAAAGTTAGCAAACGAAGAACTTCGTAATTTTCTTTGCGAGTTCCACACATTCCATCGACATTTTCCACGCAAAACGAACATCTACGATGCAACTTACACAGCGTTAGTGTTACGAGAGAGGAAGCAGATGCTTAATTAATTCCTCGCTGCTCTTAATGGTAAAATACGTTTCGTCTGATCCGACAAGTGGTGACGCAATACTTTGAAAAACGTTCTTTTTCCCGCGATCAACGAGTCCTCGTCTGTCTGGATCTTTGACCCGGCTTAATTCCGTTCAATTTTCAGAAGCGTTCCACATTCCTGTCGGATCGTGTCACTTCTTCCGGTCTGTGTCACGAACGATGATGTAGCAAAACAAAAGTGAAACTTTTCTGGGAAACTTTTCGCTCTTCCACTAGCCATTATAAACGTGACTTCTCTGCATTATAACCTGCTTTCAGTTCTTTCGAATGTCTCGAATATTAAGATAGACAAAATGCGAGTTAGTAGGAAAGCGCGTTGATGCAAGTTGCGTGTCGTGGAAAGTTTCTAAATAGACAGGAAAAATAATATAGTAGTTACGCATCTGTCTACGCATATCTCTTAACGAAGATTTCGATACGTGTATTAAGTATTTTTATACAAATTTTATAGGATCTAATTTCAAATACAATAAAATATTAGTGCGCCTTAAATAAAAATAATACGGCGTCTTTTTATAAATGTCCAATTGAATTTAATCCTTTGTATTGAAAACTTTTTCGAATATTTCTTTTTTGGACATTCGCCATAATTTAGTTTTACGATATTCCTGGAACGTAATGTACCTATTTGCCAGCTGTCAGCTGCCTTTTTATATTTTGTCTTCTGTTTTATGGAAGGTTTTGTGAAAAAGAAAACCTACTTCATTTTTTAATACAAAATGGAAAATATTATAATAATTGTAATTGTAATAAAACACTGTATAGCTTGCTACAATATCTTCTCAGTGTGTGTAAGACAAGCGTATATGATAAACTGATCATCAAATTTGGATACATAAAAAAAAAATGGCAGAAAGCATGAATAATAAAAGGCCAAAAGAAAGCACAGAGCAAGAACATATGTGCTTTCGTTTCGCCCTAACAATTTCGAAAAATTGTCCATGAAATCGAGAAGACCCGACTAAATTTGTGTGTAATTTCCCGTAACCAAAAACCTATGACTAAATTTAAAGCAAATGCCGACCTCACGTAATAAATTATACCTCGTAACCGTATCAATAGTTTTAAGAAAAAAATCAATGCGACAATCCGGATTTTTTTTTTTATTAAACTGGATCTTGTCAGTCTATGATTTATAGTTACGAAGCAAAACATATAGCGTATATAAACTGAACGTGTTATTTATTAATTATTTAAAACATAACTAATTAAAAATGAGATGTTGATATATTTTAAAGAAGACAGTTATATTCAAAATTATTATCTTCAAACTTATTATCAATGAAAATCACATTTATATTGCCGAAGGTGCAACTCCGTACATTTTTCTTTTTACTTTATCGATAAACTCGAAAGAACGCGATTAAATGTTTTATTATTATCCGATATTAAGTAAAGAATAAGAAAGTTATTGCTTGCAAATGATGATAGACACATTAAATAACATCATTACAAGCCGATAATATTAAAGCAGAATTAACATAAGCTAAGATTTCACTCGCAATCGTCTTTAAAATTTGATAACTGTTAATTACATTCGACATACATGTACAGTTATTCTAAATATAGCTGAAGTACTCTCGCAGTATTATAATCTTGAATCAAGGGGATAGTTCACTAACTCCCTGATAAATCGCTCTAAAGCAGAAATGCAAATCCTATGAAAAGTTGACCGTAGTTTGAATTCGAAAATAGAATGGCGACATTGACTAAATGTGGATCGAGCAAAATCCCGAGAAATCAATAAATATGCGTCAGCTAAATATACAAGGTTGTAATTTGAGCGTGTAGGATGTAAGTAGGAACATGGAGACTAAAGTGCATACATTAGAACGCGGTGTGATGAATCCGACAGAGCGCAGCCGGCTTCATGAAAATGTTGGGGCTTCGTCACCCCAGTCCGGTGACTTAAGCGCGTGCTAATCCTCCCTCGTGATCCGGATTTTCGAATCAAGGGTCGAACGGAACCTCCTGCTGTAGACGTGGGGACTCTTACTCGAAGAATGATTTAGTGTTTGGTCCTCTTTCAAGGGGAACGAGCACCTCTGCCTTCAACCGTGTGACGAAATCACTAAAATTGAATCGTTATTCTAATTAGGATTCATTCTAAGAAATGTTTCAAAAGTTTCCACTTTTTCGAGAGGAAGGTCAAACAGTTTTATAATTAATTGATGTTCAACAATATTTAACACGTTCTAAATATCCACTTTCCTTTTGACATACTTATAGTAAAAAAAAAAGAACACTTATACAAACAAGGGATTAGATACAGCTGTAGTTCGTCGATCGAATAGGAGAACCTTGATCATGGTATCTTATCCTATTTTCTAATTAACTATACAATTGTGCTATAATATGATTTTTTTGTCCATTTTCGGATTTCTATGTCGCTTAATGGTTGAAAAGAAGTATTTTAATATGAAATAATTGAAGAAGAGAAATAATCCGATCGATTTGAAAACATACCTACATCTTTTGAGAAAATTAATAAATGATATCTCGTAAGAGACGAATAACATTAGTTTATATGTGACGTTAATTTAACTTAATTAATATTAGTCTACACATTTTTAATGTTATTAATGTTTTTTAATGTTCTAGAGGATGACAAAGCATTTAATGATGTACAGAAAATGTATAAAAATTACTCTTCTATAAAAGTACCTACTTATCATGTTTCTTAATCCTTTCATTTGATAAATATAGTTTTAATTGCACGATTTGTTTCGTGAATTAAAATCTTAAGCGTCTATACGATTTTGTACGAGTTTCCCCCGTATACAGACCTGCTTAATGATTGTTCATTAAAAGACGAAATAACTGCAGCATGGCTGAACTTTGGTGATCGGAGTAAAGCTATTGCGAATAACTTCGCACTGTAGCATGAAAATTCCCGATGAAGAGAAACACACAGGAATAGCGGGTATAAAGTGTAATGGCTCCTATCGAGACTATCCCAAGCATTAATGCTCCATTAAATGACTTTATACTGTAGCTGTAAAGTGAATGATACTGATTGCGTTTAATAGAAATAATCAACGCGATGTGTTTCTAGAGATGCTGCGAAGAAACCAAGACACATTGTGAGACCGAATAAAAGCTCAATTATACCACACCATAGACATCCGTAACAGCGGTTGAATACATTTCATACGGTGGGGGATTTATTCAATGGCATACGGAACAATTAATTGATTGTATTTCTAAACATCTCGAGAAAATAAATTATATCGCATAGAAGACATTTGTTTTCAGTTTTGAGGGCGGTATATCATTCCTTATTAAGAGCAATATTTTATAATGAAACACTACTTTGAAAGTTTACGCAGATAGATAAATATTTTAATGAATAGATATGTTCATTCTGACGATGATATTCCACTTCAGTATGAAATTATATATTAATTTTTATACACTGACATTAAAACTTGATTCACTGTTGCTTTAATTGTAATACTAGCAACGTTCAATATGAAACAATTTGCAATAAACTAGGCCACCCTTTCACTGCTTATAAAATTCAATTTATTTCAGCTCTTCATAAAGAACGTACTTTGATTGTTCCATACATATAGTATACGTATAAATCACATAGTCCATCGTAAAAATCTTTATAAAACGTAATCTTTGGCATTTTAAAAACGCGAATTTAAAACTGATCTAAAAGCGGTTTAAGGTGGATTCTACAAAATAAATTCAAGTGTCTCAACTGTTTGCTTGCTCCATCCAAATCCTATTTCACGCATTTCATAAATCTTCCATACGTGTAAACATCGTAAAATATTTATGAAATACTGAAAAATAACGCACACACATAAAGTTACACAAGCGTGTAAATTGAACGAAGTAAAAGACGTAATCTATAGCTGGATGGTCTAAGGATTACTTTCTGTAAAGAGAATATTGCAGCACGGTTTTTCCATCCTATAGAAGAATTACTCACTTTTGCTGTATAAATATTATAAGCTGGAAATCACATACTTAATTGGATACGTAATTCTGGGAATCAGGCTTGAGGAATCGTCACTGCTATTACACAATGAACCATTCTATTCCATTATTCCTCGTTTCCGCGAAAACCAGCGAGAGATACGGATATCGTCGCGATGCAATAAAGTTAAGAACGAGGCGCCTGCACGCATGCCTCGAATTAATGAATGTAAAATAGGCCAACGTTCCGGACGTCTTCCGGCTTTTATGCAAAATCAAACTTCTACAACTATGACCTCATTCTTCTTTCTATGTTTTTTTTTACTATAATAATACACTCATCTTGTGACGTATAAAAAATTCTCAAGTATGTATCTCCACTATAGCATATACTTTAAGGATTTGCTTGTTAAATCGTTGAAAGTCGCAAGACAATCAAACAATTATGGATGTATTTACATTAAAAGATAAAGCAGAAATTAAATTATATAGAAAACTAACTGTTACATTACAAAATAAAATAAAAATATATTAGGATTGAGTGTTAAATAATTTTATAGAAATATCAATGGAGCGCTATGCAGTACTGTAGGAAATTAGTTGATCAGCTTATATAATTATCCCATGTTGCATTTTCTTTCTCTATTCTTAGCTTCAAAATACACGCTCCTTATATTTGGCATTGCACTTTATTCAACCATATCACAGAGGTGACCTAAACTGTGCAAGATATAATTTTGAATTTCAAACGACCATGTACTTGGACGGACTAACAAAGTACGTTGATAACATTTTAGCATAGATAAAAATCGACTACATTTAAAACTCGTTTCTTATCGTTAATTGCAAATATGTAGTATGAAAATTTTTTAAATACCCTGCCAAATGGACAAACCGAATCGTGTGACACTGATTTACGTATTGTAAAATAAAACGTTTTGGAAAGAACATATATCGCTATATTTCTATAGCTTTTAAAGGATGGTGAGTTAGAAAAGAGCTAAAAATATATTATTCGCATAGATGAGGATCGAAGAAGTGGTTTCAGCGAACTTTAACTATAGACAATAAAATTGATAATAATTATTTTTATATCATGGCATACTTTATCAATTTTAATAATTTTGAAATATGTTGTCAAAGTTATTTCGAACATCTTTTCTCAATACATATTGCCGGCCTTAGTTTTTGCGATATTCACAAGATCTTGAACTAAATCTAGTTCCGTTACATTTTATTCTGGTATATATAAAAATGCACCGGGCTACTCCAAAATAAAATGTAATCGTAAATTAAATTCTATTGAAGTTTTTTGTGAATACCTTGGAAATTAAGGACAGGGGCGGTAACGTATATCGAGAAAAATTGTTCAGAACGATGATCTTGACAAAATACTTTAAGATCATTAAAATGAAGCACGCCCTGAAGCTTAATATTCAAATTGTACATATGAAGTATCTAATAATTTAGAGAATGAAAAAATTAACTTGTAATTTTTAACAATGGAATTATTATGATTTATATATTTAATTTCCCAGTTGTCAAATAAAATACTAGTTTCGAAAAAAAAATAAAGAAAATTGCAGCATAAACAACGTAACATAGACAATAAATGCAATTTCTTCGGGCTATTAAACATTCAACGAGATTAAAGGCAGGAAATGCGAAGTTTCATGCAGATGAGTTTTGCGATAAATCAACCTGACTCGGACCGTCCTTCTTTTCTAATTGCCGCTCGAAAGTCTTCGATCTCTAGAGAAAAAGTGGAAAAGAAGAACAGGAATAGTCGATTTGTTTTCAGCCCGGGTCACCGGGTCACGTTTTATATTCGACGTGAAATAAGAAATTTATGAAATAAGCGAGAAAGAAGGGAAAACGCCGCTAGTTCGTGATTTTCTTCAAGAAGAATTTCACTCCGACCTTCACGAGGCTTTCAGAATCGATGCAATCCGCGCAATGTCGATGATGTCAATAAACCAATTAGTCAACTACTTACAACGTCATTACGTCAAACCGAGTAAACGCGATAACGCAATGGACACAAAATTTAATTATAATATTATCCTCTGTTTGTTACTCATTCAGCTGAAAAAAATGTGGAGACTATATCTCTTGCGTAATTAATTGGCGTCATTTCTTTCATTTCTCTTCCTTCTTTTTCTTACTTTCTTTGAACAACATACGCTAGCAAGCAATTTGTGTAATTTCTTATCATTTTATGTAGTTTTTGTGTTGTAATATAATTTCTTCTTTTAACTTCAAGAAAATAATCAATATAATAAACAATCGATTAATTCTTGAGTATAACGTTCGTATTTTTGTCACTACCGGAGTCATGTATAAAGTAACAGAAACGTTAGGACTTCTAAATTCCTGCATTAATTGCAAGTTGTGGTAGTGAAGTCAAAATTGTAAATCTTCTCAAAACATATAAACAACAAATTAGTAATCAACATCGTATTCCACCGTGTCTATTCAGAGCATCTCCAATATTTTCATTAAAATATATCATTATTATATTCTCCAGAAAAAGGCTACATGTATCTGTATTATAACTGAAACTTACTGAAACTCAAAAGGGCAGCAAAAAAGAAAAGATAAGTAACTTCTTGCGAATAAATTTTATCCTAATTTTTATCCAAGATATCCTGGATATTTTAATCAAAATATGCCAATTATCACATTCTCTAGAAAGAAACTGCGTTGTTATCTTATTGTCGCTGTAATTTGATCTCGCTGAAATTTAAAAGCGAGGAAAAAAGGAGAAGACAGGTAACTTTGTGCAATGAAACTTCCCTCGCGAGAATCGAGTGCCATAACTAGCCACAGTTTAACGTTTGCCGATATACCAAGGAACTGTCACGGATAGCTCTCAATGTTCGGAGAAAGTTCCGATTCGACGAGTTTAACGACGCACGGTTTCCTTCGTGCGACTGCTCGACCGATTGAAAATTCGCTGAATACGGTACGAGTCACAGTGGTTCGATTCATCCTGGAGGATCGAGGGACGGAAAGGGGTGAATAAACGAAACAGACTTCGCACGAGACGGGAAAAAGGAACGACAGGCGTAGAGACGGAACTCTGGCAGCTGCGACCGCGAAGAAAAGGAAGGATCGAGGAGAGAAGCTGGTGAAGATATCACGAACATACGGTCACTTGTTCTCTCGACTTACATGTTAATTTATATCTGTGTCCCAGCCTTCGCGGCTTGTACACGGGTCCATACAGATATTCTCGCGAACGATCGTGAATATACAAAAATGTGTCCAACATTTCTTAAGCCTAGTGTCCCTCCGCAGTACGCGCCACGTGTAAATCATCTATTGTCATCGAGGTAAGCGCGTTCGAATATCTGCTCGAAGATCTCTTACCTACGGTTAAAAGTGCGATCATTCATCTTAGTTAGCTTCTTATACTTGTCTTGTGGTAAAACTTTTCGATATAATATGTACTGCGTGATCTTTGCTGTTTCTTGAGTTATGTGTGCTGTAGTCATCGAATCTGATATATGAAGTACAGAAACGAAGTAAAATGTAAGAGTAAAATCAAGGAAGAAAGAAATTATTCATTTTACATAAGAAATACAAAATGTTTCTTTTGTTTAGGTATATATTTATTAAAAGATTTATGAAAAGATGTTCCAAGTTTCAGAATTATCGTATCAATATGTTTATTATATCCATCGTTGCAGAAAGGGAGATTAAATGGATATCTTTACCTAATATAAATTGCAGCTCTTCGTCTTAAATTTATTTAAATTTAATTTTCAAACTTTAGTTCATAATGTTTACATATGTCAATTTTATCTCACGTTATATTCAAATGGTTTTACACATTTTATGTTAATCGTGTGTTGTTTTCCTACTAATAGGATATTTATACTCGATTGTAGATAGGTATCGAGCGATGCATGAATTGGTTGATATCAGATCATATTCTTTTCGTCATATAAAAAGATATTATCTTTTATTCAAAAGCTATAGAGAATTAAATTATTCAATGTTACATTTGATATTTGTAAGACGGAACACTAAAGTTGTGGTAAGTGAATTTACGATCTTATAATATATTAATAAAGTAAATGTTTATTTTAATATAAAAGAATAGAAACTAATTTTATATAAATAAAGATTTTGCATGATTGAGAATTCGATAATATTAGAGATATGATATTAAGATTTCAACGAAATAATACAATCGTTTAATGATTAAGGATAAGATATGTTTTAAATGGTTACATATATACGTACAAACTTCATATGAAAATTTTGGCAAGATTTAAAAATAATAAGGTAACGTTTACTTTAGATCCATGGCGCTATCATAATATTTAATATCTAGAAAAGTATTAAGATTCTACGTTTTACAAAATTAGTTACCAATAAAATAGCCGCACAGTTGGTACAAAATATATAAAATGGATAATCTTAACATAATTCACTTTAGTTTCAATCAACATATTTTGTGTATATGTAATTTTCTATGAATCTATCATGTCCTATAATTTCATGTAAAATGATAGCATTTTGTCTGCTGTATAGTGTATAAGCAATGAGCGTGTATAACCAATTACCCGCAGCACAATTTTTTCAACATGGATGAGTCGTATTATCCCTTTTACTTGAGCAAACTAACATTTCCTATGAGATTCTTGATATATCGTATACCCTTGACCAACCAATAGATCTCCGCTGATGATAAAACTTGTTGCGGGTTCTGCAGATGAAAACGATGATGAAATCCAATAAGGCGATCTCAATAACAACGATGATTGAAAGGATAACGAAATGGTTGGAGACATTAAGGTCGATATATCCTTCTCGACCATACTTATATTGAAAGAAAAATATTAATCAAAAGTACGTATGAATTTATAAATCGTATAGAATTTCTAAATAAATCTCAGTACTGAGTAACCATGTTATAACTTTTTTACAAGACGTTCTTTTATAACAGAAAAAATAAATGTACAGAAATAAAATCAATTTACTTTTAGAAATTTCAAATAGCGATAAATGCATACTGGGCGAATGAATGAAATATCAGTGAACAATAAGCTTGAAAAAAGTACTTTAGAAAATATTTCCTCATTCCTATCACATCAACTGATTCTCAAATTTGACGTTATATTTGACAATATTCTGACATCTCCTTTAGATACGGAATAAATTATTGATTGAAATGTAAATTCCATTGTTGTAAAATAGTAAGCGTATACAAAGTAACAGTAATAGAAAATGTCAATGTAAAAGTAAAAAGAAATTACAGTTTCGAATTTCTTCATACAAATGATTTTCCTCGATGCAAAATATGATACTTACCATACAACTCACCTAGATCTAAGTAATTTCCGTAAATACAAAAATTTATCAAGTTTCTTGAAAAATGCTGCTGTGATATATGCTTTTCCACTTCCTTCGGAAAAAAGCTTTCAAGCGTTTCAATTATTCGATATATGTATACGAATTAATACGACATTTGTAGACGTAACTCCTTCATATTCTTGCACATAAGGGAGCAAGTAAAATCGACGAATTCATATCCGTCGTTCCGATACAGTTCATTTATACGTTCAATTCCTGACGATCTCGGCGCACATTCAATTGAATACTTCAAATAATGCCTGGTGTGTGGCTACAGTTATCCACAAAACGTTCTGTTCGTGGAAACAATTGTGTACATAAAATATATACCGCAATTGTGTATTAAAATTTGGTACATTAAACTTTAACATTAACTCAATATCGAACTTTTATTTCAAATTTATAAATTCCTACTTTTACCAAAAATTAAAATCTGGCTGATAATTTGTTTCTTTTTCGCTACTAAACGCTTTTGTACTATCGATAATTTAAACCTCTTCAACAAATGAAACGCGATACGTATTGAAACTGTACAAATTAATAATATTTAACAAGAAATTAAAAGTGCATTTTATAAAAATCTACGATAGAAGGAAGAAGTAGAACGGGTGTATAAAGAAATATATAAATATCTGCATGCTACGGAATTATAATAGATCCATTACGAGAAGCAGGATAAATAATATTTTGGAATCAAGGATAAATGCATCGGTAATATATTTGTAAGAGTATGCTGTACGTAGGTACACGAGATGTTTCGTGTTAAATAGAACTTCAAAGGGCACTCGCGTTGCCGCGATGTGCATTCGTAACGAAAGAAAAGGGTCGAGGATTTATTGGTTCACCGTCGACTTAACGCTGACCGGCTTAACAGACTTTTCAATGAGTAGACACGCGTTACCAAAGGAACATGTATTACATAAAAGGGGTGCCCGGACGATATGTATTTGCCGTTCATACCTGCGCGCGCCCCAACCATCCCTTTTCGTCTCCTTTCAACTAAATCTGTATTAATGTCAATAATTCCCGGGGGTTTAACCGCTCCATCTGATGTCATAATTTTCATGACGATGTAACGTGTCGGTTAATTTACCTCAACGATATATTTCCCTTGTGCGTTGATCAAAAGAAAATTCAAGTCATCGAATCGGTTAGCGTGTTCGAATGAAACCGGACACATCGGCTTGATAAAGGGACCTTTATATTTGCTAACCGTCATGAAGCACGTGTATGTTAGCAATATAGAAATGCAGAATCATAATAGGACCATCGATATTCATATTAATTGACATATTCGACTGTTCTTCAAAGGGGACTTTCATGCAGTGTAAAACTTGATTGTTTAGTATCAATTTGATATGATCTTCAAAATATCGTACAGTATATATACATACATAGTAGATACTATTGTAGTATCTGAAAAGAATTTTTTAAATTGTCCTTCTGCGTGGAGAAATGAAACTACGTATCTTTGCTTTTTAGTTAAAAATCCTTTCCAACGAGAAGCTAACACGCCATTTATGTATCTACTTGTAACGAAAATTCAGGTTCCTTGATAAAACCGCACTTTTTATATTTCTGTCATTTGTGAAATAGTTGTTTCCTAAAAAGTTGTCTGGATCTCTAAATAAATGAAAATCAGTTAAACAAGTTTTATGAAAGAATGCAGTATCTCCTCGCTATAAACATCGACTAAAACTTTTTCAGAAGACACGAAATGTCCAGTTCATAGCCTAGACGAGTCCAAATAGTTATCAGTCGAAACCAGGGCTCTTCAAGATCTCCCGCTCTTATCTTCTACGAAAAGGACCAACAATACGAAGAGTGTAATACACAAATAACAATAGACCACCTGATTTTGAACTACCCAAAGTATAGTACGCTGCGCGAGAAACACAGATCGAAAACCCTTCTCTAAACGAGGGAAGGTTTTCCCATCATCCCAAAGATAACTTGAAAGGCGAAAGGAGTCATGACCTATTCAGGTTTATCACGGAAACTGGGTTATTCAACGAAATAGCATAATGTAAAGTACCATATCATCCCTCTCCACGGTTTAGCTTGTAACTACGCAGTTGATGCGACTGTAAATCTTAATTAAGAAAAAAAAGTTCTGTCTTAGAAATGTTTCATGGCTGAATGAAATTTTGTAAAGCAATTTCTGATTGAGCTACCAGAAATGGTTCTTTCTTCTAATTGATCTTTAAGCTAACTTTACTGTTTCAATTGTATTGATTCCACTGTTAAAACCACAAAATGTACATAAGTAATTATTTTCTTTTGATGCGAATCTATCTCTTCAAGGGTAAAGAGAATAATAATTCTCTGTCTGATTGTCCGATTGTCTGTAATATCCCTTACTTAACTTTATTTCTTTCCTATGGTTCTTTTACGGTTCTTGAAAGGCAGTTATTCTTCTTGATAATTGTTATTATATACTTTCTAACTAACTACCACTTCAGACTGAAAGACTTACGTATACGTTGCTCATTCAATACGAGGAGATTTTGTAGCTTTTGTACGGATAAATCATGCACTACCGATGTGTTTAACAAGAGAGAAATAATTTTGCGCACGACATTGAATAAGAGTGTTCGAAAGCGAAAACAAATATGTATGACATAATTCCTATCTCTAAAGTGCACTTCTGTACATCCATTGCAGAAACACTTTCTTACAGCAAGGTTTTAATATTTCCAATTTAGAAGTAGTATTATTACGCTAATCTTACTGCGAATAAGCTTACTATGAATAATATATTGTTTCATTGTTGAGTCAAGCATAATAATGCATAGAATATTACTTTAGTAATCACTGCTGTCCAAATGGTTTATTCGCACAGTCATATGGATAGATTTATACTAACAATAAGTTATGCAGATACTTACGCAGGTCTCATAAACGGAATGTTGTAGAATGTTTGTGATTTAGTATAGGTAGAACATAATATTACGAAAGAAGAAAGAGCATTTAAATCGAGTATTGCTCGAATAACGAAAGTCCTTGTTAGCCCATAAATTTCGACGTTTAAATTTTCCACGTTGCTATTTTTAATCGGATTTTAGTATCTTGATGATTTCATGCAAAGCATCTTATTTTTTACTGCTTGTCTCCGGTTTACTCCCTACGTTAATGGCGACGTAAAATTTCCGAAACTGTAGTCGAAGGGAAATCGCGCGCGTTGGCGTTTTATATATTTTAAAGCTTTATACACTTTTTAATGTTATTTGCATCTCATGCCAAGAGAACAAAATAAGTGGAGTTAAAGCGTAGAAAAGATAAAAATACACGATTGAGTAGTTTTAATCGGTACGTATATAATTTGAAGATAAGTGTATAAATATTTTTGATTTTCATTACTTTCTATCCTTTCCGGAGAACTGAAACAGTAATTTTATTTGTTGCAGTATTTAATAATTTCTTTAATTATATAAATCTCTTTGTACATGTAATTGAAGGAAAATGAAAATAAGTTTGAAAATTATTGTTGATATATGTACATATTATAAATATTAGCATTAAGTCAATAATTGCATTGCGTTTTACAATCGTAACTTGTCAGTAGTAATAAATGCATCAATTGGAATATTTGTTATATCCTATATACCTCGTGCATTAATGCATCGGTTTAATATAAGCTTAACATAAGCTACTAAGTTTTAATTAAAACAGGCCTTTCACCCCACGAAGAAAAATAAATAATTCTATTTGAGAAAATGCTTATTTTAATGAGGACATTGTTTGCAGGCCTCATTTACACCAAGAAACCATTCACCTTTTGTTTCGAATATCTTTTAAGTTTCTAACGATAAAGGAAATAATTGTATGTATTCCTTTTTCTTAAGTACATATTTGCTAACTTCTAGGAATAACATGACACCTTCCGTCAGTGTGGACATTTCAATTACATCGTATACAGGAAAGAAATATAATTCAGAAAGGACATTTAGCGAAAAACGAGCAACCATTCAGCAAGTTTGTAATAATTCGTGGCTTCTATTAACAACTTCAATAAACATATTTAATTTAAGGAAATTAATTTGTAGGCTAACTTCTATTAAGATAAACTAAATATACTAAGATATATAAACGCTGCTTCTCCCAAATCTTTTGTACATATACGTGAGGTAAACAGCAGAAACAAGAATAATGTGAATCATTTGAATATTATATTATATGCATTTAGCACTATTATTACCACTGTATGCATTTATGCTCCAATTGAAACAAATATTCATACTTGAAATATGTTATTTGAACAATATTCAAATAGAGCAAGGATTATGATAAAGAATTACCACGACATACTTGTTTCTTTTTACTTTAACCACAATCTTGAAAAATTCACAATATGTTGCATCTTCTTTAAGGTTTGAATTCATCTTCACGATCTTTCTTACACATTACACGACAAAACCTGTGTATATTTACCATTTTCTGGATTCAACTATGGATTTCAATGGCCTATTAAAGGAACATCGGACAATTTATTCTCCGTGGAATATTTACCGACTCATCTGTAATTAATTACTCGACAATTTTCGATGCGACCACACCGATTCATTCGCGGGGCGCGTTTATATTTTTGCCCATTTCCAGTGAAAAGGATCCTCGAGTCATCAAGGTGGTTATCATATTCAGTCGTAATCGGATACGAAAAATTTTCACCAAGAACCATTCGGAATTCTCAATTCGCTCGTATCCGCATCTATGTAAATAGTTTAACTGCCTGGTTCTGCATATGGATGAATATTTATGGCAACGGTACACCGGATCTTGGTCCTCGAAATACCATAATTTTACCCACGATTGTCGTTGTAATATTTCATATGTCTGTTTCTTCATTTTAACGTACGTTTTATGTAAAATCACAGAATTGGAAAATTCAGGATAACATTATTTGTATATTTTGTGTATAGATATGTATAATACCATTCGTAGCTCATGGGTACTATATATTTTAGCGATGGACATTAGCAATAGACAGAGCTTGCAACGATCAATGTAATTAGTAAAACATTAGGAACGCCTTCCAAATTTTAGCACCTTATGTCAAAGTAAGAGTGTAAAAAGTAAATATCAAAGTAAATATCAAGTTTAAATATACCATTTTCTTTATAAAAAGTTGAGTTAATTTAGGCAACAACTATGTATAAAATTTTATAAAAGATTCGTTTAAATATTTTTAAACAAATACAGAAGTAGACAGAATAACAGATCTAAATCTAGAAAAGTTAAAATATAAAACATTAACTCTGTTCCATTTTATAAACTTAGTAAAGAAGGCGTTAATCGGACGATTGTAAAATGGATACTGTAAAAGTGAAACTTGTCGATAATCCTTATGGCTCCTGAGACATAATTTATTCGCGACGATTCGTCAGTGAATTTTTTCGCGGTTGTGAAGAAACGTTATTGCGAAACCGAAAACTAACGGGTAGATCAATCTGGCGAGGGCACGGACGGATATGTCTGGAGTTATATTACTGGTATCCCTCTGTGTGGTTTCTTTTTTTAGTTCCGGTGATGGTGTATAAGGATGAAATATAGAGCGCTGCATTTGACTCAGAACAGGTCAGGCTAACGAATATTCGATAAAAATGTCACACGTTTCGAGAGACCGGGATTTAACGTTAAACAATATTAATCAATGTTTAAATAAAAGATGTCTAGATGAAATTGCACGGGACAGATTTATTGCGTTGTACGGAAAGTTCCTGCATTTTTTATCATATTAGATACCGCTATATTTTATACCTAACACGTGAAAGTTACGTTTGAATACTTTTAAATACATTAAATTTTTTATGTTATCAAGAAATATATCGTTTCCATGCAGCATAATTTACATAAAATTGAATTGTTCTCTCTTTTTATATCTTTTATAAGAAATTCTTTCAAATGTGATATCAGTATCTGAGAATAGATTTGAATTATTAGAAATATTGTATAATGTACGTATAATGTCATTAATACTTATTAGTGTAAGTAATATAATAACACCGAAAAATCACCGATGTGATAATCAGTGAATAATAACTACACATATCCAGATCAATTCACAACAAATGATAATTTAGTGGGCCATTATTGGTATAATATATCATAATTCTTTAAATTAAGGAGGAATTTTACTTCCAAGAACTGATGGAAAAACTACATAAATTCTCTATTGTCCATGTCTCACGAGTAGCATTAAAAAAGTAAAATACGCAATTTTCAGCGATTTACCATAATTTATTTTTCTCCTACTGGTTTAACACATCGACTTCTAAACTTTTTAAGCGATAAAATATTTCCAAACTCAGGCAACATAACATACGTTGTCTGAATCTATAAAATACAAAATAATACTTTCTAAAAGCATTATCGGACGCATTATATTTCGAATATAAAAGTGTGTCATTTACAATGGCACGTACTTGCTTCAAGTAATAAACTTAATCTGATCAAAAATAAAAGCACATCTATACTTACCATCGAATTTTTGTTTTTCATATACGTATGTGCTATAATCTAACATTATGATCTATAATGTAATCTACATATGTTAACCTCTGTTATTATTTTTTAATCTTTTACAATCTCTTTATTTTCTTCTGCATAAAGATTTCCTTGCTTGGGCGTAAGACAATTAATTTTGAACAGCGATATTGACTTCCACGTACACTTTGAATTTTTTCAATTCAAATGATTCTTTAACTATTTGCATGAATAATAATCAAATAGCGCTTAGAGTGAATAATCAATTTAGTTCTTTTATCTTCTCGGATTGTGAGCTATAAAATTCGCATATACTCGATCCTTATGCCGATAGAGGACGACTTCTTCTGCGTTAACGAGATTTTCAGAATACAATCACAGCACGTAATAGAATACTAGATGAGGTTATGAAAGCAAAACAATAACTACCAACGAATTATTTATAGTAACATCCCATACAAAATGCAACGAACTTTCGTTCAGCTCGATATAATTCGTTTCATAGCATTCATTGCAATACTATTCTTCAAGTACGAATTTTTTATTTTTCTCCATAGGTAGTATATACACATATAATCGATATAACAGTAATAACGATAGTAAATAACAATAATCTTTAACTAATAACAACTATCATTTTATTCGAATTGCAATTAATATTTTATCTGAGTTGGTTTATAATTCAATAAACTATATTGGTACTCTTCATGATTTGGCTGTATTTTCGTATGTTCGTCGATCGTAAACATAGGTGTATATATATCATGTATTTCTATTAATATTAAAACTATCGACCTCTAACAGGTACCTACATTACATATAGCGAATTAGTATTAATCCAATATGCAAGAATGAATGAATATGTATATATAGCCATGTTTATGTCTCAGTAAGAGCACAAAGCAATGTTACCAGAAATGCTTGCATCTTGTTGGTAATTACGAAAAGAAAAAATCTGCTATCAATCATTTTAATTGGTTTGGCAATTCTAGAGTTAAATTATATTACAACGTAAAGAAGTGATATTTTGTATGTTATAATTAAAAGAATCGAACAGACTAAAATATCTTCTCTCTTCAGTCTTCGACATATGACCAAATAAGTAATATAACCACTACCAATCAATATTATTTTGAATAATTTTAACTAAAATGGTGTCAAAATGATGAAATTCAAGTTAACGATTTTGCAACAAAAAGCTGCACCATTTAAAAATGATGAACGACACTAACCACTCAACCCAAATTTCCAATGTACAAGAATTAATGCGGATATTAATACGAACAATTTTATCATTCTTGACGTTCAATTTATTCTCCAGAATCAGATACTTAATTTCTCTCTGAAACGCGAGATCCTTTAATTACTTCAACAAGCGTAATTATAGCTATATCCATTACTCCGGCCGAATTGATATTTAAAACGACGCATAACAGTGATATATGTATACCTCATTTCCATTTAAATGAATTGCCCAAGAAATCGCATTTTTTCCTGGCTGAATCTTACGCGAAATTTCATGGCCGTCGAGTGAATCCTTTTAAGTCGATAATGCGAAAATTAGACGTTAGAGTATGCATCTGCCGATATTCAAATGATTGCAAGCGCGCGTTTATCGACGACGATAAAAGTTCCAAAAGTTAAGTTATTTAACTGGAACATGGAGTATAGTCGTAAACTTTTTCTGTATATCGAATCGTCGTGTCCTGAAAGAATGTTCAATTCAGGACATCTACCGTAGTATTCTACTGTTGTGATTAGATTGCGGATTCTTATGCATTTATGATAGATCTAAACACGCAAAAATGTATTAGGTTGTCCGAAAAGTTTCTTTCGTTTTATAAGGTAATAATAGACGCACAATGTTTTTTGTTTTATATTAGTTTATTGAATTATTATGTAATAATAAAAATATAACGAAATGGATCATACCTAATTCAATAAAATAATATAAAACAAAAATTGTTGTTCATCTATCATCTTATGAAACGAAAGAAACTTTTCGGACAACTTAATACCTACAGAATGCACAGAATATCCACAAAAGTGTATAAAATAACGAAAGCAACGTACTTGTTATATTTAAAGACTGAAACAAATTTCGATCTATGCTCCATTACTTTAGTGGTGTTCACAAAAATATGAATTTAAATAAAAATCCACAGTCTAAATGTGATATTCCTAAGCTTTGTAACATCTGTATTTATAGAAACTAATTGATTGTAATCTGTATTTTCGGCTTCGTATGTTTCTTCTGAAAATTCACCAATTCTCACAAGTTATTCATAATAGTATATATCTAATATGATTGTGGTACTATTTAAACTCTTTGATACGCTGTTCATACACCGCGTAGTGCCACTTGACAGTAACTGTAATACTTAAACTGAGTGAAATCTGATTATTTGGACTGAGAAATTACACAAGAAGTGACGGACTACTTATAAATGTCCAGAAGGACTAAACAGAAAGACGTAAATAAAAAGATGACTGTAGATTGTGTATATGTTTTTAACAATTGTAAACTTTAGTTTTCGTCCTAAATTTTTGTCAAATTTTCTTGTTTACATGTATCAATAAACAATTTAATCTAAATTACTGTTAAAACTCTAGCTTTTCCTGGATGAATTGCTTTCTTGAGAAACATCGAGTGCAAGTAACGTATTTATATCTACTGATACCCGCATGAGATAAAGAAATCGTAAAACAAGATAGAGATCAATCCAATTGCCAGTTTCTTGGAAACTAGCATAAAGTAAAATTGTTTGTGGCTTTAGGAGAAGAAAATTCCTTTTTTCGTATATGCTATCAATTACACCCACTACAAATGGTTACAATTTTCTTTTTAATTAATAAAGTTGAAATTTTTATTACAAACTATCTTGTCGAGATAAATACTATTATTATTTTACATTATAATATTAATACAATAATATTCAAAAGATCGTTAACTTGACATTATGGATTTAATAGAATTTATATTTATATATAATAAACTGTATGGTTACTTTTAAAAAATATTATATCTCCCAAAATAAAAATAAATTCAAACTGCGAGAATCATGGTATAAACTCATAATAAGCGTTTAAGTGTTGCGATGTTTTAACTCTTCTGACTTTGAATTAAAAGCGAATATTACAAAATACAGTTTATCGTGTTATTATCATATATCATTTACCGTATCTCAACATCAAGATATTTTTTAACGTTAAAAAATACTACTGAATCAACCGAATTAACGATACGTTTAATCACTGATATTTCCGCGTTTGTAAAATTAATCATTTCTTAAATGTAATTTTCTCTTAAAAAATATAACCGCTCAAATTTCCAACATTACGAAAATTAATTTTTGATTGCCGCTGGTTCGTTTCATCCGAATATATTTTATGGTGAAACAAAGAGACAGCTTGATCGGCAAGCATTCGAAGACAATCGCGGTTGTAACGTAACGCGTCGCCATAAAAAATCGCTCGTGTCCGCGCAGCGCATCGAAAAACAAACACGTTTCCGGGGAACGTGGTGCATCCGCATGTATCGCGTTACAGCGTGCATTCCGATTTTCTGAAACGCCGCCGAGCCGAGAGTCCTCCTCGTCCCCGGAATTCAACGCGACTCGCGTACCACGTATACACACGTCCTTAACGTATGTACGTACGTACGTACATAAAACGTGAACAGTGATTACAGTTAAGAAAGGGGGCGAGGAGCGTCAAGACAAAAAAACGCCGAGTCGATCAAACCCGTAATCACAATTTACCAACGAAATATTTATGGACTGTCATTTTGTAAATTACCGCGAGATTACGGCTCGTTACGTGGCTTCATGCAAACTTCACGGTGCTCGTACGCTCCCGTCCAGGATGTAACGGGCATGCTCTAAACTCTTAACGACATACACCGTAGGGGAAGAATACTTGCATCATGCTACCCTAATTCGCATCCCGAGTTGGGTGCTGGCTGCGCAGGATAGCCAAACTGAAGTGTTATCCCGAGGATATCGCGCGTCGTTTTAAATAGGCTAACGTGATCATTCAGCGTAAGAGTAGATCGGACAGTGATAGTCATAGCGTGTGCTTTTGAATTAAAAGCTATGTACAAATGAAATATTGATGATAATTATTAATATAATGATAATCTTAACGAGTCGGGCAGATAACTGTGAAACATAGCGAAGTACTAGGAACTAGAAAAAAGTTTTATCGCGAAAAACATTATCCAAAATTTAATGGATACTTCTCATTGTAGGTAAATAAAGAAATATTCGAAATATTAAAAAATTAAAAGTTATTAATGTTATTAATTTTCGTCCTTTCTTTTTTTTTATCTTTATTGTTTGTAACAATAAATAACGATTAATATGAAATCTATCGTTACTGATTCAATTGTACCCTTTATACGAAATAATTTTTATCATAATAAAAAAAACTTTTTTATCTTTTATTAGTATCTTTTATTAGTAGCATGTATTTTTGTGATATCGAATAAACAGAAATGAACATAAGTTCCGTTTCCATGAAACGTTTAAGACTTTCAAGAGAATCATATAATTTATACTTGGAAATTCTCGAGATTTATTTCGATAATTCAAGTGAACTATTTAATGTTTATACTCTAAATTTGAGCAAATAAATGCAACAGCAGCGTTCTATGATAATCTTGAATTTACTGTTAAATCATATTATTTTCAGAATTTTAATACCAAATAAGGACAATTATTAATTCTTTAAAAACTCTCCTGTAATACGTAATGTATTATTGGAATTGAAGCTCCTGAAATGATACGTTTTTAGGATAATACGTATAATTTATTACATCAATTTGAGCAAATTATAATTCTATATTTGGAAGCTATGAATAGTAGTATCATGTTAGTATACATTGAGGAAACTGTCATCCCTTAGCACTTTATAACAGAAAATTTATAGCCACTTCAAATTCATGTAATTTACATACATTTTTCGTAAACGCGATTCGAAGATCGAAAGAACATATATTACTTAAATTCGCTCACTGTATATTACTAAATAAACATTTATGTTCATAATATTAACTCAGAAGTATTAAAATATGCAATTTACTATTTCATATAAAATGTCTATGCATACACCGTATGTATTTTGCAAATACTGTGAGTTAAATCTGTGTTAGATGTCATTTTAAATTGCTATTATTTTTCATATTATTATATTATTATTGTTTATATACAATATGATAAAAAGAAGGAAGATTATTATGATTATTAAAAAATAAAAAATACAAGTACATCGTCAGAAAAGATATATATCATGAAATGTTAATTACGAAGAAGAACAAGTTCTTTAAAATTGTAATGTAACAAATTATAAAAATTTTCTAAAAGGTCATTTTATCTGACCTAACCCAATTTTTCCATTTCACTGTAGATTTAATATACGAATCAGAACAGATGTTATAGAAAGAGATTTTTATAAAAAAAAGTTATGACGAAACTTGATGTTGTCTACACTTTTGTTCCGCGATATTAAATAGTCAGACATCGATAAATTACAGAATTGTTTAAACGGGGACAGCGAATACATCCATCGCAACAAGGCCAATATGTAGTAAATTGAGCAAACCTATCTGCTGCCATTCAAAACCAAATGTATCAGGTGTAACCCATCAATTTAAGTATTTACATTATATCTTTCCACATTATGTGTCATCATAATATATCAAAAGATTCCGGAATTAATACTGGTAGCAATGACTCATTGTAGTTAGAAAAAAATTAAAAAGTTGGCCTCAGTTATTTATTAGGTTGTCTGAAAAGTGTCTTTCTTTCGCAAACGTGTTTTTTTACAACGGTGCACCTTTATACAAACCAATTCTGTGAAATGTCACGGTGTTTATCTCGACAGAACAAAATGGATCGTACGTAATTCGACAAAATAATATAAAACAAAAAATGTTATGCGTCTATTATTTCCTCATAAAACGAAAGAAACTTCTCGGACAACCTAATATATCATCAGTTTTGTCTTTGAGACAATAACAGTTTTTAGACCTTCAGTTTTTCAATGTTATAATTTACTTTATAACAAAATAGTATGTATGTATATCGTAAAGTATCATTCTCGCTTAGCGGACGATATGCGAAGATTCTTTTCTCGTTTAAGATTTATAAAAATTAAAATATACACGTACCCACGTATTTGAATTAAAGACTCCTAATATTTGTAATATTAGGATTAGCTCAAAATTGTTATTGCTTTAAAACACGTTCCACGTGTTTCGTCTAAGTAGACGTATGTATTTAATACACGTTCACAACTAATAGAAACACGGTTAACCTATCGATGTGTAACATCCTCTACGATTTCTATGATTTGAAAGTTATATTGCAAAGCTCAACATTCTGAACAACTTTTTCTTGTACATATAATCGGCGATTGGCCTTAGTTTCCAATGTTTTCAATCTGGTATGTAACATTAATCGGGCCGCCGCGCCACACGGTCGGCCCCATGAATCTCCTTATCAATATATCGCCTCTTGGCATTGATAGTGGCGCAACTTAAAAAACGTAAACTCTAGAGGAGAGGCTTTATTGATATAACTGCCTTCTGACGGGAAACTGATAGGATTATAAATATGCCGTTTTACATGATAAAAATAGAAACACAGCGTAGACCTTGTATACAATAAAAGCATATATAAAATTTGTCGAGCTGTGTCACCATCATTGCTAAGCAGAGATATGTATATTATTATAAACAGTGCGTAGCAACTGGATATTACTACATACTAACCCAATTCAGCTTGAAAACTAATGCCGAACGGCGGAATATTCTTGTATGTACCTGGAAAGCTATGGCCGATCGCCGGTTATACGCATCGGAAAAAGTTGTTCAGAATGTTGAACTTTACGATATATTTGAAAATCATGGAAGTCGGGGAAGGCGTTACATATCGATAGGTTGACCAAAAACAAACTATTACAACTACAAATGGAGGAAGAAGTATGATAAATTACCGTTTCTTGGATAGAAGCGTGTACGACTCCTTGGAGCCGGTGCAAAGTCTCATCCGCATTTTGCGAGCTGCCCTATCGACACTTCGCTTCTTAGCTACACCACCCTCTAAAACTGGCATCCAGACCAATTCGACGTGCGTCTACAAACGACAAGATGCAGAACAACACTACAATAATCATTGAACACCGCCCACGACACACAAGATACGCACCACTCCCACGCACCTTGCGCCCTGTGCTTTCGCTTGGTGTTTTTAAAACTGACCGATTCACAGGGTCCGACCGGGAATAACCGAAGGTACGATTAATCGTTTTCCACTCGCCACGCACTAGGTAATTATTTCGTCGGTGATTTTTCCTAGCCAACAGTAATGTAATTTACTGCTGATAATTCTTGCTTGTTGCTGGCCTTATCGAGAAAAGAGCTCTTGCTTCTCCACCCACGATTCTCTTCGATACGTACTTGCACCACCTCCTCTTTCTCAATCCTTTACTTCCTTTTCTCTCTTTTCCTCTTTCCCTTTCTCTCTCGTTCTTCTAAACAACTATTACCGCGATAAGTGAACGTCGCCTCCAGCCAAAAGCCTATATACTCTTCATCGATAGATACTCACTCGTGACACGTTTCTGTTCTCACAACCGTAGCGAGAATCGATTTTCAGATCGCAGCTAATGCACCGCGCGAAACCTATCTGCCAGTCTATATGGCCGCGCAGAAAAAAGCGTGGACCTCATAAGTGGCCTTTTTGTTCGACGATCGAGGCAGAGGCTAGATAAGCATAAGTGCAGTGGCAAGAACTCGCTCGCTTCCCGTTTCCTGCCGAGATCAAAAGCAGCCTTGACAGTAATGTCTTTCGGTTGACACCGCGTGGAATTGTATCGCGTGCCTTCGATATTTTTCTTACCGCGTCACTGTTGAAGCGAGCGTTGAAACGCTCTCTGTTTACTCTTTCGGCTTAAATTTTCTTCTTCTCTCGCGACCTTACTGCTCAATCCGCCGGAAACGAACACGCCGCACCACAACCAACGATCACTTTCGAGAGTTCAGGTACTCGTCGAGCGTTCACCGCGAAAACGATAACGTTGTCCGTTTAAAGGATGTTTGACACGCTCAAGAATACTCTCGGTACGGGTAGTCATTCCTCTCGCAACGCGAGAAATAAACGATAGCGACGATACGTGAGTGCACAAGCAATTCATCACCGCGTCCCCGGCACAAAGAACCGCTCACGCGCTTTATCGCATCGACGAGGATGCCTCGTGTCCGCGATTAAGCACAATCCACAACAGACGGCGCTATATACTTATTTTCCGAACGAGCCGGCGACAACGCAACAACGACACGCACGTTCTCGCACTTATCGCGCTCAAGATGTTACACACGGTCGATTTCCGATTTGTGAATGAAACCGACGACACCGTCAACTGTTCGAGATCGTTAAATTTGAGTCCGGTCGAGTCACGCTCCGTTCCGCTTGAAAACTGTGTCGCTCTCTTCGAGTCAAGAGTCCTTTCAAAAAACACAATCACGCACGAAATTCAGCTTCCGAATGTTCGCGAAGGAACAAGACGTTTGTAACTTGTGGATCTTGTAATAGTTGGAAACGCTTTGAGTCGCATAAAAGCGAAAAAACTTCGAACGAGAACACTTTCTATTTAGAACATGTCGCTGGATGAATTGACAAATTTAAAATAAAAATTAAATTTAAATTATATCGCTAATATCCAACAACGAATTTTCCGTTTAAGCTATAAACATTCTGTATAAGTATATAAAATATATAACGTAAAGCAGAGATAGTATAGGTAACTTTAATGAAATTTCACGACATAATATTAACCTCCTGCGGTCCGAGTCACATTCAACGTTTTATTGCGATCGTTTCATATTTAATATATTAAATTCGAAGGTAAATTCAGAATTTAACTATAATTACAAATGTTTATAACTAATAATATCTATACGTTAATTTATTTTTATTGAATCCAGTTTTATTCGATTTATGAATTTGGAATCACGAAGGGTTAACTTAGTTCACAATTCACGTAAACGCCTCAAACTTATCTTCCTCTTCGAACGGAACGATACTCCTGTCGGATTAACTATTTTTACACGAACAGTTTGATTGAAACCTCCGATCGCGTTGAATAAAATCGATGCAGTATACACGTAACGCAAGAAACACGTGAACTACTATAAACAGCAACTGTGAAACGCGATGCTTGCATCGCTACGTATGAGCGTGCCGATTGCAGATTGTTGAACGATCGTGGGGCAGAGTGTGTCAGCAAAAAGAGGGGAGCCGAGAGTCCTCTAAGAGCCCGATGGCAAAAGTCAACAAGAGTTCTCGTAGGCGGCCGCGAAAAAACTTGAAGACGTTGATAGATACCGCGATGTTCCACACCCGCAACCTCTGATACGCGTGTAAATATTGCGTGAATATCAGTGAGTCGTTCTCTGTGTGACGTCACGTGCCGCCGTAAGCAGACCAGGGAAACTCGTCGGCGTTTCTTGCTGTATTCGTCTGTTTTATTCGAACCGAATTAACAGTTTGAATTTTCTAACCATCTCGAGTTCAAAGAACTTCACACGTGAGATGTGCGCGATGAATCCACCCGTATCGTCTTCGCTCGAACGTGAAACGCAACCTGCACGTGTGCGCGAGAAACGGAACAAACACAAAGGCAGCAGGGTAGTCGTTAGACCATATTATCACGAACGAAGTTGGAAAACGAGATTCGAAGGTGTACTTCCAACAAGCAGAATTCTACGATTTGTTATGGTGATAGTCAACAATGCCGGTCGAAATAGCAACGGAGAAAAAGTATTCCCGCTTATCGTTCAATGTCTTCTTCGAACACTTCCACTTCCACGAACAATGTAACGTCTTGACAAACACGCACGTGCCACGTTGTCCTTCACACTCGCGAACCCATATCTGGCCGATTCGTTCGCTGTAATTTTCGATTACGTGAAAAATACATACAAGAAGGCGGTATGTTCACAGCAGGGATGAGAAACAACTGAAAAACCGAGCTTCGTATCAGCCGGCGCAGATTCTCGGACAAACACGCACAGCCTAGGCTAAGGAAGGATTCCCGCACGTACACTTGAATGGGCCTCGGTAAAGAACGCACGTGCGTACGCGCAGCCCGACGAAGCGAGTATGAAACAAGAAGGCATGCGTCACGCTCTCGTAAGGCCCCGATCCTAGTGGCAGTGGCACAACTGCACCGGAGGGGGCACGGCGCTCACTAGGGGAACGAGAGGAAGGGAAAATCGACGAGTAGGCCCCCGGGGAGGAAATATCTCTCCCCCTCCCGGCTTTTGCTTCTCTCTTTCTCACTTCTGTGGCCTTGCGATCTAGCTACTTGCTATCTCGTTTACGCGATTATCTGTTTCGTATTTCTACTGCTGTCTGTTTCCCATCTTTCTCCATCTGCTGTTTCGAGCTGTTTCTCATTTACTCGTGTCGTCTGTTTCCGCCCTCATGATTCTTGCGCACATAGTATCATCGATTTTTCTTGACTTTCTCTCGACTTTCTTAAACATGTTTATTGTTTACCGTTCAGCTTTATATGCTGGCACGCTGATTCACACGCGTTAACAAGATTCATCCATTTTTGTGAATATTCGTGGTTACGTAGCGATGTATGGTCATTTCGTTCGTATATGCATATTCGCTCTTAAATCTTCGTTATATCGATTTATCTTTGGAATCGTGCAACGAACGCTATTACATCAGAATAGAATGTGTGAGACGATTGATAGTACAAGAAACCAAAAATCGATTTACGTGCCACACATGCATTCCATCTCACTGGAAAATTCAATTGCGTAATTTTACTTATCTCGTCCTCACATCTGATCCGAGTAGTATTAGCTTGTATTATTAGACAATCAAGTTAATATTATTAATGAAATTTTATAAGTTGTAAATTACCAACTGATTATTTTACTTGATGTAAAATTGTAAGGTTATCGGAACAATAGATATTGTTATTTATTAACGTTATTGATCATTCGTAAATTATTACGTGAGACTCTATTGCCCAGCATGAAACTAATACAAGAAGAAATACACAATTTTACACGACAAAAGATCTGCATTTATGAAGCTCGCGTTTTCAATAAGACTAAAATCGATTTTTTTAGTTTATACTATACATGATAATCAATATAAATTTACTATAAGTCAAGTTCAGTATAAATCAATTTAATACAAATTGAACGTACAAATTTTCTTTGTTTGTTCGCTTATTTTATCATAAATTCATATTTTCATAAAAACAGCTAGAAGAGCAGACCGGAGGCAGAAATTTCTTACATTTAATATTATTAAAACGAATGTCGTAGTTTGTATTTATATATTTTTCCATATTATATACGATTTTTGGATTTTTGCACCTTCGTATGTTCCATAAATGCATCAACAACCGCAATCTAATTATAAACTCGCTATTTTACTCGCATCATAAATATGTGCCTTATCATGTAAAATACTGAATAGGGTAAAAGTCTTTTTCCAGTAACGAGTACATAGATGTTTTAATATTTATGACTGGCAGTGTATCTTCTCGTTTCGTGCTCCGGAATTTCGTCCGCTTCTTTGGGATACGTTCCTCTCCGTTTTCCGTGACCTCTGCTCGTCTATTACTCTCTGTAGGTTAACTCCATGTCACGCGCTCTCTGCAAGCACTGTGTGTGCCGTTATGTGTTAAATATGCGCGTGCATATGTTTCCGTGGCTGTTGGCAGCGACGTTCAAGACTGTAGGTGGTAATCACCGATGATGTAAATCGAGGAGACTTATGACCACCCACGACCTCTTTTCCCATCTCGATGTCGTGACGGTGTGTCCTGCTACTTTTAGCTGATATCCGAGATAATTGGTTTTACTTGTAAGGAAATAGCGAATAATTCACTTGTTCTTATAATTCGATTCATTCGTCAGTAATTATTTAATAATCGCATGTTTATTTCAATGCTGTCAATAGCAATTATTGTAATTTGTATTTGAAACGACAGACTTCCTGTGCATATCATTATGAATATATATGATAATTTATTCCATCGAGCAAGCACACTTTATTTATTGTATTTCATTTATATAAACGAGTATTATGATTTCTTTCGTTGTATTTTCCTCGTGGGACATTATTTAAATTAGTATAAATAAATAACGCTTAAGGAATTTAGATATAATAGAATTATTCAATTGCGTGAAAACATTTATGAAAAGAATTTATCGGACAATTTAATTTAATCAGTTGTAATTATATGTAGGACATTATCAAATAAAATTTAGAAGAGCGATCTTATGAAAATATATAAAATTTTAAATATAAAAATACATTGCGTTATTTGGTTAAAGCGAAAGATTAGAAATATATTTTTCTACACTTCTTTCACTCTTTTACGATTCCCATTAACGGAATATATGTCGTTCGTTCGTCATTTACTAGTTTATTAAGCGCGCATAATTTAATTTTAAAATATTAATTATCTGACTAATTATCTAAAATGTCAAACGATACTTGTTTCTGTTTTCATTATAATAACAAATTTACGCGGACAAACATGAATTGCAATGTTTTCACAGGATTAATAATTTAGATATCATCACATAATTATCTGTTCAACGCAATTTTCATATTCCATAAGTGTGCAAAGCATCGTATTATAAGCTCATTACGAATGTTTTGCTTTCTATAAATACCTGTTTCGTTTATATTTTATACAATCGATTATAATGGATTGTAAAATACGATAAGCTCTTGTCTGAATATCCGGATTAAGCGAAGGTAAAACTTGAAGTGACATGTATAATATTGATTACTCATAATATTACTATCGCTGTTGTACCGAATAAGAATTAATTAAAGGCATCAAATGACGATAATCTTCAAATCATTTTAGCATCAGAAAAACAAACACGCAATGTGCATAACGAACGTGGATTTAAATGCTAATAGCAAACCGCCGTTTAATTTTCTTTCGTTGCTTCTTATTGCAGTTATTCAATAACACGCGCGATAAGAAGCACGGTTTAGCTTGAAAACAAGGTCATATTAATTATACCGTTTCGGCAGTAACAAATCAAAGGAAGCACGCGTCTCGTACAATTACCTGAACAAATTTCCATTTATGTAAATGAACGGCGAGAACAGGTGCTAATGTAAATTATCATAGCTTTCGCAGACTCGACTTTTCATGCGTTCCAGCGTGTACGCGCGCATCATGCCGTTAAAATCCTCTTGAGATGGTCGCAAAAGAGAATGGCTGCATAGGCGGGCTCATTTTTCCACTGCTCTGAAATTCAATGACGTTTTGGCTACGCTCCATTATCCACGATCCATAAACTTCCACATAAGCGGAAAAATGCGCTGCGTTTTATGAACCCCTTCTTCTATTTGACGAAGGTAACCATTCTCACGGGAATTCGATGATGGCACGCGACATATGCGCGCTACGGTCATTCGATTCCGCCAATTTTCGGGGGAAATTGATGGGAAAGCGGACCCGGTCGCCGCAAAACCGCGTAGGAATGAAAATTAAACGCACGCCCATTGTTATCGATAATCGACGATTCGCCGAACCATAAGTGATTCCGATTCGAGCTCGTCGAACGTTTCGGTCAGAAATCATTATGTGTCAATAGGTCTAATTCGTCGGCGAATTGAATCGTTACCACGCTTAATTATTCAAGCGCGTTTTACCTGCGGCTACCGTTTCGGTCCTTTATGCTGGCTGTTCATTTGCGGGATCATGGGCTGCGTAACTTCCGTTCGTTCTACCAAACTGGATTCCTTTATTAACTCGAACCTTCTTCTTATTTTCTTCTTTTCAAAGTCATTTCTCATTTCTCATAAAAAATTAGTACTCAAATATTTCCGTGAATTACTGTATAAATAAATAAAAATAAAGCGCTGTATAGCGAAAATAAATAGATTATTTGTATGTAATACATATTTCTATCTCAAATAAAAATTAACATTAGTTTCTTCAAGAATACTTATATATGGTATTCTTAACAATTACAAAAACAAAAAGCCCGATATATATTATTCTGTTAGTTTTGCTAATTCCAGATTTAAGTAATAGTTGGTAAACTGTCTGTATGTAGGTACAATATTGATAAAATGGAACAATGCCTGTATATTGATTAAATTCAATACTGTATTTATTTTGATTTGATAATATTGACTTTGTACATATGTTATCGGAGAATAAACGATTTCTGATATAATATTACACAAATGACTGCGTAAATTAATTATAATCGCACAGTTTCGGTTGACCAATCTTCCCTATTTTGTGCTAAAAAATAAAATTTTTGCTATTATAATATTGCTATTATAATAAAATAGACATTCATTAACTCTCTAATAAGGTTTGAGGTATCACAACAATGAATTTTATTGAAATCTGGACCTGCAAGTTATATATTTAACAATAAGTTATCATCACAGATTCAACGATACTATCTCGATACTTTCGAGCAATAGTGTAAACGTTAATAAAAAATCATGTCATAGAGCTAAGAATAGTACAAAGTAACAATAAGTAGAGATAAAGAGAAAACGAAAGGAACGGAACTATCGATGCTTGTAACTAACGAAAGAAAAGCGGATTACTGGAATCGACACCAATGTCACGATGATGATTTACAGGTTCTTTCACAGCTGACGTCGAATAGTGTCCCAATGTGGAAGACACGAGCGAGTAACATACAGGGCAGCATCGAAGCATATGTGCGGCACTCATAAATTACACAAGCACAATACTAGTCCTTTGGTCTGATTACTATTGTTCCAAACGTGAACAAACAGAATGAAAGTCAGTGATCCTATAGCACTTGATAGTTATGCCGCGAGAATATTGTTTATGTAGGAAATGCATCGTCGGGAATACTTTTGTACGTTGCTTACTCGTAAATCGATTCATTCAAGAGCACGCAGAAGTTTTGGCACGATGACTTTCACAACTTCAGAAAGCTACAGACTTTTCCGTGTCGCAGTGTTTCATTGTTATTTCGTTTATAAGTATGTTATTTCTTCATCGCTTTTATTTCAACAAAATTTAGTATGTTTTATGAAATCACGATTTTGGAGTTTCATCGTACAATTTTTTCTTTAGATATAATAATATCTTTAAGGGAAGAAATATTGTTTATTTCTCTAAATTAATATTAAATCTACTTGTTTAAATAGTTTAAAAATTGTCTCATATCGATTATCGTAACTTTGTGAAATAAGACAGTAATAATATATTTGACTAAATTCATTGAAAATAATTAAATCAAACACAGGAACAATTTTATATAAATTTTCAGCTGGTAAATTAACTCTCGAACTTTAATTATTAAACTATTAACAACATGTACATATTTTACAACCATGATTGGAAAATATTATTGTTCAATCAAATATAATATAATACAATTAGACAGGAAGCACAGTTTCACGAAATGCGCAAGGTATATTCTACAGAACAATGTATATTTATTCAAACGTGGAAACTTTCAGAATAAACGCACGATCATTTTACTTCCGTGTACAAAAATATGCAGGTACACAGAAAAATCAATATTAAACAAAGGATCGGGTGTATCTGACAAAAGATCACTTTTAAACTGATAATAACTGATATTATGGTATGGATGTCTATTATTCGAGTCGGTAGCTGCATCCTGTGCATTCATTTCAATCTCCGGGGTGGCACGTGTGCGTCAATGTGCGCAAACGTTCCCTCTACCTACACGATGACAACCGCTTGCCCCAGCTATCTGCCTACCTACCTACCTACTCACCTACTCGTACATATCCATTCACCCAACCTGTCCCGTTTCTGCAACGCTTTGCTCTCGCTTAATGCGAGCAAACTATGCGAGTGTAGTATCATAGTACCCCGTCTGTGGTAGTACACACTAAACGGACAAGAACTTTAAAAGCAGCTCACATACCGATAACATTTCCGATACCGCGATTAATTCGGATAAGCTCTAATTTTTTCACATTTTTCAAAGTAATATCATTTTGTTTTTATTCGAGATTCAAATCGAATCTGTCTAAATATATCAAACTTGAATTTTATCAATAACTTTGATATAAGCTATTTATTAAAAATTTATGAAAAATTTATTTTGAATACAATGCTGTTTATTCTGAATATTACATAGGAATTATAAAAGTCGTTACCACACGTTTGTTACAATTGCAGAGATAAGGATGATAATAAAAGAATGCTGATGTAAGAGGATCATTTAGAAACTGAATGTAAATGAATACCTAGATGGAACTAAACGTGAATTTAAATTCACGAGGTGACTATAATTCCAAATGTATTTTACGCTTTAATTAATGTCATTCCGTTCGCTTCTCGACATTTTCAGCGCATAGCTATTTAAGCGTCGGTCAAGGTACTATAATTTGAAAATCAATTCGATATTAAACGCTCTCGTATTCGTATAAAATGAAAATTTCAATAGCGTTTGATACGAACGTGCTAGGGACGCTTTTATCGTGTTATTGTCGCGGAATATTTCCCTTAAAATTGCCCGATAGTACCAAGCTCAAATTTCCAAACTTAACGCCAGAACAAGCTCAATTTAAATATTAATTTCAATATAAACTTTAAAGTGTATCTTGTACATTGACGTCTCGATGCCTTGTAACTCTAATTTATGAAAATCTTTTAAAAGCTGTTCTTTGCGATAAGTCTAGTGCATATTATACTGGTAAAAGATTGAATTAGAAGCAACGCTGAATACGTACTGAATAAAATACGATATAATATAATTTTTGAATGTTTAGTAAAGTGAAATAGCGAATGAAATAAAAAATGTAGGTAAATGTTGGAAATTTTTTTTACATCTTATCTCAAGATGTCAGAATCATCTTCTAGAATATTAGACAATGGTACACTAATATTATATTAACAGAATTACTGACTATGAGTATAGTTGTCTGTTCATTTACAAACAATGCAGTTAGATCTCCAATTATTTTAGCTTCATTAAAATTTCGTGCTCAGAAGGGATAAACAACGATATATAAACTTTCGAGTCTATTGAACTAATGATTAGAGATATATGTATACAAGGGGAAGGAACGGAAATTCTGAAGTAAAGAATTGCACTTAAAAAGGAACATCTAATCGGACATCAAGATCGCTAAGAGGGGTGACGCTCGAGCCCATTGTTACAAGACCGGAAGTCAAGAAGCCCGTAAAAATCAGAATAACACGAGTCAAGATAAAAGTTAGGATAAAATTATACGAACTAAGAGAAAATTAAAAGTACGTTAAAATTTTGTTTTCTTCTGTTGATGATGTCGTTAATCGTTTAATTTTTAGACTTTTTATAGGTGTTTTCATAACATTGTTTGTATCTTTATCTGAAACGTTTGAAACAATTCCTATAGCTGCATTTGCCTCTAAATTTATTATATGAAATTATTTTTAATTCATTACATGTTTTCAAGTGCACAATCAGCGTTTATACAAGTATGCGTTTCATTTTCCTTTTACTAATATGTAAATGTTGTTCGTAAATTTGTTTTATTACAACATCGAGTACATATTTGACAAATTTTTAAAACCAACGTACTTTCCATTTTAATATTCATTTCTTCAATAATCCTTGTTACTACCTAATGGCTATTGAGATTATTGAGAATAGTTCAAATAAAATATTTCAATTAGAATTAAGCAAAATTCATTATACTTGCCTATAAATGTAATATGTCGTACATCATAAATATAAACATATTGTACCCGTAGCAAGAAGTCCCATTGCTATGATCTACGTAATAATCGTCTTTCATTAAAAATGTACAATATACTTGAAATCTCTTTGTAATCATTCTTGTATACATATATCATTCTTGATCACACTTTTAATAACTTCTACATTATTTATTTACAGCCTACTTAGAGATCAGAAATGTATTCAAACAACGAGCACGCCTTACCACCTTAAACATTGTATCAATGTCGATGTATATGACATAAAATACAATATATATATCGAAAGGGTTAAGGGAAAAAGATATATTTGACTTACGTAATTGTTCAAATATAAACCAAAGGAGCTCACTAAACATCAAAAAATACACGAGATTTTTAAATTTCTAATTACAATGTGTAATTTGTTTATGGAAAGCAACTAGAAAATTAGTATGGTATATCTCGTGTAAGACTTTCGGAGGCGCTCTAACCTGTGTTTGTATTTTTTAGCAAAGTATGCGATTACTTTAATTCTTTTAATGTTTATAGAAGACGCTAATAGCCTGTCTCGTGTTTTATAATTTAAGAGGAATTTCATTTTTAGAATCACGCAAAATAATATAAAAATATCATTGTAATTGATCCATTATAATTTTGCTTATATTTATTCTTTTAAGTTCTGTACTAATTTTTGTTAGATCCTAATAATTTAGAAACTGCTCTTGTCACATGAATTTCATCTAATAAACTTCATATTAAACTTGGGTAAAATTTCCTAATGTCTTATTTAATGTCCTATCAACGAACCCAATTTTCAAATCTTCTCTGAAATCCTTATTTCTACTGTGTAACAGCGTGTGGATCATTATCGATTTTCTTTATATGACTGTTGTTTCGCAAAGCTTGATTACAGATATTTATTGTTTTCCGAGGTAATAAAAGTTTCCTTCCTGCCTCTAGTTTCCTTCCTATTAAGTAATCCATATGTTTTTTTTTGTTTTTAATTTATTCTTTTTCAGTTATTAAGCTGTTCAGTTTCAGATACACGAGCTTAGAACTGAACATCTATTATCTGAACTACTCTTCTATAGGTAAACTACTATTATAGCCAAGTACAATATTAGTTACATGTATTCATTTGTATTATCATGTCAAAAAGAAAGCAGTAAAATAAAGCACATAGACATGCTTAACATTTCTTTCCTACATATCATCCAAACTGATGTGTAGGGGAACAAACAATCACTTAGTTGTCCGAAATTTATGCTGTTTCCCTAAATCTTCAGATAAATATAAACTCATTATATTTTTTTTTAAATATGATGTGTCTATGTTAATTTCTTGTCTACACACGTTTCTACACATATATATCATATATGCGTATACATATACTATCGTCAATATAAATGATGAGACATTTATAGCAATTAGTATCTACGCTTAAGATAGGCATACATATACATTGTTGCAATTACACAATTATTTTAATTATTATAATATTAATATTTTTCATAAGGAAACTCAAACTATGTTTTGCAGATTTTACCCCTGGAGTTTCATTTTATTGAAGCTTATGTTTACGATTAAGATGAGAATATGTACAAGTACTTAATAATATTTCTTTGTTATATGATTTTGTTATTTAGAGATAGAATAGGAGCTGTCTGTTTCTTTAGCGATCGCATGACGTAATAGAATTTCTTCTCGTTAATTTTAATTTTTAATTTCATAAATGAATTTCGAAGAACGTTTAAAATAAAACGTAAATTAAAACTTATGCTAATAATCGTGCGTCATATATCACAATTCTTGATTTTTCGCTGGTTCTGTTACGGTCTCATGCAATTCCATTGCACAATATAACCAATAAAACCGCCCGTAGCGTAACTGCCTTTGCTTTCTCACAAACGTGCAATAAAAGAAAGGGACAAAGTTGCAAGCCAGTACGTTGTAACGAACGTGCAGTGGATTTCGTAAACAACGAGATTAGCGACTGACACGACGCAATAGTGATAAACGAAGAGGCGTGGACGCGACTACGCTCGCCACGATAACGTAGATGCTGTAGGCGATAACCTGTATTATGAATCACGGCGTTCATTAATATGAAAATTGTATTCGTTATTCCTCTGCGATTCCTTTATCGCGCGAGAAAGGACAATGCACTCGGCCGAAGAACCTCGGAACCTGTCTGCGGAAAATGCGCTTATTCCGCGCGGGAAAGGAATAAGCACAGTTACGTAATGAGTCGCATGCACTGAAACATGTTACACGGGCGTGCGTTAAGAAAGACTAAAATAAGATGCAATATAAAAAGACTAAGATAAATAACGTGTTGGTGGAAGATGTAGTAACGTAGGATTATTTGAGCCATCTAGGTCTAGACATCTTAAAATTCAATTTTGAATTTTGCATAGAATAATGAAACTTGTTGTATATCACAAGACGCTGTTACTCTGTAATATAATAACGGAAGAATGAAACAATATCGCGTACTTTACGTTCGGTAAGAAAATATATCAAAAATGAGAAAGTAAGTACACGTATAATGTCGTACGGTTATTCGAGTCAGCGAGGAGATATCATATAAGAAATTATAAAATAAACAACAAAGTAACTTCAAGAATTATTGTAATTATACAAAAAATATTAATATTAGCTGAACAAACTTTCCCTTTCCTGAATAGAAGTTATGTCCTGGTAGAAAACTATGACCATCGATCTAGGTGTTACTCACTGTTTATCACGCCAATAATAATTCACTTTCAAATATAAATTGGTTAAAAATTGTTCATAATTGGATTTGACGAAACACAAGGCAAATTACTTAGCTTAACTTAAATATTCTTCAGAACATATCCTACCTTACCTTACTGCACGAGTAGTTTCCCGTTTTCCGTTTCCAGGAAGCGTACGGAATTCGAGTTGTCGTTGAATCTGTTACGATGTTCGAGTTTTTATCTTCCAATCTTATTTTTGTTTTAATAAGAAAGTTTTAAATGTTCTATTCTTTCATATTTTCTTCAAAATTAGATTTCTGAACAGTAACATTAATGAAGGTATTTAACTGATTAGTCTTCATACCAATTACCATTACCAATTCATTGACTTAACAAAATACTCTGATGAAAAATTGACACTGATTCGTTATAGGTGTTGAGGTTATTATTTGCGTGTATGTGAATACAAAGGAACGCGTGGATAAAGTGTAAGGTGGTAAATATATTTTAAATACCGAAGTGTAAATACAAGTCGCAATACAATTGAGCTGGTCCAGATCCGCACGCTAGCAGTGTTACCCTATGACTGAAAACCCTCAAGCCATTGTCGCCTGTCTACAGTTTATGGTTTGCCTTCGACCCAATCTTTTGTCTATACGCTATCGATGACTTCAGTGCTTGAAAAAACTAAAAGACCAGATGTAGTGTTTTCTTACAGTGGTGACCACTTCAACAATAGGCCTATGAATATCTTGTACATTGTGAGAAATTAAAAGGGAAAGTCTTTAATTAAAGAGCTTTTCACCTTGTCTTTCTCGATTTTGGATCGTTTTATCATACCAACTGTAACTCATTGTTTGTAAAGTAAAATATTGTTGATTGCAATAACAGTAAGTTTATTGCAAAGCATTAGTTCCATCTAAACTCATTTTTTATGTATGTATATTAAAACTAATTATAGAACATGTGTTCACACTATCTTTTTTATTTCCGCAATTACATGCTAATTAAATAAGTGGGTTGGATTGCCAATTTTCATGTAACTATATTTTCGCAAATAAATTTCCTCGTAACTAACTTGCTTACTTTAAGTTAATTACTTTTTAACGCGATACAAAGAAGATTGAAAATAGATCTAACTAAAAGAAAAATATAGTGTACACAGATAATAATTTGTGTATGCATCGCACATAACTTTCCTCATAAACTCTGTTTAGTATATCCATAATAGCAACTCGGAACTTTCAATTTGACTTACTACGTACTCTATCTGTTAAAATTTCTCGATAATACGGGTTCGACTAATTCTAAGATTAGGTAACTGTGCTATTTCGCGAGAATAACTTCGAACTGCGAGGCAGCAAAACCGAATACCAACAGGAAAACAAATAACGACGGTGGTGAGTCGTTGCAAATGGAACTTTGAGAGGAACTAGGTTTTCCCTCGTAAATCGAATCTGGAATAGACGAACGGAATAATGGTAAAAAAAAGGAGAAGAAAGAAACGTGGTGCGACGCTAGAAAAACGGGAAAACAAAGAGCGGGTGGAAGGGGTAGAAGCCCCTTTGGCCTGAACATCATCGTTTTGACAGGCCTTGACGAATTTTGACAGGAGCCACCACACGGCTGCTCGGTTTCGAAAAGCCTCGCCAATGGAATCCTGTGGAGAAAAGAAGGGGGCACGAACCGTAGCGAACAAACAAACGAAATAATAATGTAACGCACACTCGATCGTTTTCGCTTCACCGTTGCATCGTATCGCGTCGTTTCGTAACAAATGGAGTAACTGGAGCAGCGACATTTGGGATGTGCAATCGTGTTTAGATGAACGATTCCCTGTGCGCTTCATAATTCACGATTCTGCATGGGCTAGGAATTCGAGATAGCAAAATATTATCAAATTTTGTAGAACACCTGGATGGTGTAGAACAGCAGTAAAGGAAAATGCAAGGACGCGAAGAGAATACGGAAGAATAGATAATAATAATGGCGTTATTATCTCAGAAAATGTATAATTTAGGAGAATAATTTTATGTTTATTGATTAAGCAACGAGTAAGGTATCTGTTTCTAATTTTCAACTTCAAGTATCTATCCTGTCAATTTACTGATAAAAGGTTTCAGAACACGCCAGTCGAATTATTCGATTATTAAATGGGTATTCGTGTGATATGCTTTTGTAAAATAGATGTATCTTCAATGATACACTTATTATTACTTTTTTAGGTAATTATTACAGTTCAATGTAATATTAAGATTCATCTATGTACGTTGGAGAGCTACGAAATTCAGTATTTTATTTTCTAAAATTAAAATATCGTTGAAATAATCTTTTGAATATTAAAACGAACATTATCTGATTCGTTTGAAGCATTATTGCTATTGCTGTTTTTTTGTAGATTGGTTTCAGTGATATTTCTTGAAAATATTTTAGTAGATTTATTTTCGATAATACTTTTTATTCTATCTATATAAATCCCCTATTTTAAAAAAGATCATTCGATGAAAAATTAAAAAGGAACTGGCAAAGAGAAGAAAGACGCTGTAATATAAGAAGAATATTGTACGCCAAAGGTAGATGAAAAAGCTAAAGAAAATAAAAGAATGATAATCTTCTAACACATAGATAATAAGTCTAGTCAATTTAATAACAAATATAAATTATGAAAAATTATAATGAAGATAGCGACAATGATACGGAATATTAATTTTTCAACGATAACTATAAACATGATAATAAAGTAGAAAAGTGTACACAACATGTTGTATTTCTTGTTTTCAGTAGAGATACGAAGAGTTACATACGTCCAATGCGTACAAAAGATAGCAGAACAAAATAAATTTTATAAAACGAAAACTATTCGTTTATTGGTCTGTTTTATGTAAATAAATATTAATATTTAGTAAGAAAAATAAAGCTTTTGAATTTTCTTTACAAATTTTCTATCCACTTACTTTACTGTAATTTCAAAAAATTCCTAACTTTATATTTTTTATTAGCTAAATATGAATGTCTATTAATTTTATCGGCTTATAGTATTTTGTTTCTTCGGTTATTTATGATCGTATTAATTACCTGTATTATGATTATTAGTGACGCAAAAATAAAAAAAATTGAAAAATTACGATTATACATTACTACATAATTCATGATATTTCAGTCATTTTTATATTGATTTATGATCTTTTAGATTGTATCGTTTCCATTAGAAAGAAATATTTCTTTATGTTTGTGCAAACTTTCATAATCGGATGTTTCATATTCTGCATTGACTTTGCTTGAAGGAATATCATACACCATTAATATCTTAATATTCGAATCTCAAAATACCGATAGAAATGCGAACATTTCTATAAATGACACGTGCGCGTATGTACAGCACCCAACAAGAGATACAAAATGATTGGAACGCGTGCTTTGAAAATAGGGTCACGCTGAAGGGGAACACTAGCCATGCGGTTGAAGGAAGACGAAGGGTGCCCCATAGAAACCTGTTACAGCCATGGAACCTATTTCTGTGCCGTTTATCCGACCGTCACACGCGTACGAGCCAGTACCAGTAAAGATCATCAGACAAAATGATGCGCGTGCGACAGGCAGACGTATTGCGTTATTGATGACGACGAAGGGCCAGTTGTTTCCGAACAAAACTTCTATGGCGGAAAAATTTTCTCGCATCTACCCCTGTCACCCTCTTTCATTTGGCTTTGCATGTTTCTGCGCGCTCGTGCCCCATGCTGAGTGTCAGAGTTCATTTTTTGGCGAAATTATTCTCAATCTCATCGTATCAGGAATAGGGCGTTTTCCCTGGAGTTCCGAATTACCACCATTTATTTTCGTACTGCGTAAAAAGATGAATTTGAACGTGACCATCAATGCCCCAATCACCACTGCAAATGTATCCGACATCAGTGAATAGCCATTCATTTCATTCGCCGTTTCAGGTTGACAGCTAATTTATTTAAACGAAACATCGTGCATGATACGCATTGGATATAATTGTTGGCAAATTTTTATTTCGAATATTTTGTTTTATTCATACGATGCAGAAATGAAATTCTGTCTGTCCCTCTCTCTCGTGAAATGTACGTGATAACATAGTGGTTATGGAGAAATTTCCACTATGGTATTTTTCACGTAATTTTTATGTAAAAAGTTACATTTAAATTAATGAACAGAACGAACTGATTGCATATGTATTCTATGCGTAGATTATGCTTATATAGATAAAATCTCAATATTATTAAATACCGATAATGGTCAAATAAACTCTAGCAATTATATAATAATCGTAAATGCTATTTGTTGCTTTCACGGTATGAATGATTCGTTTAATTAAATTTATCGGCCAAGTGCTGATCGTAAATTGATTATTCATATCTTAACATACTTGCGTTAATGAATTATCTGCTATTAACAAATAAGCAACAAAGTATATAATAATTTTTGTCTCATTCCCAAATCATCGATGGTGACGTGCGATGATATTTAAACTTATTACTTTCTTATGATAATTTAATTAACGCGATGTTTCGCGTTTCTGTATACCATCGGTCAATTCGTATTTGTTTGTATGAATCTTTATTATTTAATTTATATTTTCATTTAATTTATTATGTAATTTATTAAATTTATTATTTAATTGACGGTATTTAATTTAAGAGCTAATTCTAATTACATAATCGACATGAAGATAATTTACTAAGCGAATGTATATCATTGACTGGAGGCTATCTTACAAATTTGATAAATAAAACTAATTAAATAGAAATACTAACTAAGCGTAAAGCGTAATTAAAAATTATTAATTCATAATGCACACAACGCAAACTACATTTGTATTTTAAAAATTGCGTTTAAACACAATCAAAATTAAAATATAATTAAGTATAATCTATTAATTGCATTTTAATGTTACTCAAATTTATAGAAACATATAAAGTTATTTATAAAGACAAATACATTCATATTTTCTGTCTGTATCTTAAATAATTTTTACCATGAATTTCTTTAATTATATATAATAATTATAAGTATAGATACTTGTTAAATTGTACCATATTTATATTTGTTAGATATTTGTTAGGTTTTATGTAATAACGTGTTCTGAAATGTAACGTATTTACAAAATTAATTGTTATACATGTAATTGTTATTATTATCATAGATGTACTTCTTAACGAAAAAATTGCCAGCATGCATATAATTATTAATGTAATAACATAATGTAATAAATTATATATATTTCTATATATGTAACTTATTAATTTAGCGTTGTTATCATATCCATAATAAAGATAGTTTCGAATAATTTTATGTAAAATTTCAATATTTGTTCCAATATAATTAATTTAATATATAATATAAGCGCATTTTTTTCTCCCACTAAAGAATCCTACATTTTGATATAAATTAATTTATATGCGTAATCTATCTGACAACAGTTAACACGACTCTAGTACAATGAAACGTGTTCACTAATGTTTAATTTCGTTTCTTCCGACGATGTTGTTGGCGACGCGACGTGCAGTACAGGCATACGAGGGTCAACTGGTGTGACACTAGAACGACACCATCATTCGAATCACGTTTCGCCATCGGCATTTGCCCGCTCTCGTTTCCGGCATACGGTTTCCGGTAAATTAAATCTGCGTTAGCGTGCGCATCGAGATCTTCGGGCACCTCGAAATTTCTTTCCTGTGCGACGTAAAGGGCACTTGCATCGAAAGGCGGAAGCGGAAACGATTTCCTAGATTCGAAATCTGCTTTCTTGACGGCCATTTCTTCCTTTCATTCCACTCTTTTACATTAAACGGTAATCATGATTCGGAAAGTGATTGCAAGAGCTTACGATTTCTATCGGCGAGGAAATGAATCGAAAGTCCAAATTAAGATGTAATGATAGCGCCATATAATTGCAGGTTACCGTATGTTAGAATCTTGTTGTGATATTCTTCTAGAGTAGTAGCTAGTTAATTAGCATCGGATATGGTCGAAGGAATTTTGAAAAAATGTGAAATAATAAAAAAGAAATCATAATTATCTCGTGTGATTATTTCAGAATTTACATTTCATTAATAATAATGTTGATGCTGGATATACTAAAATTTTATGCGCAATATCATAAAACAATACGATACACCATATAACACACATACACAATGAACATATATATACAGTATAATAATAACTTATACAATATACATATTTTTATTTATTATACATGTATATATATATATATTATTTAGTATATTTATTTATATACTAGATTTACTTTCCAGAATTCATAGCTAAAAAATATACATCAATCATACAGGAAATTATGAAAATGATCAAATATGAAATATTTTATTAACTGTTTCGTTATAAAATGACACATTTTGTGTCAAAGAGAATTGAGAAATTAAAACGAACCGCAAATGTAAGTAAAAAGGTATAAAAATATTTAAATTTCGCGCGGATTATAAGCTCCACAAAGTGTCGTCTATGGTTAAAAGAAATGAAAAGAAGTAAAATGAGTGAGTTTAATTAATCCGACATATTTTATTCTCCTTCTGAATCTATAAAGATAATAAACGCTGAAGCTCTATATTGTTCAACTAATAAATTATGTATGTATATATTAGGTCGTCCGAAAAGTTTCTTTCGTTTTATAGGAAAATAATGGATGCACTACATTTTCCGTTTTATATTATTTTATCAAATTACGTATGATCCATTTTATCAAAATCTATCTAAATAAAGATCACAACGTTCACGGGGGACAGATTAGGTTTCATGTTTGTATAAGGATGCATCGTTGTAAAAGACGTGTCTGTAAAAGAAAGACATTTTTCGGACAACCTAATATATGACGAAAATATGTCTTTTGTACTTTTTCTACTCAGAATCTTCTACTCAGAAACTTCTAATATTTTTTCAAAACTGAATTCCAATTGATTATTAGTGTTTAGATAACATTAAGAAAAGAAGATACGACCTTCTAAAGTTAGTATAGAGAAGGACTTAAATAAAAATGAATCACCTGGGTAAGAAATAGAAATGATTGATAATGATCAATTATAGACTTTAATCGAGTTGAATACACATCAAAGCGTATCTAGTGGATATTGCAGATAAATTACGTATGCATTATGCAACAGTTTCTCGTCACCTTTATAAGCCATAGAGAATACTAAACAGTTAGATAAATGTGTTCTCAACGATCAAATGGATATACAGAAGCAATGGTGGCTAGTTCTAACACGAAATCAAAAAATTTTTCTTATATAACATTATTATTTACGACGATAAGTTTATCATATTTTCCAGAATTTAGATCATATCTTAGTCGCAAAAAAATTTAGCAACGAAGCCATAGTATAAAATACGTCCAAAGACTTTCTCGTATTTGGAAACGTAAAATTATTAGGTACATTTAAGAAACTTTGTTTTACGAATATCAAAAGTCGACATATTAAACGAACATGTTAAACAGATAGTGTTGTTAATAAATATTTTCGATGAAATAATAGACTTTAAACATTTTTTTTTAATTTTGATTACTTCGTTTGCAACAAACCAATTTTTTAAAATATTATGTCCCTTTAGGAATTACGGAAAGTTTCACAACAGATATTTTTCTATGTAAGTCCGCTACAATCTGCATCATCTTGGTGCAGAATATAAGCTAAAGTTCGCTTAATCATAATCTGTGTTAGACAGGTAACTACAACAAGAAGTCGCTGTTCAGCTCAAAGAAAGTTCAGCTTGTAATACAGGGCCAGAGGCAGTTAAGCTGCAACTCATTCTGTAGCTATATCAGAGATTAATAATAGTTTATTGAATTAAAGCTTAGCAGAAACACGTAAATGTATCTTGGAGTAATACTTGAAAGAAAACTAATCAATTAGTGTGCGTTGCATAGTGATTTTTATTTTGCAAAAGTCACGAGTCTTCGGATTTCTTTTATGAACCGATGGAAGTACATACGACTTTAAATAAATAAAACGAAAACAAATTAATTAATAATGCCATGTTCTAAACAACAATATCTTTAATCTCAAATAAAAAAATAGAGAAATTATTATTGAAAATAGAAACTTTCACTTGATATAATTGATGTAATGAACAAATTATATACTCGTAAATATTCGCGCTTATTTTAATAATAGTTTCTAACGTTACATAAAAAGTAGTTCATGGTTCATGGTTTAGAATACATAATAATAATTTCTAATGAAAAGACTTATACCTGTCGATTTATTGGTATGTTCCAATAATAGTAGAAAGTAGTAAAATAAGTGACATTTTATTATAAAATTGTATTAAAATTACTAATATACTTACGTATTTCGTTCGATACAATACAGCAAAACTCCGTTTATCTGACACGGTTGGGAAACAAAACGTGTTGGATAACTGGATCAGTCGGATAATAGGAGTCGGATAATAGTTCTCCCTTCTCTTGCTGTTTATCATTTGAAGTTAATCAGAGTTAATTTTCATGTAACTGGCTTTTGCTAAGCTGAAATTTGTAAATGCTGAGGCAAAAACCTTTATTTGCCTAGAATCAGATAATAGGTAACATTTTGATATGTAAATACAATAGGTATACCGAACTGATATCATTATAATACTCGATTTACCGAATTATATCCCTGAAGTCTTATTATCTTATTTTCAAATAGTGATTTGATATTAATGAAAAACTGAATTGATCATATTACAAATTTTTTTTGATTAGCCTTCGTTTCAACAAATCCACTATCAATTGTTTATATTAACATTAAGCCATTATGTAATTTATTTTGTCTCAACGTTGATTTCAGAATTAATAATATCGAATTAAATTCAGTTAAACATATTTGTAGTATATAATTACGTACGATAGAAATTTTAATAATGCATTACAAACACGGACTTGCATTCTTTTTTACCAAAATCTCAGGGCTGTAGGAACTGAAAATTTTCACGACTAAAGTATCGATCCTTTTCGACTTTATCTCTAGCAATATTTATCAAAATATTGCACTAAAGGAAACCACTTCGTTCTTACTTCGTATGCATATACTATGTATGTGTTTTTTAACAGAGTATTTATAAGCCGATGTTTATAAAATTTCGTTTCGTATTTTCCCTACTACAATAACGGACGTCATTGAAACATCGTGTATACCATTTATACACAGTAGGAAAATAATATTACAATAAAACATTCCTCATAATTGATGAATGAACAAGAATGTTTAATTAAATAGACTCGTTAAGAGCGAATTCACACCTTCGCTTACATGGTATCGCGCGAACTGGTTACACATTCTTCATACTATGTTTTCAGAGTTCGTTTAGAGGTCCATCAATCCTTTGATAAGTCTCTTGAAAAAATACTAGACAGAATGACACGCGATTGGAAAGGCCGTGCGAGTGGTACATTATTTCCCGCCTTCGCTCGCACTTGTGGATAAAACGAATGAGTATACTTGATCCAGGATGGAAATCCTTCTTCCTGTCGGCGGATCGTAAATCGACCTGACGTCCGTTTTCTCCGAGACAGTGACTAACGAGGTGTAAAGACACTTGCCGAGGCCCCGTGTAAGTGGGATACGATGATGGAAAGGAACGCGAATCGGAATTGGAGAGTGACGCTCGCTTTGTCGCTCTATTTGCCATTTTTCCTCCTTTCCCTTAATTTCCTATACTATGCTAATGATCATCGACAATTTCAAACAAATTGATTTGTCTAACGCGATAATAGAAATCACGTTTAATCTTACACGGCGTTGAGATGTATTTTAAGTAGCGACGAGACGATCGAAGCTTCGAAACACTCAAGCTTCGAGATTCAAAAAAGTTTTGAAATCTTGTCGCATCGTCTAAACATTCAAAACTTCGTTCTACGATTACAAGTTTCACAGATCCAGTACATTATACATTTGTAAGCATTATCACTTGTGATATTAATACGTTCATTTATTGTAATTAGTGTGCTGAATGTAAATGGCAATTTGGGTTTTCAACATGTCCGGAATCTAATGACTCCTCTTACCGAGTAATAGGTATCATTTATGTTTTGTCCTTGAACGTTAAGGGTGCGACGGGTAGCCCACTTTATAATACGATCAGAAATAGATTTCATTTTCTACATACATAGAATAACAAACTGCGATTAATATTTCTCTATCACTATATATCTTTTGCGAAAAAGCAAAAGGATTTGCAATATTTTAAGAAACACTTTAGCATATACTTACAACGAGAAACCACACATATCGATAACGTTCTTTCATACTTTCCTCAAGCTTAAAAAATTAATTAAGAATAGAGAAATATTTCTGATTGGGTGTAAAACGATCTAAATTTCTAAGAGTAATTTGTTAAGAATATAAAAAGCACCGTAAAACAAGTAAAAAAACGTTTAAAATGATGCAAAGAACACAGCAAGGTTAATAAAATGATTTTAGAAAAAATATCTCTTTCACAAAGAAAGCGATTCTTAAGTATTTTCCGATTGAGATTCGTCGCGAAACGATTTAATGGCATGCGGATAAGAAAGAACGTATATACATACACGATGTTTTATTGCTTCAATATGTTGTACGTCGTATCGTTGTGGTTTATCAAAAGATGCGAAAACGACAGAACGGAGGAATAGCCGCATCGTTGTACGAGAAAAATCGCACAATACGCGCTGCAGAACAACACACCTGTTGCACACACGCTGACGGTAAATCAATCGAGCTGGCAGTAATGCGGTTTGCGGGAAAGCCGTAAAAGCTCAGTTACGTCTTGGACCTTCTTTCGTTTGATCATTTCGCCTATACGTACGTTGCGTATACCTCGGTCGTTTTGCGTAATATAACCTGACTCGTTACGCGTAACAATTGTCACTGTCACGCGACACCGCGTGTAACATCTTATCGCACGATCTCGCGCCTTTTGTACCGGTTTATAACAGATAAATCGCTTTCACTTCTAAACTCGTGTTGTCCGATTTTTGCTCGTCGCTGCGAACGCTCGGTGGAAGCACAATCATAAGACTTATGCGAGAAACCGATGGAATTCGGTCGTTAATTGTCAAATTTATTTATGCATTACTGCTTACTATATTTACCACTGCTAGCGGTAAATGATCAAAATATATGATGACGAACCATCTTATTTAATAAAACACAAGTATGTAATCTTCGTATAATGTAGTAGTTATAGAATGCGGTTCCGATATAACGCGTATAATATGAAATCGTCTATTTTACGTTTATCTAACAAATAGCCAACGGATATTTGGGCAATTTCATATTTTTATGAATATAACCAAGGAACCTAGATAAAGGAATCTAAATAGAAGTTCGTTTCAAATATTACGATACATTAATTTGAATAGTCCACACATTCTATACATTTTTGCATATTTAAATTTCCTATAAATACATCTTATAAATTTTCTTTCAAGCATATGACGTGTTTCTCGCTTGTACAATACACGTATACAGTTACACATCACCAGAAGCGAATTTTATATATCGGAAATTCTCTTTTTGCATAGATCTTAATAATAGTATAAGTCGCAACTGTGTTTTTCGAAATAGCATTTAGTTAATTAAACAACTATCTCTTCCCGATTCGATAGCTAAAATTTATTCAAAAGAATCGTTCTTCCAGTGTAAACCCACTCCTTATACATCTTCCTACTTTTTTTATGTCCACTTTTCGTACTTTTGTATGTTATATATACTGAGACTAACGATAATTTATTGTAGAACGTTGAAAGCTTAGGTGACTTAAATAAACCTATCTCGCCATACATATGTATATAATTATGTACAGATGTCTCCTGCTATAAAATCTCATTATTAAGATTTTTATTTTACCGTTTTTGAGATCCTGTATACACGAAGTACGCTTCAAGACGCAACAAACACTGCTTTCGTTTCTTTCTACAGAAATGGTGCGCCTACTTGTATTGGGTTGCCTGGTTTTGCATATGCGGCCAAGTATATACAGCAACAGTGTTTCTGCATATGTTTCCAGATTCAACGATCATTTCTGCACGGTGAAAAGTAAATTCTTGCGGGCAGTTCGCGCACAACTCGATATACCATAACGCGGGCGTACGATATAAGGAAAGAGAAAGAGAGAGAGAGAGAGACGCTGGTGCGTGAAGCTAACAACCGAAGCGCTTGTGTATTGGTGGCCGACGTTCTCGTTGCTGGTGTCAAGGGATTATTGCTCGAACTCACGAGCACGTCGGGTCACTGTACACTTCATAGATATAGCCTCATTCACAAGAGGCCGCTCACTTGTTAGTGGCTTTGTTCGAGAAATTGTGGTCTGTACGTGCACGTTTGCAGTTGCGCCCCGTGGTAATAGCCTAACGATATTTCGTCGTGCAAAAGGAAAGGATGCTCCCTTGCTGCGCAAGGCATCCGTGAACCGTCTTCGAGAGATCCTACTATGGAAATTAACTGCTGCATTGTATTATACAAATTGACTTTTTGTTTACCTTGAGATTCTTCGGCTTTAAAAAAATCTCAGGCGCGCGTTCAATACACGTGTTAAAGCGCCTGTAATAATTTCTTTGAATATGATAATAGCGCGTTAAGGAATTATCCAATGAATGAACAGAACGGTATAGCGTAATTGCATATCTTAAACTTCCAAACGCACGCTTTACAATGTATAAATTATTTTTTCGCGTAACGAAGTTTGAATTTATGAGAATCTGTAAAGATTTCGGCTAGGCTGATGTGACTAAAATTTTGTGACACGCGACATTTCGCGCAGCAGGACAAACAAATGAAACTAGGTTTTGTCAGATAGTCTTTATTTCATTTGTTTGTTCAGAGATATTAAATTTGGCATTAGGTACGTTGAAATTGTCCAACGACAATTCTCTGGCTTCTAATTGGCGATATCGTGGCCTATAGACACGTTGAATTTATAAACCGAGTTACTGTGTTCTAAAAGAATACTAACCCACCCTTAAACGAGTGAACTTCCTACTTTTACAAAATTGTTGAATACGTTGAATACGCTTTTTTTCTATTATGATCATATCGTAAAGATCTGTGTTATTGTGTAACTTTCTGTTATTGTCTCTCGTTATTGTCTTAAACAAACCTTGCAGAGTTATAATTAAAGATTTTTTAATTAATTCAATGTCAGTATTCCACTGTAAAGAATGCATTTCTTATTTGTATTAAATAAAACAAATAAATTCGCTACATTTATTCTACATGGTGTTCGAAAATGATTTGTCACGGGTATTATAGCGTTCACCAATGCTTGAATAAGATATTTGAATCATGGTAGATAGGTTGCAGACTTGTCCTTCACTTGTGGCCTCCTCTTTCACTAGCTTTAGCACTAGTGGATTTCTACCTCTGGAGAGCTATAAAAGAAATTTATAATTCGGGCGAACAGATTACATCCGTTGAACAATTTGAAACTTCCGATTAAATGTGGTTTTCATCATCTATTTCAGTGAGTAATCTTGGGGAGAAACTTGACCGGAATGTAGAAATGCGAGTCCTCGGCTGCTTAATTAGCGAGAAAGAAAGAAAAAAGAAAGATACGCAATATATAATGGTGGATCTGGAGTATTTACGTGCGACATTAAATGCTATTTTCCGAGTATCTGACTGCATAATATAAGCACATTAATATATTATAAATAAAGTTAATTCAAAACTAATGACACTTTAACTTTTTTTATCCTTCTAACGAGTAGAATATGGTGGAAGAAAAAAAGATTAGACCTTGAATTTTAAAGTCGAGGTCAATTTTTCTAATACAATTTGGAGCAGATCTTCACCGATTCAGAAATGTAGAACAACTATGCTACGACACCCCTGACAAATCATTTTTCAATCATCATGTTCAATATTGTATTTTATCTTTTATATATAATTCTTCAATTTCTCTGATATTTTTTGTTATAATTATATTCTTGATATCGAATGAAAGGAAACTTTGAACGTAAAACTATTCGACATTTTTCTAAATGTTATATATTGAATCATAGAAATTTGACCATCGAGCACAATCATATTTACCACGATTACGTACACGATACATACATCGTTGGCTGTAAGTACTAGGGTACTTGGTCGTTGCATATTTATTTTAGCATATTTTAGTTAATTTAGAATCTTATATCGTAAGGTACATATGATGTGACTGAAGTAAAAAATTTATGATAAAATAACAACGAAATAAGAACAGTAAAAATCCTTCAATTTGTGTTAAGTGTAAACAGTAATTAATTGTTAAAATTATAATAAATATAAATTGTATTCAAACACATCAGATATCTTGGTATTTACGGCTAGCAGTGTACATGCACACATTCGTACTCTACGTTTATATCTAAAATTTATTTCTAAGTAAATGTTTATATTGCTTACTCTTGCTTTGACTTTATCGGTACAAACTAACGAAATAAACTGAAATTAAGAATTGAAATTGTTAAAGCCAATACCTGCACAAACTTTCTTACTTTATTCCTATTATAACAATAATAAAAATTTTGGCATTAGGTATGTTACGATCTACAGACACCGTTTTGAGAATGTTTCCCTCGTTTTCTCAGTAATATCACGCACGATCTCGAATAATAAAATATCCCCTGCGTTATTGCTCAATATAGCATTTGATATATTCGTCCCTTCTACAGAAAGCGCGTAAAGGAAAAAGGAAACGCACGATTTGCCTCGGTGAATAAATTACTGTTTGCTCGGAACTGAAAGCCGATCGTACCGGTACATTAGACTTTTCACAGAGGGGAAACGATACGAGAGTGACACTGGGAAAAATGACATGACGAAATCACTGGGACGTATTATCTAATTCCATCTTATCTCCGGTCTTTTACTTTTCGACATGACTGGTTTCAGGACTTTCGTGGATACTGAGTACAGATTCGTGCCACGTCAATCTCCGCAATTATCTTGACACAGTTTAATTCAGTGTTTCCCAACCTTTTTCTGATCGTGTCTCAACGTCTCAAAGATCTCGTGTCTCCTTGCTCTTACTTAGTACACTAGTTAAACAAATTAAAAAAAAAAAATACAATATAAATAGATAATTCAAATAAAAAGGAGGAAGAACATAATAGGTAAACTGTTTTTAATTTGACTGCCTTCGATGAATAGAAATCTTTAAAATATGAAAGATTGTGTTTATCTTTTCAACTGTTAAATGAACCTAATATAATTGTGGCAAAATATTCATTTTGTTTAAATTAATAGTAGCGCCACTTTTGAGTAATCCAACAGCTAATAACATACAGAAATGTTACATAAAAAGAAAACGTCTGCTGGTATAAAAAACAAATTCTTTACTACGTCGGTGGTGAAGGTGATGAATGTAACATAATTTTCCAAGTGTCCCTGAAAAATTAAAAATTCGGGTTTATGCGCCATGTTGGGAAACACTGATTTAACCGAACACTATGATCCATAAGCTTTTTCCTTGTGCCTATACGTTTAAACGTGATTCCAAATTACTATCCTTTACTTGATACGTCTAGTAAAAAGTGACGCGGTTGAAAAGGGGTACGCGTAATTGTACATTTCAAACACGAGGCAATTGAACGTGTGTACAGAGCCTGGTGTAAGTAATATTAATAGGTCAATTATACTGAAATCTTGAAGTGGTTGGAGAATCGATTACGCGTTGCACGATTTCATAATATGCGTTGCTTTTATTTTCTACGAATTAAACGTGTCAATGTATTCTAATCAATTGATATATCGTACCCGGGGCCTTGTGCAGAACAATTTACTAACTAATCGAATTGATGGTGACAGACACTGACAGGTGATAATGTGTCATTTATAAACTTCTGTGTGTTAAACGGTTTTGTATGGTTTCGTGAGTTTTATTTGTTTCAATAGCGTGCTTATTGCTGTAACGCAAGAGAATTTGTTGGAATTACTCAAATATTTGAAATGCTTGTTACACATCGATTTAATATAATCTAAATATTAATCGGTTCATTTATATATGGAATTTAATCAAAATTAATATTAAAATTATCGGCTTAATCGTATCAATTATTATCAGATTAATTTTCCATTTCTACATTTCATCGTTCGTATTATATTTTTTAAAACTATACAGATATATTGATACTTGTATAGAATTATTTTTACCATATTTGCAACTTTATTAATTTATTAATATAAATAAAATGTTAAGCAAACTCGAAGAGGCGAAATTCTGTGAAACTAATGGTTTCTTAAACCAATAAGAATTAATATTTGTTTCTAATTAATATAAAAGTATCTGTAGATATAGAAAAATATTTTTTAGAGCTTTCATCATAAGTTATTATATTTTATTGTAAGGATTACAATAAAGTGGAACGGAAGAATAGCGAATACGCTGCTCGGTTAATATCAATTTCCTTTGCTTCTCAAGAAAATTTTTTGATTAAGCTTCTCAAAGAGAAATTTTTGTACTTTAATACAGTACAAAAATAGAATACAATTTTTAAATAACGTTATACACATACAGCACATATGTCAACATTTTATATTATATTTATCTAAATACATGTAAGAAATACACTTTTATATTTTTATTAATCGTAAATCATAAGCTTAAACTTTGCCCGATCTTTTTTCTCATCAAAGTCCAAGCGTACGTACGAGACGCAAGTTTTTTTAAGATCAATTTGAAAGGAGCATCCGCTTTTAATCTTCTTCATATTGAAGTAGCGAAATGATCAAAGTGTAACCGTCCCATCGGAGATCGCTGCGATTATTTCAAAAGATTTCCCTTACCAGACGAAACTGGTCGCCGGATGTAATACGCCTCCTTCTTCGTTGCAACTTCCTTTTTAACCGGGCATAGATCGTGCACGAACAAAGAACAGCAGGTTCAGCAGGTAAAGGGCCAGTTTGTACCCCATTTTCATCGCTGTCTACGATACGGTGAATGTATTAGATTCAGCCGAGTACCTGGCAAGTACACATTAATTCGTGTGGACCGTTTCAACAGGAGGCCTCTTTTCAACCAGGATGTAAGGCGAGAAGAGCGCAAAAATGAAGTGGGCGTGCATGAAAATATCGGTAGGGCTTCTGCGTTAAGAGAGAACACACCATGAGAGCTCGCTGCTTAATATTCCAGAGGTGGAGAACTTTTTATGACCAGGTGAGTGACGGTTGAACAGATTTCGCATCTCCGCACGTCATTCGAACTACAATGTTCACGATTACATGAGAAAAAATTGCGACAAGGTTATTAAACCGCGATAATATCGCCGCTGTGACGCTATTAAATCCTGTTCCGACCTCGAGCTCCTTCCGTATCCATTGAAAAAAGAAACGGCGCGGCGGATCGATATTTCCCTTTACGCATAACGTGTCGATGTAATTCCTCTCACGTGTTTGTACACGTGAATTACGTAAATACACGCGTATTTCGTAAATTGAATTAATGCAAGAACATGGCAATTCAAATAATCGCATGCTCCAAAAATAAAAGATCGTAACATCGACATCTCAATTTTCTGCTCGTGTCATCCCATCTCGATGATCAGTACGGCTAATCCGCTTCTGAACTCAAATGTTTCTCTTGAATTTAAATTTATCGGTGCGTTAAATTATATAACATTAAGTCGATTGTTAGCAAACCCGTTAATGAAGGAAAATTTTACCGAAATGCATGCGTATTAAATGCTAAGAAGGAGAAGTAGTATTAGAAACTCTAATTTAATATTTATTATATAATTAGAATATTTATGTGATCTTTTAATACGAGTTTAAACTTGTAACAAATATCGTTTGTTGGAAACATAAATTTAACATTCGGAGAAAGTTATAAAAATGTTACAATAGTCGACTGTTACTTGGTAATCCTTCGTTAGAAAATGAACCAAGAAGAATGCCAGAAAATATCATCGAGAATACTGTTTTGAAACAAATATTAGCGAAAATGATCCATGACAAATAAGAAAAGAATTTCCAAAGTGAAAGTAAGCTCTTCTATTATTATTCGTTGCTTGATTTAAACAGAAAAAACAAAGAAAATGAACGAGCTTGAATGAGTAGTTACGATAATTATTTCATTCCTCAAGGAAAGAAACAGTACCCGCTTCTTAAATGTGTTGTCATTTATGGTGAAAATTTTATCTACGTGCAATTAATAACTGAACTTTTCTCTTCAAACGATGACATTTTTTCGAAATTCGATTTACACAAAAAAAGATAACACAATTATTAAATATACATCGATCATTGTGCTTGCAAAGAAAATAATTTTACAAATGTAGCATTCCTCGAAGCATTCATCTTTCTCGTTTAATACTATTTTTCGGTTGAACTTTGAACTAACCTACTCTCATGCAATTTTTATACTGCGATGTTGTTTCTTTATCCTACACGGCGATATAACGAAATCCAATTTATACTAAAAAACTAAAATAAAGAAATTACGTTTAAAAAGAAATTGACAACTTTCGCTATAAAATTCAAAATAGCAGCGTAAGATTTAATAACAAAAATAACAATTTCGGACGTGATAATAGTATTGCGATTTAACAGCAAGTACATAGCAATTTGGAGAGAAAAAAATACAATTAATTACATCACTCAATTTTATCATCCATATAATCGATATCCATAACGTGTATATACGATATATAAATTTTGAGTATAATTTGAAATATATATTTAGAGTGTAATAATTTCGAACATATAAGATAAAAGAAATAGCGTTATATGCTCATCAACGTAAGAACCCCATTATACTTTGTATCGAGGAGAATTTATATCCATAATCGAGTTAATGAGATCGTAACGATACCGAGTTTCTCAGCGCAACGTGTTATTTCGTTAATATTCCGCATAATAGCGTAATTGTTTCGCATACAATCGCGATATCTTCGTAATATTTCAACTTTGTATCCGGCTGACCGACGCGACGGTTAAATTGAAATCGCGTCTTTACGCTGCCGCGAGGATTTACATAGTTGCACCATGCGGCGGGATCACGCTGAGAAAATTGCATTCAGGTTATTAATAAGCAGAATATCGAAAAAACCATCGATTTTTAGCTTCTCTTCCGAGTGTTTCCGCACAGGTGTATTACGAACGATAAATTGCGCGAAACCAGCGTCGATGTAATAAATAATCGACAAAGGTGTTGAGTCAAACATTAATTTCGATCGTGCAAAAGTTTCGCCTTGCAAATTGTCATCTATTATCGCTAATTGCAAGCACACCGGGATCACTCTCAAATTGTTAATCGTGTAAACGATTACGATACATAGTCGGTTATCAATCTTCGTAAACTAATAATAATTAACATCGTACTACATCGTATTATATCGTAGACATCGATCATTAACAAACGATAGTCGTACTCGAACTTCCCTCCTGCAATCTTTACCAACGTATCCTCGAATAAACGCGCGCATTGATATCCAGAAAATGCCGGTATTCTGGCGAAAAGAAACTATTGAACAGCCAGACAAACTTCATATGCGAACCATCTCTGTGCATCTGCGTCGGCCGGTTATAATGCGAAATTGCGCGTTTGAGAAGCTAGAGACGAGGTTATTAAAGAGGATAATATCGGCGGCGCGGCGCGGCTGTGCAACGAAATCGAGTTTCATACGATGCATGAAATTCAATTGGAAAACGTACTTCGGACGGAGACTAACTGCGATCCAATTACCATAGTATATAAGTAACTAAGAAACGGACCTGCAAATTGATTTTACTCGGAAACTCGTATCGCGTAACGACTCTTCGCAGCTTCACCGTGGGGGGAGGATACCTGGCCGTGAGCGACTGTTCATCAGATTTCGCGGCTGCTCCCTGTTACTCGAACCATCGAACAACCGTACGATTACACGTGTGAAAAGATTGCAACAAGGTTATTAAGAACGATAATATCAGGGGTGTCATACCATTTGCATACCTTGCCGATCAACCGACGTCACTGATGTCGTGCCTCATAACGAGCGTATACATGCACGTACGCATGAGAATGCCTAACAAATTGTTGCATACAATATAATCTTCTGCGGTAGAAGATGTTGTTCGTTCATCTTCTTGCTCTCGTTATACCTAATAAATTGTACCATTCGGGCGTCGAGACGAGCGTGATTATTAGAGCGTCTCGGTACTTTGAAGGTCTAGTTTATTGACACAAAACGTGCAATGGAAATGCAAGCGATTGAAAAAGACATCGCGACTTTAGTTTGAATGTGACAGAGTATAAAAGTACTAATTTTTCATAAAATAAAAAATATAATGTTATTGGTAAATATGGATAACTGACACGTTCCTTCGTTAAGGTATCAAAATGTGTCAGAACAATAGATGCTTTACGCAAACGTATTGTATGGATTGAGGGCATAGCCAAAAAAGAAAGAAACAAATTGTTTGTTAGGTATAATGCTAGTTTACTATAGCAAATATTTTAATTTTTTAATAAAATCGTAGGATCTCAATAGGAGAAAAAATATTAGACAAGTCCGTTTTATAACAGCGAACGAAATGATTTAACGCAATATTGGTCCTTAATCAACCAAAGGAACAATGCTCATAAAATAGAATCAAATATCGGTTTCGTTGTTTTATTATTATAACCCGAAAGAATCATAAAGAACCCTTCCGTGTAGCGATAAATGAAAAAACTGTTTTTAATATTGCTTTATTTCTGTAACAGTGCGATACTATTATAAACAGTCTATTGTAATCGAAAGATTTTTCAAACGCCTTGTTAATGAGCTCTGTTACAATGGCAAAATTAATATATGATTATAGAATGTTTCAGATATAGATATATACATTTTTGTATAATGTAAAAGTAATTGTATGGTGTCATTAATTATTCATTTCTTTGAAGATTTGATTATAGATGTATTATAAGCAGTTAAATTCGGTTTGCATGATTACTTCGATGCAATTATTAACGTAGTTGCGAGAATACAATGTTTGAGAAAACAATTGCTGATTTAAGAATACGAACATTGAGGACAGTAAAACAGATTCATACGTATCGTCATAACTTACGATATTTTAATTCTGTCGAAATAAAGCTATTTCTTTCATTTGCAAGTATTCTTATGCAAGATTCGTATCACGATGATGTCGGAATTTGTATGTTTTGTTTCTTCATAACAAACATGACAATGGTTAATAAATATAAATATAAATTTAACATCGATTAGAAAGTTTGAACTGAACAATCAGAAGAGATGGACCATGTAAATGTATGCATATTTTTCAAACTACTACTACTGTCGATTGCGTAATATACCAATGTGACTTTAATGAATGTATCTGCAAATTTTAATTTCTAACAAATCAACAAATTTTAGTTTCTAATAAGAAATCATAAGAATTTACAACTTCTATTTAAGTGATCTCCCTTAATCGCAATAATAATGGAAAAACCATAACCGATGTAACCAATTTTTTAACGAGTCATAGATATATAGCGTAGCGATATATTTCGTTGGACGATTATAATTTCAATACTTTCAACTGAAATAAACCTAGTTCGAAACTTCAAATGCCGAATAAAGAAGAAAACTTTTTAAAATCTAAGTTCATCTCTCTTCATCTCTGAATTACTGTATATTATGCGTGTAATACCCGAAACGTCGAAAGGAAAGAACAAACTTGTGCGTCGTAATATGTATGCTCAAGCAACTGTTCATTATGCAAATATATTGTATTTAATGTTTCCCTTTGACGAACAAGTAATCAGCGCAAGTTTCGAAGATTGATTGAGCAGAGAAGGGTGTTGCATAAAATTTTGCGTTTCACGAAGGCAGCAGTCGGTCTGTTCTTTTTAATATGTGTCAAAAGAAGAGAAGTCGTGTGTGATTAAACGAGTAACGGTTATACAGATTACTTACATTGTAAGCATGCACTTGCATATAAACAGAAATTAATACGAAGCACGGAAGATAATATTCGGGATGGGAAGAGATCCAAATTTATTTCGTGCACGAAATGATATTTGAAATTGCGTCATAAAGCCAAGTGGAAACCTCTTAATATATATAATGACATACAGAAAGATCCAAACTTATGACGACTTGGCATCAAGCGATTTTCGACTAAAAAACAGTAATCTGCCTTCGTTTGACTATCGATTATTAATTTCTTTAAATTACCGAGCCTATTTTCTGAGAATATGCATAAAACGAGTGTGAATAATTTTATGCGTTGTATAATGTACTTTTTATATGTATAAATATGTTTTTTAGTATTTACATAGAATAACAGAACAATTTACATAGAATATGAAAGCACTGAATAATGAAAAAGTACATCGGCATTAAAATTAATTTAAACATAGATATGTATTTCGGGCATTAATTTATTTTATACGATTACATTTTGATAATTCTTTATCAGATAGTAAATGCACGCTCATTGATGAATATTTTGTAATGTACGATCGAAATAATGTGACAATTCACTCGTATCGCGTACTAAATATTTCAATTCTATTACACTAGTTGCATCGCAAAATTCAATAAATTTATTTCGAATGATTTCCCGTGGGGGAAGAAAAATATTGCATTTGTATCACGACCCATAACAAAAATAATCATTATATTTTATACATTCGCGATCTATTAACACAAATTGAAGCGATTTCGCTAATTGGAATACCATGAATTAAATTGAATAAAATTTACATTTATATCATTATTAAATGAATTACATGTATCTTTAAAAAAACATCGTACTTACAATACGTTGTATTATCCATATTAATGAATTTTTAAATTATGAATTTTATTAATTCAGTAAATAAATATCAATGAAAATATCTCATTAAGTTTACATTCTTTATCTCCACGTGATCTGATGAAAAATTTTCGAAATGAAAGTTGTATAATTTGACTGAATATTTGCATGATTAAAAGGTATACTTTTCGTTGTCTTGTTTCTTATAACTGTTCTTTTAAATCTTAGCTTACATTCTTGGAAATTTCACTGCACTTCAACTGTTCGATACAGTAATACCTAAAAGGAACGGCTGTGATTCTCTTCGCTTTTTATGGCGCTGCCAAAGAGCTTTTACATATTTGTACGTATACCTATATACATAGAGCGTCTTCTTTTCAACAAAGAACCGAGCCTTTCAGATATTCTCCCTGTTCTCCATGCTTACTTGTCATCATCACGCTCCGAGATACAGAACACGTGATGTATACTGACATCTTTGAACATCATTTTCTGTGTTACTGAAACTTTTTTGATGTACCTACACATTCACATTATTTGTCTTCAAGGGATTTTAATATAAATTTTTTAAACGCGTCGTTATACATTTCCCGTCTATTTTGCTTTTAAATTTTATCTCAAGTTATCTTTGTCTGAGAAGAAATTTAAAAATGTACTATTTTCTACTACATTTTCCCAAGCCAAAAGAAGAAACATTAATTCTTACACGCCGTATCTAGCGTTTCTAGCGTTATCTAGCGTTTAACTACCAAATCGCCATTAATTAAGGATTTTACAAATGTAATAAATATCGCAAAATTCCGTTATCAAAAGAAAATTAATTCTATTCTCTTAAGATAAAAGTAATTTGACTGGAAACTAGACATAATTTAAAACAATATACTTTATTTGGAAATACTAGGAAGTAAAACTTTTCTACTAAATTTAACACAAATAATTTTATAACGATGGAGAAGAGAATTCTTGCACGAACCGGAATGATGAATGTAAAGATAACTTTTGTTTTTTTCTTTTTTTTAACGAAATTACTCTTGCTGTTGAATTTCTTTTGCAAGGACATATATAATTACTGGGGAAGTTAGGCGTTAATTAACGTTCCTTTTAAATAGGAAAACCAAAACGGACGCGTAACGTAACCTTGGCGGAATAAGGGTTCACATCACTGTCTTTCGAATATCATTAGCGTTGACAGATTCATTGGCTCAATTGGAACCCAATCGATCGAATTGCGCCAGGCAATTACACATTCATCTATTCATTAGAACGTGCAAGGACGACCAGAGTACTACGAATAGATGATCACGTAGCAAATCAATTTATGTCGATTAAATTATAATTACTTGATGAAGTTTCGAACTGTTCAATCGATCAACGATGCTTGTATTATCGTGGTTAAAACCACTCTCCAATTTCCTCGCCGATATATTAAATGGCGCTACAAGTTTAATTTAATTCGAAAGTTTCGCACAAGTATCCAAGCGAAGTATCCAGTTACTTATCAGATCTTAATTGAAAGAAACTGAAAAGAACTTCGTTCGCACTCTGTACGGTACAGCATATTACAGACACAGATATTTAAAATTCGTTTTGTCCTTCGATTTAAGTGGCGTGGATGTTTGTGGAGCAAATTATTTACATGGCTATCTGTTAGCTGTCTATGTGATAATACTTTATGTAAAAATTAATTTTGTTTAATCGTTTGTTCTGTACTTTATGATTTAACTCCTTAATGAAATTACATGTAGCTATACTTTCCTTTTATTCTTTTCTAGAAATATACGTAATTTAATTTTCATGAAATATAATATTCGTAGTAATCTTTCTAGATGAATGTAGCGTACTTGTAAAAGATGAAATGCATTTCTTTAAATCTATAATCACTAGAAATTCAGAAAACAGGTAACCATTCAATCTACAACAAGATGCTGCTTGTATAATTTATACGTGTAATAATTAATACTTAGCCGTAACATATACTATACTCATACCTAATTCACTGTAGATACTAAATGTTGAAGAATATGAAATTCAAAATACTGATTTTGTTAACAGCCATAACGGTATGCTTATCCAGTATGAAAAGTATACCATTTCATAGATGTAAAACAATTTCCACAACCAAAAAGAAAGCAAAAGAGCCGAACAATTAGACAAATGAAACATCGAATCAAAGATAAAAGTAATAGCGTATACTAATTTATATGTACGTTATAGCAATGCATAATAGTAAATGCAATCGTTTTAATAAAACAATCTGTTTGCTTCAACATTGAATTCGATATTATAAGAGAAGCTCAAAGAAAACAAGATCCAAGAGAAAGAAACTGAAACGAATAACAGAATAATGTAATTAAAAAATCTAATATTTACTTAAAGAAAATAAAGCTGAAGAAAGGAGGAAACTATGATTAATAACGGAATAATGTAATTAAAAAATTTAATATTTGAAAATAATTCTTGCACTTTTAATTTTAATTCTCTGTGTTAATATTTACGATATATCTTATCATGACATATATGATACGATAATCTTCATAAATTGTAAAAGCTAACGAATTAATTATCTTACTATAAAAATGTCAAAGAAGAACAAATTTTTTAATCTTATTCAGATTTTAATATTATTGCAATAACAGACATCGCCGCTCAAGCAAATAAGAATTACTTCTAAAAATTAATATACGAAACATGTATTAAGTAAGTATACGGTATGTGTTAGTATGTGTACAGAAAAATTAAAAACAAAAAGCTATACATACACGCGTATGCTCATAAGTGCCTGTTAAAGAATTATAAAAGAAATACTACGTAGCCTATTCTTACAAATAAGATAAAAAGCAAAATCTGTCATATTTTGAATTCTTTATTGATTTCTTTTCATTTCAACGGACTGATTATAAATGTCTTATTGCATTCTTAAGGCTTATCAATTTTTAATAAACTTTATAATAACCTCCGATATTTTGTCTTTCAAAGTCTTCCACGAATAAAAATTCAATGCCGTGATATTCAATAATCTCGGTACGCGAAGAATCCGTCTTCCACGACCTGTCCATCGTCGAGAATTATCGCTTCTTTAACCATTATATTGAACCAGAAAAACCAGTCTGTTGTTATTTCATATTTTTACTGTAACTTTCTAATAAAACATTTACAAACGTTTATATAACATTTTCTACATATTTTTATTCATAAAACATACTTGTACTGTTTATCAAGCAACACGCTATATAATGTGCTGTTTCACAATGGCAATAATTTCGAAGGAATACATTAAACAATGCTACGAAGTATAAGCATTAATTACAAAAGATTAAAAAAAGATAAGCTAAGACGTAAATAATTTAAAGTGAAATTCCAATGAATTTAATACGAAAAGATTAGAGAGATAATTTTATTTACTAAATCAGATCGAAAACAAGTATATCATAAATCATGCTCGGTAAAACAAAATGAAGTTTATAAAGCTGAAAAAATGAACATGTTATAAAAATTGCAAATCAAAGTAACATGAAAATATTGCTTCTAGAATAATTTATAGATTTGATAGCAGTACGTTACAAGTATATTAGAAATATATGAAACGTCAGAGATTTGCTCTTTTAGCTGTCCTCCTGTTTTAAAACATTCTGTATACCTACGTATATAGAAACGTAGGTAGTACCTAACGTAGTTATACGAACTGGACAACCTTGCCCGCGAAGTATCATTTTCACGAATACCAACGTATCCATATACTTACAGGCTACATATTGGTGAACAAAATAAAGGGAGTAAGGAAGAGGTATATCGCGATCGCGTGATATTTTGCGCGAACATACGCGCTACTAACCACCGATACGTAATTAAAGCTTTAGAATCGCGCTTTTCACTTCACTTTTTAAATGTAAATTTTACTAGAACGATATTTTAATTTATCTATGATGCAAATTTTATTACGCGAGAATCTTAATTACTTGCCTAAAAAATGACGATGATGATGTCTGAAAAAGAAATCTACTATAAGATGTAATAAGAAAAGTTCTCCGCTCGACTTTTTAAATCTTACTTTTACGGAAACAATATTTTAAATCTATTACGTTGTCCGAAAAGTTTCTTTCGTTTTATAAGGAAATAATAGACGCACAATGTTTTTTGTTTTATATTAGTTTATTGAATTATTATATGATAATAGAAATATAACGAAATGGATCATACCTAATTCAATAAAATAATATAAAACAGAAATTGTTGTTCATCTATTATCACCTTATGAAACAAAAGAAATTTTTCGATCAACCTAATATAACGCTAATAAGTGCTAGATGAGATCGTTCTGATGTTTGAAAAAAAATAGAATATTGGGATGAATTCGAAAGAATTATTATACTTTGCGTGAGAGTAAAATGGGAAAAGTAAAGTCTATATAAATGAACTTCGTTTCATTGTATCATACGTGAAACCATAAGCTTAAAATGTCATGAAAAAAGTCTATGTAAACGAACCTTTTCACGATTTCGTACATGACTCAATGAAACGATCAAAGTTTATACATTTTATAAACAAGCAATTGAAGGTATTGATCTTTTTACTACGTATAAACCTGGTTATCGAACAATGACCTACAATTGATATCTGTAGAACGATAAATCGAATCGTACAATTACACGCATGTACAGCAGATGTTTCATTAGAATCAATTTCCTCAAAAACAAAGCTTCCTTCCATACGATCAAGCTGTTTTATTGTTTCATAATCCTATCTTATTTTTATATAAAGTATAACTACAGAAAATTAATATGATATACGTTGTACCTGCCTTTATTATAATAAAAGTTATCATTTTTGTCGCTAAATTATTAGAACAATATTAACAATTTTTCCACAGCTGTTTCTAAGGTTCCATAGTAAATGAGGTCAAACTTTTTTATTATAAACAGATCTTGCAGTACACGCGAATAGAGAGTCAAACTCAACTCCATGTAAGTACAGTTCGAGCGATATGTGGTTTGAATGCGCAACGAACGACAGCCTGAATATATAACGAGCGAATTAATAATCATGAATACACTTTAATTATATTTCAAAAAGTGACTCATTCGATATACAACGACGAATATAGTAAGAGGCCGACCTACGCATCGAGAGTGTAGTCTTGCTATTAAAATACAACCGCAACTGTTATCTGAATGCTCAGCGTGTTAACAACTAATAATTTCCAGCATATTTCGCTCTCAATTAAAAGCTTGTCGACTTTATCTGAAACGTGTACAATTGCCCGACACTGATTACTATGTATCTCATTTTCTCATTATCCGTTCATTTTTGCCAGTCCGATGCCTTTCAGTTTAATGATCATTTTTCAACCTCGCTCATTTAAATAATTCTGTAGCTGAATGACTATCTTAGACACCTCTTAGAAGAGAAAGTTCTTTACAGGATATTTTTGAAACTGTTAAGTCCCGTTTGCATTAGTCAAGTTGTTCAAATTCTACGAACTTTGAATTTTTAGTGACTTCGGTTCATATAAATCGAGTTGCTCGAAGTATTTAACTAATTTAATTGCAAGTGGATTACCTAGTGAACGAGCGCGAAATTATAGGTAACATTATATTCTCCAGCGACTGTCGTTCGTTTTATGCAAAAGGTAATTGAACAGATTTCAGTGTCATTTGAAATTTGAAAGATTATTTCAAGCCATGTGTATCTGGAAAGGTAATTTCACATTGCTTCGATTCAGCAACTATATAATATAATCGAAACTATAATCCAGTTATTTGACTTCAAGTCGCTTGAACTGAAGCGACTGTTCCTTGCCACGACATACGTTTTAAATGGTATAAACAATAATATATTATTTAATATATATGTATATATATATTAATACACATATAAGTGAAACAACAAAAAGATTTCTAAATTTTTAAAAACTTACGAAGACTATATTTCATAGAATAGACAGATGCATATACGCAATATGTGTAGTATCAAGTACCTCAGCTTGTGTGAACAGGAACCTGAAGTGAACTATATACTTCAATTCAAATAGTTTCATCAATTTAAAAAGTATATTAAATGCGAAACATGATAGAAAGATTTTGAAAGTTATAAGAAAATGAGGAAATGTGATGATAATTAGATTCATGAAAATGTAACGCGTCTTCTTTTCACGTTTTTCAGATAATGATTCTTTGTTTAAAAAATAAAAATGAAAGAAATACCTGCTGCTAAGTAGAACGAGACTAAAATATATACAACCACTAGGCTTTCCCAATTCTTCAAAACGTCGATAGTATTAGTTACTAATAGATAATACTCGTACTACATAGACAAACTGCATTTCATAATATTTTTTAAGTATATCAATTCCATTTACCATATTGGTTTACAAAGGATATAAATTATCTATCTAACAATAAGCATACATATGTAAAGAATATCTGCCTAGTATCAATCACTAGCAACATCATCAGGAAGATGCGTAAATTGCAAAGGATATAAGATTTTGAGTAATATCGTAGACTGAGTAATGTAGAATAAGGCTAGCTTGCCAACTGTATTTTACTCTAAATTGCTTTCTGAAGAAATCAAGAATACGAATTCTGCAATCTTGTATCCCATCTCATAACTTCCTATAGGATGTCATAGCATTCGCCACATATCCACGATGGAACAACCGCCACGCCGCGCTTGGTCGAGATGTGCAATCGAATTTGCGAGCTTCGGCTGGTAATCGTCGAACATACATAGTCAGCGCAGACAATGTGGACAGTCCGCAAAACCGCACTCTAAAAGCCTGCACCCACTTTGTTCACTGAAAATCCGGCATAACGTATTGTCGATTGAAAAATAGAATTTTCGTGCTGTGCCGTTTATATACATATATGTGCATGCATTTAAACGTAATTTAAAATTGCTCGTATCTTCTATGCCTTGGATATATGCGAAATAATTTATTTATTTATTAGTTGATTTAAACCAGATACATGTACGAAATATGTCCTATTTCCTCTGAATATTATTATTTTCAAATGTTCTTATGGAATATAAACATCTGAATATCAAAAACAATACTAATATACTAATTAGGTTAAAAACATTTTTCTACTAACTTCTGTAATTTTAATCGTTTTAAAAAATAATTTGAAGTTTAGTTAAGTAAATAATTTCTGATTAAACAATAGATATTGAAATATCAATTTTAAATATACGAATCGCCTTCTAACTTTTTCCGACCCTAAAAACAATTCTCAATGATAAATTAACGATTTTCATTTAAAACTGAACGAGCTGAGTGAATATAACATTTCGAATTACTTCCTGGATATAAATGAGAATATGTGATTAATAGTAATGAATCATTCTTCACAGTCCTTTCTTTTGAATAAAATTTAATGAATCTGAATATAATCTTGTATAACTCATATATTCTAAAAAAAATTAAGCATCAAATTGCAAAAACATTATTAATTTTCTAAAAGTAGAATTTATAACAACGGTTGATATGTTTCATGCGATTATAAAATATTATTTTATAATTATTTCATTTATTTCTATATCTATTAACACTCTATCGACGAGATGCTCTTATCATAAACAATAATGTGTTATCAAGGATATTTTTAGAAAATTGAAAGAAAGATTCATCGTTTTCTCTGAATCGTATTTTATAAAAATTAATTGCGATCTCACTCTTCGTAAATAATATAAGAATTGCTTAGGAAATTAATTGGCATACCTCCGTCGTTAAAATGTTAAGGTGTTTTACGAACTTTCTAAAAAGTATTTGTTTCTGAATTTTGTTCGTATGTTAGTACAGATTAATTAGTATAAGTAATTAGACTTATGTTAGTATTTCTACATATAATATAATTATATCGGGTTGTATGTAGCAAATACATCAGCTGTTATCTGACATTTAATATTTCATTTTATAATTAACAATTGTATTTTTATTCTATTGAAACACACGCAAAAACACAATTTAAGTACCATTAGATGCGAATAGAAATTCGTTAGTCTAGAATTTACCTTTGTTTTTAATTCTGCATTTAAAATATACACGTAGAAATCGACACTTTCTAACTATAATACGATTTTTTTAATTATATCAGGAAACTTTTGACCAACGTATAAATTATAAAGGCTAGAGCGGCTTAAAAATAACGCGTCACGAAGCAAGTGCTCTCGTTCTTGCCGCTTGAAAAAGTTTCACCGAGTGAAACCTTCTGACGCCTCTTTGCCTTCCTGTTCGAGCATCGACGACCTCATTAGATCAATTTGCCAACATTTTGCACCCACAAACCGGCCTTTATTATATCGCGGATAAATTGACGGTGTGGGTCGTGATGAATAAACAGGAAATTAGAAACGTATTCTCGCGGATTCGCGCTTTGACCATTCCATTAACTACCATTGGAAAATTACGCTCCAAAATTAGATCCATAGAACAGACAATAATTGATTTCAAATGGATAGAAATATAACTGTTTCAATGAACAAGTAACCACGCTTTCAGATAATTTTAGTAAGCGAATTTGAGTATCGAGTGCCTAATAAATATTTCTATAATTATGTGTTAATTTCATGAATGTTTCATTTATAAAGGATGAAATACGTGGACCCGTGTGATTTGTATGGAAACAGGCATTTTTGAAAGAGATAAACTGAAACTTAATTGATTGCATATATTTAACAGAAGCTCAAAAAAAAAAATGGAACTTAAAAAATAGCTACATATTGTGTTAGCAAAATTATATTGTATATTGATAAAAGTAATACAGCTTTTTGCGATTTATAGAAAACAAAATCGATTGAATAATTTATAACTTTCAAAAAAATACTAATGATATAGAAAATGAATTAATAGACGAAAAAATATTTTTATCCAACTAGCATCTAATTAACAATATCTACACTAAACAAACTAAATGAAATTTTGCGAAATAAAGAATTTACTCGGTAAACTTCACATTTAAGAAAAATAAATATTTTTCAAAATTTGTTACATATCAATCTAATATAATGTTGGAAAGTTTTACGTCTATATTTACGCAATATAAATCTTTCTACGTATGCTACCTTCTATTCGTCATATTTCAACTACGACATACGTATGTATATCTCAATAACTAGACGTAAATATATCTCTTCGATTGACAAGCATGAGTAATAACCTAACAATCATTACTCCATAAAATGTGTCTATCCTATATAAATTGCAATAAAAAGAATAATTTGAAGAGCCATTAAATTATTTCTTCCTGCATACTATAAAGGCTCAAGTTCAAGAGCTTTATTATGATTTCTAAAAATAAAGCTTCAAAAGTATTTTCTTTTCTTTTTACTTAAATATGGAAGCTATGCTGAAATAAATTTGTTGATCATTTATTTTTTATTTTATTTTTTTATTTTTTGTTTTATTTAAAAAATTTTCTAGTATTCTTAAAGGGAGATATAAGTTCTTGGATTTCCTGATACAATATATCTACATTTACCAGGTACATTGCACACAGATAACTGTCTAGAAGGTCTTGCAATTGCGTAAAAGGATCTTGCATTCTCTCGATAATTCCGATTTGAGTCGCTTTTCCATTTAAATGTTGTAAAACCCGGTGCCATTGTATGGAACGACTAGGAAGACCAATTAAAATTGCAAGCTCGCGGAATTAAACGATTTCCAAAAATTTCTCCTAGCAATTAAATCGTGAGCCTGAGTAGTTGCCCCATCTCGTTACCACCGAGTCTCAGATACACTGCAGTGAACTCCTTGAAAGTCCAAGTTAGCGAGAACGTCTTCGAATGGATGTTCCAGGTTCTTCATGAACGCTCTCCTGGGAACATTCAATATTTTCCTCCATACGTACTGAACGTGGTCTTCCAGTTCGTGGCGAATCACCGACAGAACCCTGTTGCTGGAAACGCTGCACCAAATGACGTATCGCTAGTTTTGTCGGTGGACTTTTATTGTTAAAATAACAAGTATATGCTCTCTGCATTCGAATAATGAAGCACTCGTTTCGAAAATAAAATTCAATTATCTTTGCTCGTTGCCCCATTGTAGGTTCTTCTATTATAAATTTTCAAAAAAAAAAAAAAAAAAAACAGACTTAAAAAATCGGGAAGGAAAATCTAAAAATACACCTACAATAAGAAGGTTATACATGCAATTTTCAGATGGGAAAAAGACTTATGGACTACTCTGTAGAAACGGCAAATGTATCGACGAAGCGCCATTCGATAGCTCTTGACAAATATTTAAACGATAATGGTGCAATTACGTACGAAACAGCGTATCGTAAATTTCAGAGATTTAAGGTTATCTGACCGTGGCGAACCCTTTTGACAAAATGAGGTCTCTGCTCGTTCTAATTCCGTCTTAAATTTTATCTACGTTAAGTACGTTGCAGAGCCGTCGTTATATTCGAAGAGAAAAAGAATATCGGTCTTGTTCTCAAGCGTGTTCATTAGTATTCCGGACGATACATTTCTAGTGGTCGGCAGCGAGACGAGTAAAATGGGTTCCCCAATCATAATTTCATTCCAAATGCAAATACCTGGTCTGTTCTTAAAAGCATGTCATGACAAAAAAGTACACCTACTACTGTGGGATTTAAGGCGTCGAAATATGCTGGCCCTCCTACTCGTTCGTTTAATTGCCCTCAGGTTAAGTAAATCGCGTTCCGCACGAATGGAAAATAATTGGGAAACGCGAGACACGACCAATGTTATATACCAACGTACCGATAGAAAATAACGAGAGGCTGTTATATGTAATTTTGACCATTTTTAGACGATTTTATCTCGCGTACAACCAGTTTTCACACTCCAAAAATCGAAAAAACCAGTTTCCCGTCGACCTTACTGCCAAATGCAACTTTCAAATTGTTTTGTAAAAGTGCATGGATATCTCCGTAGTATGGCAATGTTAAAGCAGAACTGTACATTCCATCTTTTTTTCCTACCTTTTTTCGCTCACACATTTTCATTGCAGAAATAATACGTTTTTCTGCTAAATCCTAGAATCTCTAATGCTCAAGTATTCTAGTATTTTAGTGCCGAAGTAATTAATTTAGAGCTCAAGTATTCCACACGTAAATAAAGATACTTTGTATGTTATAGTTTCGATGTCACGTTAAAGAATTTTTTAAATAATTGTTTAATTAATTAAACCATTAAAATAGATTATTAACGACTAAATTGATCATATATTAAATTTTATAATTTGTTGGAAAGGATTTGCTCGGTTTAAAAATTATAACAGTTTTAATACCTGATTGAAATTCGTTGTCTTTTATGAAATCGTCCATTTTTAAAGGAAATCATCGCGTGAAAATATGTTGATCTGAATAGTTTTCAAGAATTTCATATTCCAACAAACATTTTAAATTACGAGCATGAAATAATATGAACTTTTAAATAATTATTACTTTTTTAGAATGTATCATATGGCAGAACCGCGATATTCTTTCATCAAATAATTTTTCTCTAAAAGCTGTCAACCAACGACGTTTAACGAAATTGATTAAAACACGTGAACACAGTCGATATTTTGCGTCTTTCGCAAAATCGCCTAGGGATTACCAATTCAATCTAGGCCAAATATCAGTCTCTTTTATTAACATAAAGTAATCACCTACACGTGCAAATGAACGTTATTGCGCATGCCGAGCGACCTAAAACGAAGAATCTACGCTTCAACCCATCATTTCGCGACTGGACTATGAATGAGTCTGTTCACGCGCTCACAAAGCTACGCGAAGGTAAAGGCATCGTCGCTATAAATGCATATGCTACTTTACGTTACTGTACAGAAAGCGTAGCTAAGAGCTTAGTAAAGTAAATGCCTGCCAGTAAAAGTTCATTCTTTATGAAGATTCGAAAAGGATATTAATCTTCTCGTCTTTATGCGATCGTATCATTAACTCTTTTATCGTAAGAAGGACTAATAAATGAGTAATATACTTGATTATTTGATAATTAACTAAGATGAAAAAAGATTAATAAACGTTGGAATAGAATTTTTAAGATAAATATAAAAATACAATTAATTGGACAGCTTTCTAAAATAGGCTTACATTAGCTATGTATAGGGAGTGTGAATTTGAATGAAAAATGATGGAACAGTAGTTTTGTATTATTAAGAACTATGAATCTTTCATAATTTTCAACGAATATGATTTCAGCATTTGTAAATCATATATGTCTATTGGATATAATAAAGTACTATAGTAAAGAAATATGTGAAATATGAAAATTTATTGCTGTGGAAATATACTAAAATATTGCAACGAATACGTATCGTACGCAATAAATAGTTTCGTATATTGAGAAAATGATACGATAAATATTTTGTCTATATTAGTAATAGTTAATCAATAAGTATTCTCAGTTAAAGTTACTTTATATTAAATCGATATATATTCATAGTAGATATCTAAATTTATTTCTCCTGAAATATATTTCCACGATTTTTAAATTTCATTAATTCCGAGTTCTTTGAAGTTGGATTTCTCTTTAAAATCGTATTTTACTCCGACATAATTTCTCCAATATCTTCAGCTCATCGTTAGATTTCTCATTAGATTTTTCTCGACATGTTTGTGTGTGACCTTGCACTTAGAGTTTGTTCAAAGTTCTAATAAACGATATTGAATTGGATTTAATAAAAACAAATATGATAAACATATATGTGAAAAATAATAACATAATGTTAGTGAACTACTAAATAACAGATAATTTAATCTTGCATAATTCCCTAAGAGACATGTACAACACTTATATATGCAATATTTGCAAAATAAAAAATATACGATTAAAATCTTCTAAAAGGAAAACAAATCGCTATACAAGTTTCACTTCATTGACAATTTTTTATAAAAATTGTAGTCTTTCAATGAACGAGGGAACATTTTAAAACTAAGGAAATAGGCTAATGAAGTAAAAACCAGTATTATGTCTTAATCAATATTTTAAAAGGTTTCCGAATAGGTTTAGTTTCGTTAAACCCTTTTATAAGAGAGTATGAGTATCAGAAATAATTAAAGAAGCATTATTGTCATAAAGAAGAATAATTGTCAAAGTAAAATCGAGATTCGTTATCGCTTAAATAATTACAAGCGGCGCTCCGGGCAATGGAACTCCGCTTTTGCTTAATGCATGCATTTTCACGCACGTCAACATAAATTGCGAAACGATAATTATTACGCAACGCACCGATTAAGAGCGCGCGTCAAGGACATAACGCTAGTTCACGACTTTTGATCTGTCAAGATCAAAGCTCGCAGTTATGCGTTAAAATATTAAACAAAATGACAACTATTAACTATCGCAAGAACACTTACCCAGTGTCCCCGATGTAATCCAACATGCGTATCTTCAGCATCTCAGGGCGAGTCGCACACGAGGCAATTCCAAGGAAAATCGAATGAAAGTTGCGGCGTGAAGCAGCTCGTGGGAATCGCGAAATTCCCGGTCCGTGCACGTCGAGGAACGTGGACCGTGGAACGACCGGAAGGTGGCCGATATCGATGGAGTCTAACACGAAGAATCAAACGGTACCACGTCCCCGAAGCCTCGAAACGAACACGCGTGTAAATACGTGAACTTCGATACGCTCGGCACGTGTGTATGCACTCAGGATCTTTCAATTGCGTTATCGAACACTTAGATTCGACGGCAACCAGTTCGGAGAGTTCGGAAAAATCTTCTGCGGATTAACAGACGTCCAAAGTAAATCTTTCTCGTTTGCTCTCTTTGTTGATTCGTTCAAATATGTACCGAAGAACACGCAAATTGTTTATTTCATTGAAATATTGCGTATTGCGTATGTTTTATGCGCGATCCACTCAGCAATCTGGTGCAGTACACTCACTGATGATTGATTTCGAATACGATTGAATCGTAATGTCGAACGTCGTAAGAGAAGTAAATGCGTGTTCTTACGAGTGGCGTTTAATTAAACAACGTTCCGTTCGATCAGGCCAATCGTCCTTTCGAAAATCGGCAACGTACGATTTCCGCGTTTCTCGTAGCTTCTGTGGGCCTCGTGTGCGACGCTCGGCATTCGGTCGACAATCCCCTCGAGTGTTTAATCAGAGCCCTGTGTCGGATAGCAGAAAAAAGCGAACTGAGTCAGAGCGTTTCCGCTAGCCATTTGCGGCAACGAGTCGCACGATATATATCCTCATGTTCAAACGTCGTCGTGAAACTTTGATGAAGTTGCAGCATCTTTTACGGAAACGACAATCCAGTACAAGATTCATTTCGCTCGGTAGTCGATCTCTCGTTCGACGCTCGCTCGTTCCACGTCGTTCGTCGCACTCGGACGGCACGATGAGGTTAAATCTTCCAGAAAGAACTTGTAATTTACTTTAAAGCGTAGATAAAAGCGTGCGCATCGAGAACGTTTCGCCGGCATTATCGGAAACCGGAGGCAACCTCGCCGTGCGTAATCGGTTCGCTAGCGAGAAGAGGGAGAAAGGGAAATCTGTACGTACAACTTCGAACCCCGGCGAGATTTCTATTGCAACATTTACATTTAACGAATGATCCACTTAAAGGAGTCGATCGGACTGCTGTGATTTATGCGGGAATATTCCGAACAGAACCTCAGCCTCGAGACATTTCAATTACGTTATCGCGCCACGCAGAAACGGATACCTGACCAAAGAAATTCTCGCGCTTTCGACAATTTTCTCTTGCCTCTTCGGTCACTCGGTATTTATCGGTTAACGAACGATCCTCACGAACGGATCGAACGACAAAAAGGAACACTCTCGCGCTTCATCTTTCGGACGTTTCAATTATATTATCAACAACGTCCGAGGCTATACATCTCCGGTGGATATAAATTTCCATGCATGATACTCTTGCACCTTAATTATTCGTTGAAATTTAATTCATACGCATAACAACCGAACGTTGAATATCGAAGCACGAACCACCGAATCGAAAGTGACTCGTTTACACGATGAGTTATTAAAAGCGAGCGTCGAACGTGTGGCGATTATATTATTATTTTTTGAGATGACGATAATTTATTCTGCCATGATTTATTTATCTGTTGCGCGATGCATCCGACGCGCACCGACCGGATTAACGTCATTTTATCGACAAAAACATCCGTTGAATGTTCGATGTGTATAACAACGCAGACTTTAACTTTGAGATCATTTCTTTTTATAGTGTAGGTGTATTTTATCGTATAGTGTCGGTGTCACATTGTTCTTGCCAATAATTTCAGAAAATACGGGGTGATACTAGCAACTGTATCGGATTATATCTCCATTATGTAAGAAAAGTTAGAAAAATGTCGTAGAGGAAAAGTTTGCCCTGTTTAACAAGCCCTATCATCCTGTCGCATGATGTTTCTTACAAGTGCATCGGTGAACAAAACAAGACCATTAAATACTGAATTCACGAGATATTTTATTGTTATCCGTTTCAATGTAATAATATAAAGAAGTACGTGAAAAGGTTTCTTTATATTTTCCATTATATTGTTTAATTATCTTCACAGCAGACATATTTCAACGATTAGAATATTAGCATATTAACGTGAAATCAGCAATTGCTATCGTGTTTTCTTCGTAACTATTGTAAAAGTATTTAAATACTTGATTATCTTTAAATGCAGATTTAATTACAAAATTACAAATAGAACATTTATCCAAGACAATTTCGTTCTTTGTTAGAACTTATATTCTGACACGATAAAATCTACATGGCTACTTTTAATATGCAATAAAAGAATTGGAATTTGTAATTGTCAGACCGTATCGAATAGTATGATTATTTAAAGAATTCATTATCCTTTGTTCGTATGGTTATCAAGCTATAAATAAAATATAAAGAGACTATCACGATTGTACGATATAATTCTAACAATAACATTTACGATCATATATAACACTGTCGCGTCTTTCATTTCAATCCACTACCATTTATATTCCGTATGATATACATATATACATATATGTATACTATTCATTTTACAAAAAGATAGTAAATATAATTATTAATCATTAACTTTTCATTAATTCATTTAATTTTTAATTATTAATATAACTTTTTCAAAATACTTATATATTTGCATATGATTATGAGCGACGATATACGTACTACTTATGTTATTTTATATTTACATCTATTTAATATAATCTTATTATCTTAATATGTTAGTATGATAAAGATAATGAAGATGATATATATAATGAAAATGTCAAGAAACAATATCAAGAAACAAAAAACTAATCTGACTTTACAGCTTTAGTTTGAACAACTCGAAGGATTAATTTATACAGAAAAGGTTTGTATAGTTCCACTAAAATGTAATTTCATTTTACAAGAATCAGATATGAAAAAAACGTTATGGTATGAGATGTTACAGCTCGTTGAATAGTACAGAATTTTTTCCTACCACTTTTGTCTAACTTTACTTTAAATACAGATAGAGCCTGTTTAGTTGTTAGGATCGTTCAGTATACAGAACTAAATGTTTTATACATTTTCGTACAATGCATTTTTGAGAAGGCGTTACCATTTGTATGGATCTATTTCTAAAGAATCGCCTACTTTGTCTAGTGAATAAAGAACATACGGTTCTGACCTGGGTAGAACAGTTTAAAAGAAGAAGTAAAACTAATTAATAAGTTCTCGAATTGCAGAAAATTAGAGGCGCAAGTTGTAAAGACAGTTGTTGATGATCAGAGATATTTGTAGTAATGTGCAATGTTGAAAATTCATAGAAATTGAAATGCACGTCCTACTTTAAGGCCGCCAGGCTGAAATAAAACTATCTATCTATCTAATAAGTTCTCGTAACTCGTAACAAGCAATATTGATGAAGAAACTTGAGAGCGAAGGTGTGTTTGATTAATTTAAGAAAAACGAACAGTAAATATGCAACAATTGAAAATTTCATTAAAAAAGACCGTTCGAAGCTAACATCCGATATCTCAATTAGAATGAAATAAAAAATGTTGCAAGAGAATACGAAGCGTTTTCTTCGCTCAAGCAAAAATGTAATGTTTAAGTAAACCTTATAAATCTCGTACGTAGGATGTAACAAATTGTCGATGGAAGTTTCCAATAAATAAATTTATACGTAATTTACTGGGAATGATCTCAAGCTTATTGTCGAACGTAGATTCTGAAAACTCGATACGTTTCACTTTTCAAAGTTTCACATGGAACTTTAACACTTTCTCAATCACACATTAGAAAGTGAATGTAATTCCGACTAATTAAATTTATTATGTGTATAACGATATACCCATTAAGACAAGCGAATATTGAACTATTAACTTTGTACCTGATCTTGATTAGAGTCAATTGTTCCCTAATATTCAATGGAAATTTTTATCGAAATTATCATTTTCTAAAGCATTGTGTATTATGAAATGCATTGAAAATTGAAATAATGATATTACTGATTGATAACTTTTACGCGAAAAAACGCAACAGTAATGATAATGGATGATAAAGATTTCGAATGTGTTAAAATTCCTTGATATTTTCTATCGCGTTGAGGATGAAATTTCAGTGTAAAATTTATTGTACGATATTTCACGTTAATTACCTTTCTCAACAGCACGCTTTGCTGTATAAACGTAGTATCCAGCGAATGTTTAATATTCACACTACTTGACAAGGTATATACTGCTAGTATCGTTCAAATTTAATCAATGCTTTCGCTCGGTCTCCTTTAAAATGGGTTATACTTTGCAACTTGTTCTCGATGTTCCTTTAGAAATGACACGATTCCGATAAAAGTCGTTTCTTATGCTATGTACGGCGAAATCTGTTTTAAAGGCTCGTCGAAGCTATATCTCATCGTCACGAAATTCCAATATAACGAAATGTCGATTTTGGGACTTTTCTATCGAACAATTTATTCTAACAATTCTAGAAATTTAAATGTCCACGAGATATTCGTCCGTATCTTTCAACGGTTGATAATAAACGTTTAACGCATTGAAGAAATTGAATTCTGGTCGAAGGGACCTAATGTATGTCAATATATGCAGGCCTCATTTTCTTTCCATTCCACAGCCTGAACTTAAGCGGTGATCCATCTTAAAGCCTCGTTCGAAACTTGCTTAAACGTTGAATATACCTTTGATCCTTCTTCTCAGGATAAGCTTAAGCTCAAAGAAATTCTGTTGGCCGGCTGTTCATTCAAATTAAGCTGTCCGGAAGAATACAGTTTAATTGCATAGACGATAGAAATAGCCGCTGCTCACTTGAAACTTCGCAGTCTGAATTTAAACAATAATTAAATTCTCTTCTTCAAGAAGTTCCCGTTCTAATCGCATTTACGCAAAAATGCAGTCACAATTTTCTCCGGATACGTCTTCAACTTCGCTAAGAAGAACGTAGCAATAATGATAGATTTAAGTGGAATCGTAACGTTACGATCTTCCAACCGGTCAGTTAATTAAAGCGTCGTAGTCCGTCGATCACTTCATAATTTTCCAGGCGAAATTTTTCTTGGACCGTCGACTATCGTGGGTTTCGCTGCAGTCAACTCGTCAACATCTCAGTGACAGGAATTCCTGTTCGGCCGTTAGACGTATCAATCGGCTCGAAGTCTCAGCACGAACACACGTTGCCACAGAATCACGTTATAACAGTTTTTGTTGATCGCAAAGACGAAAGAAGAGCGTGTTTCAAGATCGATGCTCGTTACTGGAATACAATCTAGGGGGTAGGTTTACCGTTCGACTTGGTTACGTTGCTCGTTACCCGTTTCGCCGAATCACGTCTCCGCGATTACACGTCCTAAGATACACCGAGATCCCGTTATCGTTTGCGATCGATTAATTCCCTTGGTGTGTTTCTTCGTCGGCACGACAGATCAAGCAGATCCACCGATCTTGAACAGGGTACGAGCGATTTCGTTTTTCTACGCTATCGTATCCGCCGATGCATCACTGAAGAATAATCTTCAGTCACCGAAAAATATGAACTGACACTTACTTGCGATCCGTTCGCTTCTCCAACTGGAGTATGCGTACTCCACTTCCGTTCCTTCTTCTTTTTCTTTTTCGTTTAATCGAATGCGCGCTTAACGGCAACGTCTTTGTTCAAATCCCGCCGGAAGAACGCACGATCCGTCCGCGACGTAGCAGCGATATAAAGGCACGATACGTCTACACGAAAGGCTTTTTCACATTCTTAACGTCAGCACACTATCAAACTCGATGACACATTTTTCCCCTTTTATCTCGCACTGCGCTTGCCATCGCGAAAAAGATGTGCCCAATCAAGCACAGGGCCCCTCCCTTTATTTATCCTTTTTTCCTTTTCGTGTGCAACTCATCCAGCCTTCGAAGAAACCTTATTCACCGAATCGATAACTTCTTCGATAATTCTTGAGAAACGACGATAAAGATATAACGATAATAGGAGACAAGAAGAAATTAACCTACGATGTCACCGATGATTTTAGTCATCAAAAAACACACGGACGATTCCAGGCACGCGTTACTTTACACCTTGCAAATTAGCGCGCGGACAGAGCAAGAATAATTACCGTTAGCGATGCGGTAATTACTGCGAGCCAAGTGACTCGTTATGGTCAAGTAAAATGCGATTTTTCCGGTCCGCGGCAACCGGACGGATACGTTCAACTATCTCGCCGTTTCTGTAGATTAACCTAGTACGCTACATCAGCCGACGCTAATTAGTTGTCGTTGCAGCAATTGCGAGCAACAGGCAGATAACATTGTTTGCCAACTGGCAAACTGCTTCAAAGCAATTGCCCCGATACTTTGCCACCGCGCTAGCTTGTTTGCATAGACAACAACTAATTTTATTGGGCGCGCACGCGAACCCCGTGCATGAGCAACTCTGACCGATACTTTCTCGTTTAATAGCCATGAAAAGCTTCGTACATTTTTCTTGCGAATAGATCGAATTTAATTCGTTTCTAATTGATCTGTTCAACGTCCGCAGTACTCACTGTCTATCCCAAAATCTTTATTTCTGTGCGTGAAACGATCGTGATACGGCTGGACTATTTTGCGCATTTACCGCCGTTTTCAAGAACTCGATGAAACTTCGTCGGGAAGATGATATCGATCGCTGGTTTCCGGTGATTCGAGAGCGTCACGCGTGGAATCGAGCAGCCACGCGATAACCTTTCTATCCGTGCACACCGAGAGACAGAAACGGGAAGCAGCACGAGGTAGCGAGCGTTCGATCGATCTTGATCGTCTGATCGAGGAAAGGCAGCTTGTGCTCGGTCGGCACGCGCTACTCGACCTGACAACGGATCGAAGTGCCGGAGGACTGTTTTAGTGGCTGCTCAATGCATCGCCACTGGCAGTCACTCCCTTCTCTCGATCTCCAACATCGTTCTCTTCTCTCTTTCCCTCTTGTCTGTGGACGCCACCTCCACCTCCGCAACCACCTCCAGTCTGACAACCGGAGGCTTATATGAGAGTAAGCCGCCGGTGGAGGGAACGTTGCGCGAAACGTGCATCGGTTTAACCGCTTGTAAACCCTCAGCGCGTCACACGTATCTATACTTCTTGTTGCGCGGCTTATCGTACGATCATGTCATCGAGAATTTCGCAAGTACGCCCCAGTGAAAATGTTATTTTCATCGAGATCGAACCGCTTTCTAAGTAAATGCTAGAAATTCAATTTGTCTAGTTTCGAACTTCAGTTGCACAGGAGCAAACAATACACATTCAAAATATTATTATTAATCATAAAATGAAGATTATTTGCGCTAGGTACTGATCTTAACTAATTCTTTTTAAACCATTTACTGCATATAATTGTTAAAAAATAACAAATAACGTAACGTTTTAAGCTTAGATCGTGTATGATTAAAAGCCAACGAGTTAAATATAGGGACATGAAAATTATTTGTTTCGTTTGATATTTTCTATAGTCGATTGAGTCGACTCTTACTAGCACCTTTCGAATAGATTCCAAAAATACTCGCGAAATTTTGAAAGTTGATTACTGTTTTCCTAGTTTTCACCGTAAATCATACGTTTCACAAGAGAGCGTTATGCTTTCTGTACGTGTTTAATTCAAGCGGAAGCAAAAATTTCTAACAGACCGTTTTGTAATACTTTTTCTAGGTGAAAAGTAAAAGATAGATAGAAGTGTTATACGCACGTGATATATAATGTTCTAATAAGCGATGTACCAATAACGAGGAATTTTGTTTGCAACATAATATTTATTATCTTTATCTATTTATAATAATATTCATAATACGAGTAAAATATATTTATTGTCGTCTATTAACCCTCTATTTAATAAACTTTAATATGTTAAGTACTATCTACTATGTTTAATTTTAACGATTTTATTTTAATTAATTATTGCATTCAGAAGACAAATTTCTATGTTCCATGTGAAGTAAACAATGTATAACCTTATCTGACTCAATAATATATTTAAAAAACGGTGACACTCGACATACTTTGTTTCAATTGGTATTGTATTTAATAATTTCGCTAAGAAGTTCAAATATTTCGAAAGTTCTTAGGATAACGTGAAAAAATAACAATTGAAATGGAGAAACAAGTACATCGTTACATCCAACGTGCGATTATTTTTGTACTTCCAACTTCCGACAAACCCCTTCGCCGTTTCTCTTTCTCCATTATCCTCCCTCGTAAAACGTCAGCTCTACTTTCACTTTCATTCTGATGGGAGATTCACGAGACGAGTAGGAGCATCGACGTACGCAAGCATAAAATACAGGTTGATACATAGCTGCTGAGCGTCTGCTCCATATTATTCATTTTTCATCTTTACAGGAAAGAAGTGGTACTTCTCGCTTTTCTGCAATTCTGCAATTCTCAGTTGGTATGAAGTATCGTTTTTTACGTTTATAATTCCTAAGTTCCGAGAAAAGCTCGCAATAAAGAATTTTATATGAAGCTCGGTTTCCTCCGCACGTAATGTAATTTATATTTCGAAATGTTTATGTACGATAAATACATAACTAGCTAGCTCACGAAAATATCCGAAAGCTTTTATAAATATATTATGCATGTTATGCGAAACATTTAGAAATTATTAGCATTGTAATAAATCTCTATTATAATGATTATATTGATAAAGTTTGAAACAAGTTTGAAAATACACACGGCTATACAAAATAAAAATTATTAATAGACCTTGATATTCGGTGAGTCCATTTTTTACACTTGTTACATGTTAAAAATGGCTACTCGTGCTATATACTGACTTTTTTACTAAATACATATATGTTTGCAATAAATATCTCACAAAAAATAAATAATTTTTGTATACATTCCAAGATTTCAGATTTTACATACGTAACACATACACATACAATTCATATAGAAGTTTTCTAAATGTCCAAATACTTTCGTGACCCAGCGTATGTTTAAACGTAACACGTTGAAAAATATAATATATGAAATTTTAGGAAATATCCTTAATTTTGAATATGTAGTGAAGTATTTAATAAAGTAAATGAGTTTAATACAAATATACAAAATGCAGTTGTAATTTTGAAGATACAGTGTCGCTGCTTCATACTTCGTAGAAAATAGTAATAAAAAAGAAGGAAAGCTTCTTTCACAAATGTTCTAGGCGAATATTGCGTGTGTAGTCTACAAACGGATGTTGTATGAATTCCACATCGTTCAACCTACAAAATTACGGAGAACGGTTTCATACGCTTTTTTCACATGAAAAGTAGTGCAGCTTGTGTAACATTGAGATTATACATTCTTTGTACAGTAATCAACTACTTGGGCAATCTGTCCAACTGTACGCTATTCACACGCAAAAAAAAGTCATTCTGCCGATAAAGAACAAGTTCTGCAGTTTTATTGCATACACATGCGTTCTTATTTGAAAACCGTAAAATATAATCAGGGACAGTAACACGAAGAAAAGAGGAGGATTCGTTTTCTTTCATATCATGTACATATCACATCATATACATTTTTCTAATAGTACGAATACTCTACGGCAATATGATTTCAGTTACGTTTTTTACAACACAAACAACGTTCAATACCTCTGCAATTAAAAATTTCCGACTTTTATTACAGAATTATATTAATGCAATACACATACATATTCAGATGTATGCATAGATGTATGTACACGTGGACCGATAAAATAATACTTTAACATTTAAAATCACGTATATTTTTAAATTATCTTTCAACTTACAAAGCTTTAAACGAATTTTAAAAAATTAAAAATTATTAATTAATGTTTCTCGGTTCAAGAATCTTTGATCATTGATCTGTCAATAACAAAGTTGTATTTGCAAACTTGAAAATATAAAAGAAAATTAAAAATGCACTTTATATTTAATTAATAATTCCTTTTCATTCCTCTTTTTAAAGAGTATATTTAAGAAATTGTATAACTGTAATTAAATGTAACAGAGATAAAAGTAATATATTACAATATACATACTTTCTGTTTTAATGACGATATAATTACGATACAGTAGAAATTATACTACAGATACCTTTTTATAAAATCCTTTCTTTCTCTCAATCTAGGTTTAAGTAATTCGCTTTGGATTAAAACACACGGTTTAGTTAACTGCACCCCGTAATTAGCAGCTATTATTACTTGATACGTTAACAACTTGCAATTAACTATGATTACCCCACATTGGTAATATACAATACACAATGGCAGGCAAAAGAAAGTTTATAAAATAAGAACTATAAAAGGATACCATAATTTAACGAGAACAATGAATAAATATAATAAATGAATAGATATATATCACAGAGTAGATGACTATTATCAACATTGTAAAAAATTGTTGATACAAAAGTTACTAAGATTCATAGTATACCAATTTTAAACTTTTTTTATCCGTCACTGTGTAATTAGATACATACTGTTATAATTACATACATTGGTGTTTATACCATATATTGTTCATTATTTCCAAAATCTCTGTTCCAAAAAAAGGAAAGAGAAATAAGCAATTTTGATAATAGAGACAACAAGAACGAATGTTGCATCTTCATTTATGTTGAACTATAAGTTGAAAATAAACACTACTTACTCAAGTTATCAATATTTTAAATTCAGTCATTTTTTCTAGGCTGTGAATTACAAACTTTTTAATGTATTAAAGATACTACGATTGAATCATTTCCATTTGAAAATAATAGAACAACTTAATTCGTTCCTATTAACTTTCAATCGCATGTGTAAAAACATTTCAGGTTAAAACATGACCCAGTTAACGCACGAAATACTCAAACAGTACTGTCAGTATCATTTTATTCCGTTTCAAGTAGTTTGTATGCTTGCACACCATGTATATATCATCAACATAAAATTTCCATGCAAGAAAATGACCCGATTAAAAGCAAAAAACATTTCACAATTCTTGGTATCTGGAGGATTATTATATCTACCTAACCCGTTTGCAGACAACGCGTTATCTTCGTGTGAAGACAGCATGGAATGTCGAATATACGATTCAACAATATGAAGACGACAAATGAAAAACGTTAAGGTAAATATTGCATAAACTCATATATCACAACAATAATAAAATCTATTTCAATGTATACAATCTATATTACAATAACAATAAGTTATATATAATTAATCTGAATCAGCTTAGCAATCAATTATCCTATGCACAATAAAGACTCAACGGTTCTTCAGTTGCTGCTTCAAAGTGAAGAAATAAGAGAAGATCCAAACATCGCTATCGATACAAAAGAGAATCGACGCACGATCGAATCACTAGCCAACAAAATGCAGGCACAGATAATTAGTAGGTACACGTAATATATAGTTCCCCTTTGAAAATTTCAAAGAACATACGCTGCACATACTACAATACATAAACGTATATACATACAGGTAAATTAAATCGACAGATCTTACCAGTGCAAATGTTATCTCAATGGAGAAAGTGTCTACGAAATATTTTTTAACAAAACTCTTTAACAAAAAATTTAACAATTTACCTCGTGTCTGTACTAACAAATTGCGAAGAATATCGAAGATAAAAAAAAAGGAAAGAGAAACATTTGCAGACACACACTAGCTGAAGGATTTCGGTTCTCGTCGAATTCATCGCCAGTGGCAATGACTCTCCTTTCAGCCCTCAAGCTGTGTATGCCTCTTTCTCGACGATCTTTCTCTTTATCCCCCCGACTCTTTCCATCTTGTTCCTGGAGAAGCTCGTGAGACCGAAACGAGGCGAGGGCTCGGTAGCGTGTACACACGTATAATCGAGAGCACACACGGTGACCGGAGGTACCGCATATTTATGGTGAACATAGGACCCACACGACTAACAGCGGAATCTGTACTAACCACGTCAACGTTCATTGAATATAAGTGGCCTGCTCTCAGCGATTAACCGTGCTGTATTCTATGGTCCGCTTTAGTTCATGGCAAGTAGCCGATACCAGTTTAGGAATTTATTCACTAGCCGAACTCGAGTTTTTGGAATTAATGTTACGCGGAAGAACGATCAAGTAATGATCATTCTGGAATATTTATGATATTAGCTGTCGACATTTTTGGAGCAATTTATATATTGCTTCTTCGATATATAACTCGTTTCTCTTTTCTTCTTCCTTTTACTTCTTCGACTTAATGATGCTGTTCTTTTGATGAATTAATTAGCCGTTCTTATTTAGATTGTAATCTATGTCTGTTTCAGAAGAAATTTTAAATGGTAATTTAACCTTTACATATGATATTTCCGTGTATTATTCATTAGTAATGGAGCGTTGAGTGTTTTAATTTCTGATACAAGATACGTTCTTTGTTCCTTGTGAAATTTCTAAATGAAGGTTTTAAATGTGTTTAAAAGTACTCCCTAACGATACTTAACTTTTTTCATTAATAAAATTTGTGTGTAATTACAGACCTAATTGCGAAACTTGTTAAAAATTGTATAAAGTAGAGGTTGCCTAAATTTCATCAAATATTTACGAATGAATAAGTATATGGATACAAAGAAGGAAACAAGACAGAATATATAATCAAAGCAAAAGCAAGAAAGACTGTAATAATATATAACGAAGATGCAGGAAACTGTATTTTCTACTTTTCATATTGTGAATTTATGTTTCTGCTATTATAAAAGATGCATTTATAATACCTTTTACTTTGTATATAAAAGTCACAATCGCAATCTCTCTCTCTCTCTCTCTCTTTTTGATTGAAAAATTTAAATATTTATGTTGAATAAACGAAAATAGTATGCAAGGGAAATCATAAAAAATATTCCAGCTAACTGAGAAAAGAAAAAAGATTTTATATTCTAATTTGCAGACGATAAATAATAATTATTTATTAGTTAATTAAAAAATATTCATACTTTTATTTTATATATATTCCATGAAAGATTTCCAATTGCCTTATTACCAAAACCAGTCGATATCTGGCCTCATCATTGTCGAATTCGAAGAAAAATGTAGTTGCCATGCACTGAAACTGCCAATATACTGCAGAACAGCCGTAATCATAAAGCCATAAACATTTCGCTTATATCGATTGCCTTGGTATGATTGCTTTGGTATGTATACGCCACAGAATGAGACGAATTCCTTCGAGGTAATCTTTTTCAGATAATATAGAAGCAATTAAAAAAATAATAATAATGATAAGAATTCAAGAAGAATTCTAATTCAAAATATTCTATTTTGTAAGAAAAAAATATTGATAAAAATAAATTAGCTTTAGAATAACTTTTTATTAATATTCGTAATAGAACAGAAGTAAAGAAAGAAAGTAAAGCATTAACAAAAATATTATCAATTGTTTCCAATAAAAATAATATAAATAATAATATTTTTAAAGCTCACTGATAGAAAAAATGTATATCTAATTTCTTCAATAAATCATCAGTTGTCGAATAGAAAATTGTAATGTAATAATAATAATAATAAACGTCCTAGAAATTGATATAAATAAATGTTTTATTTATGTACGATAATTATTGTTTTTTTTTTTTTTAAATCTCAACTCTATTATACCTGTTGGTGCGCCTAGTAGTATGCAATATGCACCACACATCACTGTAGTACGAATGAAAGTAGATACGTAGGTACATACAGTAGTCTAAGGCCTAACTCATCGCTTCAAACATTTCCGATATTTATACATAATTGTCAAATTATTAAATATTTAATTTATTACGTTATTATTATAATTATTAAAGATGTATAATAATTTTAGTTACTCTTTAATTAATCATTTCTTTAATTTCATCAATAAAAAATCTATAACATGATCCAATATCCAGAATAGGATTTGACAAGTAAATAAATTTTCTGTTAATAACTCGATCTTTTTGTTGCAGGTACATATTACAACTGTGTTGAAGATTCATCGTGGTGAATTTCAGGAAGAAAGAATATCCATTATCTATAGTTATATGTATATAATTCCAGGAAATACCCAGATTAATTGGTCGTCACGTTCGCCCGACCTTTCAGCTCCCGATTACATCCTGCGCAGATACCTGAAGGAGTGGGTGTACTTGAACAAGCGGAGTACGCTTGAGCAGCTCGTGGAGAATATCCGTGCAGAAATTCGAGAGCTTAAACATTAATCAATGCTATCAAGAATGCTATTGAATGGCCCTGAATTTGCGAATTGACTACTGGAATTCGTTTTAAAAATGCCATCTATCGTGACATCTTTCATAGTCAAACAAATTTTCACGCGTTAAGCATTTATTGTATGTAATATCATTGAAATTACTTTATTAATAAAAAAGTTATTGACTTCACAAACTCTAATTAAATAATATAGAAAATATTTGTGATTTTCTTTAATAAGTGGTAAATCTCATAATGTACCTATATGTAGGTAGAGGTATTGGGAACTATTGCAAATCGTAATCATAAATAATACCATTCAGAATAATTAATTACTATCAATACTATCATAATACGTATGTAATTACATTACTTATAATGTATTGCAAATAAAACTGCTTGTTAAATGGACCATACTTTGTACATACGTTTTTATGTTCTTGTAATCTAACTCAATATTACAGTCATCAAAATGTTGAAAAAACAATAGGTTTTGATTATAATATATGAATATACATATATAGATATAATAATAAAAATATAAAGTTCGTGTTGTGATTTCTATATTTCTATATTTCTATATTCGGAGAAGAACATCTTAAAACTATCAATTGAGTCTATCGATTGTATCTAGAACAATCTTCTAATTACTGTCTTTTTGTAACTAGGATGGCGAGCACGAACTCACGTTGTTATTTTCAACAGTTCGAAATCATTTACATAGAAACCTACCATCAAGGTTTTATAAGCGAATTTAATAAGAACAAGTGATATTTAATTGACAGTCAATTACATCAATGAAATGATAAGTCTAGATTATTCATCGATTTTTAAGTTCAGCTTTACAATCGTGCCTTAAGTGGTTCACTTATGTACCATGTTGACCTGTGATTATCTAGCGCGTTGATGTGCAATAAATATGTGCCACTTTCTCATGCTTTCAATAAGCTCATATCTATATATACATTATACAAAGTATTCCCTTCGCGAAGTATTAAAAATGTGAAATTACATATTTAAAGTATATTACAATATAAACAAACATTTGATATTTCAAACGATAGTGATTAAATCTAATTTGGAAATTTTAAGTAAATTACGTATTACATATTTGATTATTTGTATAAATAACCAAAAGAGAAATTTTAAATAGTATTTTTGAAAAGGAATAGAATTATTACAAAAGAATCTTTTATGATATTGTTATTAAATACGTAATTCTACATGAAATTTTCAATAACATGTATAATGTTTATAAACTAGAGATTTAGAGCAGTAGGTAGGTACACAACTTCTTAATTACAGTAAACAAGCACTGCATTGCAACAAGTACTAATTACACATAATTCGCTAACAATTGTGTTATTTTTTCTTTTTTTTATGCTTTCATTTCCGCTCATTCTCTTTCTTTGGAACATTTTATTGTAATTCTATTTCAGCACTAAAGATTTTCATTTGAACTTAATAAAAATTCAATCTTTAATCAATCTTCATACATATGAAAAGGGTATTAAAGAAAATTTAAAAATCAAATTTAGCATATAAATTATTACAAGTAATATACGTCAGAAATTTTAGAACAGAATTATTAAAAAGTGTAAGTTAGACGTATGTGTGAGCGAAAATCAATAAAGACGCAAAGGAAATTCTAACTAGGAACATTGTTCTAAACGAAAATTTTTGTAAAACTTCATTACGTTCTAGAAGCACATTATACAGAAGCTGTTACAGCAGCGTGAACTTTTTAATTTTAGCAATCTGTGCAGCAGACCGGTTGAACTACCTTTAGTCAGGAAATAGTATTTTCTATACGATGAAAGTCGAAGAAAAATGAACTTCTGGAAGGCACAAAAGTCAGCTAAACTACGTAGAACATTTTTCCAATTAATGTGCTGTCTTATATTCCAATATAGCATAGGTAATTCTATTATGAAATGGGAAAACATCAAGGAATTCATAGAATTTTTAATTACTGAGTAGGATATTAAGTTGAGAGCTAAACATTAAGTAAAATAGAACAATAAATTGTTTCGATGATAAGTTAATATTTTATAAAATAATACCGATGGTATTTGTGATGATAGTACGAAATAAGTTTATATGTACAGCTTGATATTTAGAGAACGGAAGGTCACACGAAATATTAATTATTTAGAGAATTAATCAAAATTTTCTGCACAAATGATCGATTCTTTAACTAAAGATTTCTTAAGAAATACAAATTCAAAATAACATCAGAGTTTTCTTGTATAATGATTTACTAACTAGTAATATAAGTGAACTGAAAGACGATAAATTACAGGTTATAGATACCTATCGTATAACGTTATTATTTTATACTTTATTCCTATTAAAATAACACAATTACATGGTATATAATTTCTAAAATTGGCGCGCACAATATCATTTCTTTTATCACCAAACTCGTTATTGTTATACAATAGAATTTCTTAGCTCTGGTAATTTGCAACCTAATAATTTTATATACAATTTAATAATTTACAACCTGTAACTTATACAATTTTGCTAATGATATACTGATTCATTTGTGCAAACAGAATAAGATATCGCTATATTAAATCATAAGAACGACACATTTTTGTTTAATAAAACTTTTAAGATTTTTTGTACACTACTGTATAAAAATAAAAATAGAGAACTACTCGTACGAAGGGTGTTGATTCAAATTATTCAGTACCCTTTCAAGGAAATATTACCGTTGACATTCGATCAATAGAAAAACTCACCACCAATCAGTCAGTCATTTCCCTTTGCGAAAAAAGATAATTTATGCGGTCATCTTGAGTCGAGTGGAATGGAGTCGAGTTCAGTATACGAGGCAAGTTATACAATTCATACTTAATGCAGTCAGCCAAAGCAATCATCTTCGAAACATGGAGCAGAGTGTTACTCAGGTTCGGTAACACGGCCTGTTGTTTCCGTGAGTCCCATGCCCTCCTCTCTGTGTTATTATCCCACTCGAAAATGATCGGCTTTGCCAATGTAATAATAGCTTGACCCGAAGAACTGTGGAAAAACGGGCAGTCGCGGTCGCCACGAAAAAGAAAGAAACTCGTGACTCTTTGGCTATCCGCTGCGACGTTACACGCGTGTTATACGAGTTTCAATTATCGCGTGCATCTCGTTTGCATCTCACTACAAAATCACACGCGGTCGGGAGTCTTGTAATTAATATGTACGAGACGCGATATACACGTTGAGAAATAAATGCTAACGCAATCGGAGATCAGTACGAGATGATACAGCTCTCGGTACAATCGTTTGATTGGAAGTAACGAATCCCTTTCGGTGATGCGCGCTCCAAGATGTCTTCGATATCTTACTATTCTTACTACGAGATGTACAGGGTGATTCTAGTAATTAGGCCAGACTATACTGGCGACCGTATTCATCAGGGTATTAGAACACACACCTGTTTACAGTAAAAACTCATATAACGCGAAAGATACGTTACGTGTTTGTAGAAATTACGCGTTATACGAGATCCACGACGGAAAATCTAAAATAAATTCTTTGTTTGAAGTGACACACAACTATCTCTGTATAGAAATAAGTATCGTACAGTGAAGTCTTTGTTATTATATAGAAGCTTGTGCATATCTACGGTTTTCAATCAATTTAGTAACACACATTTGCATGTCACGAATGAATCAAGTCTGCGGCAAAGCACAGAAGAAAAACTCAGCAAATGAATTGCTCTGGTTTGTCTACTTGTGTGTTTATAGGAATAATATGTTTTTATACTCCTCACAAAAGTACTATACCCTTTTTAAAAATGTTTGTAATCGCGTTATACGAGCACTACGTTATATGGGAACCTATAGTTTTGGGAAAAGCTCTAACAAATTTTATTTTATTTTATTTAGTACTTTACGTATGACGCGAATGAAATAGCAAGTTTTTTATTATATTAATTAGAAAATAAATATGTAAGAGTGTAGATTTTGCACTATTTAAGAAGGAGTAGCTTATTCTTTCAAAAAGATATAGCAATATTTCATCGTTGTTTTACACTATCTAGTTATATGTAAAAATAAATTACCATGTTAATATTGAATCATGATATATACATATCAATGTCGTATTTGTACATACTGTTTATGTCATTGTAGATTTGAATGAATATTAAATTCAATTAGGGATCATACGGTAACAATTAAATCATGTATTCGAAAATAATTAAAAAAATAAAGAAAATTGCACAGAATGTAATAGTGAGATATTTGGGAAAATGAAATATCTCATAAAATATAGACTTTTTATTTGTTTATCTTTTATTCGTATAATAACTCGAAAAATGTATGCAGGAGGTTCATTTGATCTCACTTAAAATATTTATGACAAGAATCATGCCGCATAATGATATAGTTTATAAAACAATATAAAATTTTGTACTACAACTTTCCAGCTTTACTTATAATAGAAATGTAATTTGCCCCAAGTGTTAGGATCATCCTGTATAAATCCGTTTGTACGTCTTTACATAGGTAAAGAAACATCGGAGATAAAGTTACTTAAGGTCATCCGGTTTCTTGTATTACTGATTCTAATGTCTTTTAAAGATTACACTAAGTATGCTGAAACTTGCAGTATCCAAATTAATGAGAAATTATGATGATATTGCATAGGATAATATCTTTATATGATATTATATATTACTTTTATATCGTTAAAGAAAAAATAACAGCGATAACATCGGTAAGCAAAGAACATAAGATGTAGTATAAATGTAACATGTCTTATATTATTTATAGATTCCATAGCTTTTTTTACTGCGAAATCGTACAAATTTTTTAATATGTTAGGTTGTGTTGTACTATGTTCCATTTATGGCTTAAACTAATCTAAATGTCCCTTTTCCAATATCATAAACGTTTCGGAATGCAGATATCCTCAACGTTATACATTTTTATGACTTTCCCCATGCTTTTACCATTTCTTCGTCTTTAAGATATCTCTCGTTTCGTTGCAACAGTTAGTATAATATCATACGTTGCTTCTCTGATGCCATTGCACATTATGGCACAACACTCTGATAGTGTTGGTACGTATAATACCAACTTCGTATTAAAACGACAAAAAAAGTGTACTGTTTGCATAATAGAACTTTTGATAGGGTCACATTCGAATAATACAAGGCTCTGGGTAGTAAATATTCAAATAACGATGGTCCTACTACACGCATTTAAATAAATATATTCATGCCTTTTGGTATGTTGTGTAGTTTACTATTGGCATATTTGCAACTAATATTTTTATATGTTAAAAAGCGAAGGATACTCGTGGAATATTTTTAAAAACGAAGTAACAAACATTCTACATCAAATATTTTGATTATTTTCTATTTTTCAGGAAATTTATGATGTTAATGGAAATATAATCCATTTATATAAATAATAAAAATAATGTTAAATGTGAGATATTTCTAAAAAATAAGACTATTAATAGTAATGTACGGAATAAATATCGTTTTTATAAATCTTTTATAAATCTTCTGAATTGTTTAGTACAATTATTTATATTTCTTTCTATTCGATATACGGTAAAAATACCCCAAAGAAGTATTCTTTCTCTCTCGGTCCCTCTTGCTGGGTAATAAAAGATCCGTACTGTTTTATATTATTTGGAAAATATATTTTATACGACCTCAATTTATTGCAAACATGCGTCAAATTAAATTAGAGGAAAAAACTGCGTGATAAAAGATCCGCGTACTGTTACTCATAAGATACTTTTTACGAACTAAGTCAGTTTGCTACAAAGTTCTGTAATACTAAATTACAGAAAATTACTTCCTCGAATTAAAAGCATCAAAAACTATTGCAGTACATAATACATATAAATTATCGCACATTACACCTAAACCATGAAAATAAATATACTCCATATTTTCAATTTTACTGTAGCACTTATATTAATATTCTGTATATTATATAAAGTGCACTAAAAGTACATTTCAGAAGTAAATAAAATTGCAAAAGATCTATGATCTTATTACTCATAAAATTATAAATTACGTTCGCTAATAAAGACACAAACAAGCAGCTCACTCACTACAAAGTTAAAATGTCTTACTTGAAGCATTTAATTAATTATTATTTTAATAACCAATTAAATTTTATTAATAAAAATTTTATTAAATTTTTTATTAAATTTTTTAAAATTTAATAAAATTTTTATTATATATAAAATTTTATTTAGAAGGAATTAATAAAATTTATTTTAATAATTAATTAAATTTATTAATGCACACTTATCACCCTTTGTACACTTATGTATAATAGTTATTGATAGAGCCTGTTGTGAAATAAAGGCTATATATTTTTAATTGAAAAAAATAAGAACAGAGGTAGCAGAAAGACAATGATGAAACTTCAATTTTCACAAACGTCTTGAAATTTAGAGATAGGACATTTTATAGTAGTCTAATAACAAACTTATGCTTATTTTCTATAGTTATTCTCCGTATTAAAAAATATTAAATTATAAAATGATCCGATTTCAGAACAAACATGACGTAAACAATAACCATCGTCGCTTGAGTTCTACCCCACATGGAAACATATACAACTCAGATCCCAAGCTATTTCTTAACTGTTACAAAACAGATCAAGATGAAACATAACCCATTTTCTTTCCCCGACACTAAGCTATACAACAGAGAAAACCCCATCAAAATCCGTTCAGTAGTTTTTACGTGATACTCATATCAAGCGATACTATACGAGATACAAACAAACAGACGGACAAAAGCTCAAAAAGTTAGTTTTTTCGATTCCATACCGTACAAGCTGTTCCTTGGTGATTCGTTTTTTTATTTTGTTTTGTTTTATTTGTTTATTTTTATCCTATGTACAGACAATTCTTCTACCATTTTATTATATGCAAGCAATATAGAGAGACAACCCTCCCAATTTTTTGTTATGTGCGCTGATAAAATTATATGTCTCCTTGCAGGCTGTAAAGTCAAAAGCAAATAGCTGTATCAGACTTTAAAGCATAACGAACAATGAGCTTCTTTAATTTAAAAAGGACGCGTCTCAGTTGGCAATCATAGTCTACACGACTCAGAGGAGAAGGATAAGAAAAAAACAAACTAACGGTCTTTCGTAACGTGTGTGCCACGTTTTTCCAATCTTCAAGTCGACACAAACGAAGATACGAATGTATTTGTTTGCGGTAGATTCTCTTGGGAAGCCACCCAGAGATAACAACTCCAGTACTGCAGGAAGTTCCACTAGCCGTATGCAGGCGACATTTCTTTGCTACAACTAGACGAGCAGATAAAGCAGCCGTATACTACAGAAAAATGTTAGAAAATTACAATAGCTTTCTTTTTTCCAAGCTTCATATAACAACGAATCGTTACAAAAATTACAGTTATCCATAATTCGTATCTTATTAGATTCTTGGACGAAATGAAACGCCATTCTAGTCACGACACGATCGTGAGCTGAAGTAAATTGAAATTAAATGTTTCTATCCCTTTTGTATCTTCCCCTATTACATAAATGCACGCGAGTTCAAAAGAGACACGCTCCGTTCTGTAACAACATTGTTCTCGAAATATCGCGTTCAACAATATTTTCATTTCGCAGCTGTGCACTCTGGTTGTTTCCATAGAATAAGAGATACAAACGTATTTTTACGTAGTGTAAATGCTTTTGTAAAATCGTCTGCTTATTTTTTTACGATTACCCACAAAGGAAAAACGCACGTAGTTTAAGGTCATTTTACTAGAAATATAAAGATATCATCATAAAGAGCATGTATTTATATTTCGTTTTTCTGTTAATTAAAACGGAGTAACTTTGAAGTAATTTCTTTATTTAATCACATTGTATCTGTACAACACAAAGGGTCAATCAATTTTTTACTGTTGTCAAAGTTGTGACTCGTATGAAAAATTAAAACAGAAATGTTTTATACGAAACTTCTAAAAAGTAAAGCTCTGCTAAATACTAAACTTATACAGGGTGTCTGGTAACAGCTTGTACAATCGGATGGGAAGTAATTTTACGTGAAAAATAATTCAAAGATAGACGACAAATTTGTTTCTCACGACGCTTCCATTTCAGGAAAACCGAGTTTGAAAATTTGATAAATATATTTATACTTGGTTAATTTTGGATCGAGCAAGAGTACATAATCGATAAGAGATTATGCTGCACCTAAGAATAAGTAAAAAAATGTGGAATAAAATTTTTTCATAAAATGCTTTGAAAAAAATAAACTTGAAAATGTATCATGCGTGTGCGCTAGATCAATTTTTAACTAAACATGTTCAAACTTTATTCTCTTGAAAATGAGGCCTTAAATGGAAAAATATTATTTTACATCTTTGATTTATTTTCGCATGCAGAATAACCTCTTGCTGATTATTTACTCATACCTAATCGATACTTCGCCAAGTTTAAGTATACTCGACAAATTTCCAAACTTGATTTTCTCGGAGACGAAGCGTTATACGAAAAAATTTCGTTTGTCCTTTGGAATTATTTCAATTATTCGATGTAATGTAGTCGTTGGTGCAGATAAAATCTGTTTATAAATTAAAATACCTGAGACATATACAAAGCAGTTTAGGCATATGTAAACAAAAAAAAAGATCAGATCAAGCCTTGGATAGATTCGGAATTATCGATCGATAATTGCTCGAGCAGTTCGATCAAACCGAAGCATAAAACTAGAATCGGTAATGTTACTTTTTATGCGTTTCGTTCTGAACGTGAATCGTTGAATGTTTCTGATCACTACATACGTGTTCACATGTAATAACCACGATTTTAAGACCAACTAACGAGAGGCGAAACGGGAAATCCAAACGAACATCGTTCCTTTCAATCACTGTCGTATTGGATTGTCGCAAAAGTTTCTTTGTTCTATTACTACAAAATGGATCATAAAACTGAAGAAACTTTTGCGACAACCTAATATTTTCGACATATTTTTCCACATAGAATCACTCCTTACGGGTTGTAGCACCAGTTTCAGGACACCCTGTATAACGTATTGAAAGTTTTATAAAACGACATTTTTCTAGATGAACTTGATGCGTAAAACCGCATTATATAAACGAATGATTCCATTACTTAAGTACACGATTAATGTTCAATTCTCAGAAAATGACTTACTGCTATAAGTTGATTTATTGCAACAAGATGACATAAAAAATAGTGGATTTTACGATAAATTTGAAAAATAATCTTTGTAACATCACTGTTTCCCTCTTCTTTACAATTTACGGAATCGTTCGATGCTTCTGAACGTTGAGAAACAGTACATATTTTTCAACAGTCTGTACAAGACACGGTGAAACAAGAGAACAACGGTTGTACAAAACGAGAACGCGAGATATGTTCCATCACGTGGTGGTTTCGTGAAAAAAGAAGCAATTAAATCAACCGGGGAGGATAATCGTGCGAGTACTTCTAGGTAACTCACTGTTTCTTATCTGATGAGCACCTAGGGGTCTTCGCGCCTTCACCAGACCCCTACAAGGGTATTATCGGGAGAAGCCATAAACGGTTACCTCCCACCTCGTACAAATCTCTACGTTTAACCCTCTTTCTGATTTGCGCAACATGGTGAGTACGGTTTTTTCCGACGGGCACGAGGCTCCCTCGTGCGTTCGAATCACGTCCCACTCGGAGATCACTATCTCGATCTGTGGGTTGAAAAATCCCATACGGTCTAATGTTGTGACACATGCTCTTGTGTACTTACAATCGGTGAAAAAAGTCTACGTACATCGTTGGAGTATACAATTTTACAGTAAAAGCGTTAATTCTACGAATGATACGCCAAAGCACGTATTGTTAAAATGTAAACACAACTCGTTCTCCTTCATCCTTATTAAGGAGAAAGAAGTAAAAAGAAAATATATATAAAATGCGATGTTATAAAAATTACACGAATCTGTTGTACATACTCCTAGGTACACCTGTTGTACCTGCGTGAAATCATAAAAATAGTAGTCTTAATATGATTTTATACTAATCTCTTTGCAGGTCCTCCTCTTCATCCGTCTGTAAGCATCAGTAATGACCTACAATAGTATCTACTTGATATTGATAAAATTGAAAATCTTGTAATTTCTGATGTAATTTTAGTCCCAAATATTTATCGGTATTTTTATTGTTTTAATTCGCTTTTGAAACGCATTAATAATAATTATATCGATTTGCAAGTATTGTAAGTTTAAATAGGAAAAGCGATTTTATGAGCGTGTTTAAATGTTCTTATATTATTATTGTGAAATAGTCGAGTTAATTCAATTTAATTTAATATACGAGAAATAATCGAAAATAAAAAAGAGACAGATGTACAAGTAATCACGTACAAAGTCATAAAGCAATGAGAGGAAAGAAGGGGCAGAGAAGGAAAAGTATAGAGTGAACTAAGAATATCGTGACAAAAAGATCATGCCATTCAAATTGAGCTGAACAACGCGCAAAAGTTACATATTTCTTTCTCTTTCATCGAAGAATGAGAGACAGAACAATTGAATAATTGTATAGTCGACGTCAACGAATACGCGTATATTTTATTTTAAGATTGGAAACGTCGTCGAGTAGAAAATAAGCAATCGTACGTAGGATAAAAAATTGACAGCTGTTAAAATACTCGTAAGATGAGTTTTATTTTAAACCACGCACCATTAAATAACATCGATCGTGAGGAAGTACCATGATGGAATTAATCGCTGGAGTTGAACAAGAAGATTGATTGAACTCAGTGCTTTCATACACTGCCATCGAATTGGAAATATCAGGATTTATTTAAGAAATTTCTCGTATTCGCCTGTCAACATTAATAACACGGTAAAATTCCTTTATAGTATGTCTTTATGTATACGGCAGTTTTCATCCACATAAATTGTTCGCTATATATCGCTGCATATTCCAAAAGCGACATCTAAAAGAATTTTAATTAGTGTTGGGTATAAGGCCATAGCAGATAAAGCAAAACAGACACTGTTATAGAATTAAACGATATTAATGAAAATCCTTTAGGATATCGCATTTGAAATGTAAAGTGAAACATCTATCTGATCGAAAAGGTTACTGTTGCACACTACTGTATGCACAACTTCCTTTTATTTACATTTTTAATATATTTTCCAAACATAAGGTTTTGAGATCGTTATCTTCAAACGTAAGAGAAAAATTGCAATATAAGACGAGTTATATAAAAGATTCTTAATGTAAAGTTCTTTATATTGACATTTAATGTGATATTTAGCATCATTCGGTACACGGAAATGCCTGTATAAAAATGACACGAATAATGAAAGTTATAATGTCATTAGAAACCCCACTGACGTTTATAACTTTCAAATGTCAACAAATAACACGGAACTTCCAAATCCCGAAAGTCTCTTCGAGTAGAGAGAAAAATGTCGAAAATTGTATAATTTCAATCCTTCAGATTTCAAAGTTTAAGTTTACCTTCTATAAACCTATAAAGATTGTACTATGCACTGGAATTGCTAAAGCGTTATGTAATAATTAATATTCCAAGAAAAGTTTATAAAGATGGAAATTAAGCTTTACTTTGCAGTTTATTTTCTGTACCGTTAGTGATAAGCAAAATTTTCTTTCATTTACCTGCAAATCGGCTAGTTATCTCGTCTTCTGGAATAGAAACGTGTCAAACGTAAATTATCTGTTTCGGTATTTCTTGCTCTTTAATGTACCATTTTACTTCCATCAAGAATAAGTTATGTTTCATATTCCAAGAACTAAACCAATCTAATGGAAATCCGGCTTAATCAACTTTTAATTCCCTAAGTAAAGAAAGGTAATATGTTACGTTATTGTTATTTTCATAAACTTTATTCAATTTACAAAAATAATATTACAATTTATATACAATAAATAACAATATTCTAAACAAAAATGCAATGATATATCGTCGACTATTATCTAACGATACAGAGCCCTGATACAATTTAACGCAGCTTCGATCTGTTTTATTTTTCCAGTCAACGCGAATGCATCGCAAAACAGCATAACATCCCTTAATAATCCCTCGCAATAAATGAATTACGGTTAATACCTCGACGTATCTGGATCATTAATTAAACTGATCCGAAGCTTACCCGTGACAACGTTCTATCGCTGTGTTAGCCCCCGTTTCAAGCACGGACAACGATCCCCTGGATCAAAAGGGGTTTCGTGGTCAAAATCGAACGCCCTGCAACCCCTCGCTCTAACCGAAAGGATAGAAGAGAATAGAATCCTTTCGGACGATTCAATTACGGCAACTCGAGCAGGGGTTGTGATCTGTAGCCAGTACACGAGGCGAAAAAAGGGACAGAGAAAGATGGGATGCGCATTTCGGGGTGCATTTCGACTAGAATAGTCAATTACGGTTGCGTAGCGCGTGCTTTTTTCGCGAGCAATCTCACGGCATTGTGAAGGTGAAATTTAGCGGAATTATCTGGCTCCCTCCACGTTAGCCGACGCCGATCATTAATCTTTGTCGAAAGTTGCGAGTGTCCTTGAACCTTATGCCCCGCTGCGTTCATCAATTCTCAATGCAAAAATTGACGGCTGCAGCAGTGTACCCTGGCCGCGGAAACTTGGTCGGAACAAACGATATCGATTTCGAGACCGGATCGGACAGACGACGTTGATCCACTCTTTTTTGCGGCGAACCTGATAAAAGTAGAAGTGGATAATCTAGTTGCGATGTGGGCTCACGTACCGACGTGAATAGAGAAAAGAGAAGCTATATACCCTGTAGGTTGTAGGTATCGTGTTCAAGAGCTCCAGAGGCTCTTCAGAACGGAGGAACAGAAGAGACGAGGTAGATCAAAGGAAAATTATACGATGAAAAGCTTACGCTCGGTTTAATGAAGCAAAACGATTCGGAAAACGATTCGGAACACGAATCGAATATTGTTCTACGGGATTTATAAACCATACAGATTGGCATAATAAGCTCGTAATAACTGTTCGTTAAACAATTGCAGTTACGATAATAAATTGTGGTTCAGGCTGGGTTGTGCATAATAGGGCTATTAAACGAAATGTGTCCTTTTTATATGTCATACGCCGGGATATGTGCTGTTTGTGTATTGCAACATTATGTACGAAACAAAGTAAACACCGATAGTTATCTAGGTTTATAGACAAAATGTTATTTTGACAAAAACTTACGAAAGTATTATATGAATCTTAAATCATAAATGTAGCGGATTTATAACCAGACAACTTGAAATTAGACAACTCAATCAATATGTATGTAGCGTAATATCGACTGAACTATTATTCCTATATTATCAGTATTTTTTAAAAGCATCGCACACGTTCTTATTAATCATATTAATTACTACTTTAAAAGTTGTATTTCAAATAACATTTACTGAGAATGAAGAGAAAAAGATGTGTTTAGTATACAGTAAAAAAGTTTATTACCGTAAACATTAACTCCTAATATACTCACACATAACATACTTATCTAATATACTTGACTACTATGATGCAAAATGCTTGAAAAAGGACTTGATTTTTAGTTTATTCTACACTTAAAAGAATTATTAATCTTTCTATCTTGAAAAAGAACCTTAAAAAAGACCTTTCTGCAATTTTTTATTTGTATTTTTAGATGCGACTTCTCTTGGACAGATCTTAATCTTATAGCCCGTTCGACAACAATTTTAATAAGTTTTAATAAGCAATGTTAATAAACAAAAACATCTGTTCAATTTTATCATCGTGAGTAATCCAGCTTTTACATGAATTAATATTTAATTTCCATTTCCCGCGCAATATCGATATAAAAGACGGCGTCGAAGCGTCGCTTATGATGTCGCGTTACTTCGAAACCCCCTAACAAAAGCTTTAATTAAAATTCTTATAGCGCTACCGTCAATAGATTCGATTCCGTCGACGAAGCGGAGCCAGAAGAGAGAGAGACGTGCGTTATTTCTTATTAATAAACTTCATTTATCTATAATTAGTCCTGAACCGCGTACTAATTACAAAACACAAAGCGGTCCCCATCTAACTGTATCACGGTTTCTTACATTGAGAATGAAATTCCCGAGAAACTACTTCCTGATTCGGCACGTTACCATCTACGAAGCGAAATCCTACGGACTGAAGTTGAAACGATCCTCGTCGGGATTCTCGGACGATTTCTCGAGCATGCAATTCCTGAAAGAGAGAAAACGAGATCTCCTCACGGTATCTGCTTCGAGGCGGAAACACGAGGCACCAATACAGAGAAAAAGCAGCAGGGAATGACTGGACACGCGAATGGACATAGCACATTTACCTATGTAGGAGATCAAAGGTATCGTGGAGCACGCGTGCAACCTGCTACAACCGATCCTGCTCCCCATGGAGTCGCCTTCTTTTCATCGAAGTACCGGGAAGTACGCGACATGAATAAAAATTCAAATTACCGCTTAATCGTAACGAACGACTAAACACGATGGACTTTTGGTTTAATTCTCCTTGGCCTAGTTTAAAGTTCGAAGAGAAACATTTCTACCCTGAACACATCCGACACGCACTCATGGTAGCAACGCAAATATTTTCAATAGAAACTGGTTCTTTTGACGATATATTCGACCGAGGAATTTAGTCGAATTTCGTTGTCGCGTAACCATGGTACTGTTTTCGGAAGTTTTTTTTCATTGAAAAAGATTACAGCAGAAGAACACGATAAATCAAATTTTATTATATCATTTATTTTATATTTGTACGATAACAATTTTAAGATTCAGTAGGTTGTCAGTCAAATCTTATGCTATAGAAATTATCCTTTTATTTGAATTTAGAGCTAGACATACTTTTTTCCATTGTCTTCGAAGTCTTAAAAATACTGCGTGATAATATTAAAATATTGAAGATAGTAGAATACTATTTAAAATAATTAGATGATCCACTTTCGAAAACTTTGTCAATCTATCAGCTACTTTTAAAGCAGTAACATTTTTTGATCTAACAGATTGTTTTCTTTTTCAATAGTGTGATATTAAAATCCTCCTGTTTGGTCATCAAGCGACGTTTAAATCAGAAAATAAAAAAGAATATGATTTTCAATCGATATCGTTCGATACGATTATAAATGCAAAAAAATGTTTAACTTTTAACATTCTTCATGCGCTATTTGTTTGCAGTCTTTGCAGTCTTATGACAAGGAATATCTACATAATTAAACAGTTTCCGAGAAAAGTGAATTTCCTTGACATTAAAATCATTTAACTATTAAAACTTCTGCTGCTTGTATCTTTCGCAAACTTGACGCAACTTTATTACTGCAAATGAATAACGTGATGAAAATACTACAAGTCTCTAGGATAAGCTAAATTTAAAAAATGTTTGGTATTTTAATCGTCTATATAACGATAAATCGTGGCTTCAGCGACGCTATAAAATTCTAATAAAATCCTATTTTTTACAGAGAAACTTTGTTCTTCTTCCAAAAAAAACTTTCTTTGACTTTAGATTTAATCGTTTCTGAATTTCGACGAATAAATAAATATTCACAAACAGATCAGACAATTAAACGAAAATAAAGCTAAAATTTTTATCTTTTCTTATAAAACTTATATTTCGTATTGACAAAGAAACATTATATCTATACAGGGTTATAAAAGGAGACTCTAAGTCTTTACGACTCTATAATCGTCACCAGGAGGAATAAAAAACGTCGATGTTTTCCATCAATTTGGATATAAAACCGATGTACCATATGTGACATTTACTTTTTTCCCAAGTGTTATATTACACGATATACATTTTCTCTCCTTTATCATCAATCTACCATAATAATCGATGGATGATAAATAAACGAAAATCTGTAAGCGTCTCTACGAAAAGGAATGCAACGAATAAAAATTGGAAAATTACTGTCACCACCAGAGGTTCTATAAACTATTCTTTTTTTTAATAAATTCGTATAATTACTTAATCCTCCATCTGCATGCTGGGTCGTTTTCGGCCAGTAATTTTAAGCGACTTTTCATTCTCCCCATATTTTTGTTTATATCTTGCTTTGCTTAAGAAAATAACACGTAACGATAAAAACCATCAGATGTTATTCTAGAAACTTGGAAAAGTATTTAAAGATTTTGGGAGATTTTCCCAAACACAGAAACCTAAAAAAGCAACTGCATGATTATAAACGACCCAGTATACAGAAAAAGTAAGTATGTCGGAAAAAGTAAGATTACAGATGGAGTGTTAACTACTTAATTCACGTCGTGAATTTAAGATAATAAAACAAAGGCTATAATACTAAAATATCGAATGGAATTAAGCAACTGAAACAAGTTCGAAGATGTCGACGCTACTCGATCTTGAGATTCCTAAATTCTGTTATTGCCTACCAATAACAATGGAAACCTTGTTTGCAAGTCGTCTGCCAGACGAAATTCGCTAAAACCGTACGATCTAAGACTGCGACATTTACATCGAATGTATTGAAAGAGGAAAAATAAGTGGGACGGGATGTACGAGTAGCTTGGAACAAAACGAGCAAACCGTCTCGTTCAGGCTTCCGTTTCCGACATTTCCGGACCGTAGTCAAGGTCATCTCCGTTCTTCCATCAGATCGTCCCACTTATTAGCACCGATTGCATAATCTCCCGTGTTACCTCCTGGCAAAACTAATTTATTACTCAACGATCATCTCCGCTCGTCCGATCGACTATCGCCGGTGGAATGAGGATGTCCTCTATACTCTATACCCTTCCCTGGTATTTCGCTATACACGACCCCCTTGATTATGTAAAAGAACAGTTTGTGTATGTCACGTTAAATATTATACATATACACACGTGGACCTGAACGATGTTACATCGAGAGAGCGATCATCAGACACCCGACGTGTTGTAAACGCGGCTGTGCTTGACAGCCAATTTCAAACCATTTCCATGGTCAACTAATCTAACATCAAATAGGGTCAAGTTATTTTATACTGCGTTATTCATAGTTGAAAATCATTCATCGCTTGGACCGTGTTGGTGAACGTTTTAAAGTTTGTCTTAACGGAACTGGGTTAATTTTATATACTATATTATGTTATATTATATTATATATTAGGTTGTCCGAAAAGTTTCTTTCGTTCTATAAGGAAATAATGGATGGACAACATTTTCCGTTTTATATTATTTTAGCGAATTACGTATGATTCATTTTGTTCTATCAAAATAAAGATCACAACGTTCGACAGATTAGGTTTCATGTTTGTATAAAGATGCACCGTTGTAAAAGACGGGTCTGTAAAAGAAAGACGCTTTTCGGACAATCTAATCTACAAGGTATTAATTATGATCAAAGAATCGTGAGTTATTTTACTATTCATTGTGTGTTGAAGTAATTTTTATTTTGCGGTATGCGTAGAGAAAAAGAAATTCGTGTGTGATTAAACGTTACATGTTGCGACTTTTTAGAGTACTTTCTATACTAGTGGCTATTTTGTTGAAATATTTTAGATATTCGAATTAAATTTATAATTTCTGATCGAGAGATTGGATAATAATTACTTTGCTATAAATTGTTCAGGTTATTTCGTAATAGTATTCACATTCGAGAATTACTCGTCGTAGGTTGCAAATATTCCTGAATTAATTATCATCCAATCTCCACCATTCCATTGTATTTATCGTTTGGAGTACACGATTTGTGGCTTTTGAGTAAATCTGGTTAAAATCTTGCTCGACTAGCAAACAACGAAGGCAAATAATAAATACCTAATGGTCTTCAAACTACTAACTACAAGTTTAAATAATAATATGTTAAAACAAAGAAATTCATTCAGAGTTTCCTAAAAATTAAATATTCAATTTATTATTTATATAATTTATATAATCAATAATATAATATAATACGAATAATTTTAAATAGGAAATTAACTCCTATTCTGCTAATTATTGATTAAATTTAGTTTGTATTCCAATGAATATGTAAACGGAACTGATAGGAAATTAAATCAATTAAAACTGATTAAACAATTGTACTACCATGTTTAATATGTAATTAACGTTACATCTATTTAAAAGCGTTAATCGTAATAACGAAACGAGCATATAAGAATTGTTACTTTTAATAAACATCATAATCAAGAATAAATAATAAAAAACATGTATGTTCACACGTATTTTAATAATTCAGCCATTATTCTAATAAGTACATTAACAAGGTGTACCAATTAATTAGATTTTGTCGCGATAATGAAATCAGAAAGGTTAAACTGAAATGAACCTATGTGAACAAAGCAGCATTGTTTAGAAGCTATTATCACGCACAGATGACTTGATATCAGTCTTATAATCAGGATATTATTTTAGCTTTTAATTATAGGCTGTATTCTCGTGTAACGAATAAGTGCTAGTTTTTACTTCAATTCCATGTGCGAACACTGCGTTTCCTTAAGAAGCAGCAATTATTATTAAAACTTCGGACGCAGATTTGTGAAAAGAAATCATTCTTTATAAAATCAGTTATTTATTAGCATTCGTTATGTAGACTGTATCATTAATGGTAGTTTTACCTCACGCTTATTGGTTTTAATTTGAGAACTCTGTCAAATCTGATATTAACATTAAATTAAACAAACAAGTATCACATATCTTAGCAGCTTTGTTTAGGTATTGGAAAAAAGAGAACAAATAACAAAATATAAAAAATTGAAAATGTCCTTTCAAAACATATATTAATATCTTATTTTAATAAATGACTTGAAAATGATCAGTGGTAGTGTCTAAAGTGGAGCAATATTTTACGAAACATTCTAGAAATTTCGAAGCAATTATTATATTTTTTAAAGCTATTGTTATTTTTCTTGAAATCATTCAAAATGTAGCCAATGAAAGACTGAAATCTTTAGAAGAAGTTTGCTACATGTTCATTTCATCTACTTTTTACACATGCGAATAAATTCAAGTCACTAATTCTTAATAGAAAATGAATTTTATCACAATAATATATATATAATATGTAATATACAATAATAATATATAATAATAAATATTTTGGAAACGGAATTCGAAAATAACGAATAAACATGATTGAGAATACTAAAATGACTATGTCATAGAAAACATTTTCTTAGTTCCATCGATCATCAACAACATATCTGTTTCATTAGGCGGATAAAATTGCTTCTACATCACAGATACGAGAATTTTTGATTACATAGACACATGATCGAAAGTCAGGTGATTGTACTTTGTGATTATCAGATTCTCGATAAAAAGTGTCGCTTTACCGTAGCCAAAATCAATAAGAGAATTTCCCAAACGTGTCAACCGCGCTTTTATCGAAGTTTTAATAAATGAATGCATCGTGTGTTCTCCTGATACCATCCTTATCAGGTTATCAGTAATCAAATACGCCTGATGCGTTAACATACGAAAGATCTCAAGAAATTCTAGCGGCTGAACAAATGTGACTTAAAAGCACACAATTTTTATAATGCATCCGTACTTCCGCTCGAAAAAATCAGTAAAAGGAACTTTGCATTTTTCGCGTCTTTAATCAGCTTTTTATTTCCAGACAATCTTCTTGAAGAAGCCAGAAATGAAATATGATGGTGGCCGAACTGCTTCTTTTCAGCCTCATATTTATTCAACAGGTTAAACGGAACGAGTATAAAAGTGTTTACACTTGTTGAATAAGACACAAAATTAATATAGCTTTTATTTTTCGCACTTCGTCTATTTCCTTCAAGAATTAACTTCTGCAAGTGAAGTTCTCTTACGTAAAAATATCTAAGCACATAAATAAAATTAACGAAATAAAAATTATCATATGAATGAAACTGTGTTCAAACTTTTTAAGGGAATTACAGTAGTTTTCTCCATATTCGAATCCAATTCGAATATATTAATATCCTAGGCTTCCAAATAGCTTTTCACTTTTTCTAGAAACCTTGTCTAAGTTGTATCTTGAATTGTACCTGAACTGTACTTTTGAAATACATGTAGAATATGTATATGTTTTTCATATTTGCAGAATGATCCTTACTAAAATGCAGAATCAATACTTGCGAAGATTGATCAAACATATAAGAAATAATATTTAATTTCGCAGTAAGTCAACGTTCAGTTTATAAGCGACGAAGATTCCATATACGTAGATTGAGACTGCAAACGAAAATAATCAAAACGTATCTTCTTACACTAAATCATCCGAAAAACTCGAAGAAAGGCTTTTGAGGTAGAAAAGAACGATTTATGTTAAAAAATGTATGTAATCAAACAGCCAAAAAAAATAGAATTTTTAAATATTGAAGCTAACAAATTTTCTTAAGATCAGAAATCTGATTGTTTATAATAGAAATATAAATTACAATTTAATAAGTTAATATTCGCAGAGCGAGCGTAAGTGTTTATACTTGTTGAATTAGCTAGATATAAAACTATCATTCATAAATCGAAATTTACAACCTCATTTTAAATTATTACCATGTAACTTGCAAAATACATTTCTCTAAAATTGTTATTTTGTATAATAATATACAGTTTAACAAAAGAGTAAATGACACAGTTTGGATAAAAATTAGAAATTGTGATTTTAAATACTGTTGTTTTAAACGAATTAATACAGATATTTAAACATTTCTGTACGAGCATTTGTTTGAAATAAGAAATTGAAGGAAAAACATAACGAGTGATTTCTTTTGTAGAGAAAGAACTTTTTTCAGTTAGAGAATAAGATTAATGGGATTTTTACTTTCCAATTTTATCCTGTTTTTCTTCCTACAGCTTTTCTTTCTAAAATTGTGGGCAATTGTGCCTGCATGATGGATTATATCGATTCGAATGCAGCAAGCGATAAACCAGGTTCTTTCCTTAGATTCTATATTACGAAATCAATCATAGATGAAGGGTTACGCGTATCTTCGAAAGTAAATAACATTGCCTTACGTCAAATGTCCCCATCGTTTAATTAAATCGTCATATATTCTCGACATTCTAATAACAGCCAATAAATTTCTGAGGTATTGAAGGATATTGAGAGATGAATGGCTGATTCTACGTATAAGACATTATAAATGAAATTTCTGACATTCTACCTCACAGATTCCACCAGGCTTGTTGAGTCATATGTAGAACTCGTTATGTCATAAAATCTACATACTACGTAATTTTTTTTTCTAAGAATTACTCTATTATAACCGTGATCTGTAGGAAGATCTCCTTATATGAAAAATCAACTTCCTGAGATTATAGAATAACATTTGAATATATAGGTATAGTAACACGATAGATCTCATCATGTATGAATTCTGCTTCGCTTCCCTCGCATATTCGATAACATTCCGCGCAAAATTTTTGACCTTGGTCTCGTTCTAAAATCAAAAGGGATTATTTTCATCGTACATTTGTCGCTGACCTATTTCAACTCGAATTATTTACCGTTTTCGTTCATGGTACGAGTACAAACGAGCAACAAACTTCTACGACTTACCCTAGTCGTACAGGCTAGCCGATCCGGAGACACGTTATTTTCCTCAAATAATTCCAATCGTTATTGCGACAACTTGACGACGTAATAAACATTTCCACGAGACATTCGTTCTGTCGGCAAATGGTACAACTCGAGCACCCCGCGTCATTTAGAAAATGCACCTTCCTCGGATATGACCCAAGAGGATTTGGGTCACGAAATATAGAACGCAGCCTTAATTCATGCATAAAAATATGTGCCCAAGAAAATATTCAGCTTTTTTATATTTACATTTTCGCGTCGATATGGCTCGAGAAGCCACTCGTTCCCTAGGATAATTTAATTCGTACTTGAGCACCAGATGAATTCGTGAAGAAGAAATCTGATTACATGGACTTTATACACGCCACTTAAGACATTTTATTACATTACATGAATATTTGACACGATAGTGTGCGTTTCTTACTATTAGTATTAGGAAACATTAAATAACTGAGCAATACAACAGAATTGCAACGAATTATCTGTAGAGTGTGATTTGAAGAAATTTCTATAGATTTAACTCAGAAATTGTTTTATAATAGTTTTCTCGCTTAAAACTCGTGTAAGTTCGTGGCCAAGGCCAGAGTGTTTCAATAAAATGGAAAAGTATAAAATATTAATATTATTGTTTATCGATTCTGTTTATATTTTATCGTATATTTTTTGTTCGTAAACAAATACTCGTAACATGACACAATGCTATTTCGAGTAATTTGATAAATTTGCTATACTTATCTATAAAAACATAGTTTTGCGTCTATTTAAAATTAATTGAAGAAACAGTTCTAAAAAATATATAGCTTCTTACCTTGGCTAAAATAAATATTACTATGAAAATTATACCTAAATTTCAATTATCTAATGAATTCTATAAACGTAAGAATGATACAAGAAATATGTCCAAGGCCCTCTTTCACAACTGGATTAACATCATTAGCGAAATATCCCAAGTTATAAGTTACAAATCATCAGTATTGATAAATACACTTACATAAAAATAATAGATTTTGTAATAGAACAAATGAAATTTTACAAACTATAGGTAAATTATCCTATTTTATTCTATTTGATGAAAAATTATAAAATCACAGAAACAGTCTATAATCTATAATTTGAAACCTGTTAATTCACCAATATTATTAGTTAATAAACTATTGTGCAATAGGACCCAAGAATATATATATACCTCGTACGTATCGTGAATGAGCTAATTCTGCCAAATATGAAATTATTCCTGTGACAGAAGAATGTAGTAATATATTATTTAGTAAAGAGTGTTGAAATGGGCTAAAGTTAAAATTTATAGAGCCAGTTTTAAACTCAACATTTGTTTCCGTACATTTGATTCGTCTTTATTTGTAGATTGTAGGGCACGTTTATTTGTTTTGTACGTGTACGTTTAGATGTACAGTCGGCCACAAAAAGATTCGGACGCCGTGCAATCTTAATCTCTAAGTTCTATATTTTCAGTAAATGTGCAAGAATAACAAAAATGTATTACATTATGTTATTTACTCTATATAGATAACATTAAAAAAAGAATTTTTGAGTTATTATTTATAGCTGTCTAAATATTAAACGAAACGCTGAAAAAGTGTAACTATTTATGTCACAAAAAATTTTGGACACTAATATTAATTATACACATAAAACTAAATAATTAAATTATACACGCTAACAACTAAATCTGATAATGATTAATCACAAAAGTTTAATATCTAGTCGGTTATCCCATATATTCGATCACACGATGTACCTAAACATAAGTTTTGATACAGTGAAAATAAATTCTTTTAAATAACCAACGCTCATTTATTTCTATTCTACTTCCAAACGTATTCTTAATTGTTTCTTAACATACACGAATTGACTTTTTCTTTTTCTAGTGAAATACATATTATACAATTTGTTCGGGACATACGGGATATGCAATGTATTCCCGAAAACCCATATTATACAATACATATATATATTTAAAACTCATACCTCGACTTTTGCGATTTTTGGTTCATTGCGAAGCATTCTTTACAAACATTGTATACAAACACTGACTCTACTTAATGGCAAATTAAACTAAGAAATTTCTGAATGTTTATCTTACGTCCGCAACTTTTTGTGAAATAAATATTCGCTCTTTATCAATATTTCGATTAATGTTTAGGCAATAATAAACAATTTGAAAGGTTAAAGGTAATATTTATATATAATACATAACACATATTAGTAATTGTACATTGTATCTGAAGTTATTGCAAAGCTGATGTTCTTAAAAATGTATATAATTCTGTATGGAACAATTGATGAGTATATAGATGTATATGTAGATATAATGATATAACTTAACTTATATGTCTTCGTACATTTACTGAAAATATAGAGCTTAGAAATTAAAATTGTGCAGTATCCGAATTTTTTTGCGTCCGACTGTATGTATATGGTATACAGTCTGTGGAAATGTTCAAGGTATTTGAAAGGTCAGTTTGCCTACAGGATTAGAAGATATGCAGGAACATGTGAACAATTGATATGGGACACTGATTTGGAAAAACTAAAACGTTTTAATATTTGTAAGTAGCTGTTATATATAGATTATATTCAGATAGAAAATCAGTGGAGATAACTACATTGACAATTCAATAATTTATGAGAGAATTAAATTCAAAATAATATAATTCTCATTTCTCTCTTTCCTTTATACACTACACCGATTTTCTGTTTTTAGATGAAATATTGAGATTATCATATGTTTTTTAGGATACAAATTTATCCACTAATTTATCTGCTAATCCTTAAATAAATTAAGAAAGAATTTGTATCGGGCTTGTGAAAATTTTGACAAATTGTTTTAACGATATCATGGAATACAAGGAATGTGAGACACCAAATGTTTGAAAGTAATTCTTGAAAAGAACAAACTCATCAATTGTACCATACAGAATTATATACATTTTTAAGAATAACAGCTTTGCAGTAAATTCAGATATAATATACAATTACTTCATTGTGAATGATTCAATCTTTACAGACATTCATTTTGTAACGAACTTTGCAACGAATGTGGAAAGAAGCAGATATTTTACAATATATTAATAATTATTGTAATCTGATAAACAAATATAATTTTTGCCAGTTCTGCAACATATATATATATTTTTTTAAATCATCATGTATTAAGTATACTATTGTATAAATTACAATGTTTATTACACTCATTAAAGGTAAGAAACATTGTTATTAGAATCTAATCATATTATGAATTAAAATTTAAAATTACTCTGAAATTATACTTTGTAACAGAAACTCAAACAAAATAGAAGCATCTAAAAGCGATATGTTTTATTACCCATTATGTATAAACCTAACCTATAATAAATATTTCTTAGTATCTTTTGTTCAAATAAATAAAACAAAACAAATAAATAAGTAAAACCCTAATACGAAGTCAAATATTTAAGTAGCAACATTTCAAAATTGATACATATCATAATTAAAGTTAATACATATTGCGTAAGTCATAATACCAATTATACAAGACGATGACTGCCATAAAGTTTCAACATTTAGCTCATTTAAATACAGCTCAATATATAAGGCCTATGAATTTCACTGTTGTCATTTTAACGAATTACATATATCATAATTTTTTCCAAAATTAACCTTTTTTTTAAATTTTGAAGAAACAAAGGGTTCCCTGAACGATTTTTTTCTTAACCACAGCTAAGTCAGTGCGCGAGCGCGGTTACCCAGAATGAGCCCCCGAAGGATGCACTGACCCGGACAATTCCGGAGCTAACCTCCCCTACCAACATAAAACGCGACTACTGCTGATCGAAATCGGCCTACCTGTGGATCGCCATTCGTGGTTCCGGTGACGTGGTATGCCCGCGACATCCGAGAGCTGTCGGAACCTTGAGAAGGTCGCAGGAAGACAGATGATGCCCATATTCACGACAATTCCAGGTGTAACTGCCACGATCGTCTTCCTTTACGGATTGCTGCCTCCTGGGACCGGCATTGTCACCTGTACCGCCACCACCCTCTGAGAGATAGCGAATTAGGGGACGACGCATCGCATGAAAATTCTATTTCACCGGCACATTCGAAATACCGCCGCGCGAAATTAATAAATGCCTCGATCTCTTCGTATTCGAATGAATCGACAGATATCACGTGACTATGACAATAACCTGAAATAGTTTGCCTAACAGATCGTTCAACAGGAAAAATCCGTAGCAATTTCTGTCAAGTGTTTCCGATTTACACGGCCGTTTCGCTTGAACACTACACGTCGATCACGTTCATATTCCGGAACGACGTAATCGCGGCACGAGTCCTCGCGAGACTATGTACGTACTTCTTGCGCGAGTGTTTACGACCATACACCCCCCACCCTCCTGCCCTACCACTATTTGTCTTACCTGCCACCCACAGTCCTGAACCGTAGCGAGCATCAAGCGTTAGCCGGTAAGGTGGCTAGCTTTAAGGGGTTGATAGTCGTATTCTGTATTATCGACTGCTTTTGTAGATGTCATTACTAGTCTTTGTTTTAATGTTTCTCATAGTATAGCTAAGTGCAATATACCTATGGCGTTACTATTAAATAAATTGTGTAATAGGTATAGAAAAGAGGTTGTATAATGATATAGTAATATGTATCCATTATCTTGTAATTATTTAACGTACATAAATGCAACTTCTATATTTTGGAGTAATTCTGTAGTAATTTATGAAGTTAGAAAAGAAAATATGGTATTTTATATTTCAATCATGTACTTCTTTATTTTATATTATACGTTATATATTATAGGTTACGTGAACCATGCAGTAGTGATTAAGGTTTTCAAATACAGTACCTTAAATGCAAAGACTATGTTTATCACAATTGAAGCGATAGGAAATTGGAAACAGAAGCTCAGCCATTAACCTAAAAAAATTTTCATAAATAACTATTGAAAAATATACATATTAGATGAAAATTACTCTATCCTTATTTCCTTGATATTTATTTAACATTTAACATTTTCATATAAAATATTTAGTCATAAAAGTAACAATTTATATATTTGTTTAGTACTTGTATACTTCCTAAATTCTTCTTGTTCAGCAAATGCTTCTAATAAAAGTATATGCATACAAAATAACCAACTCTGATAAGAAAACCCACATTCGGTATACTAGAATTCACAAACTGCTTTACAAGCAGTAGATAACGAGATAAGATTTGCATTGTGCTAACAAAGTATCCATGTAAATAATTTTATATTGAAACAAAAGATGTATTACTAACATTATTAGAAGTATCAACACTCCATTGTTCTAAATACACTTTGATAATGGTTATACACCTATGACATTTACGTCATAGGTTTAAAATAAGTATGTACTGCAGATGATATTACACAATGACGCTCTTGTGACATTACTTGGTAGGTAGAATGCAGTAGAAGAAACATCTTATGATTTTGTTTGATACCACATTCACTTTTACGAGTATACATTTATTGCTACGCTGATTAATAATTTAAATAACAGGAAACCTTTTAACATTATGCAAGCTGCGTTGAAAATTGGAAGTTTTTAAATCGAATTAAAAATTCGATAGCAGAATAAATAAACTAAATCAAAAAATCACTGTTTGATATGTTCCAACAATAATTAGCATAATCAGCCATATATTCTTACCTATGAAAAACAAAATTAAGAATAAATTTCAAACCCACGCCTATAAGGAAATTATAAATAAGTTCTTCCTTTAAAACGTATCTATCTGCGAACGCGATTTAAAAATTTCAAGGACAACTACGACATAGATCATTACAAAGTCAATTGCAAAAATATCTTCAACGAACACATATATTATGAAATATGTATATACATATGTATATTACCCACGTAATCGATTTTTAATTACAAGGTATATAAGTGCAATATAAGGATCAATTGCGTAGTCTATAATTAAAGCTTCATTATCATTAGATGATAACATTCTTAAAAATTAAAGCAATTATATACGGCAAAATTGCAAAATACAAAAAATATATTATTGCTATCATGATTTTTTGATTGTAAGGAAGAAACAAGAAACATATTTCAAAAACAAAAGGAATTAATTTTAAAATAAAGAATAAAATATTAAAAATAATAGTATTGATCCACATTAAGATGGTAATTTGAAATACTTCCCCTTTCTTGTTGTAAAAATTATTTTAAGATGAGATACTAAAAAATATTTATACTAATTGCTTTTATTTCCTCAAAGTTTCAATATTTCAAGGTTTTTATACAAAATATATAATTTAAAAAATATATATAACCATTACGAAAATGTTATGACACTCTTACCTTGGTCTATATTAAATAATTAATATTTATAGTCGATGTAAATTTAATTTTAGTATTCACTTTTGAGTTCAATTAAGTACTCACTAGTACATTTCTTCTTTTTTCAAACGTATACTTTTTATTATCATTTGTAAAAATATACCGCGATACATCAATCATGTTGGTTTTTACTTGAGTTTAATTTAAGAAATAATTCATTATTTTGTGTTAGTTATCTTTGAAAATAAAAATAAAATCAATATCTATGTTATATGTTACATCTATATAAATTGATCAAGAGAACTGTGTTATTTTTCTCAATCCGCTTCAAGTTGAAACTTGAAACCTTCCAAACTTTTGTAATCAATGTTATTTTTAAGCTAAATATTCATAAACTTAAATATCATTCATAATATAACATGAGTAACCGTAACATATTTTTTTGTAACAGAATTAAACCGTTTTAATTATCAAATTAATTACGTATAAGAAATTTAGGATAGAATATATTTAATAATCACTAGTTGTGTAATAACTTATATATTAAGAAGAAAGAAGAGACCTTCATTTAAAATGTGTTACATAAAGAAAATGGTCCTTGAGAACAGAGAGCTGACAATATGAGATCATTGACGTACGTATACATATAGACTTACAAACTTCAATCATTATCATGCACGAATTGATGACCTCAGTAGCTCATAATCGCGTGGAAGTTATATATATATGTACATATGTTAAATTATAATTTTAAATTGGGGTCCTTAATAGCTCTCTAATGGGTCTCATTAAAAATTAATAAATACTTAGCAGTCTATTGTTTTGTACTCGATATATCACACACCTTATGAAGAATCATATCTATTCTTAACCCACAAGTGTGACTCACTTTCGTTTATTATTTCTCTGCCTCCGTATGCTCCACAAATGGTTCGTAGTTGTTAATCAATTACACTTCTTTCAGTGACTTAACTTGAACTACGCATAGTATTGCGTAGGTGGTTAGAGAAAAAAAGATTTCATTTCGTCAAACTTGAAAAGCAACTACAGAGTTTTCTAAGGATAGAAATAACAGTTCGCTATAAAAACTACTATTCTATACTAGTTGTGTAGTGCAAACGAGTTCTGTGCTTTATTGGCTGGATATAAATCAATAAACACTATCTTTTGACAGAACAACGTTTTATTATTCAAAGATAAACGTACTTCTAAAAGTTCTGGTCGCAGTTCCACCACAGTTTCGCAGTAACGGAGATCTTTTCCTGGGATGTCTGTAGGATTGGCGCATAAAATAGTGAATCGCGCGTTAAAGCAAATATTGAATTTATTTGTCGATTTGCGTAGTCATAAAATATATCGACCGATATTAACAACATTGACAGATTTTCTTAACAATTGCATAAGAATAAATCGAGAAGGGGATAAAATCGGATGTAAATTCGTAATCGTAGATACCTGAAGCGCGCGCGATATTATATGCTTCAATAGGAGTAATTTTTAAGAAATAAATGCAAAATATAAAGTTATATCAATTTCAATACGCTTTTCAGTTCTTCAGATAGAATGAAATTTAATCAATTTCAGATCAAATTAATCCATAACGAAAACACAAGAGGCAGTACGATTATTTATGTTCGTACAAAAATAGTTAATATTCACCGGTGTTAGATTGTCCTTATCCGCAAAAAAATCGATACTGTAAGAATAGAGATATAGACAGGGAAATGGAGAGAGAAAGGGGTAAAAACAGAGGAAGAAACAGACAAGTTAAAATAAAGCAACGAAAAACAGTTTGAGAATGAAGGAATGTTTTGAACATAGCACCACGTTATATCCTTATCACTATTCACGTACAAGCTAAAAAACCGTATTTACTATGGCAGGTATTCGTACACGCGTGCACATGTAACCCGTAACTCCAAAGGTAAGTGAACTGAAGAAGAGGGAGAAGAGAATGTTGAGAGGATATATCTGGAATGGATCACCAGCGACGTGTTGCGACAAATTACCTCCGATTTCGAAGCTTACGCGCTAATTGATGGTTCGCAAATGACCAATTGATTAACTGGAACCCGGGACTGCGCTCTATGTGCAACGATGCACACGCGTGTATACGCACTTACAAAATTGTTTACCGCTATGCGCGTATACGTGAGAACGCGCGTATATGTAATTTCGTCTCTACATAAGTAGGCGTAACGTAACCAGTACGACGCCCGTGGCTGTTAACGTGGCTGTTATTGCGTAACGCACTATAGTTGAGCTAACGTCGGCCGTCCCTACGTTACGAACCGATCACCCTATGGATAGGTAATTCACGACCAAGAGGAAAGGGTCGTCGAATGCACCTGTACACGTGTGACCATGCGTGCAGATACGCAAACGAGCCGGGTTACATAAGTGTAGGCGCAGGCTATGCGCTCTTATGGACACTTGACACGCACGCGCTCACACACATACATACACACGTGTACACGGTCTTTTTAAATTTTTAATTCGTTAAATACATCTATGAGTTGCGGCAAGAGGTGCTCGCTTTCCATATACTCGGCTCTAACAGCCGACCTGGTGAAGCATCGAGGCGAGGCGGAATACACGCATCCAGGCGAACATCCCCGTCGACGGCGAACGACAGATCGCGCTCCTCGTCGACGAGCTTGATAAATTTTTGCACTCCGTCGATGTCGAGTGACACCGCGCTCCTCGATTCGGTGTCGCCGCGTCGATCGAGCAAATGTCGCTCTCCGACTTCCTTTCCTTTTGCTGCTGCTGTTGCGGCGAGTACTTCATCACTGTATCATCATTGGAACAATTAATCAGCATTGTATTTTCTCATGGTTTCCCCCCTAATTCGACTATAATGATGTAACTATGGGAATCACGTGTGCGTTTCATGCAAAAATTCTATATACGCGGAAGCATCGGAGGAAGGAAGCGTTTCACCCGTCACAGTTTCAAAGAGCTACGCTACATGTGCTAATTATTGTAATTTATCCGCGACTTGCTTTCATTGCGTGTTTATTATCTTTGAGAGTTAATTGATCAGGCCTCGCGTGCGTCTATGACGTTCGCAATTTATTTGATAATATAACATTCAGGTATATTTTATAAAATTTGTTACATTGTTTAAAAACAATCTAAGTATGTCCACCTCCAATTTTGACATAATTTGATAAAATACATTTAAATAAATAGTTATTTATTAAAATTATATACCATTATTTCTTAATGACGCTATAAAAAAAATTTGGTATGTCAAAAGAAAAAGATGTTTATAAATTAGTTTATTTTTGAAGCTGATTCGTATACAGTATAGTAAAATAGAAGGCACCGAGCTTGAAAATAGACTAACGATTTTATGACCGCAGAATATAAGTTAACTATAGTATATGGTTAAGTAATGAGATTTTCCCGTATATCATTGCACTACTTTTTTTCTCACGATTAATAGTGAAATTCCTTTCACTAGAAAATCCTCTTTTGTTTAAGAAAGCCGTTTTATGCAACACAGAGAGAGCGTGGCGGTGGTACGAATGAGCCGCATATATAAAAACGAAACCATTCTTCTTATTATTAGATGTATTTATTTTATATCATAAAGTGGATGCGGGACGGATAAAATACAGTTTCAAAATTTCACGACTTTTTACGCAAATGTCAGCCTTGACTATGTTTATTTGCGCTAAACTCTCACTCGGCCATGGCCAAAGATGCGTTGCGTGTCATTGCAAACTATGCTGATATGACAGCTAAAGAATACGTGGATTATGTTAAAATTAAAAATCTCTTTTCTATAAATGAAGAAACAGAAAATAGAATTAAAGAACAAAGTATGAAGATACGATTGTTTTGAGTATAATAAAATTCTATTTTTGAACTCAAACTTTTATCTATTATATGATAAATTATTCTGTTTTATTACACCTTTTTATGTTGAGAGAGGAAGTACACTTTTATAGTTAATTCGTGTTACTAGTATGATATACATATATATGATCTACTATGTGAGTCAAATATGCATGGCCTATATTTCTAAATATAAAATATCACTTATGTCTTATGTGGACGTACATGTACATGTAATCAGGGATTGAATAAACGAAAGTTTTTGTAGGTTTATCAGTATCCGCGTTTCGAGAACTCTTTTTTTCTAGGATTCCAAGAGTAGGTGTATAGTGGGCGTTTCAAATGTGTTCTGCTTTTAGTGAAGCGCACGCGCCTCTTTCGGTCAGCTGATTCCCTAGACCTACTTTTTGCCCGATGATGCAGGCTACAAATAGGTATAGTTACGAACACTCGTGTGTGTAAATGGACGTGTATGTACTTCTTGTTCTACTGTGTACGTATGTATACCTACATACTTTAGGAAACACTATGTCCTAAATCATACTCTTTGCTCGAGGCCATTCTCAGACACTCGAAAGACTGAAAGTATAAAATGCGTTTTGCTCTGTGATCGCAAAGTTTTTCGAACATCACATAGAGTTCTCGCAAACGTTATATTAAAATTTATTTCAAATCAAAATTGCTTGCAAAGTGATTGAAAATAATTTCTTAGATAAACAAACAAATACTATATGAAAAAATAAAATATGTTTAGCATCAAATAATAAAATAATTTTCAATCAGGATACGTGTAATATATAGTATTATTCTTAATAATGACATTCGTGCACGTACGTACATTGGAATTTCTGTTAACAATAGTATGCGGAAAGTATAATTTTGACCATAAATACATGGCTTGTATTTATGAAACGGATAAATTACAAATTACAATAGGTTTACATCGCGGCAGTTGAAAGAAACTGTTACATGGATGAATAAATCGTTGATGAATAAATCGTTCATGAATAAATCTAAGAATAACTCATACAATAGTTACGGCACTAGTATTTTGATAATGCATGAATAAATAGGTAAAACCTGAAAACAATGCTCTACGAATTTTTAAAGCCATGAAAAAATACATTTCGCGATTTTTCTATAGTGCTTGCATATTTGGAAGAGTCCAAGCAAGGTTTTCAATGATCCATGTTTGTATGTGCTTTGCGATACGCGCGCGCGATCACTTTGCACGATAATTTTTAGGAAATGACTTTGTATGTTCTATGCTACGCAAAAGCGCGGCAATTTAATTGTCACTGTTATCATTATATATTTTGACATTATAAAATACAACATGTACAAAGAATTGCAATTGTGAAGTATTATATTCGAAAAAAATAATCGACTGCATAAACAGGCTACGATTGAAGGCGCTATCAGTATGAGTTTAATACATACCTGTATTTTATTCAATTCCTAATTCCCCGCGAGGAGGTAAACGCGACAACGGCCCTACTTTACTGCAAACCGTTCTACACTGGTTCGAGGCGCTTCGTGTAGTGTTCTGCGGAGCACAACGAGGTACGTTCGTGCGACAAGAAACAGAGACGAGGAGCGAGGAGGAAAGAGAACAAGAGATAGAGAAGTAGAGAGACTCTTTTCCTCTCACTCTGTCTTACACGCTGGATGGAGAAGAGGGTACACGTCGACGCGATCGTTTTGACGATGAAGAGGATTGGTGGGGATATTCGTCTTCTTGGTTATCTTCTGCAGCGCCGGCGCTGCATCGACCCATTCGCATTTTGCTACCGATGTCTGTTCGTTTCAACTTTCAACGTACCTTCAAAGTACCTATTTACTTTTTTCCATTTTTACGCTTCATGTTCACATAGATTTCTTTGTCTAATAATTCATCGAAGGCTATTTAATTTTCACTCACTTATCTAATACTAAAATTAAGATTGTGTAAATATTTGCATTTACGTACGTTAGTTTCTTAATTTGATAAGACATTGCTGATACACGACTCTACTCGAAATAATATTTGGAAACACTATTGCGATCATAGCAATATGTTCTTTTATTGAGATAAAAAAAATAACATTGAATGTTACTAAAACATCATCTATATCATGATATATAAAATATATATATATCCTGTGTCCTTGCTTATAAATATTCATGCTGAGAATAGAAAGCTTTTAATAAAAGTAAACTTTAAATAAATAATAGTTTTGCTTATTTATATTTGAATTAACGTTTAAATCAGTTTGATTGTGTTTAATATTATTTATACTCAATTTATAAGGAACTTACCTTTCGTTGCTATACCACGTTGAATAAGGAGAATGTGGCGAAGATGAACTAGTTGGCGAATTTGTAGGGCTAGTATTTATAACTGATTTTGAAGATGTATCATTTTTTAATGCACGTAACGTAGAATACTCTTTATTAAATGAGGATAAATTCCACGAATATCTCGCTTTCCTACGCGGACTATCGTAACTAGGACTCGAACATTGAGAGCTCGAAATACTTAATGGACTTTTTGGACTCTTTAAAGTTCCAGAACTAAATACACTTACTAATTTAAGCCTTAATGAATTTTCTTTGTTTTTCACTATACGATGATTAGTATCACTCAATACCTTCTGCTCTTTGCAACAATCGGAATTATTTTCCATTATAGCTTCAAAATTAGTCGAAAGAACGTAATTTCACGACTTGTCGAATCGAAATGCAGTAGTTCTTGCTGGAAGACTGCACAAAGTCTCGAATAAGGCATTTCCTGGCGTTTTTAACCGCATCCTTCCTGGTTCTTATCAAATACGAAGACTAATCTAGATTAATACTTTTAGAGTGGATTTTAGTGTTTAAAATATTACAATTAAATGTTTGTAATTATTTAATTTATTTTACTTCCATTCATTTGTTTTGAATAGGATCCTTAATATTTTACTATAGATACTATTTACTCCTCTTTTATGTAATTAATACAATTCTTTTAATATGAAATAAATTTAGATTCAAATTATTGACAGGGCGTATCACTTCAGTGTCATTTTGTACTTTACCATATTTTCGACGTTGGTATACTTATTGTTTGTCAATATAGCAAAAATGAACATTACAAATTCATTGTTGAATCTGTATTTTCATACTCTTGCATTACAGTTCAATAGTTCATAGAACGATTTCAACAATTTACAATCACAAATAAATAATAGTGCACAATCTACTGATGGCTCAACCATCAGAGAGCACCAAAATATCTTTAGCGATGAAGCAGAGTCAGATCTAGTCCAACTCCTGTCAATGTATATAAGTTACATGCATGATACACCTACTTATAATTAACAACAATAATTTGTCACTATTCAGACTTTGTAAACGTTTGAGTACCAGAGGGAGAAAATCAATGAATGAGTTGAGTGAAATGTAGCGGGATGTTCATGAGGTTTGAGATGATATTAGTACTAAATTCCTCTATACCCGCCAAACACGACTAGCGTGCTTTATCAGTTTTCCTAGGTATCAAGCTTACTTCGATGCTTGTTCAATATATGCAATTAGATCAGCACGTTCTTGTGGTTTTTTCAAACCAGCGAACACCATTTTTGTACCAGGAATGTACTTCTTTGGATTCTCAAGATATTCGAATAAGGTGTCCTTATTCCAAGTGATACCTACAATAGTATGTATATAATTTGAGCTTTTTTCAAAAATTTAGTATTGTATTAAAAAACATTTTAATAAAAGGTATACCTTTAGATTTGTTTGCATCCGTGTAACTGTAACCAGGAGCTTGGCCAGTTTTCCTACCCACTACTCCATGAAGATTAGGTCCTACTTTGTGTTTACCACCAGCTTCAATTGTATGGCATTGTGCACATTTTTGTACAAAAAGCTAACAAAAAAGATTACTTTTACAGATATATATATATATATTCATTCAGTAACTATTTACAATTTGATAAAAATTTTATTTCAGATGAGAGCAAAAATTGCATAATTATTTAATGTAATAAAACATCAAACCGATTAACGGAAAAGGCATACCGGAAACCATATTACCGATGAAGTAAAAATTATCGTGACATGTAGTCACGTGTATACGTATCAACGTTTCCATACGTCATGAGAAATTAAATTATGTATGCATTTTTCGACATTGTTAACATGTTTCAAGTTGAATAACAAATCAAACAATTATTAAAATTTTGTATTTTTAATTTTTACCTTTTTGCCTTTCTCTGGATCACCAGCAGGAACACCCATAACTTTACAATCTGGGCAAAATTGTTAAAATATAAGTTTTTAAGATATCGATGACATACACATACTAACATTTTTTTGTCAATCTACTGTGCATAGAAGATAAATTTTTAATAACTTTGACTTCCAATTCGTTTCTTGTTCGTTACGTAAGTACGAAGCATGTGAACAAGTTTTAGGTTTCATAATATTCTTGCATGATTAATTTGTATATAATTTACATATTAAAAATTTAATCATCAAATAGAAAGACATTTTCTGCTGCATTGAAAGAAGAGATTAAAAGACATTTCTATCAAGAGTCAAAACGTTACGTTACATTTTCCGTTCAGCACGTGTCATTCCCAAAATGATAAGAAAGAACGTGATAATTCAATATTGTTACATAGATAATAAAATTCACTTTAAAATGCATAAGATAACAATAAAATATAATATCTTACATAGATTATAAGAACATTCGACTTTAAAAAAAATGGCATTGTGACATTGACGTAGATAGTTTGTCTAAAGGTCAAATAAGTTACATTTATATATGGGTATATGCCTGGGTGCAGCATCGTCCAGAATTCAATCTAATCTAATCGGAGTAAGAATTTTATAAATTAACACTCTTATGATTCACGAAATTCTTCATGAAATTGCACTTCGCGTTCTAGTTTTGCGATACTGAGTGCCTAAGTACATTTTTATACTGACGAAATTAACACTAATGTTAAATCTTACGGAAATTTATAAAACGAAGTTTTGTAAGTGAATGATATAAGTACACATTTACTTCCTAAAGCTTATAATATAATTTATAAATCCTAATTCTTTTATACTCTTGCGAATATTAGTTATTTGTGATAAGAAGACTAAATTATATTACAAGATTTAGAATTTTTTATTAATGGAAATGCAATAATAGAGTAGCAGCTCGATAATAACCGCGTTACGTAACATTAATTTTATACTTGAATAAAATAATTGAAAATTATTGCTACAGTAGAACAAAAATTTCACGATTTCGATAGATATGGGATTTCAAAGATTCAATTACACGTGTTGCAAACGCCATAAATATAAAATTGCTATTTAAGTTATTTAGCAACTTATACAATTTCTTCATAATTTCAATAGAAAATATTAATAAAAATAATAATTATATTCGATAATACTTTTGAATACTTAAAAAAAATGAGAATCGAACTTACTTTAAGTGACTAACACTCACGCGAACAAAATTTCACAAGCGTCTGAGGTCTGACCGTGAATAGACGCTTTGATCAATGTATGTATAACTACTGATTTCCTCTGGGCTTCAATTCGGGGTATTTTAATGGCTGATGCAATAGTTCATGGACATTCGAAATGTTCTAGCAGAGGGCGCTCAGGTAAAATATTATTGAAATTCTTGCTATGATTGGTAAACCATTTTGTCCAAAATTTAAACTTGTCCCTTAAATTCTTTTTCTTATTGGAATGAACATAAATACTGAATTTTAAATACCTATAAATAACATATTACTGTATTTGATAATGAATATAAATAAAATACATTGCTTTATATGATATTATAATTTCACTGAATAATATAGAAAAGATACTATTATGAATTTATTATAATCCTGTTTTTTTTATTTGCGTACATGTAATACGATCTGCGAAAATATTGTTAATTTATAAATAAAATATAATTATATCAGGTTATATACAATTTCGTTATCAACGCCTCTGTTGACGCTTGCTATGTACTAAACGAAATAATCTGAATCATACTGATTTTCTTATCTAACACTTGGAGACGAATATACTCAATGACTTGTAATCACACCTATAAGTTTATATCTATGTTTATAATTTATAGTATTGCTTTGTACTATACATGCGTGCACATGTAAGACAATTATGATAAATCTAGATATCTGATCATTTTTGTGAAAGACAAAAAAGAAAAAGTCATGGTAAATGTCACGAAAGGGATTTTAGTTGAATGGTATGTACAAAAAATTAAAAATTAGTTTAAATTTCAAATGTTTTTATTCTTTGTAATCTAAATCATCAGGAATATTGAAGTGCTTATTGAGACATTCTACAGATATGTCAAATTTGTTTTTACACCAACCTTGAATAGCAAAAATGTTATCTGTCCATGTATTTGTAACTTCTTTATATTTCTAAAAGATAAGAAAATTTGTATTAATTTAATATAAATTTAAACCTTTTAATACTCTTATACCTGTACTTTTTCTCCAAGTTTAGCTATAACTTCTGGATCAGCATCACTGAATTTAGCAATTTGTTCATTTAATTGATTCTCTTTGGCTTTTAATTCCTCTAATTCACGTAATAAAATTTGTCTTTCCTCTGTATCTTCTTTTCCTATCTACACATTTTATACCAATAAATATATTGAGAAACACATAACCTAAGTTTTGTAATTATATATCAACTAATTTCTTGTAACAATATTACCTTTTCTTTTTCACAAGCATCTTTCAGTTTTTTAAGTTTAAATTCTGCCTCTACTATGTTTTTTAATGTTTCAGAGATTCTTTGTTCTATCTTAGTAATATTTTCTCTGCGCAACATATTTATTTATTATTACTTTTAATGTAATATTATTTTTATATAAAACAGAATTATATAGTTTGTTCCTACCCTGGAAAAATCCAAAAATATACAGAAGTACCAATCTTTTCTGATCTTACTAATCCATCATCTACTAGTGTTTGAAGTACATCTTTTATTGCCTGTGCAACAATCCCTTTTTCTTTAGGTGCAATTTTTTCTAATTCTTTTAAAGTAAAAAATTCTTTTTTTTCATAAAACAGTTGAAGCAATCTCATACGTTTTTCTTCAAAAGAAACTCCTTTTCGTTTAGACATTTTACTTAAATGACTGTAATGAAGTAATAAATTTTAAAGGAAATTATTTATTATATTTATAGCGATGCAGCTATGAAGCAATTTCTTTTACATTTAGATGAAACATTTGCTTTGGGACGAAAATTTATTATTCAAGATCTAGATGAGAGGCATTTATTTATCTCTGCCGATATTTTAGACACCTTACAAACAAAAGTGGATGATCTTATGGATCAAATATCATTTCCTCTAGCTGAGAAAGGAATATAAGAAGTATAATGTCTTATTTATAACCTATTATAAAATAGATTAAAAGATTGTAATTTACTATAAATTAATCAAATATGGCTGCTCGAGAATCTGGTAGAATAAAAGATGCATATCAAAAGAGAGTGCTTGATGAAGCTGCTCGTAAGCGTAGACAAAAGAAAGCATTGGAGGCTTTGGAGCAAGATAATTTTCATGACGATCCACATGCGGATTTGGGTATGTAAATACATTGCACAATTCTATTTATTCAACAATTCACATATAATTTTTTTATAGCATTGTGGGCATAACAATTTATAACATTTTACGAATACTACAATTGTTTTAGTAATGAGCAAGAAAGTTCCAAAGTTCCAAGAGACTCTAGATAATAGAGGTGGTAGAAGAAAAAAGACCAGATCAGCGGAGTATTATAAACAACGATTTCGTAAAACTTTTGCTCAGTTAGTAGAAGAAGATCTGAATATTAATCCGAATCCACCTAATTATGCATCTGCTCAAGCACAACCATCCCGATTTCCAGAACGACAATTTTGTGCAGTTTGTGGTTTCCCTAGTAATTATACTTGTATTCCTTGTGGAGCTAGGTATTGCAGTATGAAGTGTCTAGGTACTCATCTTGACACAAGATGTTTAAAATGGACAGCTTAATAAGTATGTGGCTATGATGAAGCTTATAGTTCAATGTTATAAATAAAACATACTTTTTTTATTGTAAACGTAATAAGACTAATATATGTAAGAAAAAAGTATTCAATAAAGTTGTGTATTTTTATATTAATATTTGCTACTCTTTTCTCCTTTTATGATACGATAAGTTTTAAATATATCATAAACATCATTTATTATTTCAAGAAACTATCGTTATCGATTGTTTTAAAACTTATCTTAATAGTATGTATTGTCAGACAGAAATGTTTATAGTTCTTTATGCATTACTAAAAAAACACTGTATACATACTTATTGCTTTGTACTTTGTTTATTGTTTACAAATATTACTTACGTTTTAAAAGATTATAAACAGTAATACTGCACGTTTATACTATAATATTACGTAAATATTAACTTCTACACAAATTATTTGGATTATAATATAGTCAAAGGAAAGAGCGAAATAAAAAACACGTGTAAAACGAGCTATTGAAACATGTAGTTTGAGCTAACGTGTTAACTGACTAATATAAATCTCCGAGAACAAGGCGGGAACGATTTTCATTTTATAAAAACAATGGCCCTCTGGTGGAATGTAGAAGAATCTTTGTACTGTGACGAAAGAGGCAGCAATAGAAAAGTAGAAAAACGTCTAGTGGTAGGACATATAATCGTTTATAATTATGTGAAGTTTAAATTCGTGAATGTAATCTTTGTTCCGCCTAATATACGGACGGATTCGAACGAAATTGTCTATGTGAAAGTGTTACATATTCGAGCATACTATATTGTGTTGTGGACTGGTTATTGTATAGGTTATAATAATACATAGGCATGTAAAATGTCATAGATATAACAATTGTAAAAGAAGAGTGGCTAATAAATTATTCTCCTGTTATTTCCAATAAATGTACGTATGCTTTATATGAGTTGTATTTTATGATTCTTTCGTATGCTCAAAATGTCGATTCCTAAAATACAAGTTTCCTCGTATTAATTAATGAATGTACGTGTTCATACCTTGTAGAAGTAGTTAATCAGATAGAAAATTGCTCGAATTTAATTTAATTTTATAAATACTGTTTTTGCTAATATTGCAGTTTCAAAAGACGAACGAATATCACGATTTGTTGGTAAAAGCGCGAATTTAAAACATTCAGTTTTCGCAAACACATTCTGCCCTCTACCGATCTAGACGAGTACCTTAATACGACGTTTTAAGCGTCGCGCGAAATGTTTGTTCTAACTTATTTTGGTTTTCGATCATTTGAAAGAGCATCGAGAGACTGCACCTTATATATTATTCAGTGTGATGTGAATTTACCTGTGATACGCTTAATCAAAAATTTTAAATTGTGGATTTTCGAGTGAGAAAGAATAATCGAAGGTAACATCTATTTTAAGAATGAAATTATCGGTATTGTAGCATGATAGAATTTCCATTTTGTCAAACGAAAAATGCGAGACATATGGAAATTCTTTTAAACAATGTATGTACATGCGTAATTTTTATGTAATAATTTATTTTTACTCTTTAAAAACTCTGATATTAATTATGTTAAATTATGAACGCTAATATTAAAATTTGATATCAAAAATGTAAATGAAAATAATATATTATTTTGATATCATTTTTTAAGAGTTATTTTTGCACTCTTGTATGCTTAATTTATAACTGTAAATCATATAGAAAAGTTTCAAATTTTTATGAGGAAAATACGAATTTTATTCGCGTTTTCTTTTATTTGAACAACGAATAATATAACGTATTGAAAAATATTATGTCGAAGCGCAAAAACATTTGACTTTTAAAAATCATTCTGTCAGTTTAATAGTATTGCAATCTATAAGTACATATAATTATACCTAAGTAACTGGTCTGTTGAACTTCCTCATCAACTGAAATTTGTATTTATAGACGGAAGTAAGACAGCCGAAGATAATTAGAATAAGCTTCGATGACTAACTACTGGTGGCTAAGGTGGATTTTGCAGCGAAGATAAGACCTTTGCAAATCGTGCAACCCTTTAATTGCAAAAGTAATTATACTGTGTACCACTCATTGCAATAACACGATGACGACATTAGACTCTCAGACCGATAAAAGTTTATGCCATCTTGATAAGCTTTCGAACACGGATTTAGCTGAAATTCCATCCAACTATGGACTTCCTGTTGGAATAAGCCCGTTGGAATCTCGGGTAGCCGGACATCCGTCGTTAGATATCGAACGACAGACTATTGGTAAGCATCTGATCGAATTAAATGCCGCGGAAGATGAAATGCGGAGAAAACAGATTTATTGAATCGTCTCGATACTTAGTTATTTGATAAAGGAAAGTAGCCAACTTCAAATCCGTCTTGCTTCTTAGTTTCTCAAAGAAATGATGTTTTTCTTTATAAATCTCCCTTATTCATGAATCAATTTTACTATTTCTTTGTAGATTTCTTATACGATTTATACTTATTTTACTAACATTCAGTCGATCCATTCATTCGTTCCTCTTATTCTTTCTACATTCGTTCGTATTTCTACCTCTCACTTTCACTAGTGTTCCAGCAGGAGTATTGGGCATTTGTCCAGTAGATGCGATCTGCGTAGTCTCCTTAGTAGGGATTACATTTAAGTCTAAAAGGCTGACATCGATACCGAGTTCACCGATAATGTTTATTTGTCGACATGCTGAAATCATCAACAATCATCTCATCCACATCCACTGTTGCTGGCAGTTCATTGTTATCGAATATTACATTTTCCGCATACATATGTTATCGTTAATTATGTATTTATATTTAAATATTCATTTAGATGTATAAAAAAATAAAGAGGAAAGAAAAATGATATAAGTTATATAGATAAGTATTTACAAAAATTTAGTAACCTTCGATTTCCGTAACTTTTTAATACGCTGTCCAGGTCATTACCCTGAATCATGTTGAGAAGGTTTTAATGGAGGATATATGTAGTAAATCAAATGCGTGGGCGGAGGAAGAAAAATCTAACTTCACTTACATTCATTTCTGTTTAAAATAAAATTAGATTTGGATTAGCTTAAATCCTTCCAGAATGTTGATCCAGGGGGAGGGATTACATCCTCCGTCCACGTTTTTAATTCACTACTGTTTGTGAGTCATCTCTATCTGTCGAAAAATCATAAGAACTCAGTTTTGTCAATCATAAGAAGTATCAATAACATAGATTTCAGTAAGAAACAGGAGCGAGTGTAGATAAAGGTGCATAATCAACGATAACGTATGATGGTACGTATAATAATTATCGGTAAAAGACAATGCCAGTGAAGTGATAGTTGGTGATTTCAACATATCGGTAAATAGATATTGTCGGTGAGCTCGTTGTAGGTGAAATTGCGTCGATGATTTAGAGATAACCCCCTTGGTGGTGGTATCACGCAGTCTTTTACTGTCGGATTTTAAAAAGAATAATTTGCATTTTTTGTATGAGAATTATGCGTTTCTCATTCATTTTATTTTAATAAACATTTTCTTCACACTAGAAATATGATTTGATGCGACTTTGAGTTAGTTTGAACTGTTTAATCTGGTAATAAAGATATTTTTTCCATAAATTGTATTACTTCTCCTTTATTTTGAGAATTCAACCATAAAATTGTACTATATACCTATAGAATGTTTCTTACGTGTAAAACTATAGGAAAATATTATATAGATGTACATATAGGTTCAAGGAAGCTTAATCAAGATTTTGATAAAATGAGACAAATAATAATTTGTTGTTGTAACTTAGGTTTGATTGTGAACTTCATATTTATTTGATATATTATTTACTTTTCAAAACTCTATATAAGTGAAAGTTAAATCGTGAGAATTCTTCACGATAACATATACAATTGTGCTACCTGAAAAAGTAAATATTGAATAATCATTTTTCCTAGTATATGTAAACTAGCGGAATATTTTGTTATGAGTTTCGTTGATAACGATTGTGAAAAGAGTTCCAACGAGCGAATTGCATAAATACTTTCAACTGCAATTCATGAACGACAAGTTCATACGTGATATTTATTTCATACTTATTACTATTTATTTAATACATTATTGTAAATTTCTCATTAAGTGAATCTATATTTACATGGTACTTTGTTATTTTTCTTTATGAAATAGAAAACAAAAATTATTTAATTTTTATTATGTAACCAATGATGTTATAAAAGGTTAATAAATGTTGTAGGCATGTTACGTAGGTCGGACGGCCGTGTGTTTAAACCTGTTGTTAAACCGTTACTTGGGAAAAGAGAAATTTCGTTCTATGAAAACTTACAAACATCTCAAGACCCTGTTATGTTACAATTGAAGAATTATGTTCCACGATATTACGGCACAACAGAGTTACAAATTTTTGGCAGACGTAAGATATCAAAAGTATCGAATTTTTAATTTGTTTCTTACATTTCTTCTTATTCCCTTAATTTCGTTCTCCATATGTTTTTCATTGTCACAATTGTATTTAAAAGTCATTTTAAGTAAATTAACATAAAATAGGCGATATTATACAACACTATTTTTTAAAAACAAAATATGTAATTATTTTTTTCGCAGTTAAAGATAAATATTCAAGAGAAAAGTTAGGTAATTTCATAATGTAAATAAGACGATATTTTTCCGAATGTTCTTTTTTTTTTTGTTACAGTCACTGTCACTGCTACTTTACGAGAATACATGAATATTTTACTACATTCGGTGTTGTCATATCTCTTATTTGAAAAATATAGATGTTATTAACTATGGTTGTTATAAAATACTGTAGAATTAGAAAAATACATATCTATTATTTCTTTGTAAAGCTGTTAGTGGTTTTAATTAATTGTAAAAAAGGGATTTTACTTAATTTACGATAACAAGTTATTGGATGTTTTTTTCGAATAATTTCTTTTTTATCTTTAACAGTAAAGAAAATAAATAGATCTTTTGCTTCTTATGGACAATTTTGCGTAAAATAGAAGATGAGTTGTGGTTACATTGATATATATTCGATGCTTAGTATGTTATTTATTTACCATGCATGTATTGATAATTATTAAAGAATTTATCCCAAGATTCTGTACCTACACTTAATTGCTGAAAAATCTCGGTTTCGTACAGTTTAACACAATATGATTAATCGTTTTCGTAAAATATTAGGAGTAACATTCCTTACGCTGAAAGATATTACTGATGGTATGGCGGAACCGTGCGTGATGGATATAAAAATAGGTAGACGAACGTGGGATCCTTTAGCCACGCCAGAGAAAAAAGCAACGGAAGAGTTAAAGTACGCCGAATCTAAACGCACTTATGGATTCTGTATAACCGGCTTTCAAGTATATTGCGTTTCTACCGGGAAATTAAGACAGTTCGGCAAACATTATGGCAAGACTCTTGATGCTAATGGTGTCGTGGAAGGTATATCATTAACTTCAATTATTTTATAGGGAATTATACACAGCATTATGAATTTACGAGCTATCGCTAGCTGTTATAATTCAAATGTCTTTTAATGTTTCATTAGTCACGTACGTATAGTTGTATAAGTGGTATACATATCACTATTGGATCATATGAGGAACGATTGTAACGAAACGCTGGAAGCCATTTCCAGAACACTTTAAACAATTTACTTTTTTTATTCAAACTATTCCAAATGGTGCCTTTTCTTTCCTGCGCAGCGCTGAAAATCTTCCTGAATATAAGTCCAGAAAGACCACCCTGTCGTCAATTGATTGTGATGCTGCTCTCTTTCTTGTGGAAGATCTTACTATTCTTTCGTATGCAGCGGTTGTTCCGCTTTTATTCTAGTTCCTTATTGGTGGCATATGATGCAAAAAGGTTGCGGCATTATCTCCGCCTAAATAACACGAACGTCAATAAATTACCTAGCCACGTATCCACGTCATTTTCCTCCACAAATAATTATGCAACCACATCGAATGTGTTCAAACACACGAATGACGCGACGAATAACTCAGTTTCAAGTATCGAAAGCAACAGGAATCGGACGATGGAGAAGGCATATTTTATTAAGAGGAGCATCAGCTTGAGTGGCGAGAATGATTCTTCGAGCAAAGAAAAGACTTTGAATAGAAGTGGATCGTGTAGCCCGGACTTTAAAGTGGATCGACTCTGTCGTACACATTCGTACGTCAACAACTTCGACGACGACATTAGAAGAATGAAAGAAGATTACGATGATTTGTTGAACGAACTTACCAGTTCGATGAAAGAGAAACAGAACTGGGTTAGAATTAACATGATCGACTTCACGCACGTCTTCCCAGCTGAGGATCAAAATGCTCTTGATCTAAATTATCTAGAAGGAATCGAAAATCTGATTAAACTCGTGGAGATGTTCTTAGTCTCCAAGGATACCACTGCATGAACCATATTTATTACAATATAAGAAGTTGTTACATTTTTTTCTTTCAAATTGCAATACGAGATGTTACATAACTGTATTTTATATTGTTTAATAAAATTAGATTAATTTTTGACGGTAGGTTAGAGAATCGTAAACCGGAAGTTGTAAATCGTGATAATGTATGCATATTATCGCATAAATAAAATATGACGTCAAGAATGTTCCGTGAAAGCTTATTGGGTATGTGACACGATCGAACAGTAAAATATTTATCGTTTTAGAGCTTTCATGGAACGTTTTTTTGTACCTATAGTTGGTCATAATGAAAGCACTGAAAACTAAATCTTAATTGTTTCGCACCAGATATAACAACATTTCTAACGTTCACATTCTTCGATGCACCCTCACTTGTCGATATTCCATGTTACTAAAGACCATATTTGTTGGTTTTATATATCTGGTCATACATATGTATTCGTCATTCGTACAACAATTGTTGTAATCATTGATTCCTCATACTATTTCTTTTCTTATGTTTTTATCGTACAAATAAGATTGTATAATCATACCTATTAAATACGAAAATTGTTATGTTAATATAAATACAAAACATCCAAGTGTTAATGTAAAGTTTGAATATCTTTATTCCTACCCTTTTGAATAAATTCAGGATTCTGATAAAAAAAAGATATTGTGTCTTATAATCCTTTCAAATAGAAACAACAATAAAATTATATCTATGGAAATACATATGTATATGCGTATGGAGAGGAATCTCTTCTTCAAGAGATTAATTTTACTACCATGCTATTTACTTTTGTATTTATTTTTAATTCTAGTGTCTTAAGTTAACTCGTATGTTTGTAAATATGTTATTAACGAAAATACAAAAATAAAGATAAGAATAAGAAAACAGTTATGCGTATCTGATTAATTAATTTTTCTCTAACAATCAGATGTAATGTACGCAGTTTTTAATTTTTTGCGTTTTCTATTTTTGAAATTCAATAATGCAATAATTTACAAAGTTATAAGCATATGAAAAGTTGTCATGATCAATACTTACAAATATGTTAACTAGCAAATGCAGATATTTGATGTGAGAAGTTATTTTAAAGATATTAAAGTAATCATATTAATTACTTTTATCACTTAAAAATTAGAAACGTTTGATACGTTTTATTTATATAATTAGTAAAATTTTCCGAGTGCAAACTTGAAATCAACATTTCATTCATTTTGAGAAAAGTTCAATCACAGTAAATAACAAGTTATTGTTATAATAACGAATTCAGTTATGCCCAGATAATAAAAAATTAGAAATTATTTTTCATTAATATTTAATTGTCAAGATTATGGGTACATTAAAAAAATTGTTTTATACATCTGGTAGGATAAATGTAAAACAATTCATTTTTCAGATTTTTGGAATTGAAGTATAAAACTATCATGTGAACAAAATGAGAGATTTGCTAGAAAAAAACGAAAAAGAAATTAGCAGAAAAGTAAAAATACGAGATAAATTCGCTATGAAATAATATTATTATTCACTTGATATTAACAGGTATTAATAATTGGAGATTATACTATATACATACTTTATTTCAATGTAGATATTACTAGAAGCAATTATAATTCTTTTGTAGATTTCTAAACGAAGATAACATTTAAATAAATTTAATATATAATTAATTTCATAAAAGTTTTACTCCAATGTCACATACCGTCTGTGATTCCTTTTTAAATTTTTGTGTAAACTATTTATTTATTTAGAAAACAAGATTGATCTGTTGAAAAAAAATTGTTTATAATTCCTTTTTGCAATCGTTGCTGCTTAATATCACTATCGATAATTTTAATAATTCTTTAAATTCAAAAGTAGATTCAAATTAACAAAGAAATAATTATTAATTATAATTATTTAATAATAACTCAGTTAAGTGGTAGGTTATTAAATAAAACTTTTCATTATTGTATATTTTATTCGCCATTCACTCGTAAACAGTTTTTACATTGTCGCTCGAATCGTCGAATCAGCGTACCGGCACGACATGTCAACTGATAATAGTTCATAATTTACTTAATCTCTCGTAACATTTATAATAATATTTATATAGAATATTTATATTTGTATTTATATTCATATTTATATTATATATATATTATGTATAGATTGCTTGCTGATCATCGGCTGTATTTACGTGGCACATCATTTACCATAGTATATCTGCTTATACATTTCCGCGTTGCATACATCACACGTTTTTACTCTTTCTCATTCTTACGTACTTACACTTTCAAGAGTTCGGTCATCTCTCGCTCGCGAGCTACAATCTACACTGTTTACGGCATCTGATGATTTATAGGACTACAGGTCAGTCAGCTTTTCCATTTTAATGTTTCTTTTTACGCGTTCTCTGGACGAAGATAGACATAAATAGGAAATGCGTAACAAAGTGCAACAAAGACCGGAAGTATAAACGCCGGTTAATAGAAACTGAACGTGAAGAACGACTCGACTTCGTGCGATCTTTTTCATCGGTAATCGGTATCCGACACACATGATATGTACCTACGTATGTTCAGGTATGTTCGGATTTCGATCCGTTCACCAAATATCGTCGAAGATGATATCCTAGTGCTATAAATTCTAAATCTTATAACGAAACGCCATTAGAATTGCGAGCTCGATAAATTCATGACGATTATTAGTGCCTGAACAGAGGAAGCCTTCGAGGGTATCGGTACCTAATGTAATTACATACTGGGAGCGCGATTAATGGTGAGGGGTTCTGTTAATCAACCCGCAAACGCGATTACCACGGTTCAAATTGAATTACGTGTTCTGAATAGCAGGAAAGTCTCTGATAGCCAATGCGCGACAGAAACGATCGCAATGTACTACATTCGTTTATGTCACTGCACACTATGCGACTGTGCTACAGAGGAAATTTGATTATCGACTATACTTAAATATAACGATATATAACAAAGTAATAATGTAGTGATGACACTTGCGTTAATGATAATGATATTAATATTAGTAAGAAACAACGATATTCTACATCACATAGTGAACGTAGATGCAACAATAAACAAAATAAGACTATTAAATACTTATAAACTTCAGATATATATATATATATATTGAACGTAGTAAAATAAAATTTAATTCCTGATTGACATAAATGTATAAGTTTGTTAGATCATACATGTTCAAAATTTGCTTTATATATTTGCATGAAAATGTTTCATTATTCCATCATATCTGTGGATCTTTTGCAAAATTTTCAAGTTTCAAAGGTAATTAGATTTAAAATTTCGTTGATTATTTGGTCAAAGAATTGACAAGTACGCCAAGATATATCAAGAAATCATAATAATTTCCTCTAACGTGATAATTTCTTCCGTTGTTGTTGCGACCTCTCAATAGGTGGCGATCAGTTAAATTGCAACTGCTCGGTTGGGGTCGCGAATCTTGAACGATATTAACACTCAAGGTGAAAGGAGATTAAAGAGTTCTATTATGCTTGTAATTTGTATGTTTATTTGAAGTATCTTGTATGAACGTAAGTCTGGTTTAAACGTAAATGAGAGTCTTTAAACGTAAGGGGTAGCGTATTGAACACAAATTCTTATTCTCGAAGCGACTGGTGTTCATATTGTAGGTGTCAGTCTCGGGGGTGGGTTTTCGTCGACATTTCCTGTGAGGTGAGAATCTGTGTCTGTCCAATCCTGTAACTGTCGAACTGTCATGAGCGTTTCGCAAGTAGTGCGTGTTATGCGTACCTGGTTAAGGATGCGTAGCGCAACGTCTCGTTAGTGACATCGTCTAGTGGTCTATTGTCGAGTTCTCATCTGATGTCGAAGTTTATGACACGTCGTTTGCTATTGAGCGGATCCGTCGAGCGCTTAAGATGCTAATTAAGTTGTCGACGTAGTACGAGTTGTAATTTTATAATTTGCAATGTGAGAAATTTCAACTTTTCAAAAATAGCAGATGTGCTGCACGTATCGTAAACTGAGGATAATTTTATATCCTCAATATTTGTTGACATATTTTAAATTATTAAAAATAATTAACACAAATTATATTTATTTATAATAATTTAAAAAGATAAGTCAAATGTTAACAATACCTATATATTATAATAATATTTTTAGAGGAATATTTCCATGGTCTATAAAGGATTTTTTTCGTAAATCATTTTCATCTTTTTCTCTGCAATTTCAAACAATAAGTTTAGAACAATAATTGCAACAATTGTGTATACTTATAAGAATTGAATTTTTCTCCAACGAATCTCAATTTTTCAACATTTTTAGTTATTATGTATTTTTCCTTTTTCAATTTAATTCATACATACCATTTTTTAAACAATACGCCAAGTAACAATGACAAATTCTCTGTTTTACCTAATGTCGATAATATAACAATTTATACAAACTGATTTTCGCTTCAATGTTTATGCTTTCGCTCAAAGTGCGTTAACGTGCTCAATTGCTCGAACTCCACTTAAAAACTAATCGAATTTTCTAAATCTACAAGAAAGGTACAAAATCCTGCAGTTACATCTTTTTCTTTGAAAATCATACATAGCGACACGTGTAACGCAATAAAGATTGGTTTCACAACGAATTTCAGTCGAATTGACCGCGACAAAGCTAAATTTAGCATCCCGATTGCGGAAATAGAAGACGAAGAAATGTGCACCCGCGCACCCATTTGAATTTTGCGGTTGTTAACCGCATGAAAACGCGAGTTCCGTTCTTCCTCGGTCCATTCTATTGAGAATGTTAACTAAAAAATTTGTTTTACGTTCCTCACACGTTTTGCATCCTGTTTAACCAATTTGTCTTCATTACGTGTCTGAATTGCCCCCTTTTTTCTTCTGAAACTTTCGATTTTGCAAAGTGGAAGGTCCGAGTCTCGAATATTTTACGCTTAACTCTTCCTCTTAGTTTCTAATCGCTTTCAACTCGTCAACAGCTTTTTATATCATCGTACATATCATTTGTACATCACGTGTCATATCATAACATTGTTATTATAACGAAATGAATAAAAAGGGCACATTACGAATATCATATCTTAATAATAATATTAAATGATAACATAAAATTCGTGTATTCAAAAAATTTGTGATTAATTCCAAATATTGCGAAACCACCTTAAGATTTTATTCTTACATCGTCAGTTTTTTTATAAGTCTTTTGGCTTCATTGGCTACTTAGTAGCTGGTATCGAATATTTTGTGTAACTAATTGCAACATTTATGGTTAATTAACTTTTACTACATATCATCGGTTGCTTCAGGATAAATGCGAGACTTTTGCGAAATATGTTTTAAACGAATAGTATACGTAATTTATGAATTGTTACTGATGCATACGCACAAACAATTCCTTAATTTATAATTCAGTAAATTAATTATGAGCATGTTATATTGTTAACAGAAGCAGCTAAATTCGATACTGTTAATTTCAAAAGCTGCATTATCATTCTTAATATATCTACAAATAATCAATTTCTTTTAAATGCATATCAGAAATGTCTATATTTTCAAGTAAATCAATTTCTTTGATTTCTGTACGGTTATGAAATAAGTTTACGTGTAGAAGATTATGCAGAATATAAATTTTACGTGATACTAGTAACATGTCTTAATTAGTATTAATAAAATGTTACATATACATATTAATTCTTGTAGCACAATCTTTTTTTGTTCGATAATATGCAATACAAGTCATAAATGATAATAAAACAAATGTAATCTCTAACAAATAGTATAAAAGATTTACTTTTAACAAAATATGATATGTACACACAGCACATTTTCTTTTCATATATTTTATATATATTTAACAAAATAAAATGTGTAAACGCGATGATATTGTATAAGCGTGTATAATATTAATTTTGTGAGTAAATTTTGAAGAAAAGGATAACATACACACAGATATATAAATGTCTGTTAGTGAAGAAAAATTTTCACTGATGTGGCTTTTACAAAGAAATGATTGACAATTTTGTAATCATAATTTATAATTTGTAATGAAATCAGAATGTTACGGAAATACAATCCACCTGATAATATTTTTGTTTAAAAACTGCCTTTTAAACTGAGCCACTCATTTAATCAGATAACTTTAGGAACTCCAATATAAAATTTCGATTTCGAATGTACATGTTTAACTCTTTACTATAACAAAATGTTATATATAGCAAGATTATATGATTCATTTTTTTCGAAATATGTCGGAGCTTAATTTCCATCGAAATTGGATAAGTTTTAATGAACTTACTTAAAGTTAAATAAATTGAAATTCTATAAGTTCAGTGAAAAGGACGTATTCACAAAGTTAAATCAGTCTGCAGAAAGTCATTTACTAATTTCATACAATCGAATAGCGCCGTATACATTGCGTATCGTATATATATGCAAATGTATCGTAAATTAATAATTCAATCAATAACTATAAATTTATTTTCTTATAAAAACATAACTTAATAACAAACATAATGTTTTCACTAAACATAATTTAATTATTAACGAACGGTTAATGCGTAAACTATTAATCAAATATATTTCATGAATATTGCTTTAATTTAAGTTTCTATCTAATGAATATAAATCAATGGAACGTCATGTTCTGATAAATAAATTACATTTAAATATAAGCGCAAATTTAACTCATCCTTTTTCTTCAAAATATGCATAGATAATATTTATGAATAGAATAGTTATGAATTGATCAATTTATTTTGCGAGAATTTTAACTTCGTTCGGCAGCGAGTATCGTATTACAATTGCATAATATTAAATTTCGCTCATCGATCATATATAACTCGAATCAGTATACTATAGATAAGTAAAACACGTCGGATAACTAATTAGTTAAACGTGTTCACTAACAATTATAATTCGATACATTTCTAATTCTACCAAAGCTCGTTATTTAACATAACATAATACAAATACTGCCAATTCCTACAATTATCAACATTTGGAAATGATAAAAAAAATCTATTGTAAAATAATAAAGATTAGCATTAAAAGCAATTGTTAATAATAAATCTAATATTTTGCCTTTTCTTGAACATAATATGATATGTAAGGATACGGAGAAGAGCGACGACAATGTACGAAACCAACGAAGATGGGAAGATGGTAAAGGGGCCATTTACGACATTCGTGACAAAGAATAAAATTAATGAACACGCGTATAGAGCATGCTGGTCTGTTCAATGCCACGTAATAATTTTTTCGCCACGGCCAGCCAATGGACCATGTCGAGGACAGCGGCCAACGTTCAATCGAAACGATTGATCATGTAATTACGTTCAACAGAATTCTCTATTCGCGTACAAACATCATCCAAGAAATTTGTCGCGACTTTTTAAACGATCACCAATTAACGATAAAAGTCGCAATTATAAAAATTTGTATTGAAATGAACGTTTTAACATTCAAAATTAGTTATGTGATCGATACAATACATATATTTTTATTCGTATTGATTAAAAAGTTATAAGAATTTTGTTATATTTATTTTTTTCTCACTTCTGGAAACTTAGTAATTTTCTACTGAATGCAGAATAAGCGTTTGTCGAAGCGAAACATTCGTTCGCTAAAATCAGAATACTTCGAGCGAAGCACTCCATATCGTTTATATACATTTACATACATACACAAACTTAACAATATATTATAATAAAATGAACATAATCATTTGCAACTAAATATGTTGAAAAATTTATTCGATTACTCAATGATTGTTATTCATTTAAAATATACCTATCTGATTTCTTATTCTTCGAAATAAGCTGATAGTAAACCTATTATATATTTTAAACACCAGACATTTTAACATTACAAAATTGCATTATCTAATTATTTATATTTTTGTTTATTATTTAGGCAATAGAAATGCTATCTTTCCTTTTTATAAAATTTGTTTTTTCCTAATCCAAAGCCAATTTTATCCTAACTCAAACGTCCACGTTAGACATCCTACTATACAAATGTACTTACATAAGTACATTTTTCTATAACAAGTGTATGTTTCACAGAGATTACAAAGATATTTCAACGACGAATTATCCGTTATATTAGCAAGTCTCGATGTTCAATTGGATTATTTTTAGCGTGATTCGATACAGTGCTAACGAAATATCAAATTCTTTTATATGACACGCACAATGTTCCATGTACATATATGTACAAATCTTCTATGGCAGGTGTTTAAATACTATCGCGAGCCTGTGTACCTTTCAACATTGGAATTTCCTGCAAAATTTTGGCGAAATCAGCATCTACAGGAAACAAATGTTGCACGATGCGACTTCGATTCACTGGAACGAAATTAGTCGAGGTTCGGTGAATTCGTTCGCATAATCATAATTTTCCAACATAGCCACGTGAACGATGCGCGACGTTTCAACCTTCGTTTTTTTGTTTATTTATTGCGGTCTACGCGGCAAATTGAAAACGGATGCGGGCTAGGTGGCAATCGATAATTTCAGGCTGTTTTCGCATCACGCTTCTCGTACGAACGACAATTTTGAAATATATATTGACCGGGCAGCGAGCAACCGCTCCGATACCATGGAAGCGTATGATGTTTGCGGCGAGTTAACACGATCGCTGTAGCAAGATGTATTGCTGGTTGCTGTGGTTCTGATCACATAGCGACGCGCCAATGCTCGTCAATCGTCGCTATTCAACCAGTAAAATTGTCTGGACCGTTCCGTCAAAACACTAGCAGATTTTTGTTTGCACCGTCTGGATGAAGCTACGGTTTCAAAGAGCCAACCGTTCTACGTTTCTTTGTTGATTTGATGCTGTTGACTATTTTATTCGTAATTATAGCCACGGTTTTGGTGTTATACAAATGCTTCCCCAATGGTCTTGTGCTTTTTTTTTACGTTTCGTTTACGTTTATCAGTGTCCCATAATTTTTTATCCGCCATTGAATTTCAATTCGCGAGATGAAAAGCTTCGTTTGACTAGTGAACGACGTTTTATAGATGTGCAGAACGAGTGGGAAGATTAATTTGCGATTTATGTACCAAGTAATTACTTGGTATAACATAATTAGGCAAGATTAATAAAGTTACAATAGTTGATTTCCTTCAAGAAAGTCTATATGCAATATGTTAAAGAGTACAAAATATATAGCGATGATCCAGAGCAATGAAAGTATTTGATCGTCACAAATCATAAAATCGATATTTTGTAATTGTAAAATATAATTTTTATATCTCCTTGTAAGAATATTTGATGGGGTGGAAATACGATAATGGCTAAAGAATTTGTGTATGTTAGACAATGTAATTCCACACACATATGAATGCATTCTCTATTTACCCATATCTGTGAATGTATATATTTCAATGCAACACAGGCCAAGACGCATTAAACAATACTTATAAACAGGGAAATAATATATTGCAAATATGTTGACAAATATCTACTTACATATATCGCAAACAAAAAAGTTTATATTAATTGATAAATATTTTTCGTTATAGCAATGAAATTTGTATTCAACTTAACACTTTGATGATTGCTATTTGTCATTCATATCTGTATAAGTTATCCTATATTTTTATATTCTATATAATCATTATTATATTTATTTATTCTGTTATCTTATTTGATAGGTAGTATAGATACTCAATATTGTTGTATACCTGTCTTATCTTTTTTCGATCGATTATGGAATAGATAATTCCATAATATGCAAAATAATAAAAATCAGGATAAAAACATATACAGTGAAAAAGAAGGCATAGGTCTGTTTTAACGAGGCATTTTACATAATAGCAGACAATGACGATTATAACGATATAAATGTACAGCGTGTACTTTCATGTAATTATAAAAATGTTGCACGTATGTACTAAGGGAAGTGAATCATTGGAATGTACTACGTAATCATGCTGTATCCATGATCGACCTCTCGTTAAAATAAGCTCGACGAAGATGAATCTTTTCAAACGAAGTGTGTCATCAAAGTGTTAAGAAGACAGAGATTTTGTACATTTTGTACATTTTTAAAATAAAAGATCTCGTTCAGGCTAATCATGTTACCTGACTGCAATCAATTTGATATCACTTTATCGATATAAAAGTTTTTATTTACTCGATTCGTCGTATCCTTTCAAGTTTCAAATAGAGCTAAGGTAAATGATTCCTTAATCTTGTTTTTCGTTTTTCGCGCATCATTTTAGTCTGTTCATATTTTTCATCAGATACTCACGAAAAATCAGATTATTTGAATTCAAGGAACTTATCAGACAGCTTCAAAACCTGAATTCAAATAATCAATCTGACCGAGTTTGATACACATGTAATGTTAAAAATAAGCAACAGAGCAATCTTTTATTTCACCATAACAAAGAATGTTTCGATTTCATTCCTGCGAGGATACGAATGTTCTGCGTTCACGAAATCTTTCGCAAGACAGGCGTATCGCGATAGAACGAAACGTTTCGCAGTAAGTAAATGAGACGAAATGTAATTTGGCGGTATTATTTCGAACGTCTGTGATACAGAGCACGTATAAAACAGAGAGAAAAATAACAGAATAAATGGCACGACGTTCTTCTGTGTATCGAATAGTACAGATCGATCCATGTAATTGCACAGAGAACTGTGGTATTACAGATAGCAAACTTCGAAATGGCGAACGTAAAAGCGACTGTTTTATCGAGATTTTATTACGTCACAAAGAGACGCGATCGTATCATGCAGACGATTCCTAATTTCTTTATTTTTGTGGATCCGTTTCCTGCGATCTCGAACCAGTGTCATTGCGACGCAATTAATGTTTCTGTTCGTAATGGGAGAACTTGAATTGGTTTTTACGAATATTATGTGAAAATAGTTACTCGTATGTGCTATTTTAGTCGATTTTATTTTTGTATACTAAAAACATCGTCAATTGCTTGATATTGTTAAATTTAATATTTTTTGCATTTTATATATGATTTTGAAAAATTTTATTCTCAGATAGCAAAATTCGTGGATGTTATTTTCAAATATTATTCGTCAGTAATCTTCGTAACAAAGAATTGTGAAATTCCTTAGGAATTATTTTAGAAATATCTAGTCATGTGTAATTCGTTGATAACGTACATGTTATGTTAGTTGAAGGATTCGTTATAAAAATAACTCTTGTCAAACTTTTCCATTTTTTAGATAATAACGCATTCCGTTGTATTGAGTAACATGGTGGTATCGACATTATAAAAAATCGTTCGTATCTTATTGTTGAAAATTAATCGTTTCTAAACAAACTATTGTCGCGAAATCTATAATTTCATAATTTAGTTAAATGGTTAGTTAGTAACATGAACAGTTACGATGATGTAATAAATATGTGTGCATAAACACATTTTGTATACGGAAATTGAAATATACATTGAACATCATTAAAGATGTTAGAGTATTGTTTTAATTTTCTGCAAGAGAATAAACGTGGACAATGGTCGTTTTTTAATTTATACGCTGTAACTTTGAAGCGAAGCCTTAAGAGACGTTGAAAAAATTAAGTGCTACGTATTTAGTCGTAATAATTGATCGGTCAAGTTTCCTAACAAACTCCTGACGGAATCTAAGATCAGAAATTAATTGTTGATGATTATAAGACGTTGATAAGATCCGTGCATTATTTAAATCTAAGCCGGGTAAGTTTCATGAAAATGTATTATTACTCACAAAACAACGTAAATAGGTAGTGGTTGAAGATGATGAAGAATGCAATACGATTTATTTGATTTATGAGTTCTAAAAATAAAGAGGACGAAACAGGCTTTAATTTCACCTTTCAATGGGAGAGATGATTCTTAATTAAAAGACTCCGCAAAGAATGAATAAAAATGCGTCGATAAATGTACTTTACCTTGTTCAAGGAGGCATGATTTCTTGTCAATGACGAGAACGTATACAATGACTTAAACGACGAAACATTTCTAAACTCTACGTTTTCTGATAATCTATATATACGGTTTGTTAAAAATAATAATATTTTTTGAGATTGATATCAGGAACATTGTGTCCTGATGACGAAACTATATCAATTTCAGCATTTCGGTCGATAAATTTATTTTGATAAAAGATAAATGCATATTTAATATTAACTGACGAAAACGACCATTTCATATATTACGATCTAACGAGTAGATAACGTTATCATTGCGATGGAAAACCTGCGTATCTCTTTTGGAAATTACCCCGACGACCTTCGATTGCTCCCCAAGGAAAGTATCTCACGAAAGAATGACGCAATTTTAAAAGAGAAACTGAAGATTATTACGCAAAAGAAAGATGAGACATGGTCGTATACATATAACGACGGCCATTATATCGTAAGTTAGCAAAGAAAATAATACACAGTTTTGCGAGGAAAAGGAAACTCAAAATTGCTACTTGTACCTATGACTATACGAGTATTATGTAATAACTTTCGTACTAGAAAAGTTTTCACTGAAACGTTTTACTATTGGTAAGTCATCCATTCTGCCGTATACATCATTTTTATTCATAGTACTTATCAAATATAATACAGTGTTGTAAAATTATAATGTTTTTTATATCGTTTACCTATCTAAACATTTTCTGTCCGTTACTGTAGGTACGTCTAGAGCTATGAAAACCAACAAACCTTTCCGACAGACATAATATTTAAGCAAGCAAACTGTGATCGTCGTGACTATTTTTACTTTTAATCGAAACTTTAATCAAACGCGTGAAAAAAGAAGAGCGGGGAGGAAGCGTGAAATTTAATCGCCGAACTTTTTCTTTTAACGCGTGCCACGAGAATGACTCTTTCGTTACAACGTATACGAGTATCTCCGAAAATGATAGTTCAATCAAATTCAGTCTATGTACACACACGCACACGCGCAGAGAATCCAGTTTTCAATTTTGCTTTATTATTGTCCATTCGTGTATATGTATAAACGCGAAGAGATAGACTCGAATCTCTTGAACATGAAACGAAACACTTGTGAACTCGTTTCATCGAATTCATCAATGCTCGCTAACGCTATTGTTCCAGTTAATTAATCCAAGATCGATTTGCACTTTCTCTTTGTTAAATTTCGTTTCTCTTTTCTTACATCGTTTGAAATAATCGTGCTGTTGCGAAAAAAAAAAAAAGAAAACGAGGCAGGCGAATCGTTCAAAAGGGTGCAAAACGTTTCTGTCGAGTGAAAGATCGAGGAGGACCGATTTTTCGTTTCAAAGAGAAGATCGAAACGAATTCGGCCGCGATATCGCAAGGGACAGCCGCGTTGGAAAATGTTGCGATTATGAAGCGAGTTTCGAGTTCCATTTTGAAACAATTGGCACGATCTAGCGAACGAATAGTAGCGATGAATCGCCATCTTCGCTTCTACGTTGCTTGTCGCGTATTGTGTCAATGTCAAAAGACAGCTACACGAGTTAACCCAATGCCTTCTAATGTTCAATGACATCCATTGCGCGAATTAACAGTCCAAATACAACGGTTTCAGACTGTATTTGCATCGAAGTATAACTTTTAATTTAATTCAAGTTTAATTAAATTATCTAATGTTATTGGGTTGTTTGGAAAATTCGTAGAGAAATTTAAAAAACATTTAGAGATAATGTATCTACATCAAACCACCATTTTATCGAACAATGCATGCATCGTGCTTTCCAATAATTTTTGGTCATCGAGTAGCTTCATCGTTTTGGACAACAGTTAATTTTTCAACTACTTTCTGCAATATTTTGTGAACACCAAAACTTATGTAATATAATATACTGCCAGTAAATGGAATTATTATTCTCTTTATATTCGGTGTTACATACGCAACGTTATACTTCGACAAGTTATTAATTAATCAAACATTAATATACTTATTTTTGGCGAAACTAAAACATCAGAGAAAATATGTGCCGATTATTAATAACTCATACATTGAAAATCGAAATTATTCTTATTAATTGATTGCGGATATTTCTCTATAATGTTTGCATTTATTCTTCAACTTGGAAACAGAATTCCAGTCGGTCGAAATTTACAATAAAATAATATATTGATTGTCAGAAACACGGCAAACTTTCCAAATAACGTAATGGTAAAAATTATATGTATGTATTACAGTAGAACTTCATTTATTTTAACTCATCAATAGCAAACAGTATAACAATCTGTATAATAGAAGTTCATTAATTATTATATTATCTGCGATTTTTCGTTCACAGAATAAAAATTCGCATTCTACGGTAGGCTCTCTTGTACAATAATTTATCAACTAATAATATTAGTGAATTGACAAGTTACAAGCTGTAGGATATTAGCTACGGTTTTATAACATCACAGTTTTACGTCAAATCGCTTACAATGATTCATTCGTAAAGTCTACTCGTTATTTCGTATGTGTTTGCTTCATTATTGAACGTGTTAACGTTTCGCAGAAGGATTCATTGATTCCAATAACTTGTGACTGATGACTTGTAAAATTTTCTTAATAATATTAGTTCAATCGTGCAAGAGGGCCCAAATAAGTGGATTTAATTGATATTAACTAAAATATCATTTCAATAAATGGAGTTCTGAAATGGATCGTATAATTCAATTTTTCGCTTTGAACGTAGCGTTAGAATAGCAAAAGGCTGACAGAATCGAAAGGCAACGGGTTGAATTGTCTTGCTTACGGCATCATTATTTGCACGGTAAATTAGCGTGATAATTACGTTACGATTAATTGGTTACCTGATCGAAAATGCGTTACTTTCTCCACTGTTGTTACGATTGCTCTTAGGTCGACGGTATTAATATATATATATATGTATGTATACGTATATGTATATGTTTCTATATATATATATATATGTATATTACGCGTATAACATATAAATACAACACGCATTCACTATTATATACAGGCTCCCTCAGCTTCATTCTCACTCTTACTTGTTCATATACATTTTCTTTTCCCTCTCTTTTCCTCCCTGTTTGCTCACCGTAATCCTCGGAAAGAGTCCAGACTGCGCGTTCGTTCCGCGGTTTATTTGTCTTACGCGTGGAAAAATTACAGGAAAGCTGCCCTGTGCAAGAAACTTCAGACGAATCCGTAGAGCAGGACGTTTGGCTGTTGCGCAAAGTTCGAGTTTGAATTTTAAATCGGGAAGAAATTGTTTCTTTTTCTTCCATGTGGATCAAGACGCAATCGATTATCGTGTTTCTGTAAGATACACGCAGTACGATGAGTCATACGACGAACATCGTTTTACACGGATTAATATTGTTTAGACATTAAAGGCGATCGACAAATGGTAATTATTTCGAAGATAAAGTTTATTTTTCATTAAATTTTTAGTAATATTTTTCATTCTTTCTGTGTCGTTCGTTCCTTCTTGGTTATTCGCGGATTTGCTAGATATATCAGTTAATGAAAAAATATGAACGAAGAATATTTTTCAAATTATTATGAATCGTATGATAAATTATATTAACTGATTTTGAGAAAATTAGACAGTTATATAGTTTATACGGTAATTGATACAAATATCGGATGATGAAGACGGTTAAAGCATATAAATGGTAGATTGTTAGTGAACTATTGTACGTATAATCGTTAGTTGGGTCACATTTAACGTCAGTTATGTGCGTATAAGGCAGTGTTATATGTTTCACTATATTAACGTATTAACATATTTTTATATTAAATGCATCATACTTGGTGGATAAGATTATAACTCTTTAATTTCAGTGGCTTTTATTTCAGTATCGCTTGATATATTATTCAAATAGATTATTTTATTCGAATAAAGTATTTTAATAAACTATTCCGGAATAATTGAATATAGAAATGTGTTCCTCACGAATGTGAGAAATGATTTGCAAAATGTGGATTATAGGTAAGTACGTTTCGTGATAACAAATTGAATGTTACGCAATATTTTGATATGCTTGGTAAAAGTATAATAATAAAACATCTTATATTACATTTTATATCAAAAAGATTGCTTATAATCAATGAATATTGTATGGAATTTATTTGTACAAAATCTATAAAATTTAACGTGTAACAATAGAAACGTAATGAATAATTAAATTTTGTATAATATATTCTAGAAAAATGATTCTTCTAAATATGTTAATATCATACGAAGCTATTTACGATTTGAGGCGCTTTAATATTTTCACAAGAAAACATTTTCATTGCGACATTTTTACACAAGGTGAACATCTATTTTATTGTGGTATTTGTTATTATCCATTCGTACATATTTGGTTATCTTGCACGTTAATTTTTCAAGGAAACCGAAATCATTACTGACAATTCTCAAAATGAACATCGCCGTCAAAATAAGTAAATGTGTTTGAAGAAGCAGTTTTGTAAATCATTTCTTTCTTTCTTAGAAACATAATTACTTTCGAGAAGTGTATTTGATTTAAATTGAACTTGTGCGTAGATTGTAATTGCTCTGCTACTTTACGTATTTTCACGTATCTTGTAAATTATGCTCATAATTTCATATCGATATCAACGAAGGAGAAGAAGAAGAAGAAAAAAAGAAGAAAAAGAAGAAGGAAAGTGGAATATATTATTTGATAGAAGCGATAATTGCTAAGTATCTGCAAGCAAAATGTCAACGGTTGTAAACTCGATTACTGAAAATTAAAAATGTTAAATAAGTTTCCGTGTTTAATTAAAATTCGTTGCCGCGCGTTAACGGAACGCCCTGTATTTTTAAAATTTTTCGAATTATCTCACAGATATTCTAAATACTCGATGATATAAAGTTTCGTTAAGACGCAAAATTATCACGTTTGCGAAACAGGATTTCTGGAAACTGAAAGCGCAATTCTCGGTTAAGCACCGGCGTTACGGGTTTTACGATGTTTTTAACGTACCTGCGCAGTTTCGCATGGAATGTTGAATGATATTTGCTAATAACGTTTTAACCACGCAACATTAATAAATGTTTCGCCGTGTCGTAAATGTCATCGTATAATTAAGAGTAACCACGATGAAATTGAAGTTTTAATCGTGTGACATTTCCTCTTTACCATCGATCGTGCCGCAAATATCGGACGAAATATAAATTAAAAACCTGAACTATTTCTGGTTAATTTTAATCCATATCCGATATTCACATATAAAATTATTTCTCGCTAAAAGATGATAGTTCGATGTTTCTATTTTCAGTCTTTATTTCCTTTCAACTGTACGAATCGAAATGTTTATTTGAAAAAAAAAAAGAAAAAAAAAGGAAGCATTTACGATGGTTAGCTAGAGCAGATTAAAAAGCAAAAGGTTCTTTATATCGTTTGATGGTTGTTTAGCATGATGACCCAAACTAGCTATTAAAATCAGTTATTAAAATACAAAGGGTTAAAGAGTGACGGCGCGACGAGTCAATTGATCAGCGTTTGTTAAAATGGGGGATGTGACCGCTTCCGAAGCCTTAGCTGGAATGTTCCTCGAGTAATAAATTGCCGGTCGCGCGTATTTAATCCGGTTAATTAAGCTCTACTTTCGAGCAAACTCGTTAACGCTTTCACGCGAGTAAACGCGTCCCTATGGCTGTATATGTAAATCACATTATACGGATACGATTTAATGTAAATTACTTCTGCGTAAAAGCAATTCTATTTTTAATTCCGCTCTCGTTACGGGCGCGTTGTGGTACGTTTAACGGCTTAGCAAATCTTATTTTCATAGCGCGAAATAGGCGCGTTTCAGACAGTGTGTATACGTTTTATTTTTCTTTTATTCCACTTACATATGCAGTCTCGCAAAGTGTAATATGCATTTGCTGTTTTACCGTGATTAATGTAATACGAGAAACATTGAATTAGGCCTTAAATTTGTGCGATTTACGCGGTTTGCTTGTTCTGGAGTCGTGACGGTGGCGCGTTACTTTAATAGAAACACAGACACGACACAGCGCGACGACACGTAATTAGAGGGTGAGAAATTGTCTGTGCGTATTAAGTACGGATTCTGTGCGTTTCTTGCGTTTCTGTTTCGCCTCTAATTTCTACGCTTTATACTTTGTATCTGGGCGATGTGCAGCTGGACACTTGTAGCTAGACGGCTAATGTGTATCGCTTTAATTAAATTCGCCATCGCAGCTATTCAACGTTCAACGAGCCAATTTAAACGAGTACAATAAGTTCATTCAATGATCCAGCCGTTCGTCTGATTCCACGTGTACTTGCTATTCGCAAGAAATAAATTTTTCTAAATTTCGTTTACGACGATGACGACACCGACCGATCGTGTAGATCGCAGTCAAGAAGAAGCGAGACCGTCGCATTCCAAGTATCAACACAGTTCGTTTGTTTTAAATATATCACTTTTATTTAATCGCAATTTTTTTTTTATTCAGTGTAGCACCACAAAACATGTATAACAAAGAGCATTATAAATAGGTGATCGATTTCATAGTGTCTCAACGATGCTTTGATAATTGAAGCGAAACAACACGAATCGAAGGAATCGAATGTAAGGCCACTTCCTTCGTCATCGTATGTCGTGTTAAAACGATTCCATACAATTTACAGGAGGCGTGTGCCGTCAAAAGGGATATATATTAATATCTCCGCAATCAAAAGGGTCACGCAGCCGTACACGAGCAACGAGGCGAGTTTTTAGGGATCACTTATCTCGCTCGTTGTCTAAATTCGCCCGACAAGCAGAATAATAACAATTATTCATCGAATAATTACAATTATAAATTCTAACAGTTATGTCCGAGTCGTACTAAATTGGGCTCCTCCGTCGTCGCGTCGAACGTCGACTGTATAATTAATTGGACTTTAAAAGAGTGCGTGTATCGGTTCCACAAATTCAAACGCTCTTCCTCTATATCTTTCGTGGCTGCGTTGCGTCGTAAAAATATCTTCGTTCGCTCGGAAGATACATCATCGAATTTACTTTTAATTGTCACGATTTACTTTTAATCAAATTTCGTTATAATCACGTATCTTTAAAACGATTCTACGGCTTTCGAGATAACAAAGGCTCGTTGAATATAAAACGATGTTCTCGAATACCAAGCTATTTTTCGTTATTTCATTATTATTGATACCTAGAACGAGTCGGATTCGCCAGCCGATTCGTCAAATTAACAATAATCCTTGGTGGACGTTCTTTCCTATTCGGTTGTTTATATAGATCAAATAATAAAAAGTGAAACATCAATCGATAAGCGGTTTTATATACTGGAAGGACGTGCAGGAGTATCGATAGAACGATTCGTGTGACAAAATTCGCCCGATCTCGTGAAGATCTTGTTTTAACGTTTAGCAAATAATTTAATTTTATCCGCGCTGGTCGATAGACTAGTTTCTTCCGCGTATCGTATTTATCGTTCATATAGTTAACTTTATACAAGTAAACTACGCGGCGATTGATAATAGAAAAAAAAAGCCTTTCGGTCCAAAAGTCTACTTGTTACAAAGTTCGCGTCGATTTAAGTCGAAACACAGTCTGGACCCTATCTAAGACGGCGATTAGTCAATATCTCTAAGTTGACAAGGAAATTTTTCTCCTCGGTTGTTCGAACTAACACGAAATTCCAAATGCGTTGGTCGTTTCTTGCGTTACACTAGCGGATATTTCGATCATCCCAGATTAAATCGAATTATTTCTTTCTTTCTTTCCTTTCTTTTCTTTTCTTGTCAGAGAAGAAAGACATTACAAAAGGAGGAAAAGGAGGTCGCACGCGCACACATCGTTCTCTTCAGCATGAATGCCCTGTACAGTCGTATTTATATCGATGGCTTTCACATTCCTTCTGTCGGGCGTAAGATGATAACACGACGTCACGGCTAGGGATATTCAAAAAGGCACTAACCCTCAAAGATCCGAAAAATCAAATGTACAAAATCAGTGCGGCCGCATACGAGTCGACGCATACGAGGTTACACCGACAGGCTCTTATCTCCTTAGCTCTTCCTACTTTCTTACACTAGCCTAAGTCGATTTTTTTTTCATTTTTTCTTCTTTTTTTTTCTTGTTTTTAGTTGGAAAGCAAACCGCCAAAATCTAGGTCCGCCTCGAAGCTTACGATTAGACGTCTAAAGCGTTTTCGCGTCGAGGAACTTGCTCTCGCTTCGGATCGCGAGACAATTTTTATAGTTAGCGCTCTACTTGGCGTTCTTTTTTTTTTCATCTTGCTTTTTGGCACTTGACGATATCTAAATGTATAATATAGTAGAAATAGAATCAACGGAAAACGATACATCGAATTTTAGACAACAGAGTCAAGGAATACGAATGATCTTTTGCGTTTCTATGAAATAATAGGAAAAATTATGGCACTGAGCAGGTGGCTACAAACAATTTTAGTACCTCAAGGACTAAAAACACAATGCTCGATAACAACGTCTACACATTTTACTTTCTCAAATACTATCGCATCACGCTTTATCGTTATTTTCGTCGGGATCTCGATAAGCCCACGCTTTCACTCGGCAATTTCAATTCGAATCACCCGCGATCGGGTTCCGAGTTTCTTTCCAACGATTAGACGTCCAAGAAGGAGTCGCTGATTCGCTCGACTATATCCAATCGGTCGTACGATCTTTTATACGCTCTCGTACGATTAATCACAGCGTATCAAGCACTCCGTACGCATCTTACTCAAAAAGTTATAAAAAGTCGAAACGATCCTCCACGAATGTTCCATCTGCGAAGAAGGAACGCACGTTATTGGCGATTAATGGCTGGAGTGGGGATTACGGTGGCGCGGAAACGTCGCATTTGTAAAGATAGAATAAACGTCGAACTTCTCGTGACTATCCTTGGAAACGACCGTCTCGAGACGATGCAAGCGGAAGGCGACGCTCGTTTCGCGTGAAATTCGAAGTACGACCACCGGATCGCTTGACGAGAAAGCAGCTTCGGCCGCGTAACTGGCGTTTTGGCAGTTGGCTTTGATATATGGCATGCACGCGCGATATCACCGACGGGGATGACCCCGTGATTAGTCCGTGTATCGACGTCGACGACAAAAAGCGTCGCCACGAACGAGAGGCAATTCATGCGTGACGAAGAACAGCGCAAAACGCGAGGCACAAGGGTCGGAGTCTCGTTGTTCGGCTCTGTGACTTGGTCGGATCGTTTAAAAGCCGGAACCGCTGCTACTGCTGTTGATGCTGCTACAACTGTCGTCTGATACTTTCAAAAAGGAAAGACACTTTTGATTTTTCCCCGTGCGACACAAACGCCGTACATTTTGCCTAACGGCGATTCCTCGCTGTTTGGAAAGTATTCACAGCAAAGTGAAGTATCAACGACGACGATTATTGCTCGTGATTGTAGCTTGCTCGTTCTTTCCGCGTTCGTCTCGTTCGATCTTCCGGTGAAAAAGAACATTTCCAAAGCGTAGCGTATATGTGTATATGTAGGTGAATAAATACGAATAACTTTTTGAACGACGAATCACGCATTTTGCACAGCAATTCGAATGCATGGGAATCGTCAGAATGAGTCGTGTCTGTCTGTTTACACGGTGTTTGCCTTATTTCATTGTACAGAAAGTTTCCTGTAGATTTTTAAATACAACAATTTTCTATGAATCACTTTTAATAGCATAAATAAATGACAAAACCTTTTATTCTCTATTGGTCTGAAAGCGCGGTATTGTTCTTTTTCACCATCCGTCGTTATTATCAAATCTGATTTCCCGCAGATGTAACGCGATATTCTGCGAAGATTATCCCTGGAACTTGTTCGTCTGGCTTTAATTTCGTACAAATAGGTCTCTCTTTTTCCTTTCAATTTTCCAATTCCTCGGAAAAAACAAGATGCGCTGCACAGAGAAGCAACCTTCCATCGTTTCGTGAAATCGCAGTGCAGTCAGTTTCGCCGGATGGCCATCGCGCTTGTTATCATGTTCCTGTAAAACAGGAAGCGACCATTTTTACATGCACGTTGCTTTTGACCTTCTGTCTCGCTTGGCTATTCTCTCAACGCTCTTTTCTCACACAAGCAACTCGGTTAACTCGGCTTCTTAATTCTTTCCGACACAGTTTTACCTCGTTAAATATAATTCTTTCCGTGGTCGTTTGCGAGCAACATGACACGCGACAGATGAGAATCGGTTTTCTCGTTGTTCTTCCATGTTCAGTGCACCATTTCCAATCGTTCAAGTATTCTTTCGATCCTCGTACCAGCCATACGGTTCCGTGGCTCGATTCTTGGCAAATCGTTAAAGGCAGGACACGCCATCGCTGGTGATTTCCGCTAGCAGATACTCGACCAACAGTCCAACTCTTTTCTTACACTTTTGTTTCCGGCCATTCGACATCAGATAATCAGATCCTATCCTAGCCTACGACGATTTCCATGCGTGGAACGATCTTCCGGAAAAATGTCTATTCAGCTTTGTATCGACACTCGTCGAATATTCAATCGCGTCGGCCAACGAGCCCAGAATGATTATTCGAACGCGAACGATTTTCAGAACCTTGCTCTCGAACTTCGAATACGAAACACAGTCTTCGTTCGATCGATCGACGCACATCGATTCTCAGCCACGAACAATAAAACAGATTCTCCGTTGTTTCCGAACATTCCTCGTAGCTGTTCCGTTTAGGCGGCACGATAAATATCTATAAAGCAGATTCGTAAGTTCCGGAATTAGATCGATCCCTCGTGTCGAGCAGGATCATCCTGTTCGCCGACGCGGGCACCAAAATCGTTTGTCTACATCCATGTCTAGGTCGTCGAAACGTCGTCCCCTTCTTTCACGCCGGCTTCCATTCAACTTAAGCGATCAGCGATGCGCAGGCGATCGCCATTGTCACGGATGACAGGAGAATGCTTGATGCCCCTGCCGTAGTTGGATTCTCACGATTCGTCTTCAACATTGGATCTGCAACAATGATTAGTTTCGATTAATTTGATGGATTAATCCGTAATTAAAATTCAGTGGCAATATAAGTGGAAAATATTCGTGGTAGTGAGAAACCGTACGACGTCGTATTTGTTTCTTTGTATACTGCCATCGTTTTCAAGAAGATAGATCGTATGTTTTGTATAGAAAAATTGGAGACAATTCCAGACATCAAGATTACAATTCACCAACATTGCGGTCGTTATAGTTGATTTATCAGATTCTTATCTGCAAAATTTTTTATCAATATTTTTTAACAGCTGTATGTTAACGTTATTCGACAAGCCATTATATGACGTATTAAATTTGAAATTTACTTCATTGTTTTATTAATTGTTCACTTTTTATATCCCTTCGACAGTCAATGTGTATCTCTCCTTATCACAAAAGAATATTTATATTTTACAACATGCAGAATTAACTCGGGAAAATGAGCAGCTTGAACGAATCGTTAAAAAAAGTTGCACCAGTAGATATGTTTTCAAACGTTCGATTGAATTAATTATTAGGTTGCATAATAAACTACCATACCAGACTCTGTTTCCAGTGTTTTAAAATCGTAAAAGATTTTACAATTATTTTCTCCTGTATATTATTTAATTCAGAAGATTTTAGTTTATCATACAGTTTAGTAGTAGTTTAATCATTTTCTTAAAGCAACAATGCTTTACCTTTTTAAAAGTATGATTTTTTAACAATTTTTTTTTATAAATACAAAACTTTTCGTCCAATTCGTCGAGAATAACAACGAGTCCTGTAAGTTCTTACCTTATTTCCATTTTACAAATTTTCATTTCAAAGCAAGTTATAACCGGAACCTTTCATCTTAAAAATTACATTTATCATGTAATAACTAATGACGCTCTCTCAAAATCATTAAAAAGGAGAAAAAAATGCTATTTGTAGACAGAATAGCAACATGAAGCTATACAGAATAACAGTACAAAACCATAATAATGGGTAATATAAATTTGAAAAATCTCGAATCTATACCTGGTGTACTAGGGCCCATTCCTGATCCAGATGCCTCTTCATCTTCGTGACCATAACCACCATGTTCATCTTCATCATCGTTATCGGCATCTTCTCCTCTGCCTCTCTTCTTCCATATTGGTCTGTCACCGCTTCCTGAACCATCCAGAGCTTCGTCGGCGAGCAGCATTCCACTATCCGGTGCCGACGCCAACTGAGACTGCAAGATCTACGAAAAAGGAAAGGGATTACGTTTACAGATGATTGTCATCTTGGATACTAACTAAATAAGCTCAGGAAGCAGAGAGAAATTGATCGACAACTTGGATCGCTCGATCGACCAACGTTAGCGATGGCATCAAGCTCAATATGTACATTCAAAGTAAATCCAATATTTAAAGCTTCATAGGAATCAAACGGTACTCATAAAGGCACGTACTTACAGACTAACAGTTCACAAACACTGTCCACGAATAACATAACATTTGCAAGATGTTCATAAACATTTCATGTCTACTCTGTGACACGACTATGTTTGCGAACAGTATACAAACGAATGAAAAATAGAAGACCAACTGCTCGTGAACTGTTTACAAAAATCAACGAGGACGCACTTTGCGATAGAATGAATCGAAATTCGTTCATTTTACACTTGCCAAGTATTTGATCTTCACAAACTAGTTTCGCACCTCGCAACCAGTACTCGCAAGTTTCGAAAGTCTACTGATAACTATTTCGAACTGTGATCTACGAAGGTTTACTAGATACGTTTTCTTCTAAATAGAAGTACATTTCTTTATGCATTGAACGATGCATGTCGAATGTCGATATGAAAGTATTAAGTTGCTAATGCCGAAAGCTAGCTCAGGAAATATTATTACTATTCGTATGTCCTCTACTTATTCACCTGCAAAAAAGTTAATGGCATCAAATCGTGCCCGCCTCGATGTAATTCAACTGTTGCTCGAAAGGTTATTTTTACGTAATATACGTATAATATTTTTACGCTTATAGTACGTAACTTTTTAATAATTTGAGATTATGAAATTAGGTGCTTTAATGCTATATGGGATGGACTGTTTCACGCGCTAAGAAATAATTTCCAGTTTCTTCATTAATATGGCTATTTACTTTCTATCTAACTGCAAGATGCAAATATATTATAAATAATGTCAATGGAACTTTAACATTATTATTCAAGAGATTGGCCGATTGCAACTTGTGGTTGCTTTGACAAATTTAGTCCTCGTGACGAATAGAATACGACGTAAGCAAAAAACATTTGCTCTTGAAATTCAAGGTGAAGATCAATTTTCCTTGCACCTCTTTTTTTATAGATGTCCATCAATGCAGAGATAGAAACTCGCTGTGGTGGTTTTTACATTTATTTTTTATACACTTTCCACGTGTTATTCCAAGATTGATTACCGAGAAATGATGCATTTATAAATTATATTTAAATTAGACACATTATATATTAGGTCGTCCTTCTTTCGTTTTATAAGGAAATAATGCACAACATTTTCCGTTTTATATTATTTTATCGAATTACGTATGACCCATTTTGTTCTATCAAAATAAAGATTACAACGTTCGACAGATTAGGTTTCATGTTTGTATAAAGATGCGTTGTTGTAAAAGACGTGTCTGTAAAAGAAAGACACTTTTCGGACAACCTAATACATTGTTAACGTCATAGGAAACTCCATATGCCTAACTACCTTTTCCTTTTCCATATATTTTTACGAAGAATTTTACGCCGGAATTTTTTCTGCTCATCGAAATTAACTTCAGTTTAATTGGAATTTACAGTATTCCCTCTCTGGACGGATCCACAATGTTAATAACGTTGTTGAAAATTTCGATCTAGTTGAATTGTTTAATTAAAATCCAGCACGTTCAATGCAACGCAATATGCAACATGCACGAATTATATATATGTAAATCGCAACTGGGTAAACGTTTATCCCACCGGAGGAAAATAGAAGAAATAGAAGATCGACCCCCGAGTATTCATACTCGACGCTGTCGCGTGAACTCGCTTATAAATGATTCATGAGTTCGCACATTGTCATACGTATCGTTACGCGCCCGTCACCTTCTTCTGGCTCTGTATAATTTCAAATTGGATTACACAGGTGCGATATGCCGCAGTTGACGGGTGTGCAGGTGTCGTACACGCAACGAGCGCAAATCACCTGCCTGATTTCTAGACATGCGAATTAACGTGTGTCTAAGTGTTGGAAGATGCCTCGTCAAATGACGGATAACCGGTGACGGATATCGAACGATTTAAAATGTTGCGTTGCACATCGCAAATGGCTGGGCTTTTCTTCAGAATTCGAGATCTTTAAGGATCTCGAGACAGCATCTGTTACAGGTGAGTCGCGTTCATCAATTGCATAAATTAAAATCTATAGTACAATGACAATTGTAAGCATTGTATTATAATTATTTATTCTATCTCTATGTAATAATAAGTTTTACGAAAATAAGACTTCTTTTTTGAAATGTTAAATACCAATTATGTATCTGGATAATATGAAGCACAGTTGATCGATCTGGCTTCTGAGATCCAATTATGATTCGCATAAATACACACGTACTCGAATCAATCGTATAAAGTGCTTGGAAACAGATTGCAAAATAATGTAAAATAGATGGATAACTATAGATCAACTATAGCTATGCGTAGGTATGTATCATTCCTTATAGGTTTTAATAAGGTTTGATGCTGCAACTCTTACATGGTTTTAAATTAACGAAGGTGGATATATTTGGTGTAGATATTTTATAGTGTATTTCCTAGTTCTAATCCTTTTGAACTTTTTGAACAACCTAATATTTCAATATCAACACGAGAACAAATCCAGATTATGTTCTTCACTTTCTCAAGAAAGAAACCATTTTGTAAACTGTGCAACGCTACGTTTACATAGTCACTCCCATGCAAAAAATATTCTACTTATAGACAGCAATACAACGTGAAAGTGACAATAAAGGATAATTTAAAAAATCCTAAATACGTAAAAGAGCTACTAAATTACGTAGAATGTTTTAAATTATATAGTAGACTTGTAATTATAAATTTCTGTTCTTTTGCTGTGATTTCGTTTCTTTGCTGTTAATTATAAATAATAAAAAGGAAAAAGGAAACTAATATTGAATAATTTAACGAATTATTATTCCAATGAAACTACCCATCCCAACTACGATTACAATCGCGTATCTACATTCCTTATTAATCATTCAAACGTGTATTCCGTAAACGCACGTCTCACAATTGGACGCATAAAACCCCTCACTCGAGACACTCGATCGCGGCGCATTCACGAGAGAGACTCGACGCGTCGGCGTTGTCGATTTCCTACATATCAGATACCTGCCGTTTGCACCTGTTCGCCAATCACGGACAATCAGAACCGACTCGCAGCACCAATCTCACCCACGCACCTTTTAGACGGATCTTTCGCACCTTCCTCCTGTGCTCGACGTCCACGCGCCAGACGCACACCGGCTACACAACTCGCGGCTCGTATGAATAATTCCAGATTAGAAGGTAATTTATGGGTGTCTGGTGACTGTGTGTTCATGTACACGACGGTTAAAGCGGCTACTTATTCGTTCGCGAGAGTATTTCCTGTGTTGTATTTAATTTCGAGACGAGCACGAATACAAATGAAACGACACACGCGTTTAACGTGATACTTAAGGGAAGTGGAGTCACGACAATGCAAGTGAAACGACACGAAATTTAAGTGTCTTTAGAGCTTAATTGAACTTTAACTATGATAAGTAGTGTTTATTAAGATAAATGTGAAGAGGGTGTTTTAATGTCTTATTAATATTAGGTCTGGCGGAAAGCTTTGTCGCTGTTATTATATACAGTAATATATTTAATAGAATGTTACTAGCATCGTGAAGATACCACAAAGAGAAGTTAGATTTTGCATTCCTATATGTCACTTGCCAAATTAAAGAAACGTCTGAAAGTAACGGAGTGAAAAGGGTGTTCTAATGTCTTATTAATATTAGGTCTGGCGAAAAGCTTTATTATTCTTATTATATATAGTAATATATTTAATAGAATCTTACTAGCATCGTGAAGATACCACAAAGAGAAGTTAGATTTCGCATTCCTATATGTCATTTGCCAAATTGAAGNAAACGTCTGAAAGTAACGGAGTGAAGAGGGTGTTCTAATGTCTTATTAATATTAGGTCTGGCGAAAAGCTTTATTATTCTTATTATATATAGTAATATATTTAATAGAATGTTACTAGCATCGTGAAGATACCACAAAGAGAAGTTAGATTTTGCATTCCTATATGTCATTTGCCAAATTGAAGAAACGTCTGAAAGTATCGGAGTGAAAAGGGTGCTCTAATGTCTTATTAATATTAGGTCTGGCGAAAAGCTTTATTATTCTTATTATATATAGTAATATATTTAATAGAATTTTACTAGCATCGTGAAGATACCCCAAAGAGAAGTTAGATTTCGCATTCCTATATGTCACTTGCCAAATTGAAGAAACGTCTGAAAGTAACGGAGTGAAAAGGGTGTTCTAATGTCTTATTAATATTAGGTCTGGCGAAAAGCTTTATTATTCTTATTATATATAGTAATATATTTAATAGAATGTTACTAGCATCGTGAAGATACCACAAAGAGAAGTTAGATTTCGCATTCCTATATGTCATTTGCCAAATTGAAGAAACGTCTGAAAGTAAAGAAGCTGCTTAGAAATTATACGTTTCCTGAATAATGATCTGTGTTCTCGTTTCATTGATCCAATTGGCTACGACATGGACAAAATAAAACACGAGCAACGTGAAAATTCATACAGATACGAAGGATTTCATCATTTGTTGAAATGCTATCAGCCTTAAACGGACGCTGATATATTCCATCTAGCAAATCACGTTGAGACAAGTTTCCGTTCCACGAAATCAGTAATTAATGAAATCCTTATTACGTATATACGTCTTACGCATGGCTACGCGGACTAATCTAACTTTGAAACTAATTGCAACCCTTTCCTGTCCGGAAATGCGCTGAAATGTCTGTCTCCATTAGCATGCGATAAATATCTTACTAACGCTTTGCCGTCCTTTTGTTTCACACAATGGCTTGTCAGCGGATCCGGTTTACGTTAATGATTATGAATTCGCTACCACGGATGACTGTCTTCATAAACATATAATATTTCATATAATATAAAAGGTCAGGGAAAAAGGACAAAGAACGTCACAGAAGAGCTTTATAGAGAAAATGAAGTTTTAATATCTTAATCCATCAGAAGGAATAAGTTTAATGAATTTAAATACGGAAGTTCACGAAAATATTTGAATATTTGTAGCAACTTTTTATGAATATATATATTATTATCATTCATTTTATGTAGGATATATGTATTCTAAAATTTCATTTGTAGTGTGAAACAAGACTCAATTATTATTCTTCGCATTTGAGACAAATTTGAGATTGTAAATAATATCTGTTTAAACAAGGTAAAAAGTGGTATATGAATGTTGTCTTTCGAAATGTATACATATAACGTATTTTTATATTTTGTTCCATAATTATTCTATGCTTGGATCCCGATATTTCGGTAAGTATCATTGGAATTTTTATGTTTTTACAGAATTAGTAGGTAATACAAATATGTAAATACCGATCAATTGCCATCATGTTGTGACACCTTTATGAGGCAGAATTGACTTAAATATTACAAATATTAATTTATGTATTCACAGATGAAATTTGCGGAAAGTTATCGTAGATGTTGTAGAAATAGATACATGTTGTTGACCAGAGTTTATCGAAAGTAATAGAATGTCAGAATATCGTATTTATTCAGCGTATTTATTCAGAGATTGCTGGTGAATTAGTGGTGTTTTACATTTTCTGATATAATTCGGTCGGGTGAAAAATCAATTATATTTGCAAGAAATTCACATAAGGAAGAAATTAAAATTAGAAAATCGATAAGGCCATAACCTTAGTATTTTATTTAAAGTATTTATTTATTTACTATTGTAGTATTATTATTCACTAAGTATTTATTTATTATTATATTGTTTCTGACGCGAAAATGAGACCGGTAAATGTAGAAGATCTCGTGTAATCCCAGAAGGAAGAAATGGAAAGATAATCTCACAATCAGTAAGATAGCTTTCGGAGAGAGCATGTCATTCGCGCTAATGGGAACGAAAAATTGTTTACTAAAACATTTTTTCTTCCATATGACGAGTGCTGCCTTAAACATTTTCATCTCTTTTTTTTATTGTTAGTTAAATTATTAATTTATTTGCATATGCTTAATTATTGATTAGTAAATGTAATAACGGAGGGAAAACAAGTTGATTTGAGGGTTTACAGAGTAATCATGACAATATATATAAATAAATTTGGAGTGTGAACAGAGAGAGAGAAAAAACTATAATATTATGATCATTTATTTATTTTTATTTTATTTATCATATTTGTATTTAATTGTTAAAAGTTTGTTCTCCATTGTTTAAATTACCAAAACGTTATTTCTTATAATATAAATAACAGTATGAATTCGCTATTGCTATTTACTTGTACAAATAATTGAAATCTTTTTCAAAGATTGATTTCGCGGAAGGAAAGAGAGCGGATATCTATGACATTCTGATAATATTTAAATAAATGTTTGCTTCTGGTTATGAATATCTACTACAATATCTACGATATATATTTTGTATAATATCAATATACAGAATATTCGACGTAACCAGGATAAGCTATAGCTTCGAAACGGTAGAAGATAGAAATAAATTTCATGAAGTAAAATAAATCGAATAATACATGCAATATACGAATATACGAATAGTACGATATATCCATTCTGGAACTGATAGTACTTCGAAAATTTTAAGATCATCTATACTTTGAAAAATAGATTGATCATTTTGTTTGAAAAAACAAAGAAGATTTTGAAAACATTGGGAAGATGTTTAATTACTCAAAACGTTACTGCTTTCGGAACAAGTACCCTACACCAGATTATAATCTATCAATCGGAATAATTCAATTTCGCGTAACGGTATTTTTTTCTATCTATCCAGAGCTATAACTTGTCTCAATTGCGTGAGATACCCTGTATGATATAACGTAAAAATTATTCCAAAGAATAGCGTGTACTTTCTTATATCCTGCAGCTTGTTATAAAATGTTGTACATAATGTTAGTCTAAACTTTCACGTGTCTCAGAAGCACACTTGAACCACAACGCTTGACGTTGTCTGTGCCCGGAAGGTACATTTGGATTGCGAAGGATTAAACGCTGCTATCCGCATTTGCTTAAAGCGATTTTCGCGTTTAGCTAATAATCACGAACAAGATTACGCGAAGCTAAAGTGCAGAGAAATGCCCTGTTTCGTTCGTAATTACAACCGCGAGGCTACTATTGTATTATACCGAAGTATAAAGGCATCTTGGAGAAGGATTAAGAATGTTGGTTCGCCAACTGTCTCTTTAGAAATTGCTATACCGGACGCTGTGTTTAACGTTCTACATTTTACGGTCTTAATTTTAAATAGCTAGCTTTTTGATTCTTTTCATTGCAAGTATAATTGAGATATTAAGTTTGGAGAAGTTTCTCAGTTATTTCATATATTTAGCATGAAAATTGTAACTGATATTAACATATTGCCTGTCTGTTAAATTTTGTATATTGCTTATGCTGTTTAATACGATTACAAAACAGTTATTGTGTAATTATTAATTAAATAATATAGTTTTTACTTTACTTAATTTAATACCAGTTAGCATTATTTAATTTATTATTGAAAATTTTATAATTAATTAATTAATTATTTAAAATATTGTATTAAGTAATAGTAATTCCTCTTAGGTGCTTTAAATAATTCCATTACCATTAGAAGTCAAACCTCGAGAATAAATAAATATTGCTGTAGTAAGCATTATAATTTCTTAGTTTCTTTATAATAAATTATTCTTTTTTTTCTAGTAATCTTTTACATGGCGTTATCAAATATAAATATTCTTTAAAATATTAAAAACTTATTAATTTCTTTTTTAATATTACGTGTAAGTAAAATTTAATATTAAATATATCAAAGAAATAAATAATAAGAAATAACAAAAAATTAAAGAATTAGATAATACTTTCTTCATTTTCTCCGGCATTATAAGCATTTAATAAATCAGTCACAACAAAAAGTCGTCACTTAATTTATATAATTGATAATAATTTAATATTGTGATCTTATTTATTTTACCGCAATTAATATTTGTTTTATGAATATATCATTCCAAAATATCTGAAAAAATTTGTTAAACTATAATTCTGCGATCTATCGTCTAAAATAGATTAATAGACTCTAGACTTATTGTACGTATCATTTGATTACACGTACTCTGAAAGTTCAAAAACTGGTAATATAATGTCATCAGTAGACTATGAATATTTATAAATTTTTATATTTTTACAAGTTATACAATTTAGATTTTTATAAATAAGAGAAGAAATATAGAACCTAAGTAGATATTTGTTGTATATTTTAAATAATTAATATTTTCATTTATGTATTTCATATGTTTTTGTATATTATATATATATATATCTTTATTTCTTTAAACCCATAAATGTATAAAAATCTACAAGTTTAATTATAAAGTTGACGACCCTGTTGAACCGGCAATAGACAAAGTAAGCGCATCTCGTCTATCTGGCAATGCGAAGTCGCAAGTCGAAAACAGGATGTGAACGAGAGACAATTCAATCGGAAACACGGTCAGCCAAGGCTGAGTCGAGAAACACATTACGGTTGAACGTGGACTCACCTGATTAATGTGCCTCAATTGGTCAATGAGCACGCTGGTGTTCGCGTTGCCGTAGGAAGTTGTCGTCGGCGACATTGTCGTTATGGTGAACTCAGGATTGTACCTCTGCGCCATCAAACTCGAATCCGCTACCGTCTTTGTGTATCTGCGAATAACGAGAAAATGTGAAATTAATTGGCTTGCTAATGACGATATGCACGTACATACACAGGCTCACAAAAATATTCCAACACTTGCATATGCTTTACGTGTGCCATACAAAACGTTTTGAAGTTTTATTGACGTTATTATGACACTCATCTATCACGATTACAAAAGCTTGAAACAAAACTGAAAGTATATGTATGTATACATATTTAGAACAAGTATACATACATGTATATTTCACAAAGATCATGAAAACAAATAAGCAGCCGATTATTCGTTATATATAACATTACAGCGTACAAAAAAAAAAAAAAGAAAAAAGAAATTGGGCACCAGAATCTGAAAATTTGTTAGCTCTGATTACATGATAATTTCGGAGAACCATGCATCTTTATCTTCTTCGTTATAAAAATAATACAATATTGGCGCATATATTCTTCGATACGACGAAATAATTCCATAGGCTAATCCATATTACAAATAATGTGCTCGATAAGTAGGTTAAACGGAAATTTACTAGTCAATGAGATATGTAACGTCGAAAGACACGTTACATTGTTATCGCAGCGCATTTTCTCCGGAGAGAGTAGACGATGAGAACTGTTGATTGATCGCGGTGTAATTGAATAAATATCAAGCATCGGCCGTATCCGCGCGATCAAAACGTTTTGACGGCAGATAGAATCGCGGCCTTTTGCATTTTAAGTGATTGTAAATTCCGCGCGGCGACGCACCGCGTTTTCCGGAAACGTAAATCCGATTTCGCGATTTCCGTTGAGTGCGATGGTAATTGGATAAATATCGAATGGTAGCCACTTCGATATCGAGCGTTGCTCTATCTCCACCCCTCGCTTTCTGTCTGCCGATAAATTCATCGGTTTAGCCGGACGTCGTGTAGATACGTTGCACGCGAATACATTTGTTGCAATCTTAATGAGGTGTTCGTAGAAGATGAACCAACTCCGATTCGTTGGTTGACCGCAATAATCTCCCACTGCGAATTCGTCGACAAAAAGAATCAATGATTACGTTCGTTCTGTCACGTTTCTTTGAATGGAAAATGGGACGATCTAATTTTTAAGGTAATTGGTGCATGATTGTACTCCTATTATCGAATCATCGAATTTTTATACCTAGCACTTTGTCTTGGTTCAACAGACAAGAAAAGGCTGAGTATTTTAGAAATGTTTTCAGTATAAAATTGTAAGGAAATTACGCATATTGATAGTAATCTTTTTATATATTATATACAATTTAAAGTTAATTTTATAAGGGATGAACCAGACTAGGGAAGATCTTATTTGAAATAAAGATGAAAAATAACAATTTTAAATACCGATTCGTTTTAACTGTTTTATTATTTTTTGGAGAAAGTAATTTTGGTGCCTGTCCGAAATCAAGTAAAATATTAAATTGAATTTTAAATATTGTATTTTGAATGAATAGAATCAAAGCCTATTTAAGAGATTATTTCAGGAAACATTTACCGAAACGTGATATATCAAATAAAATAAAAAATTGTTTCACTTAACAGTTAAATAATTCAGAGAAAAGTCAGTCGTTTGTTCAAATAAAATACTACAATTCTTTCAAAATAACATCTACCTAATAGTCAAATAAAACAACATATTATTCAAACAATCATTTTTCGTTCCGAATTTTATTCAAATAATAGCGAAATCTAGGTTGAATGAAGTTTTTTTTATAGTGGCCTTCCTGTGATATATTACTGATTCATTTGCAACATTTTGCAGTTTGTATAATTTACTATTGCGTTACTCGCGTTCCATTAAATTAATATATTAATGGCGTACTAATTTACGTATTTTTTCTATTAATCTATATTCTTTGCGTTAGTTATAAAAATAAATCAACATATTCAAATTAATTGGCACTTGATCGAAAAAGTCGATTTGTTCATCTTCTAGGAAATCGGTTACAAAGATCAACAGTTCTTTTTATTAAAATTACTGACACAACGATCCGATCTATTTATATATCAATGTTCTGTGAATATCAATGCGGAAATATATAATTATACTATGGCTTTCAAATAGCTGTAGCGAAGTACGGTTTATAGCTTGCTGGCAATAGAAAATTAATTCGCAACGGTCAGGGATTAAGATGAAGTTCTTCCGAGATTGCTTCACGTTAAAAAGCCAAATTAAGAAAATTAGTTTATAGAGCGGACAGAACCCCTTGGGAATTGCTGACGTAAACCGTGGCTCGTTAAGGAAACCGTTCGGATAATCTTAAAGACGGAACTTACGATATGATCGTACGTTCTAAAGAAATTCAAAAACTTTCAGATAGAGTTTCAGTTTCTAATAGTCTCCTATCAACGTCACACATAAAAAGAAGTTGATATTCAAAATAGTTGACGATAAAAAGTAGCTTAACATGTACGCTTAATCGTTAATTGATATCATCCAATTGATCCGTATGCCATTAAAAGATAAGTTACTTAATTTCAAAATACTTCAGCCTAATTTCTATTGTATATTTTACACCATAAAGACCATCCATAATATTTATCGAGAATATAAAAAACAAATATAAAACAAAAATTAAAATTAGATACTTTAGAACTAAATATAACCAAACTCAAAACCCAGCGATAGCGATCGAGGTTTAACGACACAAAAATGTTATAATGTATATTTTTTATGTGAATGCTGGTAAGTTCGGCAAACAGCCATCACAAAGTAATAGGACAACAAACAATTAATATCATTTGACTAAAAGAAACAAATCATCTGTCTTTCAAAAACTTATTGCACCAGAATGATTTTTCTTATAAGAAAAATTTTTTCATAAATATAAAATCATCTCATAATAAGTAGGAACAAATTGATTTCCACCATTATGCATTTTAACACGCCAAATAACCATAGCAAAAATAAAAAGTAATACTACAGCGTATGAATGGGAGATACTATAAAGTAAAACAAATAATAAATAATAACGCGTAATCCCATAAAAGTTTACCAATATCAAACTAAAAGATCGGTATATGTGGATAGATGACAGTGTTATAAATATGCCTGTAGACAAAGCGTTTAATTACGCACGAATAATGACAAATGTCAATATTGCCATTTTGAATTGAATTATTAAATCATCAATGCGTCGAGCTAAACTAACATCACGTCAATCGAATGTTCCCTTCCAAAATGACGCTTGGAACAAGTGTCACGGCTAAACTGTAATTCTATTAGTACATATCATTCTGCCACAAAAACCGTTGCTCGTGATCAGTCAAATGATGCAAAATCAAGGCATTCAATGTTTTCGACATTTACACTACAGAAATCGAGCATACGCTGGCGGCACTGAATTAATCCATTCGCGGTATAAGTAGGATTTTAATAATGCAATTTCGTTGCGCGTTCAATGCATACTTAATTAATAACTTTGCAAACATGGAGATATAATGAAATTAAGGAGATCTATACGCGTTTCGTGTAATAATCTCGTGATATTGAACTCGTATCGATTGTATGAGATTTCATTTACAAATTTGCGTAACACTTGCGTCGCTGAAAAATTCTCGGTGACTGTTTCACTTAGGAATCATGAAATGATGATAGGATGAAATCTAAAAATATGTATTTGATGTGTATAATACACATATGAATTTCTACTATGCGGCTATTAGGATGTTTACTGAGAGTAGCTGTTTAAAATTTCGCGTTGAAAACAAACATTAAAAGTTTATCTAAAGAGATTTGTAGCTTTTTTTGTATAACTCAGATTTTTTGTGCACTATCACAATTATGTTGCAATGTCCAAGAAGAATGGATTTCTTTTCTTATAGAATTCATCAAATTGAAATATTTTGGGGCTGACAGTATTGAATATTGTACTTTATTCCTATTTTTTTCAAGGAATGTTTTGTTAGAGTTCCAAAGATAGATCTAGAGGTAAAAGAAATCATGATTATTAACACAAAAGATCAAATGTTTTAAAAACATCTTATATGTTTTATTTTTTAATGTATTATTCTATATGCAATATTAATGATATTATATATAATGTTATGCGATATAATATTTTATATATATGTAAACTCCTTAGAGTTCAAGTGTGATAGGAATTCTCGCTGTTTACGGACAGCACGACTTTCTTTGTTTCACGGATAGATAGAGGACTTTCTTTTGGTCTTACGGACAACCATTTTTGAGAGACATTTATTTTTCCCAAACGGACGGACAGACGGCAACGTCAGAGATAGACAAGATCACAGAAGAAAGAATAATTATTTAAAACATCGAAGATTGACGGAGAAAGATCGGTAGCTCAGGATGTTGAAAATCGATTCTCGATTTTCAGGTAGACATTGCACAAAACTTGTTATTTATTGTTTACTCTTATAGATTGGTATTAATTGTTATTTACTCCTGTATTTCATTTAAGTATTTTTTTTTTTCACAATAAACTCGATTTTCAGAATTCAGAATCCATCACCTGAATTACCCCAAGATTTACTACATTACATATATAATGCTTAATTATATAAAATATTATTTTAACTGTTTTCATCATTGTCATCTTTGAATAAGATTATAAAATATCCTTCTTTTTCGCTATATGTACATACATAATTATATAAAAAATGATACTAGTCGTTGTTGATTTCGTAATAAGATATATTTCGGTATTCGAGTTTTTGACATAGAACAAAGTCAGAATCCAGTCACTTAGTTTTGCAACTATATATTTAAAGATGACAGAACGCTTCCACAATATGTGTTTGAGGAACATTAAACTTCATCGCGAGTTGTCTAGTAGTAATGCGACGATTTATGGTAATCGTCGACTGTAAATTATTCCAACATATCGCTTTTGATCGACCAGAATGTGACACATTATCTAAATAAAAATCTCTTGATAAGAATTTATGGAACCATCTGACAAGTTTGAACCTTTGTGCCTTCTCCACATATTTAAGAACAAATGTTCTTTACTGTTTCCATAATCGCAGAGTGTTGGAGTCTCTTCGGCCTTTGTAAACTAGTATGAGTCGAATAAGCAGTTACTAACAGGCATTTTATATTTAAGTATTTATTTTGAAAGGGAAATTCTAAACTCTAAAGTCTTAACCAAATATCATTAACAAAATTACAGCTATATACATACATAATGAGGGACGTTATATACAATGTACATGTACAATACAAGATGTACATATGTATATATGTATAATAAATCTATGGTATGTTAAAAATGAACTTCTGTAAAGTAATAATTTATTCTGTTACTCTAATTGAAAGTAGCTGTAAATTCTACATCCTATTTCGATAAAATTTTAACAGAAATCATTTTAATTTCTGGTTATAATAATGATATGTTATATATTCATAAGTAGGTTGCGGATTTTTATCCATTTATAGGAAATTTGAAGGTGCAAAATTTCACAGAATGTACATAATATGAAAAAATATGTAAAATATCGAAAGTATGGTACTCTCCTAAATAATACTTAGTAGGAAAAACAATTTTCTACCGAGCCTGTACTTTTTAAATTATATGCTGAAAAATGTAAACTTACAATATAAATACCCGCAATCGAGTCATAAGAATTAATATAAATATTTGCACCATTTTCATAAAATGAACTCTTTTAACATGTAGCTATAATATAATTTTAACTTATAACAGTTAATTAGAAGCCAATATAATAAATAAATTAATTTAATAAAACAATACAACTGTTGTTAAGGTGGACTAGTAAGAATAAAAGAGAGAATGGCAATAATTCAAATTATTTAATAATTCATTATCTATCAAATATAATAATTACATGGTTTAAAAATATACAGTTTGCTATAAAAACGAGTAAGCATGATATGTAATATTATCATATAATATTACAAGTATAATATTTAATATTACCAAATGCTAAAATATTTAAATTTAACATATTTAAAAACAGAATCATCTTTTTCACTATCAGAGTTACCCTACTAAAAGTATCACCGAATAGATTATAAAAATCGGGCATGGAATAAATCCTTGCCAGCTTTACGAAATGGATTTAGCTCGTTTCACGAAACTTCGCAGTTTCATGGAAAGCACGCGCTCAGCTTATGAGCTGAAAGTATCATTGAATACCGCCGTTTTATGCGAGGACGGAGCGAGATGTGCTATCTTCGATGCAATAATAGCTGGCAGGGGATACGAAGAGGGAAAAATCGCGGGACTTTTTGCAATAGGGTAGTCAGGACTCGCGAAGTTCGGACAAGCGGTGCTCCGGGCGATCGTTCGCTGGCCATCATGTTCCTACACTTATGCATGCAAATAGGGGTTAATAATGCAGCACAGCCGCGAATAATAGCACGATAATAATTACGCGAAGCTGAGCCAGCTGTTTGGCCGGTTAAGAAAATGTTGCTATAATTGCAACAAGCTCATTACGGAAGTCGACGATGAGACATGTGCGATCGATTCACTAGTTTGTTTCCATGAAAAGGTTGTTTAAGCCCTTCAACATGGAGATCACTGTTTACGTCACACATCAGTATCGATGGGATATCTAAAGCGCTAAAACATGTTCCACATCTGAATATATTTTTGGTTTTTTAAAAAAATTGTGAATAAAGTATAGGATACCGTAATACGATAATTGTATAAACTGTACGATAATAATGTCATGTGGTAACAAAATAATGTAGTAGGTAATTCACCGTGGGAAAGACTATTTTGCTCTGGTGTAATAAATATGTATGCTATCGCTCCGGATAAAAAGATTTAATAAAATAACTTCACTCTTTGCAACTGTTATAACTACGCGTAATAGGACACTGTGGCGTGATTAAATTGATTTCCGAAAGATTTTCAACAGACAGTAATACAATTGGTGTTTGTAATTGTCAAACTTTAATTATTAGTTAGTGTGTTATTTGACAAACTCATCTTTAGATTCTGTAATTTCTGAATTAGATATTACATCAAACAAAATCTTAATATAATATATATTATAATATTATGATATAATAATATGTAATATATAGATATAGAGAGATACCTATATAATATATAGTAAAGTATATTATCGCTATGATTTTAGGAGGTTGTTTCCGGTTTATATTAGATTGTCTGGAAAGTGTCTTTCTTTTACAGCACATCTTTTACAACAACGCATCTTTATACAAATATGAAACTTCATCTGTCGAACATTGTCTTTATTTTATTAATCTTTATCTTGATAAAACAAAATGGATTATACGTAATTCGATAAAATAATATAAAACAAAAAATGTTGTGTATCCATTATTTCCTTATGAAACGAAAGAAACTTTTCGGACGACCTAATAGATTGCCGACTTCATAGGAAACGGCGCAAGTGCTGCTTCTAATTATTCACTTATCATTAATTTGCATACTTTTGTTTGTGAAATTCACATACTCTTACTACGGATTGATTCAGTGGTTCGTATACTTATTGAACAGTAGTATACATATTTACATTATCAAAATTATATGAATAAATTATATGGGTTAAAATAAAACGTATCAGTTAAAAAGTACTCGGTTTTCATATATAACACATTCGTAGGAAATAAGTACTGTACTGTGACAGATGTAGGCACAAATTACCATATAAATCCGTTAATTGTAGGAGGTATTGAATTTTCTAACTGAAGACTATACGAGAAAATTACGATAAGTTTACTTTGTTGATTTTCCCACTACTATGTCATTTGTTAAAAAAAGCATTTTGCAGTGGTTGAAAAAAGAATAATCCAAAATAAATTCAAATATACATATAAGCTTTATGTGCCTGCTTTATTTAATTATTATGTTTGTTAGTTTAATATTCTGCATAACTCCTTAATGTTTTCAAATTCTTCAAATGTTGAACAGGGTGATAGAATGTATATTTCATACTTTTATTGAATTTAAAAATTGTTGTTCTAAAGACATGAAATGTGAGTTTATCATATTTTTCACACGTGGCCTTCAACTGCACAAGGTGTTTGCTTCAACGCATATTTTTGCTCGAAGGAAACGATTACAGACTCTGTTGCACGCACATAAACGTTTATAGGTTACACCGATGGAATTTTTATTGATGCTTACATATAGGAATGTGATTATAGGCCAAAAGAATGGATTTTATCGTATATATGTGGGCGTTTATAGGGCCCAAAGTTTAGAAAGAAACAGCTTATCGATCAGTTTTGAACAATTTTGTCGCTCGTTCGATAGGATCGTATGAAAGCTTCGGAACTTGTGATCATGACGTGTTATAACTCCTTCCGTGTTACCTTAAGCTAACTTGGTATAAAGGGAAGATTGAAAACGATATAAAGGAATAGCTTGTACTTTGATATAGTATAAGATGTTTCATAGAAGTTCGCATAAATTTTGCTATCGTGTTTCAGAATTAAAAATGTATAAGAATGTGGTATAAGCAGAGGCTCTTAAAAGCATCGTTAAAAAATTGTAACAAAAATATAGGACAAGAGAAGCACGATAGCAAGGTTACTCTTTGTATAATGCAAGGCAAAAATAGGTAAGTGATGTTTGCGTTACACGTTAACAAAAGATAGAATTGTCGAATTAATATTTCACTGGCCGAATAATTTTAACGATTTAATTTTAAGCTTAACTTTATATCATACATCGCATATATATCAATACAAGATATTCACATTTGTTTATTTATTTTATGTGTTGCAAATCCATCGTCGTTCATATTTTTATTGTGACTTTCTAATGAAATATTTACATGTCTGAATTTATATGACATATAAATCGTGTTTAATTTATTTTTTTCAAATCTGAATGTATCACAGTCTTTATGAATACATTACTGTGTTCACCGAACTGCCCTGTTTTTGCGACCAGGTTTTCAGGACAGAAATAAGAAAAAGAAAAGACAATATATATAAGCACCGCTCTACAGCGACTTAAATCCAATCATAAATAGAAACACTAAAAAAAAAATGTAATACCGACACACAAAATATTGTATAGCTATGTCGTGCCGCCACGTGTCGGTATTTTTGCCTAAATCACATCACAACCAAAACTCATTGTTTATTGCGAATAACAGATACATGTAAAACCCATTTTCCTGATCAATAAACATTATAAAAAAAAGACATTACTGTGTTCATTATTAAGAGAAAAATTTATCTTGAAAGATATACTGCTAGTAATATTGACTTTCTTCTGTAAATGCCGATTCATGGATAACTATGTGAATAATTCATGATATTGAAATTTAAAGATAATTAACTAATAATCATTATAGACATAATTAACTAATAATAACTAATGGTCTTCGTAAAGCAACTGTATAGCGAATATGTTGAACGAGGCACCTATAACATATGATAATAATCCATAAAAACTATAAGTATATTAGGAAAATTAGTAAAAAAGAGTATATTAGCAATTAAATCGACTCATGAACAATCAAGTATAATTTACTGTTATAACCTTGTACCTGTTATGGTACTAAACAATTTACAATAAATGCAAATGAAAATAAAATTTCGTCAGCTAATGGACACTACAATCTCCCATTATCTTCAAGTATTCTTCGTTCGTTTCGCTTTTGCCTAATATTTACAATAAATTATCGCTTAATCGCATAAGAGCATGCCATCGTCCGACAAGAAATTTCAAAAACTCGCAGCAACATCGGAACCATATTTTCTCAAAGAATTCCACTGAACTTTTCAACTGCATAAAGCCAGTTTCTTTTCTTCCATTCCCTCAGTCCTCTCTCTTTCTCTTTCTCTCTCTCACTCACTTAAACGCTTTATCAGCCGGCGTTGTTTAACGACTCCGCTAGAGCAGTAAATAACAGCGAACAGTTAATTAACCGTGAAACGTTCTAAAGTTGCAGGTTGCCAAGCAACAAGTCACAATTCGCGGGTATTCGGGTTCAAACGTCTGGGAAAGCAGAAACTGTACGTACGGTATTCGCCGTATCTCGTCCCTGGCAGCGCACCGTTTGATATTCCCTTGTTCGTTCGCTCGTCGAGAAGCGCGAGGAAAGAATTATCCGCGAAAGAGATAGGGTAGAGAAGGAGGAGCGACCGTTCTATTTGCGTTAGCTATTCTCAGATCATCACTTTTGAAGCGCACGCTCCCACAGAAGGCATCGCGTGCCATTCATTAACCAACCCACCACGCCGCAAATACTACCAGGGTTCCGTCTGTGTGCATCCTTTCTCCGTTTATCGTCGACTAATCACGATTTTCCACTTTTTTCGTTCTTTTTCTTCTTCTCCTTTTTTGATCCTATTGTGTCTCAACGATCCTTGGACAAACCTATCTTGCGTATCCGATCTATCAAACGAACCAACCTTTTCCTAAATTTTCCGTAAGATTCTCGCGGAATTTTCAGATAAGAGTACGAGAAACTTCCTGCCAGGTCCCTATCCAAATGAAAAGATAAACGTTATTTATCTTTGCTCCGACATTCCCGATACGGAATCCAGTCGTTCGAATCTACCGCGTTTAAATATAATTAGTATAAATATAAAATCCAAAAGAAGGAACGGAAAGTACGATAAATCGATTTATGAAATCATTTGCATATTAGATGTAATCGCATTACGTGGAATCACGTTACTTGTGGATTACGTGTCAGTCTCTTGTTCGAAGGTTTAAGTTCAGCGATGGGGATTGAAGAGTAAAAATTGCACGAGCGTTTGATTCGGAGAAAACTGTGCTTTTGAAATCTATTGCCGAATGTGAATGACGTGTGTCTCGCGCAGAATTCGTGAAAAGTGGTTTGTAGTAGAGTTTCCAGACCTCGTACGCTTTCTTCCATTACGTCCTCAACGCGTTATGTCTCTGAAAGAAGTACATTGGATCTGTATGATGTGGAGGTGACTGACACGGACGACCCCGCAGAATATTTCTCTCATACTGAATGTGCAAGCGTTAGGCGATCGATGATCAATAGCTTGATCGTTCGAAAAGTCCATCTTTTTGTTCTTCTTGTATATACTATGTGACTGTTTCGTTTGGGAACGAGACAATAGTTCAAAGAAGTAAAACATTGAGCTAACGATTTTTGTATCGTTTTCCAATAAAAGTTTGGAACGGAAAAATCTGCAATCTATATTTTCAAATTCCTTCGCCTTGCTAACATCTTGATAACCATTCGCTTATATTCTCCTGCTTCCTTATTCCTTTCTCTGATTCGTATCTTTCGGTATGCCTATGGTAATCATAAGTCCTTATTCAACACTCAGTTTGTTGTCCCTTTCGTTCTTTCGCTTGATTTTTCTTAGGTTCGTTCCACCTTCCCCTCCTCTGTCTCTTTCTTTTATTTTTTATTTTTCTCCTTCTCGGTATGTTTCTTTTCCTTTTTCGCTCGATCTTCTCGTGTTCCGTTTCGTGAGCGAAGAAAGCTCCTGGCGACATTTTGATCGATCGCTCTTGCGGTCGGATTCGTTCCCTCGCACGCTACACGCGTGCAAATTAATATCGAATCGGCGGATGATCGATTACACTTTTCGTGCAAATCGAACAAGAAATTTTATTAACCTCGCGCGCCTCATTAGTGTTCATGGTTCGCTCGTTGGCAGGATACGATTATATATACACACGTCATTTGTTTATCCGTTATGTACTTTGTATTGATGTTCAAATAATATTGAATAACTTTACCTAAAAACGGTATGCGATACGGCATTCCACAAACATTATCTTCGTCAGTAACGAATGCATCGATACTTTTAATTCTTCATTGTACTTAAATTAAATATTAAATATATAATCTCTGAATGTAGATGTATTATTATTTTTAGAGTGCCATATTATAAATATTAAAATACTTGAACGAATTTATGCAAAATCTGATAATAATTACGCGGTAAGTTATAATATGTAATATATAATATATATTGTATAAAATATACTTTTATATATGTGAAGTATTTTGCAAAGAATATTAGATATGTATATATGTTAGTTAGATATGTGAGTCGTAATTAATCGAAAACCTTTGTCGATTAATTTAATATACATTTATAGTTTGATATCGTAAAATATGATGGGAATATATTTAAATATTTTGCATTCAAGTTCGTAAAATTTTTTCGTTTCGTAATATTGAAATTGAAATGTCTTAACAAATTTGCATTTTATTTCAATATATTTTTTTCTTCAATATTTCTAGCTATATATGTATATATATGGATTCATTAGGTATTTTTCGATATCATTTCATAATTATTATGAATCGTTTAATAGGAGTGGGTAATAATATTTGAATAAAAAAGTGGTTAAAATAATGATCGAAGTACGTAATGACTTTTATACAATTGATGATTATCCTAGCATTAAATATATGAGTTCTTTACAATCTAAGGTTCCAGAAGAGAAATAATAGCTCTTAAAGGTTTTAACAATTTTTCAAAATTATTTCATTTTTTGGCAAATGTGTTGAAAGTATCCATTTACGAACGGCTTAGTTTTTATCTTATAAACAATTAACACAAAAGCTTAAAAACTAATTGACTTTATTTATACTTTTTTATACTATCTCTTATATCTTTTTTTTTTGTTTTATTATTGGAAGCTTCGATTAAACATAATGATGGAATTCTTCTCAACTTTGAGAAATTCGTCCCTGTGAAGCTGGAATAAAATATATGAGAGACGAAAATTCCTGTTAGTGAAGGGAATTTAAATCTTCACAACCTCGCCGACAGTTCATTTTAATCCAGGTCATTTTTCTAAGGCAAATACAACCAGGTGCAATATAATTTGCATGTGAAGGAACAGCTTGATAATAATTTTGAACGTCAACGTTGTGGATGTATTTGACAAGAAGAAAAAACGAACAAGGAAAAACGAAAACATGCTGAAAAATTATAAAGATTCAGTAGGATACGTATCAACGACGAAAAATTTTCTGCAAGTATTGCGTTGCAGCTGCGCTTCTTGACGCTTCTCAATGCCAGCCATTCACGTGCACATACTCACAAACCTTTCCTGTCCTGTATTTCTTTACTGTTCTGTCTTATACCTACATTTCGTTCGTTTCTTCCAGCTCGTATTTCACTTCACGCTTTCTTTTTTTGCTTTGGAAGTAATTTTCCCATATACTTGTCCGTTGTTATTTTCTCTCTGCCACTAGTCTTTGTCTACGATTCCGTTTTTTAATTTACTTTCTTATTAATCATGTTTTACCTTTCGTCTGCTCTTGTTCTTTCACCTTAGTCTGTAACACAGCATGTACAGCCTATACTCTATACAAATGCTTTCACTGGTATACATTTCCGTACTCCTTTTTTACCTGTCATCTGTCTCGTTTGAAAGCATGCTAATCAAATGTAAGGAGATCTAATTTAATTTCGAAATTTAATTACGCGCAGTCGTCGGTACGCGTTTCATTTTATGCTTTATGTCGTTTAAACATCGCTCGCTAACGTCGTTCGAGTAATGAACAGTATAAGATTATATGTACGTAGAAAATGTCAGATTTTATGAATACATATACCGTTGGTTTTCTAGACGAGTAATAAAAGTAAGAAAATAAATTTGCTAGGAAATCAGTTTAGAATAGAAGATCTGAAGAAAAGAATTACCAGTTTCTCAACGATGTAGCCATTTAAAAGAATTTTTTTTTTTTAACTTTAAACCGTTGGTAATCAAAACTGCGTTAAAGCATTATTTTACATTAGGTATGTTCATTAAACAGATGAAAACTCACATTAATGGACAGAATTATTACCCGATATCGGTTCGCTCTGGATCTTAAAAGACTTGGTTGAATCTCGTTGGATAAAAGGTAACCACTGGGCAAGTGCCGTTCGTTTTTCCCGTTATTCAGCCACACGTCGTCCTCGATGATTCTACTCGCTAATTAAGTCAATCTTCGCATATTTGAAGGATCCTTGGGAATCCCGTGGCCGGGTAAAACGAGATCCGCACACGTCCCTCAGACTGTCATGCCCGCTGTCTGTGAAGGTTTCGAGTTCGGTAAGCATTCGCTCTACTCTTTGTCTCCGTACTTTCCTATTATTTTCCTTTTCCCTTCTCGTGTCAATTCCAGTTCAACGATCGTCGTTCACGAACGAATCCACGAACCTTCCATCCATTGCACCACCGTGCTGCAGCCGTTTTTTCTCGGCCCTTTCTCAATTTCTCTGGCGGTCCTCGATTCGATTCCCTGCCATTCGACCACCGAGGCGTCGGAGCTTCGGCCTCCGCCACGATTTCTCGCATTCTTCTGCTTGTTAACGACCATAATTCGCCGTTGATGCAATTTCGACCGTCCAGAATCGAGGACGTACGAGAAGAGAAGCGGTTCGACAAAAACTGGTTCGCTGCGATCGAAAGCTATCGAGAGTCCAGTCTTCACTTTGCTCTTTCGGCATGTGTTAGGTTTTCCTTCGTGCGGTTTCCTATGGGACAGGGATTTTTGCGTACAGAGTTAGTTTCAACGCTCAACTTATTTTTTACGTCTCGTCACGAGATTCATCCTCCCAGGTTCTTGTCAATCGGTGCACACGTGTAAATTTCACCGAGCACGGACGATCATACAGATCAACCAATAGTAGAAATAACATTTAGCTGGATCAACGCGTCTCTGCCTTGTTGCGTTATCTTTGTCGCGTAATAAAATCTAGGTAGGCGAATTTATGGCAGGAAATTCATACGCAGCATTTGCCACGACGAACGTACGCTAGGCAGCTTGTGAATGTATGAATTGTGGTTTTGGTACGTGTCAAACGCTTTTGTTCCTCTTAATTTGGTTTTGATTGATAATTGGTCCCGCTAAACCGCGGATATATATATAACGAGTACCATACATTACGTTTTAACACACATTTCATTTTTGTATTTTGTTTCAATTTTCGTCAAGTAAACCAATATTCCTAAGGTAATTGTATTTCTTCGTTACTTGTCATTTTTCACCGGTCACGCAGCTTATACGTTGTTATATGCTCGTCTATCTTTTTCAGTTTCAGTTCGAACCTATAATAACTAAATAAGCAACTCTACCTATACACCAGATTTTTGAAAATTTTTCCTGGTTCAGTCGAGCCTGCAGCTGTCCTTAATGGAGTCATTTGTCTCAGAACCTTACGCAGCTTAAACTATAGAAGAGTATACACTCTACAATCAACGATTCATTCCGCCTAAGGAAAGAAACCTAGTTTTAGTCCGTACTATACTTTGTAATAAAAGGAAAGCCAGTATATTTTATTTTCAACCTTGGAAAACTTTAGAATCAACCAAACATACTAGACATCGAAGTTATGTAATAAATAACGTAAAAATTTAGTTTTATATCTAAAATGTGATTTTAATTATTCGTTGCAATGTGACTCTGTTGAATGGACTGTGTAACAGCGTCTTTGTAACAGCGTAAATACCGTATCAATTGGTTATGTCTTTTTGCAACTTATAGATTATAATATTAATTCTGTAATAGAGTAGCTTTATGTTACTTTTAGGAGAATTAAAATTAAGATTGCATTTCAGATGTTCATAAGTTGAAATAAATTTTAATTAGCTGCATCATAGGTCACGATACGCGTCATTCACAAAGCGAAGTAATTAAAATTTTAATCGAAAGGAAAGGAAAGAATGAACGTTAATGTAAAATGATATTTGTAATACAGTATTTAAAAGAAAATAAATAGTAATCAATAGTTTGATCGTTATTTCTCTTTCCATTTCTCTTTATGACAATATATATTTTTAAAGATATATTTTTTTAAATACGTTTATATTTCTTTTATTTTATATAATTTGATTACAGAATTACAAGCAAGTCATTTAACAAAAGATACCTAAATTTTAGAATTGTCAAAAGAATTTCAGTGCTTATTTTTACATATTTAATTTTACTAACTTTGATATTAAAACTATTTATTTTATTTGCTGTAATTTATGTAATGTACAGAATAACATTTTGAAACACATAAATATTTCGTAACAACAATGTAACATATTTTATAAATAACTTTTGTTTAATATTTCTGTATTTTGTAATATACATATGTATAAGTATAATTTTTCTTATTTCATAAGACACTTCATATAAGTATAAATTAATATCATAAGGATTCATATTTTTTGTCTGCATTTGGCATATAATTCCGCGGTTAAAATATGTCGAATTTATCGGCCATTAAAATCATGTCGACGATCACGAGATTAATGTTTTTTACGTGGTCTCTCGAGAGTCGAGTTGTAAGACATGTTCAAAGTGATATGAATCTAATTGACGTGGAAAAAGAAAAATGGATGGCTTTCACGTAAAAGTTATAAGAGACGGTATACGATAATTTAATATTCATAAAAATATAAGTAGGTTAAATAAAACTTTTACCTAGAAAAACTCAATATGTATATTTTTTTCTCCAACATTAAATAATCTTTATTAATATACATAAATGGTTGTTAGTTAAAATTACTGATATTATTATCTTCTTTTCTATCTTTTGGATTAATTTAATTTTAAATATATATTTATCTAATCGTCAAATTTGTTTCATTTATTAATAGTTAATAAACTATCAATTAAGGATTACAAAGGTCTTTCTATGCTCATAATTATGACAATATTATATTTCAAAGATGATTTGTTTGACAACTCTATTATTTACAATTTCCGTAGATTGCAAAAATGCGAAACTGATCTTAGCAACGATATATTTAAAATTTTTAATAGTCGATAATTGTTGAACAGGAGAAGAATGTTTTGCTATACTTTTGATTAAATTAATATTTTTTATTCCTGTTATAAGAACGTAATATAGTACGATACGGAAGGATATTTTAAATTATAGTCATGATAAATAAATTGAAATTTAATATTCCTGTAATAAACTTGTGTTTTCTAATGGTAAAAGTGTAACGTACTCATATTGAAGTCTCTCACCTTTTAATCTATTAATTTATATTTTAATTAGAATCTATTACCTTTTAATTAGAAATTTTTATAATTATAAAATTAAAAGTTCACAAAGACAAATTAATTTCACACAAATAAGACGATTGTAATTCTTCTAAACATAATTTATTCCAAGTACAAATAGAACGCCTCGCATTAAAATATAAAAGATTTATAAATACAGGAATTATTGTATCTGAAAAATCAAATGATCAATTTTATCGTCAAGTTAATTCACCCCTTTGGATAATAGATTAGAAATCTAATTTAAATTCACATATCTGCAACTTGCATTCGATGTATTGAAAACTGGACGTACTATGCAAGTTTGTACAAATGCATACACGACGATCGATTTGTCGAGGAAGTTAGAATAGCACATGCTTTACGTCGGATTAATATTTCACTGGCGTCAGTGGCGAGGCTCAGACACGTTATTTGAGCCACTTTGAAAACCCTGGATCTCCATCTTCGTGTATAATTCAAAAGCCCTTCATTGGTTGCGAATCACAGATCCGAGCACCTCTGTGCTGGAATATTCGTGAATTAAAACCAATGAAATTACCTTTATATGTCGATATGACATTGTGTGTCTCTCTGTTAATTGATAATCTCATAAATGTTGCGATCGATTCGATCCGTTTCAGATACGCAAAGCTACTGAAAAATTCGTTTCCTTAATGGTGTAATTTAATCAGGCATGTTTCAAATTTAATATACTTTAACGACCTTTGATATATTTGTCTCAATCGAATAATTATTGGAGACTGTTTTCAAATGAATTACATCTTTAAACAATGCATATAAGTGATAGACGTTTTTAACACATTAACGTATAGAGTTTATTGAAATTTCACGAAATTGTTTTAATAAATAATATCGAACGATGTTTATCGGGAAGATACATTAATATGCATTAAAATTACGCGAAATAGTTCAGATTAAATAGCTAGAATAAAACATTAAAAATTACATTAAGGCTTAAAAGTATACAAATTTATATACTTGTATAAGTATTCTTACTTAGCGTAATTACGAAGTGCAACTTATTGTACAATAAATTTATTTATCTTCTAAATTAGCATTTACATTTTATAAGTGTATAGATACATATCTATAGTATTTAATACACAAATAAATTATCTGAGGTTTTACCAAAAGAAGCTTGAAATAGAGATTTGATATATGCATCAGATAAAATTCAAAGAATACGTCTTTAAGATCGTATATTTCTAGAAAATTTAAGATAATTTGTCAAATATTACCGCATTATAAATTTCTATTCTGAGATAGTTGAATAATTTAAAATATATCCTTGTTTTATCATGAAATTAAATATATCTTGATAATACATGTAATTGTATAATACACGTCTCTTTCATATTAACAATAATAAACAAGATATTTATGTACTCCATTTATAAGAAACTTGTATTTTTAATGTAGATATTACACATAAATCTTTATATTCCCATATTTTTTTGTAATTAAAATTTTAATTGTAAGATTTAATTGAAAAACAAATATTTGACGAATCATGTTTTGCATACAAATTGAAGCACGAGATTGGTACCATTGTGATAACTTCATAAATAACGGTTTTAATGATGACTTGCTACAGGTTTGGATGGATTTTTAATTTCGTTTTTTCTACGTACATGCGTATCGTATAATTCTTTTATATTTCATAAATTATCCCTCGATATAACAGTATTGATTACCGAAATTGCAAAATTTTTTTTAATATATTCAGTATACAGACAGGACTAATTTCTTTTTCTGTTGAATAACTCAAGAATATGCATCAGTTTCGAAAGAGAACTGAAAATAACCAGAAATTTCAGAGAGAAGTTAATCCACAATGTTACGGGAAATTCGATAAAATCGTTTATACATTACGATCGTACGATGCAAATACATGCATCGATATAATTCACACACCGCACTTTCTATTATTGTGCATACTGACAAATATCGAAATAAATATCGCAACACGCCATTTCAACGTAAATGAATCGGTTCGTACTTTGCTCTATTAATTACCAGAATGCTAACTAAAGTACTAAAACTGTCTTACTTAAAATCATTTACGCAAAATTATAGTTATCGAATCCTCTATATTTTCCATGCTTTTATCGATTCAATTTTACGTCCATTTAACTTTCTATTATAATTACAGATTGTTCGTCTCTGAAGTTTTATTTCATTATTACGATTTAATAGAAAATTTTAGATCTTCCCGTAGTTAAGTATTAACGTTTAATTATGGAAACTTTAACAAACAAAGATACGTACATTACATCAAAGATATTTTATATTTAATACACTTTAAATACGTTTGTTCAGATATATGTATCATAGAATTATATAATTGCAGATAAATCAAACTGCAATGATTTTACTTTTTATAATCACCACAGCTGCGAGTAGCGATATATTAAAACTAAAATGATTTTGGAAAATCAATATGCGATGACTAGACTGGCGTTTGTGATTATCCAATTTTATAGAAGTATTCTATTACTTGACAAACTCCTGCCTACAGACAAAGAATTTTTAATTATTAAATTATTGTATACTTATTAGTTAGAAATAAACAAAATCTTCTAACATGATAAAATACTTCCTATGTCAAAAGATCCAATTTTTAATAGATAATTTACATCATTATAAAAAAATAGTAAATGTTGCTTCCAATTATTAATTCATTATTAATTCATACACTTTGGCAAAATTCTTTCATTGTTACTACAAATCGATCAAAGTATCTGGATGCTTATGTAATTCGTAGTTACTAAATATAATAATCATATTAGATTAATTGCACAATTATTTAGTAAATAAACAATAGAGATACTAAATGTCTGTGATAGTTGGAAAAATACGAAAGTCTGCAATTAGGAATTAAGAATATACATGTATAAAAACAAGACCGTTAATGAGATAGATATGTATATATGAAACTCAGATTGATTATTTAATTAGCACTCGAACGTATGCCATCCATCTGTTATTCCATGCGATAGATAACAACGGATGCTGGTAGAATTGATGTTAAATAATGATGTTAATCGTAAATGATGTTAAAATTCCTCGGTTGAATTCAATCGGTGGTTTCCTTGAAATATAGATACATATAATATGCAAATTGTAAGTTACTTTGAAGAGTTTGATAAAACTCTCTTTAAAATATGTTGTTTATTGTGAAGTTCGAGATACCTTGTCGTGTACTTAATTCCATGGTAGTTTTATCTTCTTATTTGCACGAACAACTCGTATTAAACTTGTTTCCTCCTTAAGGGAATGCGAAGCGAATAATTGGTTTATCGAAATGCAGAGTGACGTTGGTATTTACCTTCGTTTCAATTTTGCCCTCGTCTTTGTACGCAACCACCGATATAATCTTTCTTTCCTAACGATACTTCGTAACAATAGTTACGATTACTCTTACTCTTTTGTTAAACTTTTTACAACAATTTATATTTTATAAGTAAGTATAAAATGTATATTCTCTTTTTTATTTTGATAATTAAATTTTTTCTATGATCTATGAATGGAAGTTATTTTGATATAACTGCAATAACAAAAAGGAATTAATTAATAGAACAGTTTATCTAACAACATAAGTATCAGAGTAGGTGCAATGTATCTTTTGCTAATCTATAAACTTTTAAACTTTTTATTGATTAAACATTGAAAGTATCTTTACTTATCTTTTAATAACTGATAGATTCTATCAACCAGGAGCTTCCATGTGAATAATAGACTTTTACTCAAAAAGCATTTTATTTAGAACATATTACCAGAATAAAATAGAATAATATTTTGCAAAAATGTTTCTGTCAATTTTTTCTTTTTTAATTCAGTTCATATCACTGTGTTGGAGATATTTCTCATAGATAACTGAAATCGATATATTCAATACGGTATACATACGTATTTAATCCAAGTTATAAGCTTAAAGATTATGGTCCAATAGAACTCTAATAGTAAAATTTTAGAAATAAATTAAAAAAGATATACTTTTGTGATATTAGTCTATATGATACAAAAGCATTAAACATTGGAATATATTTTTTACAGGAAACCCAAACAAAGAATTTAAGATTTTAAAGTAAAAGAGAAATCACAAAGTCAGCATACATTTTAGAAAACAGTACTTTTAGTGCTAAATTTGCAACAAGTATACGCATATTTTGTATATGTACATATGTACATTTTCTTGTATAAAATATTTAATAAGCTTAATTTACTTATACATAATAAATAATGTAATTGAATTACAACAATAACGGGAGGAAGATGTCTATAAATTAATAACAAAATGATCTGTTGATGAAAATAATTTAGGCTATCTAATAGTTTTGTTATTCATTTAACTCGTGTATTTCGCTCATACACGTGACTTCATATTTTATAGTTAAAGAAAAATATACAAAAATTTACTTTCTTTATCCGACTGTTACGCTTCTATAGACATTACAATGTATATTATTAGAAATAAATTTTTAATTTCTAATTTCCGTTTATTTCTACATGTAACAAATTACAGCAAAAGTTACTCTATGTAAATAATGCAAATACGTAAATAATACATACACAATAATATATTTCTAATACCTAACTTCTCTCTTGTTATTCTACATATCTAAGTTAATCCGAGAATCAGCAGAACATTACCCTAGTATCGTAATAAGGAAGCCACGTGCTCACAACTTATCAACATTCGTATTGCAACGAAAGCTTAGAAACATACGGAAGTTCGAGTTTTCAATGTGAATTTTTATCTCTCCATGAAAATAATTAGGCCGAAGCGTGGAATTAGCTTCCGTTATTTTTGGAATTAATTACTTCTCGCTCGTTTGACCTGAAAATTTCGTTTGCCCTGACTAAATTTACATTTAAATTTTCTGCCAAAAGCCGTAGAAGCGGTATTGCCTGACCCGAGACAGTTGGAGAAAGCCAGTTCTTTCTTCGGCGTGGCCAGCCTTCAATCATTGAGATGAAAGGCATCGCCGTTGCATTTGCAACGATTGCAAAAGGATTACGGTGGGATTAGGATGCAGCATGAAAGGCTAAATCTTGGTAATGCGTTATAATAGACAGAGGAATCGAATTCACGTTCGCATAAAAGGAACATGTGTTAGCTGATACGTGCTATGTACGAGATTTTCATAATGTAATAAGAAATTCAATTTGGGCAGAGTTTCGAGGTAAATCGCAGCGATGAGAGCGATTTTTCCACGACTGTCAATGTTTCGACGTAAATTTCATATTCCATAATTGAATAAAAAGATACCCATTTACGTAAGTACATTTAGATAAATTCACTTCACTCATGATGAATATATTGATGATGAAAATGGATTTATTTGTTTGTAATTTATTATGTTCTGTTTATATCAGGCATAGTATCTTGTATACGATATCGTGCAAAGATCTTATATTATCGAAGTTAGCAATATGTCAGCTATATGTATAATGGCTATAAAATCAAATTTCTAGAAAACATTTGTGAAAATGTTTTTATTTATTAAATTAGGATAGGTATGACATTAAGTTCAACGTTATAGGACACATAACTAACGGGACTATGTTTTTAGAATACTGATTAAGGAATAACGGTAAATACGAAACGAGTTTATTGAAAAATTATTCTACTGGCATTCAAAATATCGCTTATTTTAAATTCCAGAAGGTAATTATTAATTCTTGAACTAAACAGTTTTTAGAAAGTACTGACAAAATTAAAATAATATCAAGCTATGTTACGGCCAATAGTGAAAACAAAATACATTTTTTGCTCCTGTTTCTACATTTCGGATATCTAAAGATTCAACCATCTGTTACAGAAATGGTTGGCTAATTGAATTTTAAAAATCATATTTCAGGCAACATTTTGGCTGAAAGCTGCTTTGGTTTTAATCCACACTCTATAGATATATATATGTATGAATCTTCACTCATTAGCGTTACACATTGTTACTTTGACTGTATTCGTATATTGTACTAGTTTTACTAGATATGTTTGTCATTCGATATTATTTATTTAATGGCATTTAATATTATTTATTTATTTATTCATTTAAAAATCCATCGCGAGCGCATGGATTTTTTAAGTAATTTCTGATTTCTCTTATTATTAGCGTAAAACAACGATCAATGCGTTTGAATACATTAAACGCTACTGTACATTATAAACGATTTTAATTCAGCTTTTGTTACCAATTTTACTCTCTGAAAATTGAAATAAATTTCCTTCAATAGAGCAAAAATTTCCATAGCTATTTAACAGTGAATATTGAGACGTATGCATGGAACATTTAGTTGATAACTTCTTTTAAGACGATTAACGGGCGATTTAATCTCTTTCGTGGAGCATTAAACAAATCGACCATTAATAATATGACGCAACCATTGTAATTGAAGAAGTAGCCGGAAGCAAGAGGCTGAGGCACGTTTAGCAACAGACGAGCCGATGCAATTACGCTTTCTAAGGTTCATGCAATTTCTATAGATTCGTTCAATGGAACAAAAAGTAGTAAAGGTATACGACACATGAAACATTTGTGCCTCGAGTGGCTTGAGCTTGTTTAACCTCTTGTTTAAAACTTTTGTCCGAACTTCCGTCTCTCTAATACAATTACTCGGAACAAAGAAGAGAGGAAACTGGGTATGTACGTAGGAAACTGTCGACGTATAACTTTTATTAACTATCCACTGTTAAAATTTTCCGCCGAGATAATTCTTAAAGTGGTGCTTCTTCTTCTACGTCTTACAGTATTTCTGGTATCGAAGGAATTTATTAACAAGTATAAAGCTATATTGGTTTTCTCTTTCTTCTTTTAAATACGAGCTTTTTTTAAATCGGAAAAATGTGTTGCGAATTCTTACAAAGAGATTCATGAAATAAATAAATAAATGTTATTT